>JACXIL010000198.1:1207282-1897022 GCA_014737365.1 Bombus soroeensis
CATATTTGTAGCTTGAAAACTAATGTAGATTCAACAATATTGACAAAACAGTAGTATCTCCATATAAATTTGTTTATTTGGAAAATTTACAGTAGATATCTTCAATAATTTGAATTTAAACATAACTCATAATTAATTAATATCGTATCTTAAATTATATATATTTATCCACCGCATTTATTATTATATATATAATAAATTATATTATATTATATTAGCATATATTATATATATGCTAGGTGATATATATCATGATAGTGTATACATATACATACTTGTTTGATGTCAAATTTTCTTTTTGATGTAAATAATATTATTGAAATATTACCAAAAAATTAGTTACATAACTTATGTTCCTATAAATGTTACAGTTATAGCTAATATCTTTCCTAAAAGTTAAACCCATTAATTATTTTATCTTTATCTGTTGTTAGTTATTTTTGCTAAAAGTCATTAATATTTATAATATCTATTTTTTAAATAACATTTTTTGAACATTTGACATTATATCATAATTTTATTCAAAATATATTTAAAATGTAATCTTACAAAAATGTATCTTTTTATATTTTTATTTTACATATAATTAATATAACTAGATTAAATCTGGGGAATGAGCTTTATCGAAACGTTGATATAATAGTTCCATGAATTTGTATAACACCATTCATTATTGTGTTATGAACTATGATTTAACAGATCCATGCACTGAATAGAATCTAAAAGGTGGTTATAATTAACATAAAATAAGAAATTTTTCCGTATATAATAGTACTATTGTTATGATCGAAACTTACGAAAGAGAGATTTCTACTTTTTTGTAGTTTAAATTGTATAGGAATTTTTTCTGTCTTTCAAAAGTGTGGCTACATTTTCTTCAGAAAGGAAAATATGTATGTGAATTACAAATGTAATGAATACTGTACGTGGGCGTAGAATACGTGTTAGAATCTTATTAATATATGTTTTTAGCGTAAACGAAACATCGACACTATTTTCCAAAATCTCCCGTAGAAACTTTTGATCATTATTATCTATTTTTTATCGTTATCACGTAGAACAGATTACATTGAACAACTATGAATTAACGTAAAAAGCCGGATATGCAATAACTTTCATACTACGTTCAAGAAGAGTAAAAATAATTGCTCATAATAATTATGGGTAAGTTCAAAATGTTTATTTACGTTTTATAGACTATTTTACACTTCGTACATTTCAGAAGATTCTACAGAAGCTCAAAAATGGCAACAACATTTATCTTTATTACGGGAGCAGTATGTTAATTTATACAATACAAATACGGAACTCCAACGTGAATATGCAATTGTTACTGCAAATAAAAAAGATACGGGATTTATTGGTAGACTTTTGACAACCATTGGATCTCTATATAGTCAACAACGTTATAGGTTTATAACTTCTTCAAATCACAATTTATTACATAAACTTTGTCACTAATAAACATATATCTTTTAGCGATGTGATCATCAAATTGAAAAATCAGGAAATACCAGCACATAAATTTATATTGTCTGCTAGAACAGATTTTTTCAGTGAGTCAACACTATCAGAAGTGACCATTTTAGGTAAAGCGTTAAAATATAAACAGAAATGTATGAATAAAAATTACATGTATATAGATATAATAAGAAACACCTTCTTTAGATTGGACTTATTTGGAGCCTAAGATTGGATTAATATTGTTGAAATGGATATACACAGGGAAGGTGCCTCAAGAGAATTTAACTTTAGAATTAATGAAAGCAGCATCTAATTTTCAGCTGACAGAATTAGTTGAACAATGTGAAAAATATTTAATTGGAATTGTAGGATTCAAAGATTGTGTTCAGTTGTATGCAGCTGCTGAGGAATTAGGTGCACAGAAATTAAAAGAGCATTGCAGTTCCTTGATTTCTACACATTGGGTAAGAGAGATAGAGACACATATTGAATTGTGTAATTTCAATTTCTTAACTGATCAAAATTTCATGTTGTTAGGAAGATTTAACAGGAGAAGACTTTAAAGAAATGCCTGGATCTCTATTATACAAATTATTACAGACTAAAAGTAAATACCCATTGCATGCCGCTGTTCGACTGATGAGGGAAGATGTGGTATTTTTATATTTAGTGGAAAATAATTCAGGGGTAAGTTGCATATTTTAAATTATTACAAATGTCTATTTATTTATATATAATAGATCTTACTTGTAAGTGTAATATACTTACAAGATTTTATAATAACAATCATGTTTTGGTGTTTCCATATTATTCCTTTAATTTTTATATATATTAAAGTAATATTTATGTAGTAAATTAAAGACATTCACAGCTTATGTTATTGTTTCACAAATATTAATAGTAACAAACTTTATTGGAATTAATTTTTTGAATTATTATTTGGTATATATAATTATAATTGGAATATATAATTATTACAGAAAATTATTATAGTAAATTACTAAACATAGTTCAATAATTATAGATGATACAGAAAAATTATTTCGTATTTGAATGTGTTTATTGATTTACAATCTCATAATTTATAAGGATTAATATCAAAAAGTAAAGCAAAGATCGATTTTTATAACATTTTTTATGCCATTTTTAAATAGTGGTGAAATATATATATGTATTATATATATATTAAAAAAATTTCTTGTTATAATAAGTACTTAATGAAAGGATATCATAATAGTGTTGCAAACAGTAATACTGTTATTAGTATAAAAATATAAGACATATTGATGGTTTTGGTTGGTTCTGATGAATTGCATAAATGGTGACCACAAAAGCAATATTCCGATGGACCTGCTGGTGCTCCCCTATCTTCACCAATAAAACAACCTTCTTTGTAAGCTGATGTTACGATTTCCTCTCTGTTTTGCCACTTATTATCGCTATAGGTTAATACTGTACGTTTTTGAGGTGCACAGTCCCTTTCTACAGTTGTGATCATAGGTGCTGGTGAAGATGATAAATTAAATTAATGAACATATATATATATATGCCAAACATGTTTTTTCAATTTATATACAGCAGCACTTTACTTACTTTTGAATTTAGAATAAATTGTTCTTTTTCCACAAAGTGTGGACGAAGGGCAATGCACTTGAAACCTAGGACTTCCATCAAAATGAGAACATAATAAATCAGTTTTTTCATGTCCTGATTGTGATGCATAACATTTGAAACATGCAATACCTTGTGCAGTTATTTGCATTATTAATGTAACTAAAAATATTGAATATTCCAGACATACAATATGATTAAAAATATTTATTAAACAGTAAAGAATAAATGCTTTTAATGTGAATATAAATTACTTTATATAAAGATAAAATATATAAGTTAAATGTAAACATACATAGAAAAACTATAGCAATTAATAAGATCTTTTTTGACTGTATTTGGAAAGCCATCTCATTTATAATTAAACAAAATATGGTTAGAATACAGTAATACTATTTACACCAATTTTAGCACAATTTTTATTTATATTTATCTATTTCATAGTTCAATTTATCATCATCATTACGCAAACCTGAAAAAATTTTATTTATCAACAATAAGCTTAGTTACTATTAGAAATGAAATTCAAAAATAAAAATGATTTAATATAAAGATTCCAAATTAACCGTATTTTTTATTATCATAATAATTATTATATTTATTTGGATGCATATAGCTGTATATTTTTATGAGATATAATATAAAATAATTATTTTTGTATCTGAATTTCCATAAAAAAATCATTCATTAAAATTAGTTTAAGTGAGTCACTTTTGATGTACAGAATGAGTGTTTAGTTTATAAAAATAGATTTAATTAAATTTAGTTCTATATATTTTCATCTTTCTGTTAAAAAATAATATTTGCATAAGCATAACCTCAATAACCTATTTATAGGAGAACAATAATGTTTTATGTTGTATACTCTCTTTGCTCTAAACAAAAAGCTTTTAAAATGATTTAGATTTTTATAAAAGGTTACAAATAACTTTTATATTACAATTTGTAATCAATATAATGAAACCATATGTTGCACTAATCTTCAATATATTGTAATATTATTTTTATACAATGAAAAATACATTTTTTTAGTTTAATTTATGAATTAATTAGATCAGTACAAAATAAGAGGTACTTATTAATTTCTTTTATGAAAAAGACTGATTTATGTGAATTTAACTAAACAAATATTAATTGAAAAATGTAGGAAAAAATCTGCATTTAATTCGTACTTAAATGTTCCAAAATTCAAAATATCATAAGAAATTCAATATTTACGTTCGATTCCATCAGAGATCATTTCAACTATATTCTACTAAACACTGTCACTCATTCTTAAACAGCATCCTTTATTAATATTCACTAAATGCCATAGAGTAATCGCAGGATTTTGATTAACTGTTCTTCGTTCTGCTACGAAGAAATATACTCCTTTAATCGGAAGCTGACTGTTAGATGAGCTTATCACACGCCACATCATGGCTTTTCTATCCTTTACAAACGACTGTTTCTGCTGAATCAGTGCATCTTCATATTCCTTCCCGTTTTAATCGTACATTGTTTATGTAATTTTTAATACTAACTATGTATGTATGTAACTAACACTAATACGTGCATGAACAAACATCCGTTTCGTTGGGCGTACCGCATCGTATATCTTTTGCATAAAATCAAAACAGTGGTTCTCAGTCAATTACATATCACGAACCTTTTAAATTACAATTTCATTAAATAAAACTTTATTATTTTAATCTTATCAGATACAATCATGAATTAAATAAATTAAACTTTCAACTAAAAATGTCTTTCTTCATAAATTATTGGTTTAGAACAATATATATGTATAAGAAATATTTTATACAACATTAAATGAAAAAATTATATATATTTTATAAATATCATTGTATAATTAAATTTTTTATTGTCTTAGTTAACGAAAGCCATTAATGCTTTGGATCATAAAGGAGAAATGCCTTTGGAAGTTGCTTTAAAAACTCGTCAACCATCACTGGCGCGCACTTTAGTTGAACACGGGGCCGATTTGAGCGCAAAAGATTCAAGAGGTCTTTCTTTACTCCAAGCTGCTATTTTTAAAGGAGATTCTTATTCGGCTGAATTCATAATAGAACAGCTAGAAAATAATGGAAATATGAAAGAATTATGCGAGCCCATGAAACTTACCCGAAATGTGAGGGATATAAAAAATCCCGAAGAACTTGAAGGATGTACTGCATTACATTTAATAACAAAACATAATTCAGAAAATATGTTAACAGTCGCATCCAGGTTACTTCATGCTGGTATTGATCCTAATTTACAAAATCACAGAGGATGGTATAATTATTTAATTATTTTTACTTGATTATCTCATTGAAAGTCACTGTAAAAATTAAAATTAAAATTGGTTCAAAAGTAGTAATTTATAAGAACTTTGATAAAATTAAAAAAAAACTATATTAATTTTACAGATTATCTCATAATTAGATTGCAGATATTTATGAAAATTGAAATGGAACCCACACAAAGATTTACTTTACATACTAAATGTAATAAGTACTATACTTTGGATATTTCACATATATAGATTGATATATTTTTTATTTCAGTCTTACCAAGAAGTTGTATTAGCCAAGAAATTTGGACTTGATTTACATTAGTCCTAACTTTGCAATATTAACTTAACTTATGCATTCTTTTATTTATTCTCTCTTTTCATTCTTTTTCCATCTTAAATATTAACTTGTTTGTTATTATCTACTTCTTATTACTCTCCCCTTCCTATTTTCTTACAATCTCTTACTAGATGTTCCACCAATCCAAATCTATCCCTATAAATATTTCACATATACCTACATATTATGTGCAACCTGTGTATTTTTATAGCTTAAAAGTTCCCATAAGTGCATAAACATCTACAGTCTACTTATAATGTGTCAAAAGCATTAAACTTATAATTAAAGTTAGACACCTTCTATAAATGTTATTGTTGATTCTTATTCTTGCAGGACTGCCTTACATAATTGTATTCAGGAGAGAAATGAACCACTTTTTGATGTCTTATTAGAATGTCAGAGTATAGACTTGGACAAAAGCACTAATGAAAATGACACTCCATTGTGTATCGCAATGAAAACAGATCCATTTAATGGATTTTTTGCTAAGAAACTTTTAATCAAAGGTGCAACTCCAAATCCTGTATATAAGAATACAGGCGACACTCTGCTACACGTTTTGATAAGAGAACATAAAGAAGAAGCTGCATTATTTTTAATTGATTATTGTAAGGATAACTTAATGCAAAAGAATAATGAAGGATATTTGGTTTTACACGAAGCTTGTAAAGTTGGTTCGAAGAATTTAACACGAGCTTTATTGAAAACTGGTTTCCCAGTTGACGAAGTTGCATTGTCTACTGGCGATGCACCGATACATATTGCTGTTTCCTATTTGTATTTTGATATCGTAATGGAATTGTTACATGCACCTAATTCGAATTCCCAATTGAATTTAAAAAATAACGTGAATGAAACTCCTTTAAGTTTGGCTATTAAGGCTCCATTTAAGAAGGGCAAAGATATAGTTTTGGCTTTAATAAAAGCTGGAGCAAATATCAATCAGTGCAATAATGATGGTTTAACATTGTTGCACCAAGCGATATTAAAAGAGGATTCGGCGACAGCGATTTTTTTATTAGAAAATGGTGCCGATATGAATACTAGGTAAATGGCATTGATTTAAATATTTTAGAAATAATTGTATTTTATTTATTTCATTTTTAACTTAATGGCATTTATTTCTTTGACATTAGATTTTGCAAGAAATTTCAGGTCGAGATAAATTTTATCAAAGTAATTTTATAACTAATAAAAAGCTACCTGTGTTGGTTTGTTAGTATAAATAAAACAAAACCTAAAATCACTAAATAATCTGTTGTCAAATGGTTTTATTAATTATGTGATATTCAGTAGAAACTTTATTTCATTCAGAACTGCAGATGGAGAAACTCCACTGCAACTTTCCATACACTGTAGACTGGGTGAAGTTGTAGAAGCACTTTGTAAAAGAGGAGTAGATACTTCTATAGGGTGTCCATTATGGGATGCACTGGATTCAGATCAAGAGGATGTAGCATCTATTCTAGTTAAATATGGAGCAGACACTGACTGTTGGGGTCCTGGTCCAGATGATTGCCAACAAACATTGTTACATAGAGCAATTGACCACAACAAAGAAGATATTGCACAGTTCCTTATAAGAAGGTATATTACATACTAAAATATGTAATTATTAAAAATATATAAGAATTTGAAATCAGGATATGCAATATTTGGTTTGGTCCAATTAGAATTTTGAAAATATCTAGTTATATAAGAATATCGAAAATATAATAAAATATTTCGAAATTCTAATTTAATTCGACATACTCAGATTTCTATATAATTACTATTAAAGATTGTAAAGATATCTTTTCTCATTATTTATTATTATTAAAAATCGTAATAATTAAATTCTAAAATTATGTGTGTTACAGTGGCTGTGATTTAAACACACCTAGAAAACCTGGCCCAGATGGTATTGGAGGTGATGAAGCAAGGGATGAATGTACTCCATTACATTTATGTTGTCAGTGGGGTTTAGAACAAGTTGTACAGACACTTATTGAACATGGTGCTGACGTGAATGCTCGAGATGTTGAGGGCAAAACTCCAGTGCACGTTGCCATACAAAATCAACATTCACAAATTATTTCTCTCTTACTTTGTCATCCTAATATAGATTTAAATAAACGAGATAAGAAAGGTTTAACACCATTTGCAACAGCTTTAACATTTCGAAACAACAAAGCTGCTCAAGCGATATTGGAACGACTACCTAAAGCTGCTGAACAATATGACAATAAAGGCAGAAATTTTTTACATACTGCGATTCAAAAGAATGACATGGAAAGCATATTATTTCTATTATCTATACAGGTAAATATTGTTTTTGTAGTAATTAAAATGCATTTGAACTTATATTTATTTCATAAAAGTTTTGACGCATTTAAAAAACTGATCAAATAAAATACATATGCAATAAAATGATTCATAATCCTTATTTTATAGGTAGACGTAAATTCCAGAGTTCATGATGTTACACAAACTCCACCTTTACATCTTGCTGCGATTTCTGGAAATGAAATGTTAGTGAGAAGTTTAATATTGGCTGGTGCACGTGTTAATGATACAGATGCAAACAGAAATACTGCATTGCATGCTGCTGCAAAAGCTGGTCATGCAGCAATTGTATCTGCTTTATTACAGGTGAATACCGTAACTTATCTATACGTTTGATCTAAATAGTATTATAAAATAAACTACTTCATAAATCTTATTGAAATATATCTATCTTCAGTTATAAGTTGTATATAATAGAAAATAATTGAATATATTTACTTTCTTATTATAGAACAATATAAACTTCGATGCAGTAAATGCAGATGGTGACAATGCATTGCATGTAGCTGTAAGAGAAGGTCATGTATCGGTGGTGAGAGCACTTTTGACTGAATGTACATTAGATGCAGAGGCTGTAAATCTTAAAGGAAGAAATCCCTTACACGAATTAGCTAGGTGTGGAAAAGATAATGCTGCAACTATATGTGAACTTTTCTTGGAATGTATGTCACAATATCCAGTAAATAATGCAGGTAAAGACACATCAAACTACTTCAAAATATTATTATGTTCATATTGGAAGTATTTACATTAGAATATTTAACCGTCTGAATCCCAAGCAGCGCGATCGCGCTGTTCAGATTTTGTGTCAAAAGGTCCCAGTACATTTGAACCGCCACAGACGACTGACGGTATTTTGTATTTCATTGTTATCTTCTCAATAACTTTTATTGAACAAAACTTGAAATATTTATAAACTAATAGTACGCATATATAATAATATAGATATATTTCATAAAATAACAAATATGACAAGCGCTATTGTGCCGCTTATTTCTCTTCGCAATCGATTAAGACAAGCGCTATCGTGCTGTTCGGGATTTTTCGACCCCGTTTTTTCAAAAACCCCTGGAACTCAAACGGTTAATTAGAAAAAAGTAGTATTTCTGCTGAATTTCTGATATATTTTTGTACATATATGTATATATATATATGTGATTGTTTATATTTGAACAATGTAGTAATAATTGATTTTATCCATATGATACAGAAAGTATTATATATATTAAATTATAAGATTATTTTTATATAGAACTGCAATATTATTTTATTATAAGCTAAATAAAACGATATGTATTTTATCCAAGATTTGGATGGCAATACTCCATTACTGATAGCTTATATGAAAGGAAATGGCCAACTCTGTCGTACTCTGGTAAAGGCTGGTGCTTGCCTAGGTTCTATGAATAAAGAAGGCATTACAATTTTCAATTATCAAGTAGCAACAAAACAATTACTATACAGATTACTAGATTCCTTGACACAAGAAGCACCATGGGCAGATAAAGATCTTTGTCTGGAATGTGGTACAAAATTTTCCCTTACAATGCGAAAACATCACTGGTACAGAATCTTTGAACTTACACAGATTTATAAATCAGTGTATTTAAGATTTACCTAAAATGAATTATTTTTATTACTTTTAGCCGTCATTGTGGTCGAATTTTGTGTAATAAATGCTCCGATCAAGACGTTCCAATCGTAAAATTTGGATTAAATAAACCTGTGCGTGTTTGTGCAGTATGTTTTGATGTATTGCAACTAGGTGCTGAATGAACAAAGAAATAAATAAAAAAGTACATATTCATATGTAAATAAAATAAATATCATTCCATATGCATTTTTCATAAAAAAGTATACCAAAAATTTATATCATTTTGTGTGAATCACACTATATATATTTTGCTGTATTATATGATTATTCTTGTTCAAAGTTTGTTAAATTTATAGCTATTAAATTTTAAATACAGATGAAAGGAGAGTCGATGAAAGTTAGTTTTTATTGATATATTATCATTTATTCCTAGCATTACTTATTCATCTACAATGCATTGAATTAATTTGTAACATATTTTATAATAAAGATCACACATTTTTAAATAACAATCTTATTTAAGCTTACTAAAAAGTGTTTTTGCTACGCAATGATCTACACACTCTACATAATCAATTAATTCTTCCATACAGGTTTCCTCTGTATTACTCCTTGAATTAACACGCTGATTACAAGTGTTTAGTTTTTCTTGCAAACTGGTACATTTAGGTTGTCTCGAGCATTTTTCCTAAGAAGAAAATAATCATGTATTCTAACATTGAATTTATGTTTTAACTATAACTAATATTTACAAATATAATTTAATTGATATATTACATGTGTACATTGTATTAACTATTTTGACAAACAGATTTTAATTGTAAAAAAAAGATGACTATAAATGAATATATACCAAATTTTTTGTTACTTAATTTTTGTCACAATTGATTACATATCAAAAAAAATTCTTCCAATAGTTTTATACAAGTAAATTTTGACTTATATACGATAGAATGATCACATTTAAAAGAATAGAATGAATGGGTAATTGCAATAACGAATAATAATTACAAACGTTAAAACTTGAAATATGAAATTCTTAATTATTGGGAACAAATATTATATAACAATTTTTACTTACACGAAGTATTTTTTGAGGATCAATCAATTCTTCTTCTTCTGCTTTTACAGTTGGCATATAACGTTGGAGAAAACTTTGTAAGAAAGACATTTTTTAAGGTAATATTTATTTCAACCTATTCGATTACTGTGAGCTAGTTTTAAATAGGCACCGAATTTTCCGACTTGTTCTATAAAATTTAACAGATCTGTAGAAAATGTTGGCCAGAGTTGCATGTCTTACAGATGGACCATAATTGACGGCAGTGTAAGAAGCTTAGGTGCGATTTCTATAAATCTTCATGAATTTAACCAATTGCAACAATACTCGAATAAAATTGCAAAAACATTTAAACTATATCTTGGACGAATAAAATCGTTTCCATTGAAATGGAAATAAATGAATTAATTTATTAAAATTTAATTATTAACTGTATAACTTTTTATTTATATTTCGTTTATAAACTGTTATGCAAAGTGTCTCACTAATTATAGCGTGATCACTGACGAATCGATTCTATGTGTAAAAAATTAAAAAACGTAGAGTACAATTTTTTTGTACGCATATTTGATAAATTTTCAAATTTCATTTCCTCACAAGCAAAACATCACACAAAAAAGTATTTGATTTTACATTTTCGACTTATTTCCACGTGCAAAACAATCTCCTATTGATTATAAACTCTTGTCCAATTTAGAATTGGTCAAATTTAAGCATACTTAGCAAATTTTCAAATTAAATCTTTTTGAGAAAGAAGCGGCATATGAAAAAATTTTATTCTACATTTTCAACTTGCTTTTTTACATAGGATCGTTCTCTTGCCGATTGTACTATGTTTACTGGGACACCCTGTATATTGTAATAATGAATATAAAGATAAACACATTTGTAATTTGCTTATTAATATATTTATTTTATGATATTAAGTCCTTTTATTTTTAAGTTTATATCGGTAAAGAAAATATGTTATATTAAAAAATTGAGTTTGTGTGAAGTAAACCATTCATATGTATATGTATATTCGTGTGCGCATTATAATGCGCAATTTTCATTGAAAGCAGAAAGTTGATTTGCTAATAGGTAGCCAGAAAATTCTCTTAGATCAAGGTTGACCAATACGTGGATTAAATACTACACATTGTATGGGAAGAAGATTTTCAGCAATTATTTTGCAATACTGTCGTTAAGCATTTAATTACCTTTGCAAATTATTGGTAAATATACAGAATGCCAGCGGTAGGCGAGATTTTCGACTATCTTTTCAACTATACGAAAATTTGTGAATCAAGACAGAGTAGGAAACGAAAAAAAATGTTGAATATTTTGGCTCTGTTATCCGTTTACTTTGGACTTTCATTTTGGATACTTTAACGTAACGATTTTCATCGAGGAATGTTAGAAACGTTATTTCACGGATAACACAAAAATATCTATTTTCGTAGAAAATGTTAATACGATTTGTTTAGTAAAATGATTAAAAGAACCGTCATGTTCTTTATAACAAGGATGGCGTCATCTGAATCTCTGTTCGCGTAGTTTTGTTAAAGCTATGATTTCGTTGAATAACCATAAATGCATCCTAAAGATTATGTTCAAGTGGAATAAGTTTCACTGACTTAGGTAATTTGCATACCGTTGTTTGTAGTACTGATTGTTAGTTGTGAAAATTTAGGAAAATCAGGGCGCAGTGCGTTGTGCTTAACAGTCAAACATTGAGGTAGTTTTGCGCTGGTATGTCGGAGAGGTAGTATCAATAAATCCGTATATTTTTCACTAAGAAAAATCAACGAAGAATAAAGAAAAGACAAGTATCAAGGCCGATGCATAAATCACTTCCATATAGTAAATACGACACTATACGAGCAAGTTGAAAAATTACAAGTTTTTGAAAAAACCGGAACATACCTCTGTAAAATTTAAGGGCTGTGTTTTTCACAAAAAAAGTCTTGACTCAATCGAAATTTATATAAGAAAATCAATTTCAAGGACATGATAGGAAGAATTCTTTTCACGAAATGATTGTCATATTGTTTCTTCGCACTAAACTCCAACCTAAAAACTTCGAAATGTTTGAGGTTATGTTTTATTGAAACATAAATTTCTTGCATTAACTAGCAAAGCAATTCACCTGACAAACAAAAACAAACTGGACGTAAGTTAAAAGTAAGAGTAAATTTTTTTAATATACGTTAATTTTCATATTAGTAGGTAATATTATTTGTATTAACTTAAATTCATATATTTTATTTTAAGGATGATGACTGTGTATCTAATTTTATTTAATTTTTTGTTTATATGTAATTTTAATTTTTTTAAGTGTTTAATAGTTTCACAGTTTTATGTATTAGTTTTATGTATTAAAAAATATATATATTAGAGTTTTCAATCTTTAATTAATAATATGATTTTTAAACTTACATGTAATAATACTACATTTTATGTTAATATTCAGCATGTATAATGTTAAATTATAATTACTTATGTATTTAATTAAATTACTTAAAATCCACTATTCTGTGTATTTAATTACTATATGTATGCATTTTTATACTCCATTATATTACATTACATATTTATAAACAATTCAAGAAGGCTTATACATTTTATATTGGAAACTTTAATATATGTAATGTGCTTTTTATGTAATACAACTTTTATCAATAACTTTTATTTGCAGCAATTTATATGAGTGGATAATGCTTGGAGGCAATGAACGGAATGGAGAGACATGGGCATGGACACGGACATTCACATGCACATTCGCATCGTCATCGTCACTCACATGGAAATTTACAAAATGTATCTCAAAACTCCAGTCAATCATCAAAACATAGCCATACCCATACACTGCATTTGCAAAAAGATACATCTGTGGTTCAAACACCTCAGAAACCAAGGAATTATAAGTTATTAGTTGATCCATTTTTGGTAAAGGGTGCAACAAAGTTATATAGATACGATGGCATGGTTCCAGGAGATCCAACCTATCCTGAAGTTCAACCTCGGGACCCTAGATCTCAGTTAACAAGAATTTGGACACGTTTAGAACAACTTGACTTACCTGTACCTAGATTTAAGATTGACTCTAATTACTGCGGTGAACCTCCTCCGCTTGAAGTAACGTTCTGTCATTTAAATGATAATATTGATAAAACTTTTTTATCGGATATGGTTCAAAAATTTGGAGCTGTAGAAGAACTTATTGTTTATTATCATCCTGTAACTAACAAGCATCTTGGAATTGCAAGAGTGGTGTTTGAAACTACAAAAGCTTCAAAAGCTTGTGTAGAAAAATTAAATAACACATCTGTGATGGGTAAAGTTTTAAAAGTATTTCTTGATGCATTTGGGGAGGAGTGTAAAAAGATCTATGATGAATTAACTATGGAAAAAAGACCAGAAAAAAAAATTGAAAAAGAACTAAAATGTGAAAATGATCAAGGGAAGCAAACTCCAATTGAAAAAATTATTAACGAAGAAAGAGATGATTTCAGAAGTAATAAAAAGATATCCAATATAGAAAAATCAAGAGATATGTATATAGAAAACTCAAGATACAGCAAATATAGAGATTATCCTACTCCTAGTGGCAGTGCAGGAAGTGATTTAGGATATGGTACTGCGCCTAGTGAATTAAATTATTCTAGTAATTATTCTCAAAATTCTACTCCAGCTACAAATTATGATTTTTATTATAGTAGTTATCATCATCAACCTCCAAATAATTATTTAGCAAATATGCCACAAAATGTATCACAAAATCTTTCAATGCAGCAAAATTCGGGTATATGGTGGGGAAATAATACAGGGACGGCAAGTTATGCATCATCTTCTATGTGGCCTGTTCAACATGGGACAAATTTAGATAATTCTAATTCTAATCCAGTTTCAGTTTCTAAGGCTTCTAATGTAAAGGTACATCATACACCTAAGAAGGAGAAAGAAAATCAAAATGTAACAAAAAATTCATCACGAGATTCACCAATAGAGACTCGTAAAACATTAGATTTGGATACTAGAATCGCTATGTTATTGAAAGACAAAGCAGGAGGAATGGCACCGCCTTTCCTACAGTTTGGCAGCGATTCTGAGGATGAAAAAAAGTCTATTACTGCAGATAATGAGATGCTCTCAGAACCACCAAGCCCTTTTCTCTCTCATGAAACATACAAATCATGTTTTGAAAAAATGAGAGAAAGGAATAAAGAACGATGGAAAGTACATGAGAATAGCATCAATCAAATTTCTGTTGATGAAGATTTAGGTAGCGTCATAAGTTCAAGTGAAGATGAAGCGTTATTGGGAAGTTATAGTCCTGCACCAGATGAAATCGAACCAGAACCACCAAAGGAGCCGCCACCTCCACCTCCACCAGATGATGATAGAATGTCATTAAGTCCATTAAGTTCAGGAGATGAAAAAATTGAAGAGGTAATATTTAACACTATGAGTATTAAATAGTGAATATAAATATTTGTTCATATATTTTATTATTTAAATATACAGGTTATAGCCCAAACAGAACCTACAAGTCAGTTATATCCAGGAACTGGCTATCCTGGGCATTTAACTCATTATTCTACCAGTGATATGTACCATTGGCCAAGACCAGCACAATATCCATACCCTTATGGAACAACATATTTACAAAGTCATTATCAACCAAATACTACATCATTTTCTGGCACAGTAGGGAATCATCAAGGAGCTAATTATTATCCATCTTTTCAATCGAGACTTCATGCTATGGCAAATCATAATATTACGAAAGATAATCCACAAGTACATATATACTTCTTAAGTACAAATATGATATAATATCAATTTTGACCAATTTGAATATTATTTAATTATAACTTAATTTCTGAACATTTAGGGTCCTACTATTAATGGTGTATTAAACAGAGTTGTAAATGAATTAAAACAAATTCTAAAAAGGGATTTTAACAAAAAGATGATTGAAAATACTGCGTTCAAACTGTTCGAAGTATGGTGGGATGAAAAGAAGTCAGAGAAAATTCAAAATCAAGGAGGCGAGAACACCATTGTTAATAACAGTAATAAGGAAGAAGGACAGAAACCTCAAGGATTATCATTACTTTTAGAACAAGGAACTCCACTTGGATTTAACTATGATGGATTTGGTCTGGGCATTAGAGCCAGCATGCCAAAGATGCCTTCTTTCAGGGTATTTATTTTTATTATATGCAAGTTTATCTTTAGTGATATTATGTATAGTAAATATTTAATAATATATAAAATAATGGTAAAGTACTTACTTAAAGTAATAATACACTTTATTTAACATATTACTTAAAATTTATACTATTAGCGCAAAATCAAAGCTCCAAGCCCATTACCACAGGACGAAGATAGTCGTCAGTCTGATCATGGTGACACAGAACTTATAGGAAGCGATAGCGATCTTGACCTAGCATCAGTGCAAAAAGTTAAAAGGCCAGTTACTTCTCTTCCAAGTGTTTCTTCGTCATCTTCCTCGTCATCCTCGTCGAGTGAGAGTAGTAGTGAAGAAATGAGTTGCAGTGAATCTTCCAGTAGTTCGAGTGATAGTTCCGATGAAGAAGTATGTTCTGGAAACTTTGAAGATGAGGTATATAATTTATTAAAAGTACAAATAACTATTTTCTTGTAGCTATAAAATTGTATAATTATGTAAAATATATAATAACTAAATAACTTGTAACTATTTTCCTAAATATTCATGTGTGATATTTTTTCATATCTTCTCATAGAAATAATTATTATTTTTAGCAAGATACGGACAGTCGTTTGTCAGATCACCGTCCACTGGCCTGTAACAGTGAAGATCCTGATATTCTAATGGAACTCGCAATTCAGAGATCGTTAGATTGTCCAACCCCTACTGGTAGAGAGACACCAATACCTAATATTGAAATAAAAGATGTAAATTCGAATGAATTCCCACAGTGTGATAATGAAGCTAGCCCTGTATCATCTCCATTGAAATATGAAAGTGATAAAGATGATATTGAGAAGACAAATGAAATATCTGTCAATGAGGAATATCTTGAAAAGGTTCGAACAGTGCATGAAGAGATGGAGACAAAGAATGTGGAAGATGAGATACAAAGAAAAGTAAAGAGTACTTCAGTAGCACCAAGTAAACAAGAACCATGTGATATACAAAAAATGGAAAATTCTGCAGCAGAAGCTTTGATAACATTAGCTGGCCAAGATAATATTATAAGGCATAGAAGTCCGGGACCTGTACAACCAAATATTATTAGAGCTCTTCAAACTATGTCTGCTAAGTATATTAACGATGAACCTATATTAAAAGAATCAGAAAAGATCGAAATGTTTAGTGAAATACCTACCACCGACTCAGAGGAAGAAAGCTTAGAGATTAGAAGATTAAGGTGTGTAAAATTACTTACTATAAATCTAAACTTGATCAAAATAAAAATATATTCCCTAAAAGCATTGTTTTATATTACATAAACTAATGTAAAATATAATGTTGTATTGTTTTCAATTAATTAGGTACCAAGCTGAAGCTGATCTCCGACTTAATGGTCAACAGAGTCCTAAAAATTCCCAAGCTTCACAAGTGTTTATGGAGCATTCATATTCATTACCACCAAAACAATCAGAAATTACGAAGTCCGTAATTCGTACACCTTCGACACCAATGAAACCAGTGAAACTTAAATCCTCAAAGATTATAAAATTATCGAAGAGTAAAGACAAGATACACAAAGTAGAGAAACGAAAATACAATAAATACACGAAGATACATGCTCATCAAAATCATGAAGGAGAGAAAGAGAATATCGAAAATGAATATGTTTATGAGAAATATCCAAAGAAAGTTGAGGAGCCACTTGTTACATACAAAGAACGCGACCTTATGTCGGAGATGGCTATTTTGTATGAATTTTTAACCAGAGGAATAGATGCAGAGGATGTAGAATATTTAAGACGAAGTTACGAGGCTTTATTGGCCGATGATAGTCAAGGTTATTGGTTAAATGACACGCATTGGGTTGACCATCATCCAACTGATATTCCAAGTCCTGCGAAACGCAGAAAGAGAGATGAACTTAGATTACACACGAGTGGAAGTGCAAGAACAGAAGGATATTATAAGGTTGATGTACGAGAAAAAGCTAAACATAAGGTATATGTGACTGACCTTTTAATATAAGAATTAACATACAGTGGCGTACGAAAATATTTGAATACTTAACATAGATAACTTTTATGAAGAAAACATAGAAAACATTTCGAAATTTCATTAACACTATAATAAGACATGATAATATTGGCAAAATTTGAGACTAATTAAAATCACAAGAAAGAGTCTTAAACATTTTTTACAATTCATTACATTTTATTTTATTTTATTGTGCTGTACTAGTATAACAAATAATTGGTTGTTCAAATACTTTGGTGATCTTTGCAAAGTGTAATTAACTTACTTCCGTGTATGTATATTTCCAAATTCATTTCACATTTTACCTAGTCAGCTAATGAAATTTCAAAATGTTTTGTATAACATAAATAATATATTCATAGAAAGTTTTGAATATTTTTATAAGCCACTACATTAATATCTTTATTACTATAAAATTATTTTTGTATAGCATCACTATGCGCAAAGTATACAACGAAGTAACGACATTGAGGATAATAATGGTCCTTATGCTGGTGGTGATGGAACAATGAATTGTCCAAAGAACAATACTAAAGCTTTAACTGGTAAAATGCAAGCTCTGTCTCGTGAGGCCCGAAGTAATCAACGTCGATTATTAACAGCTTTCGGTATCGATACTGATAGCGATCTTCTTAAATTTAATCAATTGAAGGTAAGATTTCAATTGCTTTATTTGATCATTGACTCTAAATTATTTTCAGCTACTGCAAAGTTAATTGATATCAAATGCGTTTATCTCAATTTACAGTTTAGGAAAAAACAATTGAAATTTGCTAAATCTGGTATACATGATTGGGGTCTATTTGCTATGGAGCCAATTGCAGCAGATGAAATGGTTATTGAATATGTTGGACAAATGATCAGGCCAGTTGTTGCTGATTTACGAGAGTCTCAGTACGAAGCTACCGGTATCGGTAGTTCCTACCTTTTCCGTATTGATTTAGACACGATTATCGATGCAACAAAATGCGGAAATTTAGCACGGTTCATTAATCATAGTTGTAATGTGAGTATTGTAGTAGTATTTGTGTATAGTGTTCCAATAATCATGGTAAAATCGACAGAGTGGACGATTCTTCATGAAAAAACAAATCAATTTATTTTTTTCACGTAGAATCACTTCCTTACCAATTGTACCACGATTATCGAAACACCCTGTGAAATAAATTTTTATAACGATATAGGTCGTACTATTAATTTTCTTTTGTGTTTCAGCCGAATTGTTATGCAAAAGTAATTACGATCGAAAGCCAAAAGAAAATTGTAATCTATAGTAAACAGCCAATAGGAGTTAACGAGGAAATCACATACGACTATAAATTTCCATTGGAAGATGATAAAATCCCTTGCCTATGTGGAGCTCCTCAATGTCGGGGTACTCTCAATTGAACCGTTCATAAAACTATATTGTTCATCCCTTTCCCTGTCTTCTACACTTCATCATACCCTACTCATATTTTTGTAAATATTTCCCCATGTAAACATTTTATAAAATGCAATGGAAAAATGCTAAATTATGTTAATATGAAACTCCTCTTTTTTAACATCCTTCTCATAATTACGATAATTGTATTAAGTACCTAAAATGAATTTCAAGATCGTTATAAAATATTTATAATTTACGATTGTTTTTGTATATACATAATTTAAGGTTTTATTCCTATTATGTTTCTGTTAAAAATAAAATAAGAATTTTTAAAAGCGCTCGTCAACCGACAATGAAAGAAGTTTCCATTCTCTTTAACAAAGTCAGTTTAATCGAGTTATAAATATAATACTTTTTAATAATTTTTATATATTTACGTTTCTTATAAATAAAATATGTATATGTCGATATAATATATATATATGTACAAATATATATTAAGTTTAGGGACTTTTTTGTCACTTGAGAGTAATATCAACAACATTCCAGTAAGTAGGAACTGGGAACTAGGAACTATTATATCGTCCCTATGTGTTTCTTTCATATTCATAACTTCTAACTGTT
The DNA here is from genome assembly GCA_014737365.1 of Bombus soroeensis. Classification (NCBI taxonomy): domain Eukaryota; kingdom Metazoa; phylum Arthropoda; class Insecta; order Hymenoptera; family Apidae; genus Bombus; species Bombus soroeensis. Next base: position 1,227,137 of record JACXIL010000198.1, read on the forward strand.
TCTAATAAAGGATATTTTTAAAAGAAGCATTTAAATAACACATAATTAATTAAAATATAAAAACGATATATATATATATATAATTGACAACAGTTTTTTTGTAATGTTTTGTCTTTCTAATTTTCTGTTTTCTTTTTAACAAAATGTTTCGATACTTCATATTTAAAAAAGAATTATATACTTAAATGCGTTATAAACATCTAAAAAATTATATAATAATGCTATATCAAAAATAATACAATTTAAGTGACTTAATTCATAATAACATATATCATAACAATTTTATTAATTATTTTAATATTAATAATATATAATTACATACATATTTTAATGCCTTTACCTCAAAAATGGAATATATCAGTCAGAGTAATTATTTTATTAATATTTACTTTTATAACTTCCTATTTCTTCCTCTTTAAAGCTTTTTCTTATAAATGTACATTTATTTGTAATACTTAAGCTTTTCCTAAAGACCGTCATTAAAATAAAATAACCTCCCATAAAATTGAGATAAAATGTTTGTTTTTCTAACATTCACTACAAGGAATAAAATTTATTAATTAAGTTGTAAATATGTTTTTCATGTCGAAAACTCAAGATATCTCATACACAAACTATCCCCCGAACTCAAAATATCCCTCTGTAACGACATGTTCGCCAACATTCAAGACCTAACAATCAAATTTTAAGATTGGAATTGAACGCATCTAAAAGGTTAATTTCTTAGAGTGAGAGTGCTGATTGCATTTCCGAGAATGCACAATTGCATTTCTTAGTAGAAAATTGAATATTATAGTTGATTACAGTGATGTTATGTGTAGAATACCATTATTGATTATATTATAGGAATAATATAATTCTAAGGGTTATATTTTTAAAATATGGCAGATCGTTTAACGCAATTGCAAGATACTATAAACCAGGTAATTGATTGTGTAAATTGTGTAAATAAATATAATATGTAACAATCTAATTTTCATGTTATTCCAGCAGGCAGAACATTTTTGTAACAGCGTAGGTATTTTACAACAATATTCAACACCTAGTAAATTTCCTGGTTTTGATCGTGTTGGAACACCTCAACCGCATCAACCTCAAGAAGGTACTTTTATATATAATTTATTTCATTAAATTTCATATTGGCAGACTTATATATGAATTATACTTATATTTTAGATTATGCAGCCTTGTTTGCAACGCTCATAGCAAGGTGTGCAAAAGATATTGATACCTTAATAGAAAGTTTACCGAGTGAAGAGTCATCACAAGAACTACAAGTCGCAAGTCTTAGTCGTCTTGAACAAGAAAACCAAGAAGCTGGCGAACAACTAGAGGAAGTTGTAAAACAAGGAGAAGCACTTTTGCAAAGGATTCAAGCTGCTCTGCAAGATATTGCTCAAAGTCAATTAGATATGCAGGATCCAGCATCTACGTCTATAATTAATATTAATCTTAACACTAACTCAACTTTTAAACAAGAAAATGTAAGCTCTGTAAATACTGTATCTTCAAATAGCACACATCAATTGTCAGATCCTTCACCTAATTCTGTAAATCAATGATATATTTGTACTATAATTTGATTTTTTGACAAATTTATAAGGGAAATAAATTTTTCTAATAGTGTAAACATTGCCAAAATATTAAAATTATTAAATAAATCTTAAAAATTGTTTTATATTTATAGATAGCAAAAAATTAGTTATATGAAAATATATTTAATAATTTATTTTGACATGATATATATCTATAGTTACATTAAATATAAAAGATAAAATGATAATAATTTTTATATTTATACTATTTCTTAAGAAGATCTATGAATGTTTCTCGTGGTATAGATATTTTTCCAATCATCTTCATTTTCTTCTTCCCTTGTGCTTGTTGAGCCAATAATTTCATTTTTCTAGTGATATCACCACCATACTGAAATAAAAAAGATTAATAACAGAAATATATAACAATATACAGTGTATGATATAAAAAAATTATTTACCAGTTTCGCAGTTACATCTTTCCTGTATGGTTTTAAAGTTTCTCTTGCAATTACTTTTCCACTCACTATTGCTTGAATTACTATTTCAAACAATTGACGTGGAAGAATATCTAGCAATCTTTCACATATTTGTCTACCTGTTGTACGAGCCTTGCTAATATGTACAATAGTACTGAGTTCTTCCACTACATTACCATTTAAAGCAATATTTAACTATAACAAGCAGTTATTAATGTGGTGGAAGTAAACTATAAAGTATTTCAATACAAAATTATTGCATTTATATATATTAAAATAACTATAATTACCTTTATAATATTTGTAGGCTGATAATTATGGTCTTCGTAATCAAAAGTACCATACCCCGAAGTTGCTCGTTTTAATGTATCATGGAAGTCAACAATAATTTCGTTCAGTGGCAGTAAAAATTGAAACAGTGTTCTATTATGACCAATATCTTTTGCTGTTTGTTGTACTCCGCGTCTTTCAAAGCATAAATTTAAAACAGTACCCACATATTCAGCTAGTATCAAAATTATAAGTTGATTAGTGTTTTTTTATTAACTATATTATACGTAAAATTTAATTAATAATATATTAAATATACTTGGTGCTATAATAGATCCTAATATCATAGGTTCATAAAATTCTTCTACAATGTTCGGATCAGGAAACTTTGCAGGATTGTTGAATGAAATCATATCAGTTTTGTACTCTTTAATATTCTTTTTGCCAAAAATTTTTGCTGTATATGTAACGCTAGGTGTTGTCACAATTGAATATGTACCATATTCTTGCTCAAGTCGTTGCATAAATACTTCCATATGTAGTAAACCTAAAAATCCAAGTCTCCAACCATGTCCAAGAGCTACACTAAAGAAAAGAAGAAATAAAGTGTTCTGTACCTGTATGTCTTCCATTTTATTTAACTGATTTAATAGGCTTAGAAAATATTAGAAAAAATACCTAGTTTCCATTTCAATAGTAACGCTACTATCATTCAATGTTAATTTTTCAATAGCAGTTCTCATAATTTCAAATTGCGATTTTTCAATTGGATAGACGCCTGAAAAAACCATTGGTTTTGGAGTTTTAAATCCTAATAAAGGTTCAGCAACATAATCTTTTAAATGTAATGTATCTCCAATAACCATTTCCTTGGAAGATCTCATGTTGCATGAAATACATCCTATTTGACCTGCGAACCTAAAATATACTATTATGTTATTATATTGTGTTATATTATTATATAATTAATAATGTAATATTTTCATAAAATTCATATTTACAATTTATTTACATTTTCTTCAGAAGGTCTCAATAGTGATATATTTCTAACTTCGTACGACTTCTTAGTATACATTGAAACAATATGTTGTTTAAGAGATAAAGACCCTTCCTTAATATATATCAATAAAATTGTACCTTTATATTTATCATACCAACTGTCAAATATCAAAGCTCTGAAAGGTTTGTCTCTACATACATCAGGTGGTGGAATTCTTTCTACTATGGCATCTAAGACTTTAAGCACTCCAGTACCTAATTTAGCAGATATTTTTAAAACATCCGACTCTGTCATATCAAATAATGTTTCTAACTGATTTACAACTCTCTCAGGTTTGGCAAATTTTAAATCTATTTTATTAATTACTGGTATTATAACTAGATTATTTTTCATGGCTAAGTGAAAGTTAGCCACAGTTTGTGCTTGTACACCATCATTAGCATCTACTACCAGAACTACTCCTTGGCAAGGAGCTAACGAACGATGTACTTCAGCAGAGAAATCAACATGACCAGGTGTATCTATTAAATTAAGGAGATATTTAATTCCTTTATATGTATAATTAAGTGATGCTGTTTGTGCTTTAACTGTGATTCCACGTTCTTTCTCAACTTGTAGTTTATCTAATATTTGTTCACCAGAATTAATTTTCACTGCACCTGTTATTTCCAAAAGTCTATCAGCAAGTGTGCTTTTGCCATGATCAACATGTGCCACAATGCTAAAGTTTCGCATATTTTCTATTGGTAAATCATATTCTTTGGTAACTTCTGAGTTCGTACAATAAAATCTATTAAAATAATATAAATGTTGCCTACAAACCAAACACATGATTAATATCAGTTTCAAACAATATTTTATCCCTTCATTTAAAATATTTAGAATTTTAAACATAAGAAGTACAGAATATTTGAAAAAGGTATATAATACTTACTTTATGAGTACTTGGTTAAAGTCATAATTTTTATGAAGTGACCATACATGATAAATAAATTTGTTTATCTTCATAATGAAATGATACAGTAGTTATTTATGCACTAAAATTGCGCAAACAGTAATTTAAATACAATAAGTTGTTTTTATTAACGTATTATTTTCAGTCCTATTCGCACATATGATTTGGCCATAGACATGGTTATAATATGATTAAATTGTTATTTTGTACTTCGTTAAAATTTTAAATTATATAGTCAACAATATTTACGAGTGAATAAGAAAATAAAAAATTAAATTCATACTAGACTTTTTATTGATCAATCAACGATNAAGATCGATAAAATTGTTACTTGGTGTACAAATAATGAGGTTATGTACATTATGCTTAGATATATATGGTGTCTATCCAACGAGAGGAGGCAGTATTTGACTCCTACAGATGCAATATACAGATTATACATACTTCATCAACAATCTACATATGTATCTCTGTATATATTATTCGAAATTGAAGAGTTAGGTTCATTACAGAATATCAAATAGGATATGGGATACATTGTGATGTCTTTATACAAAAAATGTATGTGAAATTAAAACAAAAAGTATCAGACAAAAGACTATTTTGCTGTAAACATGGAGTAAAAAATTCTGTCGAATTTAATAAATTTAGAATCTGCTAGAACTACACTTTAGTACAATGTTAAGAAATTAAATTCGATATTCGTCTTAAACTAAAAATAATATTAAAATAACCGTTGATGTTGCTAAACACTGTAATTTGGTCTTAATCATTTCAGAATCTTTAAAAATTACTAATTACTTAAAATGATAAGCCTCTATCTTACGTATATGCTGTATAAATTTAAATGAGTATAATAGTGAATAAATGAACATTACGAATGTGGAACATATAAGTGAGGCCAACAAAATATTACAACATATTTATACACAATTTATTAGTTTCATATTGTATTAAATCGTATCATTGCAGTCTTTTACTTTTGAATGGTAGGTGCAGACTGATTGGATGATTTGGAATCTCGCATAGAAGCGCTACGTCTTCGCTTTAGTTCTTCTTGACGTCTATTCTTAGCTTCCTTTTGCCGTTGTGCTAACAGTTTCGCATACTCTGCTGCTTGTTGCTTGCGAGCCAAGCAACGCCTCCTCTTTAGAGCCAGTCTATGCCTCTTTCTCTATATAAAAGTATTTTTATTTTATTATAAATTCCATACTTTTGGAAAATTTTAACCGAAACAAAACAACAATATAATACAGATATATATATGTACAAACCTGGAGTGTAATTGGGGTAATAAGACGTTGAATTTTAGGGGCTTTCGATCGCTGTGGTTTGCCCTCTTTTTGAATTGGTCGTTTCACAACGAATCGACGGACATCATCTTCCTTGGATAAATTAAATAGCTTACGAATTTTGCTCGCTCTCTTGGGTCCTAAACGGCGTGGGACTTCCTTGTCAGTTAAATCCGGGATATCCTGTAAGAATTTAATCAATTTATACATTAAATGCTTCTTAACAAATTAAAAAATGTTCTTTAACACGTTCACGTGGACACTGCTATTTGTATTTCTCGCTGTGGGGCAGCGCCCGCATGGATTATATATTTATAGATAGCTATTATACGAGTGTCCCTTTGGTTGAAGAACATTTGCAGAAAAAAACACTTATTTGTGATACTGTAAAAATAAACAAAAAATTTCTACCGCCACAGACGATACACACATTGTGAATTTGGAAATTGTAGCGGATAAATTTTTTAAATGAAGTGACAAAAGACCAGTTTGTATCTTAACTACTTCCAAGAATCACATGTGTATGATTATTCAAGGACTAAATGATAAACTGAAGCCTGATGTTTTTTTTCATAATAATGCAAAAATGACTTATCTTATCAAATGACATCGTTCGATAGTTGTCTACGGAAAACCGTTAAATGGCAAAAAGAAGTTTTTATACAATTAGTATGAGGGACTTGCCTCATAATTCCGTGGTACATATATGTCAAAGACAAGGTAATAAAGATATTAATATTTTGCAATTTAGAGAAAAAATTATTGATCATCTTTGACCAATAATCCACATTGCAGAAATGGCTATTGGAAAGCAAATACCTTCGCAAAATGGTTCACATTTTGAATTTGTGAATGGTTTCACATAAAGAATTTGTAAGAAAGTCAAGAAAAAGATGTAAGGAATGTTAGAAATGCTTATTTAAAAAAAACGTTAGACATTATGTCACGAAAAAAGCTAAAAATGTAACAATATATTGCAATCATTGTGAGGGCCAGCCAGCACTTTGTTTCAAATGCTTTTAAAAATTGCATAGAAATATATAAACAATTAAGTTAAGTTTATAATATTGAATTGCTGCGTTTACTATCGAGTTCTTGTTTTATATGTTTATAATATTGAAACGAAATAAAATAAATCCTACAACTTTTTTATTTAATATACGTCAAATTACCATTTAAATTTTCAAATATATGGCGATATTTTCTAGTTACTAAGTGAACTACATTTTTCATAGTATGCACCAGCTGATGGTACATTCAAGTGTGAGTCAGGTGCACGCCGCCTGATGTAACACTCTAGCGCGAGACACTGGTGGTATGCGCCAGCATGAACGTGTTAATAACTCAACTCACTGATCATTACATCCATAAGTATGTTGATTTTTAGTGTATCGCTTGTACACTGAGAAAAAGTGTAAATTAGATAACACAGTTCCTCAAATCAAGAAACGATATTTAATCTTCCATGTTTACGATAGTATCATAAGATAATAAGTCAATTCTAAGATACACCCTGAAACATGGATAATAGATAGAAAGTACAGTCAAATTAATACCTTTTCTCCTTTTTTGACAATGACGAGAGCGAGTACTGAAAGGTTGGAATCGACGATGCATCCACGAACAGATTTACGTTTACGCTCACCATCACGTCTAGGTCTGTAGCATGAATGTCCTTTTGAGAGCAGCAAACGTACGCGACCTAATTACAGGAATTTTTAAAAAATTAAAATCAATGCATTATACCAAATCTATAAAATGCATAAACACATAAGGCTGTTACAAACGAAATTAAAATAGAAAATGCTTGTTTACCATTAGTCAGAACACCCTGTTTCATAGGAAATCCTTGTTTATCATTGCCGCCCGAGATACGAACGACATATCCCTTCCACTCGTTACCAAGAGCATCAGCCTCTACTTCTGCGCCCATACGCTTCTCATAAAAAATTCTCAGCTTATGCTCATCGGAGATTTCAAACAGTTTCTGACATCCTGTTGCAGGATATGATACGTTCAACTAGAAATCACATAAATATCATATAGAATATGCAAAGATTTAACAGCCTTTGTCAGTTTATTCAATGTACACAACAAAACAAAAAATGTCATATATACATAATCATATAAAGCTTTACTAAAAAGTTGCAACAAAAATTTAAAATACAAGGAGAATAGTAAGAAATTCGTCATTACTATACTATGAAATAACAGTAGATGTATCACCTTGTAATAAGGCTTCAACTGACTTATATTTATAAAGCATTTTTTGCTTGATAATAGCCATAAAATATATTCACAAAGTTTATTCTTGTACAGTGAAATATAGGTTAAACGTCCGAGACATCTTAATGAGGTTATGCTTATTTTCATAGTACAATAATAAAAACTGTAAATCTTAATGCTANTATATGAAGGAAATTTTGCCTTTTGCCTTATGATTTAAGTTCCAATACAGCATGCCATAAACAAGGTCGGTCACATGCCGAGCCATGTTACGGTTTGGCTGTGCATTCGAAATTGTGCAAATGGTTCATGTCTTTTTGTAAATGCAAGTGTAAGGCACAATTAATTTTATTTTGCAGAATGTTTGATAAATAAATACTGCCAACTGATCATTGAACAAGGAAGATTTATTATCTTGAAGTCAATAATAAATCAACAACATTTTTATTACAGTTTCTAAAGAAACATATTTTAAATTATGAACGTCTTGATAAAATTTGGAAAAATTTAATAATCTTCAATCGTGTGGTATCTTTCAAAGCATATTGGTACATGTAATGCAACTTTACATCTTTTGCACTCCCACGTTGTTTCACTACGTTTTTTATGTTTTGTGCAAACTTTACAGGCTCTTGATGGCTTTGATTTCGATGGTGTTGGATCTATATGTTTGGGAAAATGACCCCAATGTTTCCCGTGCAATCTCTCTGGTAAATCTCCATTCGATAATTGTCCTTTTCGTTTATATTCTGGTAATGGTACATTTTTTAGTAATGATTGAGCTATTTCAATTCTATATTCAGCATAAGTCTGTTTTTTGTTAGTATCTATTTTGTTAAATAAAATGTAAGAGTTAAACAGAGCAATATCAAAGAGGTAAAAAAAAACTTTTCGGTATCCTTTCATACATTTCCTCATCACAGGGAAGCACGCTAGCATTTGGTCTTGCCGGTCAATTCCAATCATTCCTTTATTGTACTCAATGACACATTTTGGTTTCGAATTACAATTAAATTGATCTTTTTTTGGTTCAGTCATTTCTGCTGTTTCGTGTTTTGAAGAAAGAATATACATGTCTCGTATATCCTTCCATTTTAATGCCAGTATTCCATTGCAGCTTCTCATTATATATTCACCCCTTTTTAATTTTACTTTACAAAAATCTTTTGGCATATTATTTCTATTCGAGTGCACTGTTCCAACAACATTAGTTTTACTGTTAACTAGACTTTTAAATAGTTTTGGTGAACAGTTGTTTAAATATAAAGTATGTCCTTTATGTAATATTGACTGTGATAGCTCTTTGACAACACTTTCAGATGCACTGCCACCAGAATTTATTTTATCACTACCAGTATACATTTTAAGGTCATAGCAATAACCTGATCTTGACTCACATAATTTATAAAATTTTATACCAAATCTTACCACTTCTGATGGATTAAATTGTTTATAGGATAAGCGTCCCTTATATTTCATCAATGATTCATTGATAGTAATGTTCTCTTGCATTGTATACACTTCTTTAAATCTTTGATTAAAAAAATTTATCACAGGTTTTATTTTACATAATTTATCTATATTGTCAGCTGAATTGTTATCTGCAAAATGCAAACATCTAGTTATTTGCAGAAATCTTTTGAACGGCATTGTTTTTCTGAAAATTGGAGTTTCTATAACTGTTCTCTTAGACCAATTCATTTGAATCGTTGGTTTTTTAACTTCAGCCATTATTATACATAGTGCAAAATATATTTTGATTTCACCACAGTCTACAGGAAACCAAGTTTTATCTATTTTTAGTCTTTTATTTTCATTGTTCATTATTTGGTTTGCATATCGATTCGTCTCCATGACAATATTTTCCCAAAATATATTATCAAATATTACATTAAAAACGTCTAATTCTTTTTTGTTTTCATCTAACTGACTCAAAATTGCCATTTTTATGCCAGGAATCTCTGTATAGTCCCAGATTTTTGGATCATTAGTTCCTTCTTTCCAAATCCATAGCTCTGATTGTTGATTACTGTGATCTTCATCGTCACTATCATCTTCAATAATCAGTCGCTTAGAACGTTTTCGTACAGGAAGTGAGATATCACTACTGTCACTATCACTATTTAAAATATCTATCGAATCACTTTTTGCAATATTAGCTGAATTTTCAATGTCCTCAACAACGGTTAATATTCTTTTTGAAGACATTTTTGAAGGTACTTTTCTAATATTTTTCATGAAAATATATCATGTCCGAATGCGGCCAAGAAAATTAGGAAGTATTTGTCGCGTGTAGCCCGAAGAACGTACCACGTCTATCACACGTATTATTTACTTTTGGTCCGAACGATGTACCATATCTCACACGTGTTATTTATATTTGGCCCGATCGACGTACCATGTCTCTCACACGATATTGTAGGATAAGGGGTTAAGTATTCTACATTTGGATATGACTTGCTTGATGCTATTTATGTCAAAGATAAATAAAATAAGTCATATTTTAATATTGGTTAAGTATACAGATAAACGAATGTTTCATAAATTATATATATCTAAAATTATTTATAACATTTCAATATATAAATTTTTATAGTAACTGTTTGTAATATTTGTTAGATTTTGAAATTATTATTGGATACGTACTTTCATTGCGACAAGTATCAAGCGATGCAGCGAGCTATAAACAGAAAGACCGTATATCGCACAAGCGGACACTGAGTTCGTAGTAGAGTGCGTACATCGGATATCCGGTTTAAGTCCAGTGAAATTTTAAAGTGAAAATAGCAATAAACAAACTCCTTATGAATCTGTAAACAAATCATATTAAAATTTATGTTTTCATAGAAATTATAACATAAATTTTTAGTAGTAAATTAATTCATCAACGAATTACATTTCTCTGACAAACAGATGTGAAGAAAATTAATAACACTTCTTTCAAATATTTAAAATCACTAATGTGTATGTACATATTTTATTACATAGAAAATGTATAAATGCAAGAAGAAACATTATTTTTTCTTTATTTTTAAAAGATAAGTAAATATTGAAATATATTTTATCAAAAGTGATATTTACATTGTTGTCTATTAGAAAGAACTAGTTTTTAATTCTGGGATAGTTCTTTGGAAAAATTGGAATTTTTGCTTAAGAACATGAATAAATAACATTATCATAATAGGTTGATCGTACCTTATGACGATATATGAATAATGGATAAGTAAATCTAGATTAGAATCGCGTTTTACGTGTAATAAGGTGGTTTACACTATAACAATAACTGTCATTTTGTAGAAAGAGATGAGAGCAGGAGGGGGGCAGCGTTCTGAAATGCCGACTTGCGGGCGTGTGTGACATTTTGATGTAGAGTGTCTTTGATGATTTTCGTCATGTATTGATTTAATACATAGATATTTCCGAAAAAAGTTAAGCTTCGTCAATCTTTTCAGACGAAAACAAATAACAATGAGTTATTTGAATTTAATGTAAAACATTGAATATATTAATTTTTTGTAGGAAGATGGATGTCGCAGTGATACAAGTCCTTCAACAAGCGGGTAGTCAGGATCCCACTATTTTGAAACCAGCTGAACAAACTCTAAAACAATGGGAAACTGAAAGGGGATTCTATACTGCGTTATATGTAAGTTGCATAAATAAATGTAAAATAAATTTGATTAAATTGTAAGGAGGCAAAAAACTTATTCCTGATCATTTTTATTTTAACTAGCATATATAAGCATATACTATTTGCCTATGTATGTAAGATTATTTTAGGTTATTTATTTTCATTACTAACGAAAGTCTAATTATTATATTGTGAGTAAAATATTAATAATTATTTCAGAATGTGTTTTCTAATCATTCCTTGAGTATCAATATTAGATGGATGGCAATTTTATGTTTCAAAAATGGTGTTGATAAATATTGGAGAAGGAATGCTCCAAAGTAAGTATTCTTTAACGCAATCAAATTTTGTTAATAGTATTAACATCTTAATGTAAATTAATAATGCGTTATTACTACAGTGGAATTGCAGATGACGAAAAGGAATTTCTTAGACAACGTTTAATAGTAAACTTTGAAGAACCTGTAAATCAGTTAGCTATCCAATTGGCAGCTCTCATTGCTAAAATTGCAAGGTAATTGATATTGATTAAATAATTTGTGTTTATTTTTCTCTCTGATTCGTAAAATAAGTTAAACGAAATAATGTTGTGCAGATATGATTGGCCTAGAGAATGGCGCACATTAATTCCGACCTTATTGGATGTTATAAGAGGACAAAATCCTTTGGCCCAGCATCGGGCACTGTTAATATTACATCATGTTGTTAAGTGTTTAGCCTCTAAACGTTTAGTTCCTGACAGACGACTTTTCCAAGAGTTAACCGGTAGTGTGTTCAGTTTTATTCTGAATGTATGGAATACTTACACAGAATCTTTTCTTATAATGGCATCAAATGGAGCAGACACAAATCAGATACAGGAAGCTTTGGAAAAAGCGTTACTTCTATTGAGAATTCTTAGAACGCTTATTGTAAATGGGTTTAATAAGCCTTCAGAATCCCATGATGCTATGTCATTCTTGGAAATTGTTTTTGAACGTGCAAGAACTTGTCTTGAATGTCGTTAGTATATTTCTCCTTTGATACTACCCTTAATATCAATTATATATTTGTCTCTTTTAATAATGATTTTTATATAATTCTAGGAAAAACATTAATTTCAAGAGGTATACAGATGGAAGTATGCGATAAATTTATAATTCATTTAACTAAAGTATTAATAGGAGTATTAGAAATGCATCCATTCTGCTATGTAGAACTAATACCAACATCATTAGAATTTTCTGTTTTTTATTGTTTCACTGAAGCTGGTCAAGCCCTAGCTTTTGAAAGATTTGTTATACAGTGTTTAAATTTAATGAAAGGCATTTTATTATCTACATACTATAAACCAGCTAAAGTTCTCAAAGGTATATATGATGGATAATGGTATTTTGTGAATTTATGGATGTGATTTATTAAGCTTGAAAATTTGTTAATACAGATACGAAAAATCCGTTAACGTTGAGAGCAAATCAATTGAGACAAGAATTTTTTACACCTGAAACATTAGCAGAAATTTGTTCAAGGCTTGTAACACATTATTTTCTTCTAACACCTGCTGAATTGGAATTATGGGATACAGATCCAGAAAGTTTTGGTAAATATTTGTATACATAAATACATACATACATATATATATATATATATATATATATATGTACATACAATGTATTATATTTTTTATTTATACCCTTTCCAGTTGTCGATGATGGCGGTGAATCATGGAAATATAGTTTAAGGGTAAATATGTTATAGCCGACTATTTACAAATATTTATAAATGAATTCTAATTGTAAAATTATACATTTTTATTTACTTTATAATTAATATTTTATTTTATTTAGCCTTGTACGGAGTGTCTGTTTGTAGTAATTTTCCATCATTTTGGAGAAGTTCTTGTACCAGTTTTAGTTGAATTAATGCAAAGACATCATCAACCAGTTGACCCAAATAATTTGCATGCTATTCTAGTAAAAGATGCAGTATATAATGCAGTTGGTTTGGCTGCATTTGATTTATACGATGAGGTAAGAACAAAATATCACAAAAAAAATCAGTGCAAATAGTCAGTAAATAGTCATCCAGTTTATCACGCTTCTATTTATTAGGTAAATTTTGATCAATGGTTTTCAACTACCTTAAAAGAAGAGTTGAAAATTCGAAGTAACAATTATAGAATTATTAGAAGACGAGTATGTTGGCTTATTGGGCGCTGGACAAGTAAGTAAAGTGTAGCTTTTTAAACGAGTAGGATTTATTATGTAATAATTTTGTATTGTAACAAAATTGCAGCTGTTAAGTTAAGTACAGAGTTAAGACCAGAATTATACAAACTTATGGTTGAAGTTTTGAGTCCTGAAGAAGATCTGGGTGTTCGTTTAGCAGCAAGCGATGCTTTAAAACTTGCGATAGATGATTTTCAATTTAATCCGGAAGAATTCTCACCATATTTAGAACCAGCATTCTCTTTGTTATTTTCGCTTCTAAAAGAAGTAAAAGAATGTGATACCAAGGTATATATATGTATATACTGTTATATGTTACTTTCAAAATATTGTTGTAGTTCGCAAAAACATAATTTAAATAATTTTCAGATGTATGTATTGTATGTATTATCATTTATGATTGAACGTGCTGGTAGTGAAATAAACCCACTTGTTGGAGCCCTCAGTTCATATTTGCCAGCACTTTGGCAAGAATGTGAAGAACATAATATGCTAAGATGTGCTATAATTTCAACACTTGTACATCTGGAAAAGGTACATTTTATATTGTTTAATGAATTAAACTATATTAATATAAATCAAATTATTGATCTTGATATTGATAAATCAAATATATAACTTAATGATTTTATTGAAAATTTTAAATAGTAGATAATATTTGAACTTAATGATTTTATTGAAAATTTTAAATAGTAGATAATATTTGAATTATTTTTTAGGCTTTAGGTTCTGAAAGCGTCCTTATAGAACCACTAGTAGTAGGTGTTATTGCATTAAGTTGTGACGTCAATCAAAATTGTCACGTTTATTTGTTAGAAGATGGCTTGCGATTATGGTTAGCTTTACTGCAAAATGCAGCTGCGCCAACATTAGCTATAATGGAACTAGCTAAAAATTTGCCTGCTGTATTAGGTTAGTAAATAACTCTCTTTGATAATGATTCTTATAAACATCCAAAAAACTAGATGATCTTTATATTTTCCAGAAAAATCATTTGAACATTTAAAATTATGTTTGTATATAGTTCAAGCATATGTAATATTAAGTCCCCAAGAATTTTTAAGTCAAAGAGGAGCGATTATAATTGAAACACTTAGGTCACTTTTAGGAGATTTGAACTCAGAAGGAGTTGTAATGATAATGACAGTGTTTGAACTATGTTTATGTGCTTCACCTCGGCAAGGTGCAGAACTTATTAAACCTGTTTTAATAACTATATTTGAGTGAGTATATTTGCTTCAGTATGTTATAATAAGTTATAAACATTAATATTTATTTGAATTTTAATAGAAATATGTATAAGGAAGAAGAAGTTACAATGACAATGACTATGTATTTATCTATCGTGGCAAGGGTTTTATGGTTTTACAAAGATATTTTTATACAGGTATTAACATTTCATATATTGTATTTATGTATTTGTCAATTTGTTAATATAGTTCGTGTAAGCATTGAAATAATCGTTTAGGTAATAAGCGAATTAACCAGAAAAATGGGTGGAAACGAAGTTAGAGAAGAAGTTGTATTGGGAGAAATAATACGTATATGGGTTAATCGAATGCCATATATTCCTCTACTAGAAAGACGTAAATTATTAGCTCTTGCACTTTGTTCACTTCTTGGACCTGATAGTCCTCCCTGCGTTCTTCATTATTTTCCACTAATAATATCTAATATCGTTGGAACTCTCAATGACATCACCAAACTTGACGACATAAGATGCGAAAATATTGGATATGCCATTGAGTACGTAGAAATTATTCGTACAATACATATAATTGCAATAAAAAATCATACTGCTATAAAAGTTAGCATTTTTACTTATTTTAGATCTTTGTCAATTAGTGGACAGTCTAGTCCATCTCAGCATGACGATGAAGAATATGGAAATAAACACGAACAGCGAAAAAGAAGACTTGATTTTAGTGATCCTTTGCCTAGTATATCTTTGAAAGATACATTACAAAATCAGGTAAAGAGATAGTTCACTTTTAGTTACAATTATGTACCTATTATATGTTAGAAACCTCCTAATTCAATTATGTATTTGTTATATATTAAAAATCTTTGTTTTTATTTCAGTTACTTACTTTACGCAGATTAATTGGAGATAACCAGTTCAATCAATTGATGTTAACCCTTCACCCAGAAATTGATAAAGAACTTAAACTTTACGTATCTTTATGAAAAAGGAGAAAGTCTAATTGAAAGAGAAGAAAAACAAAATATTATGTTAAACGCCACACTACGTGTAAAAAAAGCTTTACGGCGCTCTATTATAAAACGGCACTATTTTATTGTATTATATTAGCTGTTTCACTGTACTAATAATGTTGATAATAAAAGACTTGACATTTCAAAATTCTATCTTATTCATTTGTTTAATGTATATATATATTATATATATAATGTAATATATTATATATATATAATATATTATAAATAATGTATATATAATATATATATATTATATATAAAAATATATTATATATATATAATGTACATATATATATATATACTTTATTAATATATGTATATATATATACTTTATCAATATATATATATATATTATATATAAAAATATATAATATATATATAATGTATATATATATATATATAAGTTCTAATAATTGAAGTGTTCCCGCACTAAGGTAATGTCATACCTAAATTGTATTTATTGGAAGGGAAAGAAAGGCTTTCATATACAAATAGTTGTTTGATTTTGAGTTGGTTTACTCAAATTATTACAAAATACTACAATTTAAGTAGTATAATTATAGCAATTGATTATGAAGAATTATATTCTAATAATCTAATAATCTGCAGTTAAGAATGTAATAGTAGTATAATCATATTTGTTCTATTCCAAAAATTATTAAATTTCGTAATATATATAAGAATGATTATTTAAGTAGAAATAGACATTTTTAATTCATAATTTTTCCCGCTGCTTGGTGATTATGATTAAGAGCAATCTAGCGTTGCTGCTGCAAACTACAAACAGCTGTCGTCTATGTCAAATCGTAGCAGGGGGTTTGTCCATTTCCAGTTTCAAATAGTTCTCTGTTCTCACTAAATTGAGGCAAGGTGAGTACTCTAAAATAAATTACATTCATTATTATCCTTAAAATAACTAATTTTCATGTTTTGTGCAAAAGAATGTTTGAATCAGTATCTTCATTCAATACACGGATGTACTGTATATAATATTCGATTGGTCGGTGTACTTGTTTGACATATTCATTGATTTTATCCGTTTTTTTGTGCATTCGATAAACAATTCAATAAATACGTGTATGATGATATTGCGACTTCATAAATTACAAAATAGGTTTAAAGCGAAAACAAATGTTAAGTAGACGCCATGTTCATTTTTGGTTACTTACAGTAACATCTGTGATTGATGGCGTGGTATCATTGTTATTATCGTTTTAAATTTCGGTGAAATATTTAAATTGCAGACAATACACAAAACACGCAAGATTAAATTGTAAAAAAAATTATATACATCAATGTATTTTTTTAATTACAACAAAAACATTGACAATGTTACTGGTTCTATAAAATAGTTTTCACGCTGAATATCTAATAACAAGATATGTACATGTGTAAGTAAGTACATTATACATATAGAAATATACTTTCTAGTTGCTAATAACTGATTAATTATGAATGACTTAATATTTGTTGATGATCGTAGTATACGATGTGCATTCAAAGTATATACAGGGTGTCCCAGTAATAATGTACAATCGGCATGAAGGCGATTTCACATGAAAAATGAATTAAAAATATAGATTAAAATTTGTTCATATAGTGTTTCCTTTTCGATAAAATCGAATTTGGAGATTTGATTCGTATATGTGAATTTGGCTAATTCATGTCTGGGTACAAATAGATAATCAGCAGGACATTATCCTGTATGCATAGATAAGTAAAAAATGTAGAATAAAATGTCGTCGTAAAAGTTTCGTTTTCAAGAAAATAGAGTTTGTATGTGCTTAGTTAAGAATTTATCTGGCACTTGATAAATTTTAAAATTCCATTTTTTCGAAAACGAAACGTTACGTGAACAAAACTTGTTTTATGTCTTCGAATTTTTTTTTCACGTAGAATCTTTCCCTTGCCGATTGTACTATAATTACTAGGACACCCTATAGCACTCGCTCTTGGAATCTTCATTGGGAAAAAACAGATGTCATTCATTTCATTCTTTTTATGTAAACTCTTTATATTTTTTAACATTAACATTACTTTATACTTTTTAACATTAGTATCTTCTAAAATCAGTATAAGGACTTTTATCAAAATAGCCATCACGATGTTTTTTATATTAAAGGACCATTAGTAGAAAAAAAAAGAAAACTATGATACGTTGTCATGAATATTCGTATATATGAATTGAAAATTTGCTATCTATTACTTTTGTACAATTCTAGATCTTTCGATGGAATTAATTATAGATAAGTACAGGTTTATCTTTGTTAGCATAGATTTTGATAAATGATAAATTGTTATAAGTGACATAACATAGGTTTGTTTTTTAATCTGTATACATATGTATTGTTTACTTAGTAAAGCGACAATCAGAAGAGAAAATAAATACAAATATTGTAGATAGGTTAGCTTTTTCTTGTTTGTATATTTCGCAAATAATTTCTTTGCAAAGAAGTTAATTATAAAATGAATATCGTTTCCTAACAACATCTATAATGATACCATATTCATGATAGAATGATAACGCTATATGGTTGATACAATTGTAAACAAATCAATTGCACAATAAGAAAATGATATTCAATTTTTTGAAATAAAATTCATGATCGTGGAGTTATATTTTTAACAAAATAGAAAAATGTTATTTGAACACAAAGAATTAACAGAAAATTGTAGAGATATTTCACGCTTCGTTGCGATATTATTGTTTCCTTTTCCGTGCTTATTTTACGAACGTTAAAGAGAGTTCATAATGGAAAACTGCTCTAGAAAAATGAAAGTAAGAGTTATTTCAATTTCGGTAGATTAATACTGTCTCCTGCTGAACCGGCATATATTTTTAGAACTATTTTCAAGAGTCCCGCGTGGGGGTGGTTTGTATAGCGGATGCATACTCAGTATAGGGGGCGTACAAAGCGACAGAATGTTATCGAATGATAGCAGTACCATGACCTAATCGTATTTCTGATGATTCTTTGCTGACCAAATGTCTGAGATTTACGAAATTTTAACATTTAATTTCCTCACTCATAGATGATTCTTTTATTTTATTTTTTATCAAAATTGTAATTATTGTTGTTATATTAAGGTAATAGTAATTCGAAGAATGAGTTCATGATAAATATCATGATAAATATTCATTTAGGACTGCGATAAAAATATTTCGTATCGCTTCTTTGCCCTTTCTTTGTCAATGGGAGTCATGAGTTTTCAAACAAATATACTTTCTCGCGCCCCTTTCGTTGCATGTAACACCGTGACCTTTTCATGTAAAATCCTTTGAATCCCCGAGGTGTTACTGTCGGTCCTACACCAATAATGCGTATTGCGTTATAGACGTACCAGAAAAATTAATTGAAATTAAATAGGTATTAAATAGTGTTTTTTTCATAGGTTTGTATATAATTATTCCGTTTTCGTCTCTTTCATATTAAAATATATTCTTTTAGCTACTAAATATTATCAAACTAAAAGACTAACAAAAATGGATTTATCACATTCTTTCCTGTGGTTTTTATTTGGGATGTATTTTTAGTGTCAAAAATCTTGTTAATATTTGTTTACTTCTCATTGATTATTTATAGTTACATCAATCACTATAATAGATTAGCGATAATTGAAATTATAGATTCAGTTTTATAATTTTTGGAAACGATTGGTTTGTTTAACAAATTTTAGCAAAATACTTTAAATTATCTCTTACAAAAGA
The DNA here is from genome assembly GCA_014737365.1 of Bombus soroeensis. Taxonomy (NCBI): domain Eukaryota; kingdom Metazoa; phylum Arthropoda; class Insecta; order Hymenoptera; family Apidae; genus Bombus; species Bombus soroeensis. The sequence continues at coordinate 1,246,658 of JACXIL010000198.1, forward strand.
AGTGTAAATATCAAAGTATGATCTAGCATAGTATTTGATAACGAAAAATAGAAACGAGTTGTAAAATAAAAATTTCGCTATATTATGAAAACAGAAGAGAACGGCAATGTTTCAAGAACTAAAGATCGATTTTTCCGCATTTTCGTAATTTTTTGTTACTTAATAATTAGAATCGAACATTTTGTAGTGCATTTCTTTTTTTCGAGACATTCTGAGTAGGAGGAAAGCCAAAACTAGTGTTGTAGGTATATAATGTGATGGCGCGAAGTTTCAAGTCAATAGCCTGTTCATGAAAAGATTTCAGAAATTGTAAACCATAAGAATTGTAATAAGATATTATTGTTTTTTGGAAAGCAAAAACGTCAAATTCTCGTATCGAAGTAAACGTTGAATTGTATCTTACAATATGCCATTTTTATATAATAAACTTTTTCTGTCTACCCAAATAATAAAAGCTCTCAACAACAACTTCTTACACGTTTTTCAAAATCTTATTGTGAGGTATCCCATACATAGCAGGAGATTCACGTTGATTTTCATCACTTGTTTAGTTGAGGCAAAAACAGAAAGGAAGAAAATATACTAAATATGAGCAAATATATGTTGGCAAGATATTATACCTCGAAGAATGTTCAAACTGGATCAATAACAAACAGTACAAAATCTAACAAAAACTTGTAAGCTACGTGCATTTTCTGTTCGATAAAATCGTTTTAAGTAGAGGTTCGTATTCAATTAGTTAACTTGTTGTTTCTGTTGCATATTTTCGACATATGTTATGCCCTATAACCTTCATTAATAATCTTCAAAGTTAACCAAAGTTGAAATTCTCATCAGACAAATATAGGAAATTCGTACAAAATGATATACTTATGACTCTAGGTCTATAACTTTTTAGTTTATGTAACAAATTACGTAAATAAAATTATATTTATTAAATGTTTTCACAATGAACATAAAGTAACAAAAGTAAAATTCAAAAGTTTAAATATAGTACTCAAATTAACGGTAAATTAAATCTCTTCTCTTCTCGATTTTAGCCCTTTGGCTGGATAAACCGTATATATTATATAATATTAACCCCGAATCTAAACTAAAAACGGTAATATTGAAAATCATCCAGTATTTCGGATTTACAGGCAGTGTAGTTGTCATGTGTCCAATATGTTTATTAAACACATCTTACACACTATATACTATCTTCATTTAAGTGGCTTAGTCTATATTTCTCGTGATAATATATGTAAAAGTTATTTCCGTTATCGTCATGTTTGTTTTAGTTTCTTTAACTCAACTATTATTGCCAAAAGATTAAACGATTTTTAATGAACAATGGTTCGGAATACAATACTTCACATAGTGTTTTTATTCAGTATAGTCCCAGGACATACGAACAGAATTTCCTGCTTGAACCTAAATATTAATACGGGACTGATTGGTAATGATTTTCAAAATTCAATGTAAATAGATACTGTTAATATGTCTCTTCGTGTAACTTTCCTACAAACCTATGCGATCTTCAATGCTACTTTATTATTCTGCTTATTTCATAAAGGGTCAAACCTAACCTAACCTAATTTTTATCCAGTATTACTCTATTAATTCCACAGAAACATCGTTTTTTGTTTTCTGCCTATTATTTCCAATGTCTTTCTACTCTGTTTTATAAGCGATGAAACATAACCTAATCTAATTTATACCTAACATTACTCTGCATGGAATTAATGAATAGAGTCAGAATGAACACCATTCTTCGCTTCCTTTCCACGATTCTCAGCGCTACTTTCCTTTACTGCTTTCGCAAGCGAAAAAAAAGTGTGGCTGATCCCGTAAGGGGTTGCGATTAGACGGTGCGTGGGCGTAAATATGGACACGCAGCGGCTTGCAGAAAAAGCTGTAGAAAAAAAAAGCGTGCGCACTTGGAACCCATTGGAAGTCCAGGAAACCCCACGGAGATGAGAAAACAGGTTGAAGGAAGGAACAAAAAGGGAATAAGGGAAAGTGTAGTGAATACAAAAGCTTGAGACAATTACGACAAAGTGGAAGTAGGAATCGCGAACGAGACGAGTAGCGGGGATACGATGTAGCGAATGTTGAACAGAGATATTCATGTAATTTTTGTGCATGCGACAAGAATAGACAATGTGCGTGGAAAGGGAAGGCATGAGAGTGAGGGTAGAGGGAGTTGGCAAGCGTGCGCGTGAAAGAGTGGGGGAAGTAGAAAGAGATGGAAAATGTGATATACTCTACTATGTTGGTTTGAGAGAGATAGATTGATTTTGGTCGCCGGGTATCGATCGTCGCGTTGAAAACTACCCCTCGAGTAGGAGGCGCAGTGTGCAAAACCGACTACGTACGAGTCGGTGGTGCTCGTGGTGATCGCGGTCCACGCGGATCTCTACTCTTTTCACTTGCGTATTCATCGCGATTTCCTCAACTGTGGACTATCCACGGCACAGTTCATCAACGGTTTTAAAAGTGCCGTAAGGACGTGCATAAGGTGAGATGTCTGTTCTATCGTTGCATCTGCATCTGTTAAGAATCCCTCAGAAGTTCAATCTATCTGTTAGTCCGTGTATTATACTCGATATACGCTGCTTCTTTGGTCCGAGTGTCTTTTATTCGTGGAAAGGAAACAAATTATTCTGGAATGTTTAGAGTTTAGAGCAATCGCCAGTCGTTTGGTTTCCTTAATGCTCTTTGCACAAATTTTGTCTCATTGGTCATTTTCTGACCAATTTTGCTTGCGGATAGTTGAGAACATATTTTATTGCTTTCTTCGTGTTTTCAGCGTTATCACAATGGTTAACTTTCAGATTGCAAATGTCCTCTGTAGCTAAAATCTCAGAAAACTGAAGTTCCCTTCATTCGATTTCAAATATATAGTATTAACTTTTCGTATTTTAATTTTAATGTTACTTTTGTTATCTTAATCTTAATATTAATTGCTCATATTTTAATTTTAATATTAATTATTATTTCGAAACACATTGTATGACATAACTTTACTTATAAGATAGAGGACACTAAAAGAGACATATTTTTGACATATTTCTACATATCTTGAAAGATGAGAGAAATGCTAGATTTTAGTTAAATGGATAGAATTTTGGGTGTTTTTAACACTGTCACAAATAAAGGTGAACATAGAGCGGAGACCAGCGCTGTCATGTCAGCACTGGGTCAATTGGAAGGGAATTTAGTTCTATGTAACATCAGTGTATACTTGTATTATTCTTGATGTTAACCGTTAGCAGTCATTATTAGTCCGTTATTAAATGCATAGGTGAATCCTTTTCCCTCCAATGCAACCTTTGCCCTTATTCGTCTGACACTTGTTCTGTTCTCCTCGAAGAAGCGCGCGGCTTATTAAGAGGGACGCCACTCGTTAATTCCTCTTTATGAACGTGACACTCTATTTTTGGAGTCTTTGCTCCATAACGGAAAGGCCTTATAAGAATCTCGCTAGGACTAAAACGTATGATGTAATTTTCTATGAAAATTTGCGTCAGGATTAGCGATGAGCCCGAGCACACCGCGAATAGCACATTCATCGATTAGATTCGAACTCTGTATAAGTGTATTAGGTTGTACAAAAAGTTAATAGCGTTTCTATTATATGAATTTCTATGGAATGGTGAATTGTTTCTAGTTGGATAGTAATGAGAATTAAAGAGAAATGTCGAAAATTTGTTAATGAAACAGGTTTCTTTTTTGAAGTGAGACAACGTTGAGATTTGTATATCCAAGAAGTGTTGAATCGTAGGTAGCATGTTCACCTCTGTCTGTCTCATTCAACAAATACGGTAGAGTCTCGTTATTGTTTATCATGATCTTTATAAATCTTATTCGAAAGAAATAGATGAGAAATGAAATACACCAGAAGGCTATACAAGCTATTTCATGGAATTTATTAGTGAAAAAGATGAACAATTTTTCATGCCGATACTCATTTCGTAAAGCTGCAGATGGTAAAAGGATTAATTCTAGTTAAATTTTTCTTAACATTCAGTATGAACTTTTAGTACAATTTGGTATTAATTGTCTAATTAAAAAGATAATAGACTTTTCAGATTTACTTACGTTTTCGAAAGTGTCCTAGTACTTACGAATTTATATTTAGTTTCAATTTTATATCGTGTAAGTTTATATCTGTGATCATTATATTTCGAAATTGTGCCTTTGTTCCATTTCCTATGTATCAATTTCTTCAAAATAGTAATTGTTTTATAAAATGATGAATATATTATGATACAGTTATTATTATATTTTCATACCCATACAAATATATGCAATGTTGGAAAGTATACATTACAAGTATGTTCAAACATTGATCAGCGAGGTTCGAACACTCTACATATAAGTATTTCGAAAGAAACTACTTTCAACTAGACTCAAACCTAAACGCATCAGATTCGCATCTTCTACAAGTACTTTAGCAAATAAAAATAATAGAGTAGTCCCAAGTAGAATCGAACACTGATCGAATAGATTCGAAACTATACGAGCGCCTTTCCGGAAATTCTCCAATCGCTTAAAGTCATTTTTTAAATACTTACAAGTGCAAAACGTTCAAATAAAATTTATACGAATTCCATATATCATCTACAGTTATTGAGCTATTCGTTTCGAGTACTCGTTCCGGGGTTCGAAACCAGCTTGTGAGGATCGAATATTTGACAAGTAGAATTAATGAAACGTTGTATGTTACAAGTACTATTCGGATTCTATGAATTCTATCATTAGTATACAGTAGTCAGTTTCATCCATGAATTTTTATTTTATTATTTCAAACTTGCTTTCATCTTTTCAAAAAGAAAAGATTTCTTTATTCTTTTAGAAGATGTTTATCTTAAGATAATAATATTTTTTTTCTGTTTTGTGCAAACGAGATATTTTTTTAGCATCGGAAGAATACAATTAAGTTGAAAATGATGGAAACGCAATAGGATTGTTTAGAATTTTCACTTGAAAAAATCCGTGAATATTTCTCAAACGTTACTAAACATATATGCAAAAAGCCAATGTAGAAAGTGTTCCAATTTCTTGAAAAAAAAATCTCGAAGAATATCTGAAATGTGGTAGGTATTTTAAAACAGAATAACCTCGTTTAAATATTTTCGTAATTTCTTAATCATTTCTGATGAAATTTTTTCGTCACACTGATTCTGTATACGCGTGTGTGAAATATTGGAAAGGATTAGCGTGTACATGTGTGTCGGCGTTTATTACATCAGAAGTAAGTCAGGATGCTGGAAAACGTGGTCGATCGATAACATTGAAAATCATCCGTCCGTGGATGGCCGGATCTGGCGAGCAACCAACCGACCAGTCATAAATTCAAACCCTTCATCTCTTCGATTTTTGAAAATTTGCTGCGATCGTTTCGCGACACACACACATCGATTATCCTTTTTTCTCTTTTTTCTGCTTGCAGGCTTCCTGCTCATTTCTGTCTAGAGAGAGAATAGAAGTATCATCATCACCACCATGGCGTTCGCAGGATTAAAAAAACAGATTAACAAAGCAAATCAGGTAAGTGTATAACTTTATTTAATATTTGTTTATATCGCATTTCTCATGGTACTATGTGGATTCTATGTGAAAAAATAAATCAGGAATAGACAATAAAATTTTTTCATATTCCATCTCATTTTCGATAAAATTGAATTTGAAAGTTTGCTTAATAACGTGAATTTGTTTATTTATCGTCTGGGTACGAGTAAACATAACTAGGAAGAGGTTATTTCACGTGGAAAAATAAGTAAAAAATATAGAATATAATTTTTTCGAATCTAATGCCTTGTTTTCAAGAAAATAGAGTTTTAATATGTTTAGTTAACTTGAATATGAATTTTATTTTTGTTAACCACTTTATTATAACATTCTATATCTCATTGTACTATAATCAGCAGTCATGATCGTTTTGAATGAAATTTTTATTACGTTTTGCGATTTCTCATCGGTGACCTTTTATCAACGCGAATTTTATTACAATCGTAATTTTCATGAAACGAACAGGAATACTTTATAATTTAATAACGTAGTAAAATACCGTGGAATGAAAAATTGAACGTAAAATTTAATGTATCCAAATATTAAACAGAACTCTACGTTACAATGTTACAAATTAGACAATTTTTCGATCCAAAAAGAATTTCAAGTCTTTAGCACAAATTGGTTCCCAATTTTGTACAACACTGAACACGCAATGGAGTCAATTGAACATATTATCGTAATTCGCAGTTCTGTTTTAATACGCGAACTACCAGTTTTCGATTCAGAATCAGGGTTGGTCACTTTTTACTTGAAAAAGAAATAATAGACGAAAAGATCAAGTATTTACACTAAATAAAATAACGAAAAAGTTTATTTGAAAATAAAACCATTTGCAAATAAATTCCAAAATCGTATTTGAAATGTAAATTATTTCTAAATAATTTATTTACCAAATATTTGATTGTTTCAAATAATAATGAGACATAAAGGATAACGAATAATTGTTTTTCGCGTAGAAGGGATGTTAATTACTCTATATGCTGATATTTAACGCTATCCATTAAAAATCATTTCGCGATTCACTTTTGGAATCTATGGAATAGCATGTTACTTATGTGCGGTGTTCAATGTCTCTTGTAATGTAATTACGGTATGCTATGAATATGAGAGGCGAAGTCGCGTTATCCTCGCCTACGCACGGTTAACTGACCGAGATTCGTGGAGTTTTTTGAGGCCAGATTTTCAAGCTTACTTCGCCACCGGGGAATCACCGTTGTCCCTTTGTAGTCGCACGTATATCGCTGACTTTTACTAGGTCACGCTGCGATTTCAATTGTATTTCACCGTTTGATAAATCATTATTATGCACGTATTATGATTTCGAAGACATTGCATATTTGGGTATTACAATGACAGAGAGACGAGTAGAATATTTCTTTTCGTTAAACTGCGGTTTAGAGGTTATATATATATATATTTATTTATTTATTTATTCTTATCTATACCTATCTAATATATATTCTTTTATTGCAATTTATAGTTAATACATATAAACATATATACGTAAATGATTGGAATATATATTTCTTTCTTTCTCTTTGTTAAATTGAGATTTTAAAATTAAATTTTTTTTAAATCTAGAGATTTTGATATACTCCTTTATTGTATTTTTTATATTCAGTTCTTGAAGTATAATTTTTGGTTGCAAAGTATACATTACACATATTTTCGAATTATTGGATCATTACCTTTTCCTTTCCTTTACTGCTTTATAGTTTTGTAATAAGTCAAAGTGATATTCGTGAAAATATATGGATTGTCCGTGGACGATAATGATTATTCCGTATACAATGCAACAAAGTTTCATCTTATATAATTATCGAACGAAGTGTAAATTGATCGTAATGCGGTAACTAACGGCACGGATAGATTTTAAAATGCACTATTGAGGTTTCAAATGCAGGTTCAAATGCTATTTTCACTTTAATTCTCGATAATATTTTACAAAGTACTTTTAAAAATTTGTTCCACTGGAACATATCGTTATTTATAAAAACTGTCCATAGAAGCATTAGTTATAATATGTAAACATTAGAAAAAGAGGAAGTTTTTAGCAATTTTTAGTTAATAAATAAGATCATACAACTACGTTAACAATATTTAACATATAACTGATATAATTAATATAATTAATAAAAGAATTTTAAACTATTTTCTTTTTGAAAAATTTCAAAACATAATAATCTTTTAAATTTAATTTTTATTTATATTCGTTGTAACTTCAAATATTCAATTTTTGCTTAAATAATACTATGTTAGTTATTTATATGATAATACTATATTTTAAATGTTTACCATAATATAATAAATTATTATTATAAAGTTTCCACTTGAAATAGTACCACGGAATATATTTTATTAAACTTATTCATTAGGATAAAAGAAAATACTATTTTATAAAATTGAAAGATTATCTACGACCAATTATACAATTTATTTCATGCATTCATAATATGTAATTTATTGGTTCTTAATCGTTTTTAACAGAAAACTGAAACAAGCAAGTTGTCCTCGGAACAACAGTATATTAAATAGTATAATAACAAACAGTACATTAAATCAGTCTTGCAGTGCAATTTGTATCGTTATATCGTTCCTTAATTATCAATTTACCGGTATCCTAAACTGCTTACCGGATAGTCCTTGTCGATAATTAGTTTTACCGTTATACATGGTTTTATTGTAAAATAATTCTGTATACGTTCACGTTTAACGAAATATTTTATAGAAGTACTTTAATTAAACATTATTAGTATATTTTATTAATAATAATAATATTAAAAATACATTCACAAAGATCAAAAGCACACATTAGTTTAACTTCATTGAACTGCTACATCAGAAATATTTAAATTTTCACAAAATTCGATTCAAACATTTTTAATGTGGAAATTTGATGAAGTTAAACTGATATTATTGACTGAATTCAATTCAGCCAACAGATAAAAATGTGGAATTTTCGACGCAGATCGAAATACAATATTTATTTCTCTCCTGAAACTCAATTTGCCTGGTTTAGTATCGACAATAATTTATATTTGTCCTTTCCCAATAAACTTCTCCCTTCTTTATTTCTTCGCGTAATTACGCGATTAAAAATGAATAAATATTCGAGATAATTTACTTTTGAATATCGATTTCTCTCTGTTATATCATTAGGCTGCACTTGAGTTTGATTCTCTCTTCTCGAAGCTTATTATTGTCATTTTTCATTTTTCAAATATACAACATTAATATGAATTAATTCCTTAAACCTCTAGTTCGTAATCGTAAAAGATCAATATTAAATAAAGGTAAAGTATGGCCATAGAGAAAGTAACTAAGAATAATTACGATTTCATATCGATCGACGTTCCAACCATTAGTACAGTGTTTTGACCCGTGAACAGGGGTCTCGTTCGTCACAATGCGCCTTGAGTGGAACAATTAATTCTTATTTAGGCTGACACTTATTAAATTCGAGATGGGAAACGTGTTCATAGTAGTACATGGTTAAAGATAAACTTTCTCAAACCAGGAAAAGTATTACTGCAAAGACCAATAATTGGACAAATATAATCTTATATAATTTTTGAAAAATTATAAAATTTTAATAATTACAAATTATATTATATAAAAGGATTTGCTTTGCAATGAGTGATATTCATAGGTATATTTAAATAAATGAAGTACTACTACTGTACTTACACATGAGCATTATGGTATTTTCAGTTGCAGTCACTAACTATTATAGAACAATTTGCATACAGTTCTTTTCTCAGTGTTTCTGTGTCAAACAATTTATTCCTGTGTAATTACAAAGGAAATATTCATTGAAAAATTGATTGAAATCGTTATATCGTGAAACAGATGAATGTAATTATTTTGTTATACATATGTATAGTGTAAAAAGAAAGAGAGAATTTATGACAGACCAAGATTGTTCTATGAAGTAATGCAAATAGCGGACGGTTTCAATGAAGTTCTCCATGTATTTAAAAAGGGGAAGAACTTAATTCAAATTTACCGGCTTTTTAAACGAGTCTGGGAAATGATACTCGAGGATGCAAGAACGACTTTTATTCCAATCATAGAAAGACAATATCCGATTCATGAAAATTTATATTCGTCAACCAAGGGCGTAAATGTATTTTTATCCTTTCGAAGTTGCAGTTCTGAAAGTTCACCATGGCACGGTTTTTGTCAATGTATTAATTAACTTTTGGAGTTACTGTTTATTACTCACTTATTGTTCTTAATGACCAACAAAAAAAAAGAATAATTTTAAATATACTTTATAAATATAATTTAGGTTTGTCAGTTTATTTTTTTTATAAATTAATTACAAATATCAAAGTATTATTTTTATAATTAAAAAATCAAGAACTATATAATGGTTTATTTATTGCTTTAAAGAATCAAATGCTTGTAATAAAAGGAATATGAAAAGAACTCTAATGATACTCTTTTAGAAACAATCTAAAATATTAGTTATGATATAAATTATGTAAAATTTACAAAATGTTTACTTTTGTTATAGATATAACATAGCTTTACGTATTAATTTTGACATGCGTGTAACAATTACTTAGTTTTGGGTTTTACATAATTAATTTCGTAGCAATTACATTAAAAATTTTAGCTACGAATATTTTAACTACGAATATTATAGAAACGGTGTAACGTAAATGTTGCATGAATTACAGATTTACTCAAAGTATCGCAATTATTGTATATAGGTAAATAATTGTATATAGGTAATTGTGTTATGTTATATATTAACCAGCATAGAGAGATATGAAAGTTTATTATATTAAAAATTAGGAAATCATCTTTATAATCAATTTCCGGAAATATCATTTTAATGTAATGTATGTATGTATGTGCAACGCATTAAGTAAATTAACTGAGCACTTGGTAATATGTTTGATAGAATGTATGTGTTAATTAGAGATTAAAATAGTCTTATCGTGGTGTCTCATCATCATCATCAATTGCAAAATAATAATTTAAGGGTAAGTGAAAAATTTGAAAATAATTTGATAAAAATTCAGAAGTTCGAGAATAATTTGAAAGAAGTTCGAAAATTTGAGAGTAAGGAACTACTAACGCCGATTATAGTCGGTGCTTAAATAATAATATGCTCGGTTCTAATTACATCTGAAATTATTGTTTTGATTTTGTGTTTGATTACGTATTAATAATGTAGTTCCTTCGAGGAAAGAGATTGGAACAAACCAGCTATCTGTACATCTGTTAATTTCTTCAGTGGTTGAGGTTACATTTTTATCTTATCCTAGCCCCTTTTTTATCCAAAGTGAATATTCGTGGCGAGTAAAGGAAATATACTCCCAGCCATGTGCGCCTTAAAGAGAAGGTTAATGCAGGATATGAGGAAGATTTTTTCGTACTTAACGTCAACGTTTTTCGTCCTTCATAAGCGAAGAAGATTTACAAGAAATGAATTCGTTTGCGCACGATCGAAATATTATTAATACTATTTTAAAATGGCAAGTTATAAGCTGCCAGTATCAATAAAAACTTATCCGTGCACAACAGTAACAAACTTGATAACAAAACAAATGAAATTTCATAAGCGGAGTTGAAAAATTACAAGTTATCTGTTTTTATTTTTTGTTATTCTTTACTACCTGAAATTTGTACGTTAGCTTAACGTTATTTATATTGTATCCTAATTAAAAAAAAAAACTGTTTAACAATAAACGTACAAAAGCCACATTCGCAGCCATGTGGGCTGTAAGGAAAGGTTTAACGCGAGTAACTGTATTTACCGAATAATTCCTTGAAACCGGATTTTCATGGTAACCATTCTCAGAATATTTCATCGACAGTTGTAACGTCGCGAGCATTACAATATAATTGGTGCATAAATTCGAATCAAACAGCATGTGATATTGCAACTACCGGATGTGGGTCAGATTTACTCTAGGACAACGTGTGATCGGCAACGGTGCGCTACCTATGTTTCTGCGTGTGATGCCGCTCTACAAGTGGGTCACTGTTAAATATAGGTCACGGTCGTATGGGACCTTCGTCAAATAATCGTGTTGCTTGGCTTTTACACTTTTCAAGGATCCCGACATAGTGTTGCTCTCGTTTGTAACCTGCGACTCAATTACAAACGACTCGATATTCGCGATTATCTTAGATTTGCTATATTAAGTTACGCGATCACTTAATAGAAATAAACGATTTTCAACTTAGCTTTAGAAGCCGGAAGCTTCTATAATTATAAGATTAAAAGTTAATAACGATAAAGTAGTTTTAGCTTTTTAGACTTCTTGCAAACATAGATACGATATTATTTATTTCCAGAGTTATCTCCGGATAACTTCATAAAAATGAGAAACTTTTAACTTCATCATTATGCAAATGAATTTCACATATAAAAATACACGAAATGATACCTGTAAATTATGAATTATTCAATAGGAAAAGAATTAAAGTACACATGTGATTAATAATACTCTTGCGATATTGTTTAAAATTCTATTATATTCATTATATGGAATAGTGAATGAAGATAATTTCGAATTAAACAGAGCTGAACAAAAACGAGAAGAGAAAGAGAGATTGTGGGTGGGTTCGCGATGCGATATTCGTTGTTATTATGTAAAATGAATTGCTTTCATTTCGCGTTTCAAACATTGTAGACGATTCATCTTCCCCGAGAAAAGATGTGTAGAATATTTCGCTTGTTATTGCGAAAGGGCGCGTAGTAATGTTTGCAATCCTCATTCATACGTTCCCGTTTCATTGAAATTACTTGCGTGTTTCTCAAATGAAAAGAATTAAGCCACCGTGATAATCTTTATTCATATATGCAAAGTAAGAGAGAAGACCAAGGAATGGCACGAAATGTATTTATTAAGAAAATCTTCTCGAACTTTTAGATGGATTAAAATAAATGAAATAGATAACGAATGAAATAGAAATTATATTTGTATAATCATTTGAATAAATAATAAAAATAGTTCACTTTCGTAATGTCCAACTTTGAAACGATATATTTAAGGGATAAAAAGATATAACCGCTCTAGAAAGTTCGTTTGTAGGCCGGATATGTTGGATAAACCGGAACTGGCCTGTCTGCCGCCATAAAAGAGAGCATCGTAGAAATCTCGAGCACATATATAGTGATAGTCGATTGGTCAATGTTGGTTAATTGCTCGTAAACCGAGATGATCTTGAAAGATGAAACGAGATTTCCTATGGACGAGAGATATCCGTAGGTCAGAGGCGAGGGCAAAGGATATATGTAGTATGGTAAGATGTTTGAAAAGGGAAGAAAATACCACTGCCAGAAACGATAGGCTCTCCGGATCAATAATACCCATCATCGTCAATTGATCTAAAGTGATGTATATCTCTGAAATCTTGGCAACGAATTAGTACGAAGGAACTCTCGACCGATATTCAATCATTTTTATCATGCAATTATCACCGCCATAATAATCAATAATCAATATTAAACAAAGATATTTGAAACTATTGATTCATTACATAATCGAAGTCTATACTATATGAGTTATTGATATAACTGTTTCCATTTTAGATTTATTTAGTCGTTATATCATACAAATACATTTTGTATCGTATCTGTATAATATAAATATCTCCATTGTTTTTATTATGGAACGAAAGTTCTTGAATAACATTAACATAAACTTGCATATTCAAATGTATAACGTTGTGAGCAACAGAACACAATAATAAAAAGGAAGAGATTGAAATCTATTGAAATCTATCGCGCGATTAAATTGACGTACTTCCTTTTCCTCAAATGGCAAAGGTGAATTTAACGAGCAAAAATCGAATAAGATGAAAAGCATGTCTATATAATACGAGATATGAAAATACGAGAAAAACAAAACAATGAGCATTTATTTTTAGTGAACGGTTACAAACCGAAAATGTTCATGTTAGATAAAGTTAAATGTTTGGTGTGTTAGTTAAAAATAGGAATTGCGGATCATTCACCTGGTCGAAACGAAAAATGACCTCATTCTTCCTACTTTCACTATTTCTGATTAGTAGAGATAAGTTTGCGTTACGTCAAGAATAATAAAACTTTTAACAAAAATATTATAAAGTTGACTAATTTTGATAAATTGATGGGTATAAAAAAATATGCTAAATGTAATTTTTATAAATCCAACTGCTTTTTTTAACCAGTTACAATTTTAGGCAGAAAATTGATACGAAAGTTATAGTTTGAAAATTAAACAGACTAAACTAAACTAAATTAAATCAACTAAGTTTAACAAATTGTAAAGTACATCACTGAGGTTTCAGATATGGTTGGAGATACATTATGAAGACTTTAAATGCAGTTTTAAGCGTATCATGAAGAAGATAATTATTGTTCTTCATAACTTTGTTATTGCTTTAGAAATTCATTTAACCAACTTATTCGGCTCGTTTATGTACAATCAATTTCCTGAAACATAATTAATAGAGAAAATATGAAAGAGAGCGTGATAATTAAAGTAGAAATTATACTACTTATTAAAGCAGCGTTAAAAAGATAGGAAATAATACAAAAATTTGTTTTTTTAATATTTTCTTTTTATAGGTTATGAAAATAAAAATAAACGTTTGAAAATAATAAGGAAATGATTGACATTTCGTTCAACTTATAAGAGTAAAAAATTTGTGATTTTTACGAAAAATAAATAATATAAATTCTTTTGTATTAATTAGTAATTAACATGAATAAACGAGTATTATTCAAGAAATTAAAAATATGCGCAAATAGTATTCAGTTCCTGCGTAATTATAATCAGTTCAAAGGTATTTTTTTTTTGTTTTTAATCAAATGTTCGTTTATACTTTTAATAAAAATGTGCAATAATGAGTATACATATATGACATGCATTAATGTTGCCGGTTATTACATAATTTATTATATAATAAAAGTGTAGTAAACATTCATAAAATGAAGTTAATAAAAGAAAGATTGTATTAAATGTGTCAGAGAATATTTAAGTAATATACATAATTATAAGAAAACAAAACCGAGAGGAGACGAAAATCGCGAAACTTTATTAAGTTAATGAAAAACTCGTTATTAATTTATCTATTAAAAAATTACTAAATTATAAAATTTCAAGTATTCAATCCCTCACACATAGAGTTAAAAACAATAAAAATTTTTGTAATAAAGACATCAAAGAAATGTGTTTCATAAGTTCTTTAAATTCCATTTATCAGTAATTAGTAGTCGACATTATTTATTGTGAAATTAATAATTTGCAGTAATGGTCGCATGTAAGTCAAATGTACTTTGCATTTATTTCAGTAACGATAAATGCAAATGTACTTTGCATTTATTTAAGTAACTCTGCATTATACTGTTATTTATAGGTTCCAAGCACACCTCTTGATTACAGCAGACGTATTCCAAGAATCTTTCCCTTTAATTATTTACGGTAAAACCAAGGATTACTTTCGGAAAAATAGTTACGCTCGTCCATTCATGTTTTTGAATTATGATCTCTTTTGTGAATTATTATAAAAAACGCGAAAGATTATATCATTTGTCATTCATATAAATTTTATAATGGACAAATTTGTAATCTTGTAGACGTTTTCAAATTATAAAGGCTCGTCTGTATACATAAAAATATATATTTAATCCCAGAAACAAATAAAAAGGTAGAGTTAGAAACATAGAATTTTAAAATTATTCCTGTGGTCTTCAGTTCGAAAAGCAACGATGGAAAGAATCATTTGCTATTTTCGTGTGTTTTCATGTTTCATGAATTTGAAGGCTTCCTGAATAAATAAAATGTAATCTTGTCACGATTTTCGAATTACCACGGATCGACTGTACTTAACTCTTAACTGGTATTATTGGATCACTGGCAACCATAACAATTTGGGATTAGATTACTTAATTTGAAGAATGTAAAATATAAAATAAAATTAGATATGCTAAGTTTCAGTAATCTAACATAAGTTATAATAGTTATACATACATAATCCAACAGTACTATTTAAAGGGTAAAATAATAATGTTTAATCTTATTATTTAATTCTAATGAAATTTGTATTTCCAGTACATGACAGAGAAGATGGGCGGAGCAGAAGGAACCAAGCTCGACGTCGACTTTATGGATATGGAGAGGGTGAGTACACGTTTCTACATTTTTAAGGTTTCCGGAATGTGTTCTTGTTGCATCGCCTTTAACCTTCGATCAATCTTCTCGCCAATGAAACCTTGATGAAATTTGTTCGCGTCTCTTTTACTTCAAATAAATGAACTCTTTATGTACTTTGAAATAGTATTTAGAGATAGGATTTAGGAAAAATAAAATAAGAAAACGAAATAAAAGTAGAAATTTGATAATGTAATATCATTTAAGCTAGCGTACAGTATGATATAATTTTGATCGTAGAAAACGGATGTCACGTATGAGCTGGTGGAGGAGTTACAAATGAAAACGAAAGAGTTCCTTCAGCCAAATCCAACTGCAAGAGCGAAGATGGCCGCGGTCAAGGGCATCAGTAAGCTCAGCGGCCAGGCAAAAGCTTCGACTTACCCCCAACCAGAAGGTGTTCTCGGCGATTGCATGCTTACTTATGGAAAGAAATTGGGAGAGGATAGTATTTTCGGTACGTTTGTTCAGTTCATATAGTTAGACTTAATTAATAATTAATTGTTATTTTAAAACATTCATATTCACTTCCTATCACCAAAAAGCTGTGCCGCTACTTTAACTTTCGCAGGACATTCGCATCTCAAACTTTCGTAACTGTATACCTAACGAAGAAACTAGTAGAGCAGACACATAAATTATGCATCTAAGTACATTCGGCTCATTAATCTTTCCTAATTTCTGTTCACAGCTCAGGCTCTGGTTGAAATGGGCGAGGCGATGAAGCAGATGGCGGACGTGAAATATTCTCTGGACGACAACATTAAACAAAACTTCCTGGAGCCTCTGCACCATTTGCAGACCAAAGACTTGAAAGAAGTGATGGTAGGTTGGTTACTAAAAAAAGTTGGCTTTTCTTCTTGACTCGTTGAGTAGCGTTGTCCCAGTTTAACGCGACAAGAATACGCGACGAGACAGAAAGAACGAAAGAGGGGAAAAGTGCATGTATTCGTGAACGGGAATTGATATCCCTTTTTGTTTTCAGCATCACCGGAAAAAGCTTCAGGGACGAAGGCTGGACTTCGATTGCAAGCGGAGACGTCAAGCGAAAGGTATACTTGGCCGCGAGTTGACTTTATCTCTCTCTGCGATATTTATTGATTTATTTAAGCACAACACATTGGGGCCGTGCACATTATGTCCTTGCACACCTTGTACATACATCATGTCCTTGTACAAAAACTCGACGCGTGTCGTTTGCAATTATACGCACGTAGTGGCTCACAAAAGCGTTCGAAGACTTCTGAAAATCTTTTATGAATATACTATACCTGTTACATATTTTGAAATTTTATTGGTATTGTAGTAAGATAGAAGTATCATGATTTACGTTGGTAAAATATTCGTCATTGTATTTATTATTGCATTTACTTACTAATTAATTAGATCCGATTTCGTCATGTTATATTTTATATCCTGTATCTGTATAAGAATTGGAAAATTTTAGGATGGATTATAATTATAAGGCGCATATTATGTTAATACACTGCGCCTTAGTAGTATTATGGTAATAACAATTTATGACTAAGAAGGAATATTTTATTATATGACAGATAAAAGTTCTGTGTTATGATAGCCACATCTTATTAGAGTATTAATGAAATTTTGAACAGTTCTGTATAACACACATAATACATTCATAGAAGATTTCTATAAATATTCAAATAGTTTCATGGGACACTCTATCTAAAGATAAAGATAACATGTAAAGATAAAATCTAAAATCGGACAAGAAAAGCAGCTTTATTAAATGATTTATGCGTGTTTTTCCTTCATTTTCAGTTCATTGTCTTAGTTTACAAACATTCCATTCGCACGTTCTGTTGCATGTGCACTTTATCATAGATAAATTATAGTTGGTTGATGTTACCATGATAATTTTTTATTTGTTTATATGGGGTGTTTCATCAAATTAAAATGCAGATCATTTATTGCAGATGATCTTAATGCGTATGAAGGTCCATATTTATTTGCAAATTATCAATCATTAAGTTTTTCAGTTTAGTATGAGAGAAAAATATTTGTTTTCCGTTTGTTTGTCTGCATTCTTAATAATTAGCAACTGGAAAAAGATCAGCCAGTCCTCATTTTGGAAGTCCAGTGAAGTCTTCTTCACCATACATTGGTACGTGATTTCCCTACGTGCAATAGTTATTAAATTCCTCACTTTATTTCCAATTTTTTAGATTTAGTTGCTTTTTTTAGAAACATACAGAATAATCAACACTTTAATTATTTCCCTTTAAATCCATAATCATTACGTTACATTATGTTCATATAAATAACAATCCAAGTTATGATCTTTCTTTTTTCATCTTTGATGTGTCTTTGTATATTTTCTTTCTAAAATAAATGTATGTAGATTTATATCATAGTAATCCACAATCCTTTCAGATGATTATATCAAAAATACTAAGTATAACAAATATAACTATATTCAGAAGTGCACTAAAGGTACTGCGAATGTTGAATGTGTTGTACTTATTCTGTATATATTTTCTAGTGAAACTTCAATATCTGTATTATAAATGCTTGTGTTTCGAGAAAGAAGGAATGTACACGATCAAAGCACTTAGGCGTTTCGTATGGTTTAATTTCGCTAACTTTTACTCCTTGTTGTGTGTATATCTTATAATGTATCAAACGTAGGCATTTAAGCAACCCTGTAGTACAATTTTTAATACCTTCACCGGCGCAAATTTTGCGAGCAGGTTCTCACGTTTCAGACGACGAGATTCGTCAAGCAGAAGAGAAATTTGCAGAGAGTCTTCATCTGGCACAATTGGGCATGTTCAACCTTTTGGAGAATGATGTAAGTAAAAAACTAATTGAATGTGTATTAATCACTTGAACAAGTTCTTATATGGAGAGGTATCAAATCCTTCATGAAAGAATTGAGCAATTAACATGATAAAAACTTAAGGATGTTTGCTTATCATTGTTATATTGCTATATTGTTGCTTTTCATTGCTTTTTCCTTAGGTTGAACAAGTGGCACAGTTGGCAACATTTAGTGAAGGTCTCCTGGAGTACCATCAGCAGTGTACTGAGATTCTAAGAACACTAACAGAGACACTTTTGGAGAAGTATGTACTGATACAATGTACATATCTCACCAGACTTAGAACATCTTTTATTTTTTATGATTCTTTACAAGAAAATATATAGAATATAAATGTTAATTAATAAATTGCAAAATTATGGCAATTTATATAACATAATTTTCACTTTCTGTATTGTTTTAAAGAAGAATTTTGATTCTTTGTGTAATTTAATGTGTCTATATTATGTACAGGGTATATGAATACTATTGTTAAAGATCATCACAGTGCGACATTATACCTCTGGATCAGTGGAGGTTTGAAATTCGAGGTTAAAGCCAATTTTCTAGCAACTTCTTTAACGAATCCCTATCGATCCAAAGATGTAGAATCTCACTGTGGTGATCTTTATTAACAATATCTATACATCTTTTACTTTATTATATGAATTTTTTTTTAATTTCTATAGTTTTAAGATTCCTAATATCATTATTTTATGATATGAAATAATTTTTCACTTATTATCCACAGTAATTTTGTAATGATTGTGCTATTATATTTTTACCTTTAATCACAGGAAAGACGAGGCAGCGAACAAACCAAAAATGGAATTTATACCGAAGACATTGGCCGATTTACACGTCGATGCATTACCTACATCGGATGCTATGAACGGTGGGAACTTCTCCTTCCACGGTAAAACACATTCACACATATATTTTCATCCAAGATAATGACTCTTGCGGGTGGATTGGCTGTCTGTTTCTTGTTTCCTCTGTCATGCAACATTTCTACGTGTCCTGCAACTATACACTATAGTCGTATACATTGTACTCTTACCTGATTGGGTTTCCCTCGCCATTACTCTGGCTGTCAAACGGACATTAAATTTTTGTTATCTTTTGCACTCAAGGGAATATATTACATACACACTAAAATATGACATAATAGTAAGATATAAAAGTCGATGAAATAATATTTAAACTTCAATATGGAGATTGATCTTTTTTTTTATTACGGTTTCATCAAGATTGTAATAGAACTAACAAATTAAATAACAGAAATTTTCCTGCAGTTTCATGTTAATTTTGATAAATAATATTATATAATGTCCCTGGGTTTAGCATTTCGTTTTTTCAAATACTAGAAAGTTATTCTATATAAATATATATACATATATATATCACCTTAAATGCATTTTATTTTACTGTTTCCAAACTAAGCAATAACTTTTTTGTATTTTTGGTAGTTTGAGAAATAATTGTACACAATTATGAACTATGTATATATTGACTTACCAACGTAATTTCACGAAACTCATCTCTAACACATTCATTACACGTTATCCGACTGTTCTGTGTGTATACTCTCGTATACCTGAATGTCTGTACTTTTGACACAATGTAGGGGCAAGTCGAGCCGGGTCTCCGATTCATGGGGATGGGAAGCGCTCGCAGCTCGAGCTATTTCCAGCCGGAAACCCGCCACAATCTGCCAATGGTAAATTTTGCATGGGGTTGGTTTCTCCTATCGTAGGTTTCGATCGATCGATTAATTATTCAATTTCAATTCTATCGCTTTTCGTGCACCGCAAACAGGGCAAGAAAGTAATTACTACTTTGCTTCTTGTGTATCTTCTATCGATGTATTCTAATTTAGCCATTTAACGATCATTAAGTATATACATGCATGCTTATGTAATGGTTGTACATTTCTTTTTGTGTGTGCTGTTATGGAATACTTTGTTTTTCTTAATTTTATAAGATATAGTGATTCACAATAAAACTTGAATGTCAAGGTCATTATGTTGTTTACTATCATTTTTTAATAATATAATATTTATTGGATTGTTGTAGATTTCTCTATAAAAATTATATAAAAAGTCTGCTTAGAATCAATAGAAATTTAATTTTCTAATTTAATTTTCATTGCATATATAAATCCCAGACATTATCGTATTTAAATATTAATGTGATTCACTGTACTTCATAATTTTATCTAGATTTTAGCGAGAACAGCTGTTTAAGTTGATCATCAGATATTATCATACATTTAGTTTTGCATTATGTTTTATTTTATTGAAGATAAAATTCAAATTATTTAGATACTGTAGTGCTTTAATTTAAGACTGTTGCAGCAAGCCTAATATTTTGTTACATTATCTAATATAATTCTAAAATTTTTTATGGTTTCCAGCTTCGCCCTTGCCATCTCCGAGCAAGTCGCCAGCCAGGACTCCGATGACAAGACAACCTTGCTGCACAGCTTTGTACGATTTCGAGGCAGAAAATCCTGGAGAACTCGGCTTTAAAGTAAATATAACACAATTTTCCATTTTTGATTCTTTTTTTGTTTGAGTAATCTGAATTGGTAAATATATTTAATTAAATATTTTGTAACTTAATTTTTTATTATCGTAATTGAGGTATTGAAAATAAAAGTGAACTAACATGGAAACATTCTCAAGTGTAAATCATAGATTTTAATGAAACTTATATAGTATGATGTAGTTCTTGAAAAAGTATTTGACACATATCTTTTTTATGTACTGATATTCAAGTTGGAAGAGTGAAAACAGTTCCCGAAGTTGGATGTTGGAAACATATTTGACAGAATATCTCCGAAGCTATTAGGTTTAGAAAAATTGTTCAAATGTAAAAAAAAATGTTTTTAAACAAGTAATGTATCTAACAATGATGTATTATATTTCAGGAAAACGATACGATCACTTTGACCAAGAAGATTGACGAGAACTGGTTCGAGGGTAGCCTGAACGGTCGTACGGGTTATTTCCCAGTAACTTACGTGCAAGTCGTAGTGCCATTACCTTAAGGAGACGCGGTGCGTCTCGAAACCAAAGACCCTGCATTCGTTCATCAGCGTTTACCACGAGAATTACCTTAAATTAACAAACAATTAGCCTAAAAATCTCTCTTTCAAGATTACTCTCTTCTCTACTGAAATCACTTATTGCGTTATGGTTCGCTTATTCGAAACGGATGAATCCTCAAGTTCTACTCTATTCACTTATTTTATTTCTTTCCTTTTGTCCCCAGAATAGCTCTATACGCATGTTAATGTACATATATAATGTTATAGTGTCTTTTATCGACGTAAGGACCTTCGCGCGCGCAGATACATATATATATAACACATGACTTACAGTACTACAATTAAGTATGAATACACGTATACACGTACACGAGATATACATGTACACTCAATATTATACATCATGAAGTACCTACGATGGCAGTCCACTGTCAAGGGCGGCTCTTTTCTCACTTTTTAATGTCGCCTCATGTGTCATCAATTTAATATCATTAATTTCTCACCAAAGTTTTATTGCACAAAGACATCAGAGCGCCAAGACTGCATTGAAATTTTTCAAAATACTTTTTACCTCAAGTATTTTCCTGTTCATTCGATCAACAATCATATACTCGTTTAGTAGACATAGAACAAAATAATATTGCCTATTAAGTGATGATTGATCTGCTCGGAATCGACTTTTCAGTCATAAGTATTTGAATCATTCGATACATCCTGTTCATATTTCATGATTTCATTCAACGTTCATGTTTTCATGTTGTATATTTCTTTCCATACATTTGTTATTTGTTCATCATGTTCTCAAGTGCATTGTTCCTAATGTAAGGGGAGAGAGAGAGAGAGAGAGAGAAAGAGAGAGAGAGAGAGAGAGAGAGATAATTGAAATCATGTCATCCATCTTGCGTTGGTCCGCACGGCGCAGCAAAAAAGAAGCCACATAATTCGTATTATTAATATGTATTCGTATGTTTTATAGTAATTCCTTTTCATTCCTCTATCATTTTTTCAACGTTTATCTCGTATCATTTGTCATTTTTTTTAATCATTTAGGTGACACCGACTAGAGAGTTAGAATTTAGTTAAGCAATCTTCAAAATGGCGGCGAACCTCTTCCACGAAGTCGTCGATTAATATTTAATGAATAATTAGAGATATTCCATGTTTTCCATTCTGACTGTTTCGAGTCGTAACGCAGAATATGATTAACTATGTATTTCTGTCAGTCAGCATTTCTAATCATTTAAAACTCGTTAATTCTGAGCTCCTTCTGTGTTATAGTCTCAAATTGTCTTCTTTTTTTTAAGATTTTAGTTTTTGTTAAGTGTAACTTCTTAGCGAATTAATTCGAATGACTAGTAAAACGCGATACTTTCGGTAGAAAATAGATTTTACTTTACTAAGTATTTTTGAGATTAGATATTTTAATTTCTATCCTTTCTGGACTTTGTACGAGAGTTCAACCGCCAGAACAATGAAAGTAATTAAGGAACTTGGTTATTTGTTGCCACGTGGATTTTAGGTAAAAAATCTTCAAACAAAATATTTGCTAAGCATAATATTATAATAATGTTAGAGTATATAACTTACATATTATATACATATACAATATATATACATATATGTTGTCGATGACGGCGACAACAGTGATGACTACGACGATGGCATTATTATTACTGGTACTCGTATATTTTTCCATTTACTGTTACAATGAAAACATTTTCCATGATAAAAAACGTTCTTGGCCTTACCTTATATTTTTAACTGTTTCAATAGCAGTTTCATATAGTTGGTATTTTATGAATTATGACAGCTCGCTAAAAACAACGTTCCAATGTGAATGCGTTTCATGATTAAAAATTTTATGATTGGAATCTTTTCTAATCTAGAGATTATAACAGATTACAAAATTTCAAATCTGCATATAATCTACGAAAGCTTATGTAAATTCATATTTTTATGTGTATAAGGATATGGGGACTTCTTTCATCCTCTAAATATTGTTGTCGACACTTTGAATGTCGTGTATATTTTTGCATTACATACATTTCCTATGAATGCATAAGGTCTGCAATCTAATTATTAACCATTTAATGTACATATCCGTGATACACATTACATTTAATTTAACCAATATTAAAATTTAACCTATATAAATTTTTATAATATCACTAATTTCACTGTTTATTTTATAAGCGAAATGAAAAGATTAACAATTATTAGCTGTTGATCTTTTCCTGAACTCTTTTTAGTTGTCTTGATGATAAAAAGGAAAAAGAGAATTCTAACTTCAAGAAAGATATAAATTATAACACATTTTATTTCTTGAAGATATAAGATATAAGAATCGAGGAGAAATGAGTTGGAACGTTGTTCTTACGATGTTTAAAATTCTTAAGAACGAAACTTATAGTTTGACTTGTCACGAAAATGAAAATCGTTCCGAGTTATTAGCTGATGTATTTGAATACCACACTACTACCGTCAGCGTTCAGTCATTGCGAAGATGAAACAGAAAGAGAAAAAAAGAGAACGAAGAAGAGACATTCATATAATTTTATCTATTGTAATTCATCATAAGTCGCATAAAACTTTTTCCGACAAAAAAATCGAAGTGTTATCGATGTTGTGCAATATTAAAATTTTAACGTCATGCTGTTTAAGTCACGATCGCTGGATCAGTGTTTCTCAAAGGCACGATTGAAGAAAAGGGAAAAGATAAATCTGATAGTAGATAAACAAATGCCTTCGATGTTAGATATCAATGATCTTTCGAATGAAAGCGTAATCTTGTTACGTATTTCTTCTTTCGAGCAATAGAGGAACAAAACTCTCGTTCTTTGTGATTTTTGTCTTCGGCAGAGCAAAACGACGCGAAAGAACGTAATAATTGTAGCGACTAGGTGCCATACAGAGAATGTATTCGTAATTATAATTGTCGAAAATGTAACAGCTTATAGCTACAAAACCACAGGTTGTGATAGTCTTATGTTCTTTCGAGCGTTAGCCGCTGCTAGAGAATTTCGTCAATTAATAAAAATACGCGAATTAGTGAGGCGTGAGTTTCATCTTCCAAGCGTTGTCGAGAATCGTTGAGAGATATATAGTTAGATAAAATCATGATTGAGAAGGTTGGGAATCCTGTAACTTGCGTCCACATGCAAACGATAGCAATATAAGTATCCTCCTGGAACGAGAGACATATCATCGAAGTTATCTATTTGCGGTTTGAGAAACACTGCACTGGTACATACATACATACATATGTACGTTTAAAAAAAGAGTATCATGAGGGATTTATTCTCGTTGAGTGATAATTATTGTTGCCCTCGCGGACCTATAACAACAATCTCTGTCAACTGGGAATTATAATACGATCGATGATCGTGGAGAAAAATAAAAGGAGAACGAGATGAAACGATCTATGAATAATTAAAAAAAAAAAAACAGATCGGTATCTTACTCTATAAATGTTGGCTATTGTTAAATGTTGAATATTGTTCTGCGGAGGGCTTGCCTCCTTTTCGAACGATGGAGCACGCTCGAAGCTTCGAATCGATTGTTCATTTTAAAGAATTATTCTAGTAGTTTTATAGTGATTATTAGACTGCGAATATTTATGCATTGAATATATATTATATATTTATAGAAATCTCAAAGTGCAAAATTACATAAAATATTCGAAGTATAGTAAAACAAATCTTTGTTTAGATTTCATTTCTTAATTATATTAAAAAGAGTGTAAATCCTTGCAGTCTAGTAATCGTTATTCTTGTTTTTCTTTTTTTTACCTTTCTTAATGGCGGCGAAGAAGCATTATATATATATATAAGTACATATGTATGCGTATGTTTACTAAGTTATATTTCTTATAGAAATGCGTTATTTGTAATATGTATATGTAGGTAGATTTACTATTTTAAGGTGTTTTAAAAATTCGTAGCGAAAGTTAAGAAAGATTTAACTGGAATTGGAATTTCGCAATCTATAATTTTACGAATTTATTTTTAAAAAATCGTCTCTTCAGTAATAGGTTTCCTCAAATAGGTTTTGCCGCCTTCTAGAGTATTTCACTTTTTTATCTTTCAAATAAGCTTTACAAAGAGCGCAATAAATAACAATGAGATTATACTATATTCGGTGAATGAGACAAAGGTGAATTTATCAGTTACGACTCAAAATTTCTTGAATATATGAGATTCAACATCGTTTCAATGAAAAAAGGAAACCTATTTTCTTAACGAATTTTCAGTGTTCCTCCTTAATTCTCTCTAGTATTCAACTAAGAGCAGCGAACGTTTCATTATTCAATAGAAATTTATAATAAAAACGCTACGAATTTTTTGAAAAAAACATTATTTCAAGTAGTGTATTTTATGTAGAGGTTAACCTATTTTCGAACGCATAAATTTCGTTCGAAACGACAAGCTCTCCGCATTTTAATTGTAATCTAACTATTTCGGGGTCGGGCCGACATTGAATCTATCGCCCCCGCAGTCACTGAGCATCCTTGGTCTGGAAAACTCGAATTACAGACGCTATCCTTTTTTCCTCCTATCTTGTATAGTTTAGCTTTTCATCGATCTTCTATAACCCGCGGTTCTTTATTCGAAACTCTTCCTTTCGAATTTCTCGTGATTCTGGTCCACTTATATTTTGTAAGCGTCAAAATGTTTGGAATTCATCGAGAAATACGAAAGGAAGCGGGATATTTTTCTTCCTTTGTTCTTTTTGTAGGTTATTTTTTTTAAGATTCTTGTCTCTGATCTCGTTTTCTTGTTAATTTGTTTGGTTGTCCTTGACAAAGTGCGAAGAGACGACCAGTGGATGCAACGCAGTGATACTTTCAGACAATACATTACAATTAATTACACTTATATTAATAAATTAATCTATTATGATTATTGAACTTCGATCGAAGAGGAATATACGATATGTACTCGATTTCGATCAATGCTAAATAATTATTATCACTAATTAAGAAATAAAGTGTGCTCTATGTCATGCTACTTTCGGTCTTCAATGATTTCTTAAATCTTTCATTTTTTACATTTTAAAATAGTTTGTTAAACGTCTAATAACACATAACATACTATACAATTTATTTCAATAAATTTTTTATACATTTTCTAACTATTTATTCTATTTATTTCAATCAGCACAATTAAATGCTTTTTTTTTAAACTGCTTCATAATTGAACTTCATTTACATAAAACCATTAAAGAGTACTGTTAACTAATTTATTATTAAGTAAAATATAGTAAATATATTGTATAATAGAAATAAATATATTACGTTAAATACATAATGATGTATACTAAAATGTAATGTACAATAAAAGTTTAATGAATTTTAACACTAGGTTTACCGACATTTCGATTGCATTAAATTGACATGTATCCGAAGAGATAGATATACCACATAGAAAACTTCAAAACTAGAAAGCTTTGAAGAAAATGAATTTCTATATATATTTGTCTCGTTAAATGGATAAAAGTCAGTACAATTGGTAGAAGAAAAATATAAACGGTTCGTGTAATTTTTCTCATGGAATTCAAAATGCATCAAAATGACGGGTCCCCTAAAATCTAGTGTTAAGTATTTTATTGAATTAAATTTTAGTTACTTTAATAAATTTAATATTTTTTACTATTTATTAAAATTTGTTACAATTTTTTATTCGCCATACATACATAATAAAATATACAAAAATATACCTCCATTTTATAATACATTTACTATTTTTTACTTCCCAATAGATACAACCAACAAATATAAAAACAATAGTTCTTTATCTCAGCAGTTACATTAATTACTTCATTTATATCAAATAGCATCCTTAATCTCTTTTCATACACATTTGAAATCTAAAAAAAAGTAGTATCAATTGTAAAAAGAAAGAAGGCTTGCTTATCTTTGGGAAGGTGGTTAGGCCTGATTCTGCAGATCATTTGCAGAGTTAACCAAGCCTGCGACATGATTTACTGGGCATAAAAGCTGCATCCATAATGCATATCTGCCCTTCGGTGGACATAATTGTATACGATATTACCCCAGGGAGCACGGTTCTTCCCGGTAACAAGGCATACCATCAACTCAAAAAGAACCCTCATAAAGCATCCTCTCCACGTGGCGTCGCTTCCACATGCTAGTTCGCGCCGCAAGATCGAGCCTCTATTCGCGTTTTCTTGAGCTGCGTTATTATCTGGCTACCGCAAACTCAGCTTTTCCCGAAGTTAACCGCGGAAAATACAGCCTTTTCATGCCCAATTACAGAGCTAGTTTCTCTTTATGTGCTCCTGGTCGTGGAATTTTTTTTCACCAGTGTTTAGCAAGCTGAAAAGTCTCAAGATGAATCTCAGGATATTTTAAAAGATTTAAGCTATGTATGAAATAATAGGTAGGTTAATTTTATATTTATTTTAAGTTTTATTAGATTAGAATTTTTTATACAGGATGTTTCAAAAGTAGGCTTTTTTATTTTGTTAGGTTATGGTATTCATCGAAAGGGATAAAGAAATGTTTATTTAATATACGCAGAACATAAAATCGATCAATGAAATAGTAGTTTTTACATTTGTAGAAGTTGATCTATGTATTCTTCTTTCATTTTATTATTAAACTGATATTTATGGATTATACAATATGGATTCATATACTTTGAGTAAACTATCGTCTAAAAGTATGTAATTTAATTATACAATTTTTACAGATCGGAATAATTATTTTGAATTTTGTATCTGTTTTATACGAGTCTTTTTGAATAATTTTAGATTAGCTTCGGTTCCTTTTGTAATTCTTTTAAATAGGTTTTACAAATGTTTACATTTTTACTTTGAATGAACGTAAGAACGGACAAAAAATAAAAAAGAAGAGGGACAGGAAGAGTTCCAGAAATTTGCAAAAAATAAATATCTTTAATCTCATCGAGAATGCCAATTTAATTTGATATTTCAATTGACAACGGTTTGACAAAGCAACATCCTCCTGAATAACATTCATTGTTCCTCTTCTAGAGTTTAAGAAATATTCGTTCAGGGATGCTTTTCTTCGAGGGAAAAGTCGAATTACTTTCTGGCAGATACAATACCCGCTGCTTGTTCGCATCCCGTAACAGGAGGGTCGTTTTTATTAATGCATGCGAGAGGGGGCACGTAAGCGGCTTACCTCGTGCAATTAAAATGTTTCTTTAAATACTCAGCTTGTCGACTTTATTGTAGATGACTGAAAGTTGTGTTTAAATCCTTGCTTGTTATACTGGCTTCCGATACATTCTTCGCCTCTGTACGAGGGCTATAGGTAAAAACATCATGTTTTTCCTCTCTTCTCTTTTTCAATATAGTTTGTGATTCAAAGTTCGCAACATTCGCTTGCATAATGCTTTTTATAACATTAAATGAAACGATTATATTTAAACATGTTTTTTCATTTATTATGACACATTTTTTCATATGGGTATCGCGTTTTGGGCAATTTCGGAAAATGGTAGAATTATTTATGAGAATTAATGCAACGCGATGGTTTAAATTATAATGGGTTAAGTTAACATATGACGTAACATTGCGATTACTATTGTCATCACTTTAATTGTTTCATTATGCGGACATTTAAGATTGGAAGACTGATGTTAAATCATTTCGGTAATGTGTTGGACAAAATTACTTCAAAATTCCTGTATCACGTGAGAATCGAAGTCGCTTTTATCGATCACATTGTGGTTGGATTCTATTTTGTGTATTAATCATACGATATCGACAATTGACAATTTAACGATACTAGTTAACAGTTAAGAAAAATGTAGTATTCACCAAATAGATGATCAATCTGTATTTTTTTTTTTTTTTACTGTTGGAAAAGAAGCAAGTGGAATTTCGTGAAGTATCTCTATCGATTATAGTCGATCGCAAACGGGCAATATCAATAATAGGCATCGTTGAAGAAATACCGTCTGCGGCTAATGTTCCGGCAAATTGGCTTCGCGAACGGAGACACCGTTGCCTCTCGGGAGGAATCTACAAGTACGAGTGGCTTTTCTCGCGCTGACTTCTCCCGTAACTACCTCACGTTCCGACAATACATGCTCATGTGCCACTATAAAGGGTCATCTAGACTCTGAAAACGGTAGTATTTGTAAAGGTTTGTTTCGTTCAGGAACACGGGGTGTCCTGCAGAACATGTTACGAACTATTATATGTATGAAAAGGAAACATGGAATTAGTCTACTGGAATTGATGCTTAATTTGGATTTATATTAGCATTAGGTATGTGTATTATGCAAATTTTATATAATTACTATAGAAATATTTTTTTAGTTTTTAATGGCTATCATTGTTGTAATTGAATATAAAATTCTGAATATTAAATCCTATATTTTATATTTAATTTATTTTAGTATCATAAAATGTATGTGATATTTTTGAAAGCCAGAAACATTAATTCTTCTGAAACCGTCTTTAATTAAAATGGAATTAAAATGATTTATATATATGTCGGATTAATGTAAAAATTCAAGTACCTTCATTTTTATTATACAAACTATGAATAATAGTTAAATTTACAAGCGTAGAGTCAATTAAACTCAAGAACTTAGTTTCGAATAAAGCGATTAATCTTATTTTTTTTATTATTTTATATTATCTTAATTACTTACGTAAGAAGTCTTAAAAAACATATTTTATACTTTCCTATAAATAAACATTTTAGAAGAAAACTACAATTTTCAAATTTCGTATTTGAAAAAATATATAATATGACTGTTGCACAAGCTTCTTTTCTGAACGTTAAAGATAACTCTCCTCTGTATGTAAGTAGTACATACGATCGCGTATATTTTATGAAAAGACGATTGAGTTCTTCATATTTCTTTTGCCGATACGCTTAGGAAAATAGTATCGTGAGTACCATATGTGGTCGAAATCTGAAATTTTGCTGACGATCGTCCAGGGACTACAAGCTGTATCTGTTAAGGGTTTCTGCTCATTGGAGCGTCCTCGTGTAAGCGGGAGTGCTCCCCGAGGATTTCACAGCCAGGATACATCCAACGACCAAAATTACACCGTGCATTCTACTATACAACAGTTTCTCCAGTAATTGAAAGAGATTTGTTTTTTCTGGTCAGCCTAATGTATCTTTGTATTTGTTATATTTACGTGACTGCTTCGTACTTTTGATTTTCTGTTTTATAATTTAATTTAACTTTGCTGTATATTATATAAAATCTTGTCATTAATTATATATCTATATTGACATTTTTATATAAAGAAGATTTCCGAAATTAAAAGTAGCAAAGATATAATAGAGTTAAAGATAAACTTTTCTTTCATTGCTCAATACCATGCAAATTTCTATTTTGTTTCTTTTACGTTTTTTTATTATATGCAAAAAAGTTAAAAATTGTTGTTCACGTTAAAATTTTGGAGTTTTAATGTTAACTCGTCTCCTCATCTCTCACAATTTATAGGTTAGGAGCAAAAACAAATCGATGAAATAAAACACGATTTATGAATAAATAGAGCATAATCAACATACACCAGTGATCAGAACTTTTATTGTTATTCGGATTACACACAGTGTTTCCATATGCTGCCGCTTACACTTGTTATGTACTTTATCAACAATACGTTTCGTACCATCTACACGGCATCCTTTACAGCTGTGTTGCGTATACACCGGTATTCTACGAGATAAAAAGCAGAGGAAATTACTTTCATCGAATACCGTACCTCACGATACGACATAATAACATAGATTCTCCCCATTGACTGTAATATTTCATCTATAGGTAATTCATTTTCTTTATATGTAGATTCGTAGCTGAAGACCAGATGGAATAAACGATAAACAATAAAAGACGAAAACAACCAGTTGAATCTGAAGATAAAAACAGATGGTAAATAGTTGAATTTTGATAATTTGAGTCTCAAGGGGAGGAGGAAGGAACTAAAATCTTTTCAAAAGCAAATAAAAGGGGTGAATTAAAAACGGGGTGATTAGAATTTTAATCCTTAAATAGTATCGTTCTGTAAAGTAAAGATTATTTCATTTTATTTCGTATTTCATATTCTCTGCGAAAGAAACTAGTAATAAAGTGAAATTAAATTAAAAATCCCAAAGTTAAGTAACCTAATCTTAAATTGTTATGGTCCCAAATGGTTTAAGTATATCAGTTAAGAGTTAAAATTGTCATGAAACGCGAATAATGTAACTTATCATGTTTTATCCCAATGGTCTTCAATTCCAAAAGTGTCGATGAAGAGAATCTGTTGATATCTTCATGTTAACCTGCAGGAACATCCGCTCCATACATATTATCGCTATCTTTTTTATCGGACAAGCGATCGCAACGACTAACCATTCGCTCGAGAGGCTAATAACCGTAAGGAGTACCTATATTGCACAGCATATCGACTCGCGCAGAGAAGCCAATTTCAAGCTGCATTAGCTCCTCGGTGCACTAAGTAGAGTAATTATTACAATGTAAAGGAATTCTCGAATGCATGTTTGTGCATATGTGTACGTCTTAGTGAATCATACTTAACCCTGGAATTCATACCAATGATCGTGAAATCGAAATATGTTTCGTTGCAGAAGTGCTTCAATTCCGTAGTATGAATAGGTTAGGTAGGCATTAATTAATTTCATATTGTCACATGAATAAAATAATGTGCGTGAAATATACAATGGCAAGCACAGGTTATATATGTAAACAGGTTAAATTCTTATATTAAATTTTCCTTGATTTATTTTATAATTATTTACTCGAAATAAAAATCTGAATATTGTTCTTTATTTAGGTACAGCGCTTGAAAGTATAAGAAATTTTGTATCATAGAAATAAATTCTTTCATAATACAATTTATAATTGAATTATATAATAATATATAGTTGAATTTACGCGTAGCATTTCTATATTTATACACTTGTCATTGTATATATGTATAATCATTATTGAATTAATACTGGACAGATTGGTTAGACCAAAGCTAAACATGCTGGAATATCTTTGTAATAGACAGTGATAAAAATTGACAAAGATAGTTTTTGATATGAACTCTGTTTTTTCTCTGTAATTTCTCTGTAATTAGTTAACGTCAAAGAATAATTTATTTTAATTCCAGGGAGAAGTATAATCGACTATTGATCGTCCTTTCCACAATCAAGTTTCTGTCATTGTCTTTGAAGTTCGTGATTAACTGCATTTTTTCTGCCATTTACACGCGTACGTACAGTTCAATTTTTCGTAAAATTACAAAGTTTTGTAATACAACCAATTCTCTATGTGCACGAAACGATTATACGCATTCATATAGTTCATCATAAGAATCATTCATATGGAGATCTTCCATAAGAATCGAAAATAAATATCTCTAGATACGTACAAGTTTTGAGCGAAGTTCTTTATGTATATGTATCTATATCGTGGAAATTAGTTACACGAATATTTATAATAGTGTTTTTTGTGCGAGCGTAATTGATCTACAAAATTAATTATGAGCGTAAGAACGAGGACGACGATCAAATTTTTTTGTGTTTTTTTCGTGTCTTCGTGCATTTCGTGAGTTTGCTCAATAATAAAAAATACGTAACATTTTTATCCACACTACTCGATTAAGACTAGTTTTGCTACATCTCCGCGATGAAAATTGAATGAGATTCGCCTGGTGAAAGATTGCGTCGATGGAAAAATCGAGAGGTTAGAAAGTGAAATGATTATTTAAAATAAGGATCTCCATCGTCTAACTTTCTGGGTCCTCTTGCACAATAATTTATCAATTAATAAATATAATGAATTGTATTGATAAATTCTTACTTTTATTCATTTTAACTTCACCATCGAGATGTTTAGAAATTAATAATAATTATTACTGGATATAGTTTCATATTTAAGTTAGAAATTTCATTTATCGCTTATAAAAGCCAAGGTACTTTAAATGAAAGTTTTTCAAGTATATTATTATAGGAAAATCCTGGATATTTGACATTTATTTTTCCAACTTAAAATTTATAAATTCCTAATTTTCTCATTGTACACTTACAAAAAGACAAAAAGGCAAAAAGGCAGAAGAGAGCCATCAGATCAACGCGCTTTAAACTAATTGGAATTCACCGGATCCGAAGCTGAATGCCGACGGAGACCCCTAATTTACAGTGTCTTTTTGAATTACTCTCTACCTCATTCCCTCTCTTCTCCTCTTCTACTCGTCCATTCTCTCTTTTCCTCTTCTTTTTCTTTCCACCCTTTCTCTCTCTCTCTCTCTCTCTCTCTCTCCCTCCCTCTCTCGCTCTCTCTCTCTCTCTCTCTTTAAGCTCCATCCCTCACACTACTTCTCTTCATCCTCTTTCAGCTGCTACTGCATCTCGTGTCGATTAATTAGTGGGCGCAGACGGGCTATGAATCTGGCCGTAAAATATTCCTCGTGGATGGCAAGCGGAACAATCCGCACTCGTTCTCTCGTTCGGCTCACTTCCTGCAATCATCATTGTTGAAAATTAACAAAATTCCGCTCCGCGTGCAAAGCCAAATCAAAGGAAACAAACAAAATCGAAAAACCGTTTCATTTATTCATTTAGATTGAATGGGCAATGAACCGGGCGAATGGTCCCTGGCGAAATTGAAAAGTTAGTCGAGCAAGTTGAGCGCGATTAAAGGTGAGCTCTTTCGATCAGTTCCGTCACATCGATTGGTATCTTTCTCTTTCTCCTATTTTTTCTATGAAAAATTTAGTATAAGAGCAATGTAGTTCTAGAAATAAGGAATGATTATGTTTTGTGACAGATTAGAATCATAGTACATATTGTGAATCAGAGATAATATTAGATTGTGGTAAGTCGATTGTCGCTTTTTAGAACTTGATCATTGCTAAAAAATTGAGTATTTTTAATGGAAAAAATATCACGATGGATGTGCATATGCAGATTGTCTAGTAATTGGCTCGAACTATAACTCTGTTCCTATTGCAGATGGAACAAAATTGTAGAGCCAAGTTTTGCATCGCTTGTCAAGTTCTATCATCATGCAGTGTGATTTTCTTCAGAAGTGTCTCGGTGTAGTTGCAAGATACAATTGCACTTCTTTTTAAGGGAACGATTTTATTTGCATTAATTGATTCCTCGTGAATCATTGCGAATAAAAAAATATTAGGATAAATTTATAAAAAAGCTGTTTTGTCTGCAACAAATACTCAGACGTTCCACCATTGTATTCTGAACATTTCCTCGCTCGTTTCTCTATGTTTTCCATTACATTGTATAGCATTTTTTTATTACATTTCATGGAACATTATTGGATAATTGTAAATACGGTAAATTATATCCTGTAGGGACTCGATATAATAGACAAAAGCTTTCTCTTCAAGAATTCTACGTTAGTCAAAGCATTTTCGTTTGTTATCGATGATTTCATGTTCGCATTCATATATAAAGTACATCGATTATCTCGTTATTTTCAGCTTACGGTTGTTTTCAATGCCGTGATTCCTGTTCCAGCCGAAGTATTACATGCTTTCATATAAGTAAACGTATGCAACACACATATACGTAATATTCTAAACATATTTTTCATTGATTATTTTTGTATCTTTATCTCTGTGTTTTCTCTATGTTTACACGTTAGTATTAATATTTGAAGAGAAAAACTGCAAGAGAAAGAAAAAAAATATAATATATACAAAAGAAATATATACAATTACGTTATATGCATGCTAAATTATATAATATTAAATTATATAAATTATATACATAATAGTAAAAATATATAAGGAATCAAACCCGATAATTCCATAATCTTTTATGTCGAAGGAAATCAGTTGCAACGAACTCTATAATTTAAACAGAGTTGTAGACTGTATTTAGACATTTTTTTAGAAACAAGGAAGGAATTCATTTCTAACGGAAGGAAAGTTAAACTTGATTGCATCGTGCCATACTTGAACTCGAGAAGCGAAAGTGCGCAAGCGTCGTCGGAAATCACGCCTCCTCGTCGAGAGAGGAGTTCACCCTCAACCCCTTTTCCTGTTATTACCAACTCCAAGATCCACCCCCGCGTCTGATATCGAGGCAACCCTCCGTTCTCAGTTAACACTCTGGTCGCGACTAATTACTCTAATTAATTGAAACTCCCGAGCTTCCTTTGCACCATTCGTGCCACGCTAATTACTAATTGCTAATAACAGAGGAGAAGCATAGTCCAAAATACCGAGCAGATTAAACGTTTACCAAAGCGATGTTTATCATTTATATTATTTAGTTGTCGAATGGTAATTATTTTACAGAATTGTCTCTAAACAGCGATGTTTAGATATAATTTCTATTGCTTAGTTGTCGTATGGTAATTATTTTGGAAGATTTTCTCTAAGTGACAAGCGATCACGTTAGAGATGTTAGGAAGCAATTTCGTTACTGCTTGGTTTCTGGAGTTGGTTGGAATAAATCATAATGATACATTGGAATTCTTGAAAATACGTCGAGGATATATTCATGGATTTTAGTAGGAATTATTTTCGGGTTAAATAGTTGATAATTGATGCTATATGCAATTTGTATTTGTATATTATATATTTTACTATCGGCTGTTGAAATTAAATAAATGAATTTATATATATATCTTTCCTAAATAAATTCTGTTAACACGATTACCACATAGATTTTTACTTACAACATTATTACTTATAAATTATAAAGATTATACTGCAAACAGAACATTTTATAAGTAAAAAGAAACAATATCTATTTGGTATTATGTGACTATACATATATTACATACCTTTTATTACATTAAGATGCCGGTAAAAGTTATTCCCTTGCCAGGTGTCGGGACTTCTTGCAGGTTGAAGTTCTGGTTTAACGTCACGCATAGCTGCTGTTTCCTCTGCTATCTTTTCAGCTTCTCGTTCCTAAGACAGAATCAATTGGAATATCGATTTTAGTTTTTCGAAATCTTTTCACATTAATAAATAATAAAGTATTCATTTTAATGAATGTTTTTTACAAATATGAAAAAACGTACTACATTTAGGGCGCTAAGTAAACCTATTACAAAGTACTATCTCCGTTATTTTTAATATGGTGAAATGCTTAAGGAATGAATTGTTTTGTTCGAAGAAACATCCTATGATGCGAAACATTTTGTTCGTGGTCAAATTTTTCGAGATTTAGAATAATCTAGATGTTTCCGTAATTTGTAAAAATGAAATCTTCTATTTTTTTTATATATCCTTATCTTATCATTCCTTGTCTTTCGTACACAAAGTTATACAAAATTCTATGTAATTAAAGTATTTCTCAAATTATTACTATATTACTATATTGTTACGAACACATACGACAAGAGGACGTTTATTTTCCAATCATTCAGAAGGGTTAACCACTAGAACCATAGTAATCGGATTTAAAAATCGAAGA
Source organism: Bombus soroeensis (assembly GCA_014737365.1). NCBI lineage: Eukaryota > Metazoa > Arthropoda > Insecta > Hymenoptera > Apidae > Bombus > Bombus soroeensis. Next base: position 1,283,647 of record JACXIL010000198.1, read on the forward strand.
ATGATGTTAAACTTTAGCCATAAAGTGTCCAGACGTGACGTTCACTTTTTCCCGTTAATGACAAGTGACTAAATGGAATAAGGACAGCTAACGTGAACATGACCATCCAATCATCATGAACGACCACTCAGTTATGCAACGATGGCCACAATCCTGTTGATGTGTTGTGACCAACGTTGGTTTACTCGACGATCTATAATCTAAAACGCAGCTACCTGTACAAGCGGGACGCGGTACTTTATTTAATGTTTCCGCCGATAGCAATCGTCAAATTACTTAAATTAATTTAATCCCTCGACACGGCTCCGATCAATTCCCGTGAATTATACCTGGTTCCGGAAGTTGTCCCTTTTTATTATATGCCATCATTTTCGCGTTTTGGAAATATTTGGATATAAAGTAGAAGTTAGTGTCAGTGTGCTATTTTTTGTATTTTTCATTATTATCATTTGCAATTCAATTATCCTAATGTAAGATATAGTCTATGCATAGCTTTTTGCGTAATCTAAGTCCAATTAAAAATTATTTCAGGGAACATTTTAGTAGCTACTATAGTACATTTATTTTATGTTTGCCATACGACAAATGAAATAATAATTCGATTTTATTTACCCATATTTTCAAATAATAATAATTAATTGTAACTAATGATTCGTTTGACATTATTTATTTATATTTCGAAACAATAAATGAAATAATAATTCACGTTAGCAAAGAGCACAAGGCTGAGACTTTTTAAAAATACAACCTCGCGTGTCAAATGCCTAGTATTCATAGTTTTCGCGTGCTTCGTGTCACGAAACGAACGGAGATCAGGGTATACGCTGATTTTTAAATAATGTCTGTCACGCGGCTGTTTCATAGAACTGATTTAATCACTGAATCATATCAGAAAAATCGATGACACATAATGTGTTGCAAGTAAACCTGCTGTATAATTTCAGAGCATCGACTTTTCTGACTAACATCAGATACTAATCGTACATTTTACTTAAATAAGACACTCGATTGGGAAATGAGTTTTTATGTCCAGTTCTAATTTAGTAAATTGAAAACGTAACTTATTGGCTGTTCTATTCTAATGATAATTATTGCTTGGCAGTATCAAATATTGGAGTATTAAATGTAGGTAATTGTACATGTATATGAAAAATTATTATTAATTAATATATTTTATATCTTATTATAAAATTGATTATACGAAGAAACTTTAAAAGAGATACAGTCTGAAAAATATTTATCAAGTAATAAAATAAAGATAAAAGTCGATTATTAGATGCACGCACGTATAGTAGAAATGAACAATCATAATTTTAATTGCACTTAATATTTATTATATTTCTGCACGCTCGAGTCTTTATTGTAGCTATCATAAAAACAATGAAATATTGATTTATCTTTACAATACAATACTGTATTAAATGAGGATCGTAAAATTGCAGGAGAAATAACAAAATTTATGACGGTTGATATTAAAAGCTTTAAATGAACGAACTCGTATATCGAGGAAAGTGTATAATCAATTAATTTTAATCAGTTAATATTTCACATTTGTTAGCACCATTTCTCTTTTATGAAACAAAAGGTTAATAATAACGCTTCGCTATAATGTAGGAAGATTGGAAACATTATCGGAGAATATAATAAAACGTTTAATTTCAACTACTTAATATTTATTAATGTTGTATTTTTAAATTCCTTTTTTTATCTTATAAAAACATGTGCCTATGTTAATTATATTTTACGTATTATTTTACGTGCCGTTTACCATACAGAAAATAAATGAAAAATAACATTTTTATTGAAAAATAAATTATTTTCTATTTCCTATATTCATTTTCTCTTGCGTTATTTCTTTGAAAACTTTAAAGAAAGCTAATATAAATAATAGTACTATGCAAATAAGGGGGAGATCATTTTTCTACCATAGATTCTTATAATATGGTTTTTACAAAGATGACTCATTGAACGTTAAAAGAAGCTTCTTAATTAAAATTTTTAATTCCATTTTGTCGTTCATTGGTCGTTATTCGATACTATAATAGATCACGACGAGTAAGGCGCCGATAAAATTTTCATGGTGTTTGGGATTTCAAGTAATTACGTTTTGTGTACACAGGAGCTTGACGAGACGCGCTAGGGGCATAAGAGGGTCGATTTATCTATTGTGAAATAATTCAACGAGTCGAAACATTAGAAAGGGTAGATTTTAATCGATAGACGTTGCTCCAAAATATACTCTTTGTAACTTCTTTTCATTTATTATTGTATTTATACATTATTTGTTATTTAATTTCTTTTTCCAATTTTTATAATGTTTAGCCTGTATCTCATGAAAATTGAAATAATCCTTAAATAAACCGACAAAATACTTATATTCAAAATTTAGCCTAATTAAAGGAAAATCCGAAATTACAGTTGTAAGATATTTATTGCAAGTTAACTGTTTATGCTAGTTTGCTAGATGAGATACACCTTAACCAAAATTCCTGTCGCGTCATAAGGGAATCAATAAATCTATCATCATCGTCGTTTATTACTGCGATGAGGTCGCTGCTCGACTATTTTCAATATTGCTTCGAGAAATTTCTATTTGCTAGAAAATTCCTCGCAATACTATAGAGGTTCCGTGCAGCGTGCATTAATGGCAACATGAAGGTTGTTAACAGACAGCGGTGACCAATCTCTCGCGGATCACAAAGTAAATGTAATCGGCGTGGCTTCCGTGGCGGTGTTACGTGACAACATAATCGTTCTACGGCCGGGTTGAATATTTCATTAGAGGCTGATGGAGGCATCACGCTTTGCAATCGGTTTTGCCTGTTCGATATCTGGAATCGTGCATCTCTGCGATTGCTGTGACGTGCTCCACGTTACGTTTTGAGCCACGATTCTCACGATGCCATGCGGAGTGCGAAATTCACATGTTCCGCGCGATTCTACTTCTAATCTCCACTGGTAATTTGTACCGTTTAACTATCTGGGGCGCAAAATTTTAAGACAAAAAAGAAAAAACATCATAGTCACACAGAAGATTTATTTATAACTACGACCGTTCTGGACGTGTTGTGGACAGGTATTGACCAAATCAGTAAGTAAGTACGTACATGCGTTTTCCTGTGCGTCCATCAAACACGCATTAGTTATATATGGCAAGACGAAGTCGATGGCGTTACTGTATTTCGATCTTATATCTTAAGGAGGGATGAGAAACATTCTACTTTGAATGTATAAGTACCTACCAAAGTAGCGGGGCACTTTTTATTTCACTATGCATCAAAGAATTAATTAGATCGCGGATTTTTATGTATTTATAGAGAATTTGAAAATTGTACAAAGTGTACATATGTAGGCAATATGAAAAGTTATCTGAACTACTGAAAGTATAATGCTTACAATATTTGGTAGATAATCTTTCACGATATTTTACAAGGAAAGCTAGTTTGCGCCAATACTTTTGTTCACCATCGTATCTATGTACAAATGTCCTAATTTCGGTATTCTAGTGTTAAGGATATTTGTTTCTTTGCAAATATTCATCGCACAAAACACATTGTATAGAATAATTGAACTATGGGTGTTTATACAAATTCATATTTTTATGAATTCATGTACAAAGATTGGATCTAAAGAGAAATTTCTTCCACTCTGTAAACGTTATATGTAATTAGTACTGTGAATATTTTTTCTATTTTCAAATAATATGGGTATTTTATAAATTTTCGTGTATTTAAATTTCGGATAACTTCACAAACATCGACAGTCTAACAATAATAGTACACACATAGATTCGCATGATGGTAACAGAACAGAGCTTGATAGCGTGATTGGCGAGAAGTATGGTTTGGGAATGCGTATGGCAACGAACAGGTGTTCGATGGAGTAAGGTACCCCATGTATTCTTACAATTGGCACATATGTTGTTCATAACATCCGTGCAACCTCGTTGCATGCGCGAGCAAATCTGAGCGATGAACTGGCTTTTCGTAACCGATCGATTCGTTACGATAATTTATGGATTTCAACACCGTATGCTCCATAATCAATAGATATGATCGACCTCAGTATCGTCCTTTTCATTAACTTTAGAACTAATTAAAAGAAATATTAGGGAATGTAGAAAATTATTAGATATAGAAATATAAAAGGTATAGGAAATTATTTATGGTATTTACTATAAAATAGTAGACGTAATAGTGTGATACTTTGTTATATTCCTTTGGAATGCTTTTCACGTACAAGCAAAAGATAAATAACTGCGTTTTATCATCGTAGGAGTTGCGCATTGAAGACGCAACGAATGACATAGTGTTTCGTTTTTTTCTCCAACTTCTCTGCACGTTCTCACATAACCCCTTGGGTAAATTGTCCGAATGATAGATCTCGGACAAGGAACAAAGGGTGAGGTTAGAAAAAGTAGAGACGATTGCGAAAATTCAAGGTGTACAAGCCAAGCTACGTATCTTAGCAGATTACCTTGTTATTATATCGCCTGTACGTGATAAGCATAGATGCTATCGGTACTTTTACAGGCATTGGAGAGTTTCGAAAAATTTGAGAACGATTCGTAGGAGAGAAATAGGATAAAACCGAAAAGTTCTATGAAAGTAAATAATACGGTATCCATAGATGAAGATAAAGAAGTATGCTGAAAATGTATTGATTTTTGGAGAAAGTTTTGTGAATATATATCGTGTAAAATATATAACACGAAAGAATTAAGTATTTAAAAATTAAACAACCTAATTAAAACGTAAATCAGATTATTGTAGATACTAGCTAACAGTTAAAGCAAACAGTTAAAATAAAGATTTCTTCAATGAAAAAAAAAAAAAATATAGAGGTTACATGTTAGCAGCGAATACGAGATACGTTCTTTTTTCAAATAATCCAAATTTCCTCGAATAGATATGGGATATGTCCTAAAAGAGGAAAATAGACAAGTGTCAGAGAGCGATTTCAGGCGAACTCTGCGCAATTATTCAGTAATTTAGTACGAGAGCTTCACCGTATTTAGTACTATTACCAAGGAGGAAATTAGTATTTTTATTTATGCGAGTACCTAGAAGGCGTTGTGTACTTTACAAGAATTTAAGCACAATATTACATGGAAGACTATTTCCATCGTTATGAAAGCTTATTATTAAAATCTACTGACAGAACTCAGTCTTCCCGCAGTTCGCCCAGTTTCCGAAAAAATACTCCGCAAAAACCTTTTACAAAAATGAACACCCCTATCACGACGTAACTCACCTCTATCCTTCCATCTCTTTCCGTATCAATTAAACTCGCCGTAGTTAGATGAGAATTTAATCGTTCAGGCAATCCTTTTCGTACAACCAATCGCAAAAACTGCTTTGTAGTACTACACACTAACACGCAATTTGATTGCGCGACAATCGGTTCGTCTCTCTAAAAAACGTCTCTATTCTCCCCTTTGCGTATCCATATCGGACGAAACTTTTGCTTTTACGTTTACTGGCTAACAAAAATCCATCGCTGTACAGAAACGAACAACCAATGTAGAGAGTAGAGAGAGTAAGAGGAGGAAACAGGGTGAAAGAGGTGGAGGAAGGTGGAACGAGGGGGATGTTGGCGCACGCTACGATTGTTTCTCCGTAATCCTTTATTGGATCAACGGGGCTGAAACAATTGAGCGAGCCATAACGCGAGGATGGGCTGCTGGTACAGGGGCAGACGAGCGTGTTGAGTTTTCGGTCTGGCGATGCCGATGGGCCTCACTTCGTGTAAAGCGTTGCAAGCAAGGGTGGAGACGAGATAGAGGGGGTGTATAAGCGAGGCTGGGCTCCGATGATGGGGGCGGGAAAGGATTTCTACCTACTTTGCTCCGGTTGAACGGAGTTACAAATGGGAGAACGCGGAACTCATCCGCGAGAGGGGATTCTCAACTGGTGCTTTTCTATGTTTTTGGCTTGCCGTTAGATGGATCGGTTGGCTAATTCTAAGATTCGTCTTCGTCTGGTGATTTATAAGTCTGCTACTGTTTCGTAGCTACGTAATTGGTTAGGTTGGGTTGTTATATAGTAAAGTGTTTATAAATTTTTGTACTATGTTATACTATGTAATATTAATTCTGTTCAATAATAATCTAACAAATATCCAAGTAATAGACATTGGTTACTTCTAACGAATCGTTAACTATTTCCTATATAGGTTTTCTATATAATGAAGCTTTAAACCGTTTAAAATTATTCGGTACGTTCCATGTCCTTTAAAAGAAAGAAAGAAGAAGAAGAAGAAGAAGAACAGTAAGGAGAACGGTGAAATACGTAGATATATTTAGACGATTGGTAAAATGAAGGGAGAATCTTTCTGTCGACGGGGTTAAAATAATGGGACATAAGTGCGATTTGTACAAGTTCGGATCGGGAATGTGAGCCGCTCGTCGCGTGCAAAGTTAGTACGCAATCGTGTTAGTCGAATCACTTCCAGTCGGCCGATCTTGACCAAATTCATAGCGTGTTGCGGAATTATGCCGGGGAATTGATTATGCTGCCTATAATGTCGGCTTTATTCGAGAGCGTTGTCCGACCGATCTCGCGCCACCGGATTCCCTTCGTCCGCGTTACTTCTGTTTCACTGAGGAATTTTTTAATTTCATCCACTCGTTGATTCATACCATTTTACTACATCCGCATTTGGTTATAATTCTTGTGTGTTTTATTTAAATGTATTATAATAATTATATTTATTTCGGGTATTTTTTAATTATTTTTGTTACAATTTCGAACTTTGTAATGTAATTTTGCGAATAATATAATTCTCTTTAATCCTACATATACATATATTTCGCTGATGCTTAAGAATGATTTATTTCGGGTATTTTTAAATTATTTCTTTTACAATTTCGGACTTTGTGGAATAATTTTAGTAAATATAATTTGAACGCCATATTAGATTGACATAAATTGATATTTTCTTGACAAACGAATTCCATTAAAACTTTTTTTTTGGAATGATATTTTAAATTAAAAAACAGTGATTATGTCGCTCAGAGATGTAGAAATAAATTTTACAATTATTAAGCCTATGGTATTAAGAAAATTTACTGATGTCGGGAAACGTAAGTATTGTAATTTTAATAAATATTGGAAATTTAATTTTGTTCAAATTTTGCCAATGTAAGATATACCCACCTACTTTGATTTTATAAACAGATTTTATTTTTATTTAAAAGCCAAAGATGAATTGTTAAAGAAATGAAAATGTATTTTTCAAATTTTCTTTAATAATTCGTTATTTAATATCATTATATAAATTCCAAATCTTTTATTTATTAATTTAACCCGCAATGCATATATAAAAAATTTTATATGAAATACAACGGATATTTCCGGGAATGATAAAAATCATATTATTATAGAACACGTCTTTATAAATTGCTATGGAAGTAGAGACATTAGACTGACATATTAAGCAGACGTCATGGTTACTTTTTATGCAAATATAAGTTGCTCATGATAGAGCCTTCAACATATGTCGGCACAAAACACAGCCGCCATTAAAGTAACAGTAAAGTAGATGATTAATAGTCTCCATAAATGTTCATTTTATCCACAGAAAAATATAAATAAAACATGTCTTATTTGGTAATTATAATTATTTATCATTCGCAACTATTCTTATAGATAAAAAAATAAAGAAATATATGAAACTAAAATTACAGAAGCAACTTTACAAATTCTTCAAATTTCAATATCACTATCAAAAAGAGGAAAACATAATTAACGAGAAAGCGTAAAAATTCCCATATACGAATAATCTTTCCTTTTAAAATATATCCAAAAAATTATGAAAATGAATCGTTTGCGTTGGAAAGAAGAGAATAATGACATTTTAATTCGAGGGACGAGTAGTAGCATATGGAAATGTAAATTACGCGAGCGTAGTGGCCGCCGCTTATCGTGGTGGAACATTATTTGTAGATTCTCAATTTCGCATGGGAGTTATGAAATAATTTTTCCCTGAAACCCTCTTATTCAGACAGCTGTACTGTGAACACAGCACCAGGGGTTAACGAGTTTCATCCTCGATGCACCAAAATTTCGTCGCCTTTTCATCGATGGTCCGCCCAAATACATTTTATTTTTCGACAGTGTTCAATGCGGCCGGATCATGTTTTTTACATACCGATCGGCAATTTCCAATCGATTCGAGCCTAGTGGAATGGAAAATTAGAAAGAATAGCACTAGTGTTTACGGATAAGACAATATTTTTATCCATTAAATTGCCAATCTTTCTACATTTTTTCTAAGTTTAATATAATTATAATTTTATAGTTTTCTTTCAAAGCTTAAGTTCGAAATTTTTAATTAAGCATTCAACATTAGCCAGCAATTAGACAAGTTTAAGTAAACTTGACAAATTTTCAAACCCAATTTTCTTGGGTTTGAACGAATCATCGTGCGGACAAATCTTATACCTTTGACTTATACTTTTCACGTAGAATCGTTCCTTTGCCGATTGTATTATGATTACTGGAACACTCTGTATATCTTATATTTATTACATTTACCTTTCAAACGGAAAAAGAGCAAACGAAACAAGCTGAACAGTGGAACTCCTTTGAAAAAACCCTATTCGTGGTGAAAATTATTCAGCGTTAGGACACGTGGCATGCAATTACACGCGTCGCTTGCATGAAACGAAGCTACATACATATTCTCGTGTATATTCTCGTTGGTCTAATGCGATTTGCGCGAGATGCCCGTGGAGAAATGTCATCGTGGGACGAAACGAAGGTCCGCTATGGAAGTTGTGGGCGGTGACTGTTGATTTAATTATAATCGTCAGCTCCGCCCAGCACCCTTCAATTCAATCCAACTTCCACCCTTTATTTTCCCCTCTGCTCTGGTTCACTCAGTGTTTCCACCTTTTCCCTTACCATTTCAAAATGTTTTCAGCGAAAGTCTTCATCTTTTGAACGCTACACTTTGTTTAAAAGGAAGGGAACTGTCACGATTAACTTTTCATTGCGATGGTTAATTTGCATTAAAAGTAGCTATGTAGTAACTTAAAAGAGCGTTTAATATGGGTTTTGTAAGATGATTTTTAGTGAAAGGTTTATTTAATTCAAATACTTTTTCAAAGGAAAATCTTTCTTAACTGATCCTATATGTAATACAGTTAATTTAAATTTCTAAGGGTGAAGATATGTGTAATTAATAATTTTCTCAAACATCTTATTTCAAGTTTACTTTGTTATAATAGATATCTGCTGTTATTTCATGATTTGCTGTCTAAGAGTGTCCTTCGTTGTTTCATTTGAATAAATAGAATTATATTACTTTATTACTAAATGAAGTAAAATTTGTTAGTTTTCTAATAAATGTAAGAAATATATATGACAATATTTATGGTCACTATTGTTATATACATAGATTAAATTATTTTTTCAATTGTATTACCTACGGCTCTCTTCGATTAACGTGTTTCATAAATGTTTGAGATGAAGCGATTTTGAACGATGTAAAGCGATAGGTACTTGAACGTAGCAGGTTCGTATCAAGTGAAATGTTACCGGGTTAACTTATTTTAGAAGATGCTCGTGAGTAGATATAACGTACTTATATTCGTGCGATATAGTCAATTTAATCACAGAGTCCCGAAGGGTTCCATGGTATATAAGGTCAAACGTTGGCATTTCATTCTAAGCAGGGAGAAACTTTGATGGTGCTCAACGATTGTTAAAAATGCCATCTGGACCTTCTTAATTAACGTTTGCCAAGGATAAGATGTAACACGTAATATCCTAAGTATTTAGTATGTTTAAACAATCAAGATAATATATATAATTATTCTTTTACGTTAATTTTCCTTCTTTTACTTGGTGTTTGGTGCTTGCTTTACTTGAAAAGCATTACACTAGCATTGCTTGATATGAAAACATATCTTTTTGCATAAAATCATTTACTTTAACATTTTTCATCGCAATCTACATGTTTAAACTATAATTGCTTATTTATACTTTGTCAATGTGTTGTATATTTTAAAACATTTCTAACACAAAGAAATAGATTTTTGTTACATGTTTCTCAAAAGTACATAGTTGCTTTTTCCACTCCTGAAAAAGTTTTTTTTGAGGTTGATATCTTTTCACGTTTGATATCCCTGACGTTTCGCCTTCGCGAAAGTTGGCAACTAGTGACATAGCTATTTGTCGAATAAATTTTAAATGAGTAAATTTTTAATATTACGTAAATCTATTTTTCTATTTTACCAAGCTAAATCGTGCTTTTTGTCTATATATATTTAATTAATCTGGAGGAATTGAACTTTGACTGAGAGCCAATCACTAATCATTCGTCTATCGATTGCTCTATTTTTTACTTATATATCTTCATAGCGATTTACAAGTTACAAAAGAAAGGAAAGCCAGAAAACGACCGACTAAAAAAAAAATCGTTCTTTGTAGTAACATTTTATTAATGTTCTATAAATATACATTCTTACAAAATGTTCGTAATCAGGTTTTCGACCAACTCTCGCATTATCATTATCCCAATTTGGTTATTTACGACGACAAGTCAATTTCTTTTACTCGAAGAGTGAGACGGCATCACATAATAAGAATTCCAAAGAAGTTTGTATAACAGTTTGGCGCCCCTTCGAAAATCTAATGGCTCTCCAGACGGTCGAAGCGCAATTAAAAGTTGCGGTCGAAACTAACTAAACCAGCCGAAGTTTGATTTAAACGTTTCCTGGCTGCTGTTCCTCTTCCTGCTTCTACGTGACACCGTTTAATTGCATTTAAATGGATGTTGGAGAAGATCTGCGAATGTCTTCGTGTGTTTCCTCTTTAACGAAAACCCGATGCGAGGAGAATTGACGCGAGCTAGGGATGTTCGTTAATCACGATCGACCAAAAGGATCTTAATTGACCAGAGGAACATCGCGAAGCGATAATCGCCTCGTCCTTATTTCGTGGCGTTCGAATACATTAAACGTTTCTCGCTTCACTTTTATCCTCATTACTATCTGAATGAATCCATTGCGACGGCTTTTGGAAAGAAATTGCGTACTTTTCCTCGGGGTAGTCACATTTCGCCTGGAAATTTACGTTCCTATGCTTCCTTTCCCTTTAACCCTGCTACGATCGTTTTAATTTTGATATTTCGATCTTGTTAGATAACAATTCTTTCATACGATACGATCGCAAGTAAAGTAAGAGTAAAGTTTGAAACAAATCCGAAAACGGTAAAAGTTTCCAAGATATTTACTGTAAGCATAGTGAGCTGTTGTACAACTAACCACCACCTTAACCATACCACAGATGTGTGCCGAAAATGAAAATACCAAATCCCCGTGTAGATTCCTTTCCTCGACCGATCTGTCCAAGCGAGAAATAACTGCAAATAACGTTCGGGGATTACTTAGTTACCGTGATACACTTGTGGCCCTGACTCTGTGTGTCGCGCGATGCAGTAACTGGGTTTTCCACTTCTCCTCTTATCCGTGTGGGTACCTTTGTGACTGATATATCTATGGCTACGTGAACCAACGTATACACACTCGATGTCGTCGAGATGAGAAGAGAGGAAGGGAGAGAGAGAGAGAGAGAGAGATTTTGGTGAGTCTCTTCACAAAGTACGGATCTGTCCCACTCGACACCAACAAGGGGGAATTGAAAAGCTGCCTGGCAATCCGGATAGCTTATCCCGGTCGAACCCTAACCTTCCTGTATCTGCCTCTTTTTTTCATGTCTTCCTCTCTGTTACTCATTTCTCCACCCTTCATTTAACTCTCATGGATAATTATTGCTAATTGTTAATACTTCTTTTAGATGAGAGGAAAAGGGAACGACGAGTTGAGATTATAGAGTTGTCTCGTTAATATGGGATACGGCTTCGAGAGGAACGTTTTGGTATGCTTATGACGTCGCTCGAGGCTTCCGGGTTAAATCCGTATACTAGAGGAATTGCATGAATATTATGCAGAACACATATAATTATACAATTTGTAATAAATTATAATTAGAATAAAAAGTAGCATGTACGTCTTTTGTGTATATGATATTTAGAATGAGATCTAAATGTAGAATAATATTATCTAGAAGCCGACAGGCTCGATTACAGTAGATTGCTAGCTACAACTCGGTTTAATTCGATTAACTTGGTGCAAACTTGTTTGCTAGGTATCACGTAACTCCGAGTTATCTCGTTTTTCGTTTACAGAAGGGGACGGCGTTCACGGGTGGAGCTACTCTTTTTTTTTTTTTTTTTTGCTAACACAAATATACTCCGTTATTAAACGATCAGAATATATAGCTTTATTCACTACTCAATGATTAAAGATCCTCGCTGACGCTCTAATATATTACTTTCTGAAACAATGTTTGCTGAGAAAACATAGTACATACACTCTTTTTAAATACGTTGGTGAAGGTACTAATAGAATTCTCGGATACTCGAATGACTTTCATTTAGAAGAGTACCTAGTATATTTTTGGTTTCGATATAGTAAATGGATATTACGTCTATGTTCACAAAGTAGTCGTAATCTTAATTTTAGTTTTATCAAGTTTTAGTCTAGTTACATACTTTTGCGATCCTATGTATAACCAGCGCTCGCAGGAAAAATCCACAAGATTAATAACGAATTATAGAGGATAAACAGGAAACTTGTTTTCTCAAAGTGGGCTCGTGCTATTTTTCAATTCCTGCTTTCGATTACTTCCGTGATTTCCTTAATATGATAATTAATTTCCGATGTGCTCGACTCGCAAAACGACAGTAGTCAAGTTGCATGACACTCCATGCATAACGCCAACATAACATCGCGGTCATTCATTTAATTATATCGCCGGCATAAGTGTATCTACACGCTGTGAGCATATTATGTCCAGTCGATCGCGCGAGCCCGTTAGTTCGTATGGTTACGGAGTATTTACTGACACAATAATTATCGCAATTGACGGGGGCAGCCGCACGAGCAGTCAGACCGCAGAGCAAATTCTAGGGACGTCGAGTAGTATTACGTGGCAGGAAACTCTCACCCTCTTTGCTCTATTCTCTCTCTCTTTCTCTCTCAGATTTACTTGGTTCGACGGCTTGTATAGACGGTAACGAGAGGGCACAGGACTCCTGTATACCGATCATTAATATTGGACCGAGTTCTGGCTATGTCAAAGGGGACGCTCCTTCGAATCCGATACTCAAGGTGTTGATGGTGTTTGAACTGAAGGAATGGTGAAGGGAGAACTTATGAATCGGGCAGCTTGTTACTCGTGAAAGATTGCTGAAATTTGTGTGATTCGACGGAAGTGTTCATTGAAGTTTGTAATATATTATGGAAAAAGTATTTTTGATTAATATAGAAGAAAGACATGATAAGTATCTATACACTTCGTCGATTTTAATAAAATTTTAATGAATTTTTAAAATTAAACGAGGAAATTTTAATGTGACACAGTTGAAAATAAATCTGTTAGATCTAAAGATGTAAGTCATTGAAGAATATCCGATAGATGAAGCCTGACTCCCAAGACAACGGTTTCTATTAAATAAAAATTCTAGAAACATAGTGATATTAGTAGCATTAACGATAAGGGTAGTTCGCTTTGTGTTCGCACGTAACTAAAGAAACATATGTAATAAACAAGGTGGTAGATAAACTAATTTCACTCGCATTGCTTTTTAACCCTATATTTCGTGTGGATGGGCCACGTGCAGAAGTACCTACTCGAATTAGGGCGTGATTGTTGCGAATTACCGATCGCGAGTTTGTGTACACCACAAGGGTTAGTCGACATATTTTCAGGAAAGACTCGTAGAGTGCCAAGTGTTTGCGGACCTATCGGTGCTGATAATGGGTGACGATGGAACCTTTCGTAACTTCGTTACGCTCGAAGGGTGCAACAATGGCCACGTGCCTGTCGTTCGAAAACATTGTACTGCCACGCTTTCGATTCTAATACTGGGTTAATGGAGTCTCCATTAATTAATACAATGCTTGAAACTGCGCCCATGAATGTCCTTAGTATATTGGTTTCTATTCTATTCTCTATTTCTGTTTAAGACCGATGATAGATAATGTATAATCGAGTCATTAATATAAAGAGCATCGACGAGATTAGGTCTTCTTTTAATTTGTCGATTTTATTTCTTAGGAACGATACTGGAAAACTGATTCGTTCTCTGATCTGTAAATAATCCTAGCACATAAATAATTTCGAAATAAATTGTAATCTATTTGTAATTAATTTATGCGCTGAATAATCGTATGGTGAATAATAAAATTCAGCAATGTCGAATTGTTCAAATTCGGAATTTACTTTTTGCATCCATAAATAATTCTAATGCTTTCTTGTTGACTTTAAGTTCTCTAAAGAATTTGAAAACGTATCATTTATTTTCATTGTAGACAAAGATTTTTGATTTGATCAATTATCTTTGAATTGAATATTAATTATCCATTATAAATAATCACTCACCGTTTCTCGAGGAGGACTCCAACACTGTGGCGAATTACGACCACTATGACTACTGGTAGCTGAATTTGAAACGGAATGAAGATTCTGTGCAGTAATGTTTAAAGGTGTCACTGGATCGTCTTCTGTTGTCTCTATATCCACTTCGTCGTCAGAATTATCTTCTTTTTGAGATACCGATGTATCCGATGGTTGTTCTTGAGTCACCGATTCAACTATCGGTGGTCCACGAATCACAGGACGAAAGGCAGACTGATGCAATGATGGATTCACCGTTGGTATAAGCGGTTCTGTTGGATTGGAACCGCTTATTGGCGGTGGTAGAGGACCTTGAAGAAAAGGAAAATGTTATGTTACGCTATGTGTTATGTTAGCTTTATGAAGAATATTAATTATTACATTATATATATAGAAAATACAACAATTAGAAAGATTTCTGACAAATTTATATGAATAAGTCTTTGAGAAAAAGCTATATATGGTTGGAAGGCTTTTGATTTATCGTTGATGGAATAATTCTAGAATAATGTGAATTAATGTAGTAGAATAATGTAGAGAAAAAGACGAAGAAAAACATTTGACGATAAATCCATAAAAATTCGTAAAAAATCAAAATGTAATATTATTAAAAAAATAATGGCAAAAGTAAATATTTAAAAATAAAAAGTCCAAAAATCAAATAACGATACAATTTTACTAACATACCATCTAAATGCATAATTGCATTTTCCAATTCTTATATGAAAAGTTCTACGTAAAAATTAAAAACTCAATAACTTTTCTCCCTTCCATGTTCTTCAAATGTGTATAAAGCGTCTCAAAGAAGCAGCGCTTCTTTCATATGACATTTCATAGAAGTAGGTACACACAAAATATACTACGCAAATAGATAGGTACAGTTGTACATATATTGTGAGTAATCCTGGCAATGAATTCAAAACATTAACTAACGATATTTGTTCGCAGCAACGGTTAAGCTAATCCTCTAAATAGCTTGTGCATTTACGGCTAAAATTCGTTAGTATCACTGGTAACTTTTGCACACCACTCGAATTAATGGTCGGTTCTCTTTGCACGAGAAATTTTGTCTGCTATTAGTTAAAACAATTTTAAGTGATTAATACTAACTCTGGCAAGAAAATGGAAATAGCCATGTTAAATCGATCGCGCGAATGCACATATGTATAACTGCATAGTGGAACGTGCATTAATAATTATTATCAAAGACCATTACCTTACACGCGTGGGAACATGATCGTTGCACCGATTAATAATTTTCGTAGCACTCTTCACATTCACATATTCCCTGTAATTATACTAATGAACTCTGCCTCCGCAATGTAATTTCTGCTCGCGACGCGTGTAATCTGCCATATTACGTATTACAATCTGCCTAAACTGCGTTATTAACTATAGAAACGCAAATCTATAGAATTTGAGTTATTTTAAATATAATAAAATATACACGTACTAGTAAAATATGTCAAATTAAAATATTCCACAGAAATACACCAGTCAAATATACCAAGTGTAATGAAATATATCGTTAAAACGCGCAATTAAATGCACCGAAGATAATAGATCAAATGCAATATCAATGCCAAAAAGCAAATCTCCAAGATATCATAAACTCACCAGGAAAGAGCACTGGTCCTCTCTTAGCGAGCCACGGGAGAGCGTAAGGTGAAAATGGAAAACCGGGTGTCTTGGCGGCAGCAACAGCGGCAGCCTGTTGATGTTGATGCCACACATAGTCCATCACCAAGCTTCTAGACAACGGCAGAGGTAATTCCGGAAATGGAGGGACACGTGGATGCGTGGGCGACGGCACGAGGGTCGGAATTTGCGCCGTAGGCGATGATCTCGGCTGCTTTGCAGGACTTGGCGACTCCCTTGACGTTGGATTATTAAGCAATCGCTTTCTAGTGCCGCCGTTGAACATTGCTTTCACGTCCTCCCACGCGTGCACCACCTCGTCCGGCGGATTTCCGGAAAGTTTCATGTGACGACGCCAGGAATTGAAGTTCGCCGCGTCCGGTTGCACGTATTTGTCCGATGGGCCGATCCGGTGTGAATGGAAGATGAACTTGTTGGGGGAGAAGAAGAGGCCACAGTAGGCGCACTTGATGCATTTCGCACGTGAACTGTTATAGCGAGCTGGTAGAAACGCGCCTCGACAGCCCCAGGCGCATTCGTGATGCACCGAGAAAGCGAAGTCTTCTGGTAATCTTGAAGAAAACAGAATGTCTTTGAATAGCGATGCGACGATTTTAAATGTGAGAAATTTAGATTCTATGTGTTAGAAGAAAATTTATAGTTCGATATGTATCAAACTGATTAGGTTTAAATAGGTTTCAAATTGTGCATATTTTCAATAGTCATAAAAAAAAAAACTCTGAAATTCGTCGCTTTGTCGAATTTGATAGTTCTAGCGTTAAAAATTCTTATATGTTTTTATGTCAAAGGAGGCACCTTTACATGTTAAAATACATTCTACGGAGTGAAACAATATGATTCCTAACAATTTTGTGAGATAGCTTGATAAAAGTAAACCAACCTGGGTGGCGCATTGTCGCCGAGGAACGATTTGCAGAGACGCTCGGCTTCCCTTCGCGTAATCATGCCGCATCTTCTGGAGGAAACGGGCATAGCGCCGGCTCGACGGAGGATTTCTAACTGGACGGGAGTGCATTGCACGCAGGTGATACCCAAAGCTACTCTGCGATTGTGGATCTCGTTGTAACTGAACTGCTTCAGCAACGTGTTGCTTATCTGAGCCAAACATAGCCTTTCTTGACCCTCAATCACCAGGGACACGATGTGAATGCCATAGAGAGATACAGTGCCCACCTGCAACTCCTGATGGTTTAGGTTCACAACGTGGTTCTTCGATGTTAAGAACGATACTATACGAGATACGAACTACAAAGAAAGAAGTAAACAAGATGAAAATTATAAACCAAAGTAAATGTATCTTCAGGTTTTATTTTAATCTTTATAATTCTACATACGATCCTTGTATAATAATAATTTACAATTAATTAGCCAACATTGAGCGAGATAAACACGACAATAAAGAAATATGCAATGTTATTTTGTTTGTAAAATGTTTCATTTTCCCTATTCCAATAAATAATACCATATAATAATATGTAATAATAATTCCCTTGATTTCGCAGAAATTTCACTATATTTTAATTTCTACAATTTCATATATAATCGAAATCTCGTATAATGACAATTTACAATTAATTGGCTAACGCTGAGACAAAGAAATAACGTTACTTTGTTTCGGAATATCGCGTTTTATCTGCCCTATCCAAATAAATAATATACAATAATAACTTCTTTGGCTTCGCAAAAATTGTTCAAAAATAATACTAAAACCTTCTACAATAATAATTTACAATTAATTGGCCAATAGTGGGACAAACGCACCACCAAAGAAATAATGCGTTTTATCTTCAAATAAACGCGGATAATCCGTGATCGCGGAACGTTCACCGGAAACAATTATAAAATAAAATCCCATAATATAAAAACACATGCGATACCTGATTGGATTTCGAATGCGACTGTGGCTGCGGCGATTGTGCTGATTTTTGGGGCGCGGTTATCGGTGGCATCGATAATACCGCCGGCCCATCCATTCTACTGCAACAGAAATAAAAACAGAAGAATATTCCTGAAATAACAATCGAGTTCAGTTTTTACAGGCACTCATCATCTCGCAAAGCCCACTTGATAAATTATTTTCTCTTTGTCTCTCATACATGTATATACGTACACGCTAATGAATGCTTTTCGAATTACACCGATCGGTTTAAATTCTGTAATATTTTTCAATATGAATGTAATAATACTATTGTTCAATGGAAAAATGTAATATGAAGCGGCGTATGTTATTATTGTTCTGTATTGTTGGCATTATTGTATGGTATTATTGCGCTTCAGTTGTTTCCGTTTTGTGTTTCCATTGTAATTATACTTATTACGCTCTATCGATCATTTGACATCGAAACGACCGACCTATGAACATCGTTAAATGCAATTTAGTTCGATGAAATTATTTTTGTCATGTTCTGACTATTTTGTGGCTGTTTAACCTGTTAATAACGCTACATTGCGTCTTACAATTATAAATTCACCTAACAATTTTTTATGTTGTAGTTATTACCACGAAAAATAAAATACGCCATGTTTGAAGTCGTATTAAGACACGATCGTAATTGAGCCTCGCAGAAGCTAAATCAATCAATTACACTTTTTATTAATTAAATACATCAAAAAGTACATCATCGGACTCTTTCAGTTATTTCCTACAATTTCCCCATTGCCAATACCTATACGTGACAAACTTTTCCGTCGCGATTTACGAAATTCAGAATTCCTCAAACACTGCTTTATCTCCAAGCAAAGATGGCCTCGTCGAAAAGAAATCAGTGACAAAATATAAAAAGTACAGAAGAGGAAGAAGAAGAAAATACGATGAGAGAACGGGTCGCATCGGGTTCCTTATCCTCTTACACTCTTTTCTCTCACTCAGAAGATGGAGATCTGAAATAAGTGCTCGAGTGCTACCAGCAGAGCCTCTTTCCATTAGTTTAACGCGCGGCGAAGATTTCATTGAGCCCGTGAATTTTTCATGAGAGGCTGTCCGCCTACCAAATAAACCGGTGAAAAAAGGATCCCAAAAATAAAAACAGAGACACACAGAGAGAGAGAGAGAGAGAGAGAGAGAGAGAGAGAGAGAGAAGTAAAGGGAGAGAGAGAAGCAACCAGAGAGACGCGATGTAGATATAACAAAGAAAAAAGAGAAATAGAGGGAACGATCTGATTTTGCGCAGTCAGGATAGAAAGAGAAAGAATGATCGATTCAACCAACAGACAGAAAAGAGAGAGTAAACCAACGACAACCAGAATGCTATAGAAACTAGAGAGAGATAGAGGGAACCCTCGATGTTGATTTTAATTGAAAACGCCTCCATGAAGGTATAGCGTATATACCGCTACACGTACAACGGTGCACGCAGATAAAACCCATTTACAAGCGGGCATAGCCCTGACGTAGAAGCACAGAGAGCGCCAGCGCTCCAGCAAACGTCCCCGGGGACCGTAGAACGAGGGGGTAATTCAATTTGACACCCCCACCCACGCTTAAACAAGCCAGCACCCATCCAGCCCTCAACTCTCTTCCTCTGTCTTTCTTCCTGTCCTGTATATACGAGATATATACCGCTCTTTGTCTATGTTTCTTTCTTTTCCCTCTTTCTTTCCTTCTGTTCTCTATATTTGTCCTTTTCTTCCATTTTAGTCTGTGGATATGTGTGTTGTGTCTGTATTTCACTCTATTTTTACCATCTTCCTCGTTCTTTCCTTCTGTGCTTCATGTACATATATATGTATATATATATATATATATATACATACACACACACACACACACATACAGTATTACTTGTACCTTTTCTAGCATGATGGCAGAGGTTGTCTCTCTCCGTCGCGCAAATTAAATTCTCATCCACCGTGAAACAATGCCAGTACCCGAGCCGGAACAACCCCCTACTTCCAGTTCAGCTACCTCCCTCTCTTCAGTTCACCTGCACGGTTGGAAACGTTGCAACCCTCCACGACTGCAATCCCCTCTTCTCTATAGAGAAGACTCGGATGCCGTTGGTCAGCGGTTCGACAGATCGGACTCGAATCGACCGCATTAATTACTCGCTACTTACAATTAGTACAAACTAGAATCGGCCGCGTACGTTCTACTAATGGTCGTGGCGTTTGTTCTCCCTACTTAGTGGCACGTTCATTAGCTAATTGAATCGCGATCAAGAGAAGCGAGTTTTGCTGTAGGTTTTTTATTGACGGCAGAAATTGTATCCGAATGGAGATTGAACAAGCGAATGGCTCTTGGATAAGAAGAGTCATTGTCCATCTTTTCAAATTGATCGGTATAAGTTACGTTCGATAGGTTAGATACAAGATTTTGGAAATATTTCTGATATAAGCAATCTTGAACTTCTGAATAGAAGCACAAGATAAAGATATGGTAGAAATAAAATAAGGACCTGAAATAATTAAGACCTGTGTTTGACAATATCACTAAAAGTGTCCACAATTGATTTATGCGGTCGTCATTATGCGCATTCCAAATTTCAATTGAGATTTTGATCAAACATTTCCAAGTTTTCTCATTTACCCAGTTTCTCTTGCGAGTCTTAGCTTTTATAAATTTATACGTCGATACCTTGCACGAATGCAACAAATCGCGATTGCTTAACCATTTGGTTTATGATGAATTATCGCACTTTATATGAAACCAAAAACTCTTCTAACACTTATGAACTACAGTGTATGCGTATTCAAATACACTTCGTTACCTAAAAAAATAATAATAATTTCTGCACAATGAAAGCGTGATCGAGACTACGATTGAATCCTAATAAAAAAAACAGGATAGTGATAGAAATAAGACAAAAGTAGAAGGACAGGAGTCGAAAGGTATAGCAAGAGGTTGCGGAGGCAAAAGTGAAAGAGAGAGAGAGAGACAGAGAAGATGGATAGACGAAATGAGAACACGATGTAGTCATAATGGAAGCGCAGAGATTTAACAACGTTACAATGAACGAACAAGCTTACCCCGAGCCCGTCTCTGGACCCTCGGAAGCTTGCCGCCGCGCCGCCTCCAGAAGCTCGAGGATCGCAGATTGAATTGTAAAATAACCGAGAGGGGAACAATGCGCCTCGGTACAACATTGTGTTTGCATTTAAATAATCCGCGAGCCCGCGGGTACGCTTATCCTCGCGACTTCGTTCGCCAACTACTACCCTCCACTGCATACAACCATCCCTTATCTTGTATCCTGTCCATTTGTCTCACGTGCACTCTGCTTTTGCGTGCTTATTTCTCCGTGGAAACGGGAAACATTATTCCATACAGTTACAAACAAGCGTATATGATGGAAAGAGGTAAACAGAGGAGAAAGAGATTTTTCACTGGCTATGACATGGTACAAGAAAATAGTGAGATCGGATCTTCGTTGTCGTGTGGGAAACTTGCATATACTTAAGGTTCTAAGTCTATAACTTTTTAATTTGTAACACGTGGGCTATTAGGTCAGTAGGGAATTAGAAAGAGAGCAATTAATATAGAAGAGATAGTAAACGATAGTAATGAGAAAGAGAGAGAGGATATGCAGTTAAGTAGGTAAATTAGGCAATTAGATAAACATTTATAACAGATAATAGATATATATGGTTAATAGTCACATAGATGATAGATAGAAAATATGTAAT
Organism: Bombus soroeensis; assembly: GCA_014737365.1. Taxonomy (NCBI): domain Eukaryota; kingdom Metazoa; phylum Arthropoda; class Insecta; order Hymenoptera; family Apidae; genus Bombus; species Bombus soroeensis. Next base: position 1,305,396 of record JACXIL010000198.1, read on the forward strand.
AGCAAAATAAGAATAAAATAAGGTTTTATATGTACATGATTAGAGGATAATGAATCAAAATTGTATTTATTGTATTTATAAAATATGTTTACGATGAACATAAAATAACTGAAATAGAATTCAAAAGCTCAAACATAGTGCTCAAGTTAATGATAAAACAAAATCTCTTTCTCTGATATTCGTTGATTGCCTGTATATATAGTTTATGTAACAATCTATCTATTCGGTTACTTTATTAGCCGATAATAATAGTATGTTACTGATAGGTAATATAGGTATACGATTTTATGGAATAAAGACGAAAAATCACATTGACCATTGCAATGAATAAACCTGATTATTTCTTACTTAAAAGATGAGAAAATTGTGGTGAGACAATAAGCTCGCAGACAAACGGCAGTTTCAAATTAAAAATTCGTAAAACGTAATTAGCAAACAAATATAACATGTTTAAATCAATCGACATAACCACTAAATTATTAATTACATATTTCAATTCAATATTAAATGCTTTTATTTTAACACGAGCACGAGACTGTTTTTGTCTTACATCAGGTTTCCTTTGCAAGCCATTCGTTGGTATAAAATCATCTATATTAAGATTCAAAGAACAGCTCGCTACAGTTGAAGGATTGACCCGTCGCAGCAGTGTAACAAATTACGTCTCTTTTGTAGTCAGAAATATTTACGTTATCCTAAACGGGATGCATTTTAATTCCTCTTTACAGACGTCAAACGATGATTCGCTGCTTCGACAATCTCCCAAGAGGATTACGTAATTTAAACAAGTGCCGCCTGTTATATTCCGCGTACCTAATGAAAAATACGAGAATAATAGGAGAGAAAGAACGAAGTTCAAATAACTGGACACTCAAAAATTTTAGATATTTAAAAATTGCCCCCTACAAATAGTCTTTAAAGAGAATGAAACAAACAGCGCAATCTTTGCAACCATCTAAGAACGGTTAAATATCTGTTAGAGGATGTCTCGACTTTTAGTGCAGTATTTTTTTTCCATAAAAATGCTAAAAATACGTTATCATATTAAATATATCCCTGATTTATAAAAATTATATAACTATATCTTGGTGCATAAAATTTGATAGATTTATCGTTTATTTTTAGAAGATTTATGACCTTAACAAGTAATTATCTTAGTTAAAGTTCAAAAGAATCATAAAAGGTGAACTTGTTATGTTCTTTCCTGTATTTGCTGTTCGTATATAAATCGAACGAAAAGCATGATTGGTATTCACACGAGAAGATGGCGGACATATTTCTCGACGATGCAGATGGTTCGACGTCTCGACGAAAAAAGAAGCAATCGTTTACGAGTAGCCAAGCGAAAAATTACTGGAACACGGCGGAACTTTAGTAACTCGTGAAATTGCTCCCAGATGCTTGTAATATCGGCGAAACTTTTTCCCTGGGTCACCTGAGCCCCGAAGGCGTTCGACTAATATTAATTCGGACCCTCTAAAACAGGTTGTTGTTTTCAAGATCTTTTGCGAGTTAAATCCAAAGCGATGCACGGCTAATCTCTGGGCAAACAGTTTATGGTGTTTGCTTGGCTATGCAACGTACTATGGGGAAACCAAGCCCCCTTTCTGTTGGATGTAAGCCCTCGATGTCCCGCGGGACTAGTTTACCCCCGACTCGTGAATCGGCTATCAATTTACTTAGAAACAGCCGTGAAGTGTCAGGCTACAGATTTTTATAGCGCTTTGCGTATTCTTTGAGTTGGTTAGAACTGTTGTTAAAGGAAAACAAAAAGATCGAAATTTTACAATAACGCATAGTTGGTATCAATTTATTTAAAAACGGCCTTGAAAGTGTTCAGCTACAGATTTTTATAGCTCTTAGAGTATCCTTTGAGTCGAGTCTCATTTAACGATTTGGTATTATATTTGATAAATAGTGTATACCGAAAATGAGATTTTGATTTTTCATACTTTGTGTTAATGATGATGCTTTTGATTTAGTATGAAAGTATTGAATGTTAGAAGGTACAATCTTTTTACTTCCAATTTGTAAAAAGTATCTAAAATATAATGAAAATAAAGTAGCTTGAAATACAAAACATATTTTAATCCCCATAGGCGTTGATATTAGTTTTGCCAATAGCATTTACATATTTTGAATAATTGTGAAAAAGGAGAAACTAAAACCCGACAGCTTTGGTTTGGTTAATCGTTTCCACATTTCCAAACGTATGTATCTCACCTGTTTCTTATGACAATTTTAGTAAATCAATTTAGTTAGACTTCTCTAAAAGTCATAGAAAAGGTGCACGTTTTACCAAACTTTAGAAGAGTTTGACTTAATTAGTTCTAAAGGAAATTGTCAAATATTCTTCACATTTGTGAAAATGTTTTTTTTTATTGGTTTTGTAGGAATTTTTTAACTAAATTGGTTTGCAAAAATCGTTATAGGAAGCACGCGAGGTTTGCGAATATAAAAATAATTAAATAAACCAAAGCTAACCGGTTTTAGTTTTTAGTTTTTAGTTTTCCGTTTTGTAATTTGAGAAAAATTTGATAATTTTCGTTAATTAATCGACTCACTCTGTCAAAACCGACAAATATCCACAAATCCTAACAAACCCGAGCCAAATACAAATCAACCCAACGAAACTCCATTCAAAACACGTGCATCTCACACTTGAGCTCTGCACAATCAGCCTCTTCCACACTATCACCAATCTCCCATATCTAAAATGCGGATATTCATGCAAATTCATATTTTTATGAATTTAAAGTAGATTTATTTCACTTGTTAAATATCGTAACGAATATCCCAGTTTGGATTTTATACATTTTTGCATTCTATGTGCATTCTGTGCACTGTTGCACTTTTAATTTTACAGCGGTCCGCGAATTTTCCTATTCCAATCGCACTCTTGTATCAGTAACTAAAAGAATTTTTCATACTACAAGAAAACCCTTGACATAAGATCGAAACAAAGAATCACGCACATCAATAATGATTCTATTATATTTTTTTTGAAACCGGAGACCATCCTTTTAATAATAGAAAGATCACGCAAGGAAAGTAATAGAATTATATTTCTCATAAACGCATGAAAATCTACAGTCTATTAACATGTACCTCTGTCCACTAAAAACTCAATCAATTAAAGAAATACCTGTTTAATCAAGCCTTCCAAATCTCCTTCTTCGCTGATCACTGATCCTGGGTCACGTATAATCCGGCCACGAAAATCCCGCAATCGAAAATCAACCCTCTTTACCTATTTCTCTCTCTTCCAATTCGTCAAACCGTTGTATTTCGAAATATCGCGTTCACACGAATCTACATAACAATTTCTTTCTTACTTACGCGTAACTATACGCGTTTCTTCATAGTAACTAAATCTACTAATATGCTTCTGACCAGCTCGTCAAACCATAAGGGAATATAAGTTCCAGGATAAAACGCAACGTCGCGGAAAATCGAAGAAGGCGTTAGGGATCACCACGAAAATTTCCTAGGTTCGTTCCTGCAATAATTCGATCTGTACAAAATATTTCTTTTTTCACCTCGCTGAACCACGAAGAAACGGAGATCCCACGAAAAAGTGGAACGGACGCGGAAGATCAAGGAGCGCGTTAGGGATGACTACGAGCGACTGTCCGCGTCCAGCGTTTCGCTACACTTTCCGAAACGTTCTCGTCGTCTCTTTCCTTCGCTGTAACTCGTTCCTTCGTCGCACGTAGAGAAAGATACAAGGGTAGGTTGAACGTAAAAGACAGAGATAGAAGAGGGTAGCGAAGAACCGCCCCCGAATGAGCTCGTCGCGTAACAACCAACCCCATAGCGACGATAACGGGGATGAAGGCGGAGCTTGGGGTAACTTGGCCGACGGGGGTGGCCGGCTCGCCTCAGGGGTAACTACAAACACGTACTTACCGAACATTATGATCATACTCGAACTCGAGCCACGCACACAGAAAGGATTTCTGAATGAGTGAGAGAGACACGATAAACGTGCACTCAAGGAGACGGCGTTTTCCAAAATGATAAATTCTTTTTAAAAATGATCGAACGAGATTTGTGTTGGAATGGTTTTTCTAATTTTTTGCGAGAGTTATAATTTTGAAAAAATTCGTTTTCGTGATTATTAAACTGCAAACGTTTATACATTTATGAGTAGCATTGAAAACGCAAAAATACGTGTGTACGTAAAATACCTAAAATACAGTGCTCGTTGTAATATTTAATATGTAAAGCAATTTTATATTTGGGTTACGTTTTTTTAACTAACTTCATAGAAGTATAAACTCGCATTACAATCCGCGGATTAATTATTATCATTCGTAGACCACGGTAAGAAATTTAAAAGCTCAAAAATATACAAAAATATGTGGAATATCTAAAATAAAGTACTCGTTATAATATTCAATGCATGTCCATTGAAATACGAAATTACATAAATATCCATGGTTTAATTGCGTAAAAGTCTTTATCTTCAAAGAATAAATACGAAAATCGTATTTCTCTTGGTGCTCTCACATGCCCGTATGCAGAGTACGAGCAACCTTTCACGCTTAGTCGGAGCAACTATAACGGAATATCATTTTTTAACCATTGACTATACCCAGTGTGTTCACAGTAACGTCACTGGTGACATTAATAAAATAATGCAGTCACGGATTTCAGGACACTCGAATGCACGGGGCTAGTAGAGAGAAACCAAGGGGGATGTGAAACTGAGACGCGACCTTATGTTCGTACATCGTCGCTCTCGTCTCTCTTTCTAGGCGTGTCGAGCGTGAAAGGACGCGTGTCAGAGCGAGAAGGAATAATATAATTGGCAGGGGTCCGCAACAATATTTATTACACGTAGGGGTAGGAAAAATTCTAATGACCAACTGGGGTATAAACTGCACCAGCCTCTTTGCGGTTCGTTAAACGATATTTCGTTAGAGGGATCACGCTAGTTACTCACAAAGATGCGCACTGACTTTTCTTCTATTCTTTTTCGTGATTCTTGTTTTTTTCTTTATTCAGTTTTTAATACCTACTTATACAGTGGATCGATAAAGTATTCGTACACTTATCACGGGAAACTGTGTCATCTGTATCATATGTTATCTGTGCACTGTGCGTATTACGTGAAACATTTTGAAATTTCATTAGCATTATAACGAGACGCGACTGTCATGATTGTATTAGCAAAATGTGAAGCCAGTCTAAACAAAAAATTGATATGCGGTATAAATAGCATATAATAAATGTTAAAGATGGACTGAATACTGAGAGTTGTTAATATTGCGGTTAATTGATCGTTTAAATGCTTTTGTCATGTGTGCGAAAAATATGTATGTTTGTATAAGGTAAATATTGGGTAAGTACAGGAAAATCGGGACCCAAGTCGGGCATCTATACAAACATTTTCTCATACTTTAGATATTTTATATATTTTCGCACAACACGTTCGTTCTATGGATTTTCGCATTTTCATAAAAATTCGCAATCTACCACTCTACAATCATAAATTTGTATTCTCTTAGGTCGCTAATAACCCGTGAAAACGATTCTTACGGCTTTAAATAATGGAAAAAGGAAAGTACAATGGCAAACCAAACGTGTAGCTACAATTATGCATCAACAGTACAGCCCATAAACCACCATTAATGCTTTGTATCCTTAAAAACGTATCCGAGCAACAGCGAATTGCTCACAACGACTACCACTTATCTTCGGTATCGCGATTAGTTTTTAACAGCATCCAGCCGGATTTGATCAGTATCGTGAAACCCTCTGAATGCCTCGTGTCTCGTACAAATCAGCCGCACGTTTAGCTGGTACAAGAAGCTGGCTTTAATACCCGACACACAGCCTCATCAAAGCGATCCTTTCAGTACCGATAGGCCACCAAGGGCTACAGTTAACCGTCCCATCTTCTTTTGTCCGGGACCTAGTTTGTGGTAGACTAGCCTCTACACGTTTACCAATAAGTATCTATGTTTCACAAAACAGAAGATTAATTCAGTATAGTTTCATCGTCTGTGAAAGATATTTGTACCCATAATTGAGCGATTAACCTTCCTTTGACGTTTTATGTTAAAATCTTGCTTTAGTTTCGAGATGAATATTGACGAAAATTTGAATATTTCACGATCCAAGGGTCGACGAACGAAAAGTTTTGAAATTATAAAGTTTTTATATTTGAGCGTCCCAGAAACCAAATTGATTGATCATTAATCGATACTAAAAGTACTACGAGTGAGCAAAAGAGAAAAGAAAGAGAAACGAATAAATAACAAGATTAGAAAATCAGCGTCTCTGCGTTAAAAAACAAAAGCCTGCCGATAAACTCTTCGAAAGTCCAAAATCTTTCAGAAGATGATTCTAAAAATATAGTAAAGCTACGTCGTCCACAATCTTGTTTCGGTGTCTACTTGTACGTCGTACTTGCGATACGGCATTAGCATAACGAGTTTCGATTTCGAGATCGTTTGTTCGGAGGCGACGATGCGTGGCTAATTTCTGCACGAGGGTTGCACGACGTCACGAGACGCGCAGGTTTCATAGTCAAAACGCCTTGTTACATATGGGAAACGTCGACGACTAGAGACACCATTTCAACCGTGTAACCGTGCAAGTATAGCTGCGGGCACGCTGGCATACTGCACAGTCAATTAGTTTAATAGGCCAACAGTTGTTACACGACTAGAGGAGGCAAGGGTGTCCCCACGTTCACTGTCACGCCCCTGAAGAATCCTATTACCGCCAATTGATCGATTTATCCGCGAAATCCCTTGCATTCTCTTTGATTTCTTCACTTTCGCTTGTAATCAGAAACTAAGAACGATAATTATTTTTAAAATTTTTATTCAAGAAGTTATTGAACAAAAATTAATTTCTATTTAATTTCATTATCTATAATGATTACCAGTGAGCGAAGAATTTTCCGACCGTCGATAGCCGTTATCCGTGGTTGAAGTAATTTCTGTCATCCATAACAACTACCAGTAACTGACAAAATTTTGGTTATTTTTAACAGTCATTCCTGACCAGAATCATTTGAACCAAGATGCCAATTCAGCAACTCTTGAAATTTGCCATATAACCGTTATAAATGATATATATAATATATAAATAAAAATATATATTTTATTTATATTATATATTGTAGTATCATGAACCCGAAGGGTGTAGCGTAAACAAGCGGTTGCTGAGATGCAAATAATAAACAAGCGGTTGCTGTGGTACGAATAGAAGACAAGAAGTTGCTAGGGAATGGTAAACGAATTGACAGCAGAACGAGTTGAGAAGCCAAAGAGTGCAGACCGCGTTGTCCACATAGTGCTGTTAACGAGTTGCTAATCAGTTATTTAGTTGCTTCTTAATTGTTACGCGTCGTTGTGATTAGTTTACGTTAAACAACCATTGTTTTCCTGTCTAATTATCATCTGTTAATCCTTTTATCGTTAATAAACCAATTATAATAATTCACGATACTACATATATTTAGTTATATATATATATATATATATATATATATATAATTATTAAAGATATTTATATATATATATAAATATATATATAATATAAATATCCCCGATTATGGTACATCTCCGCAAGATAAAAAATGTCTCTCGCATATTCATATATTTCCATTTTACAAATCGAAAAAGCCAAATCCAAGAAATCCACGAGGTCGAGAAAATAGAGAGGAATCTCTGCAACGTGAAACTAACGCGAAAGGTCTACAGCATACGATAGAATACGTCTTAACAGGAAGCGAGATTTTAATTAAAGGGGAGACAGCAGAGGTTCGTTGCGCGCAAAGCGTTATGCATAATGTTATTCGGCGTATCTACTGTAATAAGTGTAATCCGCGCACCCCCGATCCTCTCGACACTAATAGTCCACGGATAATACAGATTATAACCCCCTTCCGTTCCTTCCCAATGAAACTACCCTTCGAGCTTGAAAGCCAAACCTGCTTGTCTGAACTGAACGTGTTTGCTGCTCGAATAGCAATCTGAAACAATTCCGAAGCAATCGTATAAGGTATCGTCGTGGTCAGCACTCTTCCTCCTCTGAAATCGATTCGCGATTATTCGTCTGTTTCCATGATCGCGAATTTCTCTCTCTTCCATGGCCAGATTGCATATAGTGATTAGGGTTTACGAGATGATACTTTCTTTGTCTTACTTTTCTTTTTCCATTTTTTGATAGATAGAAGTTCTTTATAAGTTTTGTTCTTTTTCTTATATTAGTATTGATAGCGGTAAAAATTTGTTATATCGTACAGAGTAGGGTACGGTTATTGGAGTCAAAAATATGTCCGAATTAAACTAATCCAAGAAATTGATAATTCTAGCGACGAATTAACTCGTCTTCCTTTCTTTCTTTAGTCGTGTTCATGAAAATATGAATGTGTATAAAGGTCGTTGCACGTAATTTATATTTCAAATAATATCTACGTAAATCTAACTTGAATGGCGCTAATAAGTAATGTAAGTGTGCCTGTTAATATTTTGATTAATTTAAACTATTAGCAGTTTACTAATTAGGGTTAGGCCGCTTATAATTGCGTAATTTGAAAATATCCAATTCGGAAAGGTGTGTAATAGGAGAACACAGGGAGGCAACCCTCGGTTAAGTGTTAACTGTGCCAACAAACCCTGTTCCTTTCGCAACCCCTTACAACGTGGCAAAATACACGATGACCCTTTCCACCCTATGAACACTCGAACCTCAAGAGAGCTCGCCACTCAAACGATCGTAAACAAACTTCTGATCTCGTTTTAAACGTTTTCCACGCGTGCGAATCAACCGTCGACTAGCGAATCACTGCAAACATTTCCTTCTTCTTAAAATAAGAACTTTATATCCGTACAACAGGTTTCTCCCTTTTCGGGCTTGTTAAAAAAAAAACATTTATATGGAAAACCTGTTTCATTTCGATTAAAGAATATTAAAGAAGAAGGAATAGGATATGTATTAGGTTGTTCGAAAAGTATGTAATAATATTTGAGAAAAAGTACATCAAGAAGATGTAAAATGAAAGTAATAATATTTTACAGAAGAAAAAAGAGAAGACTTCGCATTTAACATTAATATTTATTTTTAGTAATTTAAATTTTACTTATATTTCAATCTAAGTTTTTTAAAACGTCGTATTGTATGAAACACGAAGAAAGCACAATAGAAGAACTGAAAATATCTTTTAAACTAATCACATATTTTCACATACAATTACTTTAGTGTCTCTTTCCAAAGAAAAAAGACTCATCGATGACTTGGTATATAAAAAAAAATCTCTGAGAAATTAGAGCTATTAGAAATGAATTTCTTTTATTTGTATCTATTATTATAATAATAATTTTTTAAATTATTTATTAGTAGAGGGTTTGTGGATTTGCGAGTAGAAAAGAGCAATATCTTTGCAGTATGATAACAAAAAATGAAGCTCCGTAATTTAAACTGCGTGATACTGGGCTATTGATCTGATCTAATGCATACCAAATTTTGTAAAAAGTAATTTCATGCGAAGGCCATAGTGTGGTCATCACTGATATAACATCTCTACACGACAATTGACGTAAGTTCATTCATGTCCTCATTTAATCATTCATAACAATCATTAAGCTGAATATAATAATAGGGTACGATAAATTTCATAATAATTTAATAAATACTGTAATTATATTTGCTATGTGTACGTTTTATCATAATTGAAAATAATATAGGATAGAAGGAGAGTTTGGGAAAATAGTTAGCCGTAACTAGGCTAGGTATTTACTATTTCAAGGTTTTGTTCGTGGTTGCTCGTAAAGGCTATAATAGGTATCGTCCACAATGGAATATAACCATCGGTGGTAAATTATGTGGGGCACGTGTCCTGGCATAAGTATAAAGAGATTGAGCCAAGCTTTTGTTCGATCCGTTTTCGACCACGTCTCGAAAACGTGTCGAGTTGAGGCATGGACATAAACGTCTCAATAATGGCTTTATTATGCGCTCATTTATACACGTTTTCGGAGAAATATCGAATAAATATGCCTGTCAGGGGAATTTGTTATTTTCTTCTACATAATACATATGTATCATAGGTTTATTTGAATATTTTGTTAATGCTCTTTGGATTCTTTGAATTTGCTTAATATCTTTTTATTTTATTCTCTTTTTTAGTATAAATTGACGTGTATTATTTATCATTAGAATAATATTAATTCGTAGAATCAAAGAAATTTTTATTTTTTTTGTCATAAATGCAAAAATTTATTTATAAAGTATTATATTAGATATGAAAATTGATATAAATATTTAATATAAAAAAAGTGTTTTTCTGTACATCATATTGAAACAGATTTTGAATTTTCTATTCGTTATCCCAAATTGATTGATATTGATACGATAGTCTCCTGTCTTTCTTTTCCCAAAATTCTTTGTCATGCGATGATACATTTTCATGTTGCGGAGTTACCTGCTGTTTAAAACGAGAGCAACTAGTATTGATGTTGATAATTTGAATATGGTACATATTTAATTTATTGCTGATACAAGACAATTTACCAACAATTGTGTATAATACGTATGAATTTATTGACCGAAGGTAAAAGTACGTTTTATTGATAGAGTGTAGATAATTCAGATTTCGTTCGTGATCAGTCAATTTCAGAAAAATGATACGTAAATTAATGCCACTGATTACGAACAGAATAGGAGTGACATGTAATGCTTTTTCGTGTCCAACATTTTAGGAGTTACCTGACTCTCTTACCGTTTCTATGTCAAATGCGACATTATCGATTTAGTGGTTTGAATTAAAACTAAAGTCTTGTATGGTACGCATCCTACGATATTCTTACGATATTACACGACGACCCACGACGAGTTCATAGCTTAATTGTTATAAATTAATAGTATAGATGTTATAAATTGATTGTTTAAACTTTATAAATTAGTGGCTTAAGTGCTATAAATCATTAGCGTGAATATTATAAATTAATAATTAAATAGTTAAGTTGCGCTGTACAGTCAATACATTGACTAATCTTGTTAATGGTGATACCTGTTTGGTCGGTAAGTACTATAGAAGCTAGTTTACCGGATATTGGTAAATACCTATTGTATCTAACGGTAACCTAATGATGACATTTGCATTATACATTTATGCTCACAAATTAAACACATCAATTACATTTATTTTATATTTTACAATTTAACGATATTTTAAATAAATTGAATTAAAAAAATTATTTTATATTCGTAGACTTTTATTCTTTATCGATCTCAGTCGATAAGTACCATAAGACGTAAGTGATTTGTTCTTAGTATTTGGTCAAGAGATGTATCTACAATAATACATACTTAACTAAGTATACTCCTAATTATGAAGTTTGTTAAGAATGAACACATTAGGGGTTAATAAAAGTACAAAATAAATGCTTTTAAAAATATTGTACATCTTTTCTGTGTCCTCTTTACGCTGATTACATATTTGACATAAAATTTGACAGTGTTTCTCGAATCAGGAACAGCATCGTAACCACCCTTTACCGGCCGAATTAACAAGATAAAGGGATAACATTTCCACAATTGCTAGAAGAATGTTTCTACACATTCTCATAACGATAACCTGAGAAATATGTTTTTCGAGTTTTGAAACAAATGGGTTATATCCATTTGTAGAGAGAAAGAGCAAGCGGAACTATGCGTTCCTTGTAATTGTCTACATTACTACATTATCTTCGACATCTCTTCTTTGCCATCAATGAACACAGATCCGGTAAGATAACTCGGAAGAGGTCTATATCGTTTATTGGAAAGTGGTAATGACTGTTTTGACAGCGGCTCAAGCTTCGACCATCATAAACCGTTCTGAACGATGCCTCTTCCAGCCCCATTGTCGTCGACACCGATTGGAATCAATATTTACACTCAAACCCGTGTAAGCCATGGATTACCAGAGGTTCAGCCGATCCTTCCAACCCTTTCTCGATTGAGTCAGCATAGTCAGCGACTGTTCACTGAGAAATTTCGCTTGAAAAGGGTCCCGTACACGTTCTCGTTGTTAAACAGTCTTTTTTGAAGCAACTCAAAACTGTATATCCTCGGTTGAGGCCAGTTTGAGCGATATATCAAGTAGTCTTTTTCAAAAGTACTCAAAACGATCAAAGGCCACTCCTATGCTTTTGAACGATTTTTCACGCCTTTGAAAAGGGGTCCTCGATCTAGGAGTTAGGTTAGGTCCTCTCATGGTTGGGTATTTATACGGGGCGAGCATCGAACAATATGAAATTTCGTCGATCGTTATTGTAGCGTGTTCAACTGGATGACGATCGCGATGCATCGGTGCACGCGCGTGAAAGCTGCCCTATTTGAGCCACGGATAATTCGGAATTGGATTATCGCGGCCGATCTGGGAATCCACGGTCGTTCTTTAATCGAATAGATATAAGGTAGGGAGAATGACGTTGGTTTGTTTCTTTCGGGTGGGAGATGGGAACAGAGATTTTTGCAATTTGTATTTGAAGCTGTCTCGTATTGAAATTTTTGGTAATATTTTTAATGGGTCACTAATACTTTATGATAGAAAATACTTTATAATTCCTTCAATAGTTTATTACATAACAATAGATAAAAATCTAGATACAGTTACAAATAAATATCACATACTTTTAGCAGCCACGCGCAGGTAATGCGTCAGTAATTTCTTCTAAAAACTATATAAATCGTTTCTCACAAAACTTACTTCCTAACAAAATTTCCCGCGTTAAAACTTAAACGAAATATTCCTCGCCGCTGTAAACGCTTCGAAAATCACAAAGAATTTCTTTCGCAAGATGCAAATACAACATTGTACAAATACATAACCACTATACTTCACTGTCAAACCTCTAAAAAAATCTTAAAAAATAGAATAGAAAATAAAGAAGCCTAAGAAAAGTCCTCATCTACCTTTGATCATATCAACCTCCACGCTATTACCATTCATCTGCATCGGCACATCCACATTAATCGGCGCGCCAGTGAAACCTATTCTCGCTTTCGGCGCAAGTCCGGTGAACTCGGGAAGATTCTCCATTTCGTACATCTGCATGTGTTGAGCGAAAGAATCTGCGTGAAGTCGCGTCGCCATTATTCCGAATCCTTCCGAAATCAGAGATAAAACGTAACGATTATTTTTACAATGTTTACGGGAACATCATCGAGTAAATGTTAATTTTCGTTTAAATGAAAGATAGCGGTCTAAGGTGGCAGAATATCGGTTAAGCTACCGTAAAAATGATAGATAGATAGAAATGAAAATGAAATACTTTGTATTTCTTTCGAGTGAAGTGTTTCGTTCTCTACGGTATAAGTGTGATGTTCTCACTACGGTAATTTTCGACCGTTAATGGCTAATTTGGGTTATAATATTTGCGATGCTTGCCTTCAACGAGAGCTAAGAAGATGCCACCAACGGTAGCGCTGCCTATCATCGATACAAATCCGGTTCTCGCGGCCAAAACGCCTCCAGTCAGCGCTCCGCTCAATATGGAATTCCACGGGTCTTCTTTACGACGACAGTGGATCAAGGTGCACTCGATAGCAGAGAAAAGGCCGCCCCAGACAGCAAAGTTGCCGGAGATTTGAGGAACACGGTTTTTTACTGTCGTTAGGCCACCGTGGAGGCGTCGTTGGAATCCCGATGGTGCGTTCCGGAAACCGATGGCGCTCTGTTTGAAGAGAAAAATGATTAGCTCTCAGCTGGTATCGCTGTGTTATACTGCATGTTCCACGTAACTAGGACAAACTGTAGTTCTGGAAGACGGGACAGAACATCATTAGACAAAATTAAATGAACAAAAGTAACACACATATCCATTCCAGCATGCAGCTATTCTTTTAAATAGATTTATACAAAATTTTGTACAGATTAATCGATGCGTGTTTTGATTCTTCAAACGAAGATAATAGGATACTCGTATCTAGAAGTGTGTAGTTTATATTTTTAGAATTTCATCAAATTGAGGGAAAGACAAGGAAAATATAAACACGAAAGCATTGCGTTACCCCTTCTCCTCTTTCGTGTTTGCAGTATTTTATAATTCCTCTTTTACCTTTTCTTTCTTTCCTTTTTCACTGTTCTTAAATTTTCATTCATTTTTACATTACATTTTCAAACTGGTTTTAAATTCTACTAATAATCATGCCAGTTATGACTCATAATACTGTTAATGAAATTTCAGGATATATTATATACCACACGCATAATATACACATACAAGAATCCTGTGGTAAGCGTTCAAATAATCAGTGAGCCATTCTATATGTATAAATGACTTACTTGAAAAAGTGTGCCACAAATGGCGCCCATGGTGAAGGCACCTCCGCAATCGTCCACTATTCTCCAGGGACACGGTTCACGATTATATTCCATGTTGTCAATTACTTACAAGTTGTCTTTGAGACAATAATGGTAAGCATAACCGATCAGTACTATTCTCAGCAATATTTCTTCATAAATTTATCGCTCATGGTTTTACTCTGATTACGTCTGTAACGCTACGTATTATAAAGCAAAATCTATTCACAAATCTTCTTATAATGATTGTAAAAAGATTATTAATATAATTGTAAAATATTTTTACAAGATTATCGTGAAGTTAGCCTATCGCACCCTACTATCGTAAATCACTTGAAACTATTAATGAATGTTATCGATTTCTACCGGCTATTAATTTGGATATACATATATATATAATATTAATATTACAATAATCATATTATTATAATATTATATATCAATATTATATATATAATAATATTATTATTAATATATAATATTGATATATAATATTATAATATTATTATTATATATTAATATTATAATATTAATATATATCAATAATAATAATATTATTATAATATTAATATATAATTTCAATATAATTTATAATGTAACATTAATATATGATATAATAATAATAATAACTATAATATTAAGATATAATATTATAATATGTAGTTAATATAATAATATAATAATATATAATGTATAATAATAATATAATGTATAATATTATAATATTATATATTATATATTATTATAATATTATATATTAATATTATATACATGTTGATGTTAGAGTTGAAGATACAAAGACAACACCAGGTCCTATATTTCATTTTCATAAAATCTTTCTTTGTTATATGAAAGTTCTGCCAAACAATATTGAAATTTAATATACTTGGACCTAATTAATTAGTACGTAAATCTTACAATAAATAAACGTTATAACAAGCGTTGTCTATACTTTGAATGTTTTATATAGTTTTGCATATTCTGTAAAAGTCCGCGGTCTGATAACAAGTGCCCGAATACTTTTATAAGCCACTGTACAGAATATTTTCACGTTCTACGAACACTTGTTCGGTAGAACTTGGCTTACTCAACGAAGGGGTTAAGTTTGGTAAAAGCTCAGCAGGGAACAAATAGTACGTGAGCATCCTAAGTGAATAATAAACATCTCAGTGGGGCTAGACACTCGGGGTTGCGCGTTTAAGGTGGCCATATTGGTCTCCTAGCCTCCGGCCTCGGTTCTTATTTATCCGACTAGCGTTCATCGTGGCGACCCTTCTCGTACAAATGATTATTCGGCTATTATACGATGATTACCCAATGGTACGTGGGTGTAACACGAGAAATAAGTGTGCAGTTTCATATCGCCACGGGGTCCAATGACAGACTGAATAAATCCATCGAGTGTTACCGCGTATTTAACGCCGCGAAACACATGTTCGTACATCTGTACGTATAAGTATTCTTTTCGGTGTCGCTTCCCTCCAGTTGCTTTCGTAAATAATTATTCTTGATTCGTAATATTGTTCTTGACTTATTAACGTAATTTGACTCGACTTTTTCTTTCAATGATAAAACGAGGTATGTATGAACTATAATTAATATTAGCCAACGATTAATTCGTTTTAATTTCGGTAAAGATCGAAGAAGATCATTTATATTTACCTGGAGATACGTGAAAAAAGCATATTTATATATATATGCATATAATACATACGCAAAACTTATCTATTTGAGACACCTAATTAATTTAATCATTTCACAATTCAAAATTTCGCTACAATTTCAAGTAGATATATATATATAATAAGGATTGTCCGAAGAAGGAAAGCGCAGTACGTGTGCGCGTGCATGGCCAGGCTTTCCACTACTCTTTTTCAAATTGAATCTCACGAGCCGACGTGGTTTATGGCATGCAAATTGGGTTCGACCTCCTCTGCTACCCTTTCTGCCAAATCCTAATCCAATCCGCTTCTACGTAAAGTCTACCTACCCTACACTTTTGTACGAAACACCAACCTGAAGAGCATAAGCACCTTACCACCAACCTTCATATGACAACTGTTTCCACGAACTTTTCGTATTTTAACGTCATTTGTACCGCTGCTCTTCGATCATAACTTTGCATCGGAATGCTCGCATAGGAGTGCATTTTCGAATTACTTCTATGTAATAAGATAAATTTATACAAATACTTCAATTCACTTACCTTCGTTTATTTTTCTTTTTCTTATTTTCCGCGAGAAAAACGTAAATATTACATATTCTTATATATCTATATTCTTTTTATAAAAATTTCCAATTCAATTTTAATACTTTTCGTACAAAAGTGTACAAATTCTAATGTGCAAACGAATATAAAGATATTCCAATTCACAACAGAAATGAAAAATCGTGAAACAACCGACGAAATCCGGAAAAGGATGAAGCTAACAATAAGAATCTATAAGGGACAACGAACAAAGGAATCTATATGACAATAAGGAATAATAATTTGCAGTAGACATCGGGATATCAAGATCGAGAGACATCGATATTATCGGACAGCTGTCGCGTGGCGTGGTGGTTGTCTCCGTGGCCGGAGTCGGCAACAAAGGGGATCCCCTGTTTTGTTAATCGTTCTCCATAATGGAAACTGAAAGGGGTCCTTGTGACGAGTCGCGACGTAACGTTAAATATGTACGTGTAAACGGTCGTATCGCGGGGTGCGGCCAAACCACGCATAGTATTCTTTGTAATAGAATATGAGATTGAAGTATTAGGTATAACATGAAGTATTAGCGATTAAATGACTGGTGGATTTGTGTGGACGAGCACGAGGTTATCGATGAAGATATCGAGAATAATAGAAAACGAAAACTTTTTTTACTGCGACCTGTATCAATCCTGCAAATAGTATCGTTACATTATCGACGACTGTAATAATTTACGTTTGATTACTAAAACCTAGGGTATATAATTCTGTTCTGTACTCTACACTCTCCGTGATGAAGATTTTAACATAAGATTTAAAGGTTTTATCATAAATACTTAACTTAATTTAGCTGTTTTCTCAGCTTAGTTTCTATATTGAAAATTGCTCGTTTACCATTGTAATTAAACTTTATTATTGTGATATTAATTAGAACACAACAGAGAGACGTTTAATTAAGGAATCGATGGGAAATCATACGAAACAATAATTCGCATCGTGATTTACGTGTATGGAGACACGGCACCCCATTTCTAACTTAACCAACCGCTTAAGCACCTCGCACGAACGACAAAAGGGTTTCATCCCCGAAACTCCTGGACGTACTGATAGATTACACAAATGCTCTTTGCGGGAACAACATCGGGAGGGTTGCAGCATCAACGGGATCCCATCGACAGTGGTTACCCTAAAATATTCATTCGAAACTTCGCTGATGTTGGCGACATTTGGACGTTAACCATGATGGTAGAGTGGCTTTGATCTTGTATTCCTGATTGTCGATCGGAAAGAACCGTGATTTTTTCAAATCCCTTGCATCGTTTTTTCCGATAGCTAATCGTCCATCCTAGTATTTATGTCGACCGTAATAATATGTCGAGTTCTTTATAAAACATTATTAGTAGAAATAATTCGTGTCTTGAGATTAATATTATTTCGAACAGGCTCTATTTCGAGAGTAACTGTCAATTGATATCATTTATTTTTAACGAGCTACATTTTTGGAAAACGATTGTTAATTAGTATTATTTTTAACAATGTTATGTAAAACTCGTGGCGGTCCATGAAATTGTTGTTCTCCAGAGACTTTGGCTATGTACGTTGACACGGTTCACCAACTGAAGCCTCCGCTATGGTTCGTATTTAGAGAACCTAGGAAAACACTCGACTTGTTGCAACAGCCGTCCACAACCCTGTCTATGTTTCAGATCGTTCTGGATGCCATTGTGTTCCTAGGCCTGGTCCACTAATAATAACGTGTGTCTACGCTGACGGTGTCATGATTCTTTCGAATAAGCAGCTCTTCTTTTCACAGAATCAGGGCTACGCACATTTTATTTGAAATGAAGATAATACGGATAATAAGGTACACAAAACTGTGTTGCTTAAGGTTCTAAGTCTATAAAGTAACTTTTTCTTTTTTATGAAACAAATTGCGTAATCAATATCGTATCTATTAAATTTCTTCTAAATGAGCGTAAACTAAAAACGAATTCAAAAGAGAAAGTTAATAATTCGCTGTAGCCTTTTTGTTCGTATTTTGTAATAAATTATTATTGACAAACATTTCGACGGAGTAGTCGCTAAATGATCGCTGGCTTTTTTTTTAAATTAGTTGTGGACGGCTATGGGTTTCTTTTGAGGAGCAACAACCTCGTGTAAAGATGAATGTGTCATGCTTGGAAATGAAAGCAAATTACCGTCGTCTTCAAATTGAAAATGATTGCTACTCTATAGATGAGTATTAGTTTCTTGCGGATAATCTTGAAAATAATTTCGGGATAATTAGAAATTGCTAGGATTGCACGCTACTAGGAGAATTTTTTGAATTTAATAAGAGATTTTGTTGCGTGATTATTTAGGATTAGTATGTGGAAGATATAGTACGATGGTTTTAACCATTTCTTAGATAACGCACGTTTTTATAGAAACTTAAGCCATCATCGATATAATCAAAGAGATAGAATCTAAGCAAAGATATCTTTCACCTATTAAATATTACTCTTATCGCTGTACTTCTAATATTCTATATAATTTCCCATCTTTTAGTTTTCCATAAATGTATAAACATCCGCGAGCTAATCATATTAAATTTGCAAATAAGAAAGGACGAATTTTATTTATGCTATTAACGGTCGATGAATTTTTTGGAACTCTTTTTACGCTTTGTTTTCACCGATCCGAGAAACTTAAAATCTGAATCAGTTAAAATGCAAAAAGGGGGACGAACCACCTCCGACCACGTTTAAATCAAAATTTCCGCGCGGAGGCGCGTTAGAGCCCAAACGGAAGTCCTCGAGATCTCTCGAACCACCTTCTTGATTTCGTTGTCGAATATGTCCGCTGAAACGTGACCGCTTGGCCGTGTAACAGGATTAGAGGAAGGGGGACAGATTAAATTTCCAGATATTTAGCCGGACCGCTGCACCCGTCTACTCTTTATGCTAGTATGGCGATGTCCATCGGAGGGAATAGTAGGATTTTCGGCAATATTTTGGGTGTTTAGCCTTTGTCGCGGGACACTGACCATTGTCGCGTGAAACGATGGGCGTGGAGTTGCCGCGTGAAAAGAGGAACTGGCCACCTTCTTCTGTCCTTCCCCTCCATTCTCTTCACCCGTGTCCCTTACGCGCCTCTTTTTCGAACCACAAAGGGCTTGTGGCCCGATACTTAATTTGCGCTGCACGCGTTCCGATGACTCTCGAATTTGCCATACTTTTGTGGCCTCTTCGAACGTTTGAGTTCTATGGCGTTGGGCTGATTGTCGAGGAAGCTGTCTTTGAATTGTAATGTTGGTATAGTACTATCGGCAGCCTGGCGAACTGTGCAAGCCATCAACACGTGTATCGTGCATTTTCACCTCTTACAATGCTGCATTTAACAAATAGTTTTCATATATAGAATACTTTCGAAACTTTATATATATTTATGTTTATCCGACGTTCGATTCAAAAAGTGGGATAACTCGAAAAATGCATTGTTCGAATTGTCACTGTAAGGATGTTACAGTGGCAACAATACGACTGATTATGAAAATTTTACTCTTTTATCTTCGTATTTTGTCGGTGAAGGATGGTTATGACACTCTTCTTGTTTGTGATTCGAATGAGAGCTTGCAATTTTATATAGGATACCTCTATCGATTGACTTGATAGCGAAAACCTTCACGTATTATCGTAATTTAAAATAATAATTTTCGAATTTCGCAAAGTTTGGGAAGGCTTCCTCCATATCATTAAATAATCATTTTCCAAATATTTTGAGTGTAACGTTTAAATTTGACCAGGAACTTTATTCTTTCCTTGAAGCATTGCCCCTCGAAAACTCTATCACGTCTATCACGTCTCGTTAAATCTCGAAAGGCCACAGATGTAAACAAAAATGGCATCCCGTGGAGCGATTCCCTTCTTCCTTCGCTTCCGCTTTCAAGTGGTGATTCGTTATTTCATCGTTGCGCGCGTCATCGCCTTCTCGAGGGCACTCCGTGTTCTCGAGTGCTTCACTCTCGACAGTTTCACGCCTTGAAAACGAACTACTAATCGATGTTAATAGCGTTTCTTTCGGGCTTTTTCGAGTACGCGTGCTGGCAGTTTCGCTTTCTTCAAGATGTTTGGTAAATATCTGTATTGATCGTTGAAGGGTTAAAGGATTTTAACAGATGAAATTTCTTTCGGAGATCGGGTTGGGCTGCATAGATTAAAAATGATATTATAGAAGGACTCGTTACAAAGCGGCAGATACATTCCGATGTGTGTAATTAGACTACAGATTTATGTAAATTCATATATTTTTGAGCATGATTAAGAAATTCGAAGTTGTGTAAAGCATTATTTCACATGCTGAGTCCTACAAACGATATTATACTTTAGATATTTGATGTATCTTTGCACAACATGTGCATTTTTTTATCTTCAAATTTTCCCTAAACGCATAAAAATCCGCGGTTGATATATGTATGATATAACATGTAACACACACACACATATATACTACGTATACATTACATAACATGTTACGCGTAAAACACTTCAAAATCCATTAAACTCCCATACAACTTGTCACAATTTGCCACATAACCATTTACCTACATTATCCCCGAAAGAAGATCCAAGAATCTCGTGAAATCTCATGCCGGGAAACAGGGAAGCCCCCGACGGGACTGGCACGATAGAGTTTATAAATTATGAATATTTAAGCAGAGAGCAAGACAGCGAGCGCAGCGTTCCCTGAAACGATATTTTCCTATCTCGGTGCAATAACGTCGCGCAACGTAAAAGGGATGCTTAGGAAACAGGATGGTACACGTCACTAAAACGGTAGCATCCCTTTGAGAGCCAGCGTCAAAGCTAATGGACCTTCTCTCTTCTCCACAAGGTTCTATCGTGTTTCTCTTCGCCTTGTACCGTTTTCTCTCTTCCTTTTCTCTTCGGTACACAGGGTGTTCCAGTAATCGTCGTACAATCGACAAGGGGCCAACTCAACGCGAAGAAATACACCGAAGACATAGAATACAATTTCTTCATACGGCGCTTCGTTGTCGAGAAAATCGAATTTGAAAATTTATTTAGCGCATGCGAATTTGGATATAGGTAATAGTGCATAATCGACGAGAGGTTGTTAGATGTGGAAAGACGAGAGAGACGAACGGATCGTTATATGGGTATGTGTGCAATGTAAATGTATATGTAAATGTAAAGTTCACCTACCCTGTGCCGCGAGGCCGAAAATTGAGTAAACTTGATTAATTGGCAGGAGGTTGTTCTAAATCCGAAAATAGGCGAAAAACGTAGTTGTAACTATTCGTTTCTATCCAGTCCGGAACTAGCCAAGTCTAAGTACGCATTCAAACTTGATTTTTTCGAAAACGAAACGTCAAATGAAAAAAAATTATTCTACACCTTCGACTTACCTTTCATATAGAACTACCCCTGTCTTATCTGTATCATCAATACTGGAACACCTTGTATTCTCTATACGGTTCTTCATTTTCCAGGCTGGCTCTATTACTCTCTCTCTCTCTCTCTCTCTCTCTCTCTCTCTCTCTCTCTCGTTATAAAGGGCGTCACGGGGGCTGAGGCCAGAAGCCCTGCTAATGTTTAGTAGCAGTTGATTGCAAGCTCGTTAGAATATGCATAAAGCACCGTTGTTAAATGCTCTTTCTCTTTGCGTGATGTGCTGGAGTGAATTTAATGGATGCGTGGTGCTACTCCTGAGCCGTGTCTGAGCACGCGTGCAGCCACAGAAATGTTGCTGGTGTCGCTCGATTTGGTTCAGAGTAGGATTTTCAACGGAATGGAGGATGTGGGAGGGGGTGAAGTTAATTATGCGAAGGGAGGATGGTGGTTGTATGGGAAATAATATCTGCAGTTATAAGACGTTAAAGGGAATTGGAATATTGTTCGGGAGAATTGAATGGGTTGCGAGGAGGATGAGATGGAAAATGGGAGTTTAAGGAGGAAGTTGTACCTAGTATAGCTTTGTGAAATATCTGCTTGCCTCGAGACATTCAAAAGTGCTAAAACATCTGTTTTTAATGAAACTTTGAACAAACACTTTTTAATAAAATTGCTGGTGTACTTGCTTTATCGTAGAAAATATCAAGTTGAACGAATCATGAAAATATAATTCATTTATAATATTTTCTAGTTTACCAGCAAATACATATAACTGTTTCGTGAGTTTGATGCGTTCTATTAGTCAATCTGACTGGCATCGCAATGGTATGTAAACTATTCAAAGTTTAGTATTATTTAGATTCCATTTCTTTTATTCATAGAAACGCGAATTCGTAGTAAAAATTCATAGATTAATTAGAATGATACACTAACTATATTTTTAGTTCTAAGTAGAGTACTATGTATTGAATTTAATTTACACGTTGTTATTTGGATTCTCGACGATTTCGAAAGCTCGTTTCCGTTGCCTGGAAATCTTCAAGTTTGGTTTATCGGATCCTACGTTTTCGCGAGCATTTAGAGGGAGTTTGAAAACCGATTAGGAGTGTATTTTGAAGCATCAAAACTAACAGATACCTTGTGCAGTCCGGCTACACGAAACTCGACCGTCCATGCCTCGAAGTTGCTTGGTCGCCTCTCTACCACGACATTTATTAACCTTGCCATCGAAGTTACTCGGTATCTATCTGTTCTGCCCTTGGATTACATACCTGGAGTATTGGCAAAGCAGAGATTAACGACTATGTGGTTTAACGAAGTTACAAATAGCTCACCATCGAACGATAAAATTCATTGTCCCAAATCGTGTTCCATTATATTCCAGATTTTAAATGATATAATTGTGCGATTTATTTGGAAATCGTCCAAAATGAAGAGAAAAATAGGTGTTTATGATACTTGTATTATAGCACTATAAAGGAGAACGACATTTTTATGCAGTCAGTTATAAAGACCCAAATACGTCCTTAAAATATAAAATATTACAGCAAAGACGTTAGATGTATGAAATTTTCTGACGCATCAAGATACGTATTATTAAAATGTTACACAATTTATTCGCTTTTAGCTTTATTAAGGAAAAAGAAGCCTCGTAATGTCTGATGTAATTTTATGCCGAAATTTCCGTGAGTTTAACGTTTGAACTTTTTTAATATTTGTATTCTGTATTATGTTATTCGTATCTGATTTGCAATAGTTCCAACATACGCTTATTTCGAAATAAGTAGAAATACTTATCGAAAGAATATTTACTTAAATATTGCCCTAATATACTTTGTATAGAAAAGTACCAACATACTTTATGCGGAAAAGATAAATTAAAGGAAGAATACGAATCGGCACCAACCGCGAGGAAAGAAATGGGAGAAGCTGTCAATCGAGCGCCATACATCTGCCACTTACCCGGCCTCGATCGTTACAGTACCTTTTTTCCCACAATGACGCTCCATTTCGTCACAATTATCGCCATTATTCGCCGCGAGAAGAGCATTTTAGCCACGCTACACAATGGACCGGTATCTATATACATTCAGCCGATGCTTGCTATATCTACACTTAGCTAACACACACACACACACACAAACGCGCGCGCGCGCATAAGAATTATTCACATACGTATCGCGCGAGTTGGAGCCGAAGCAAGGGCAAAAATCGAGCGGCGATCTTCTTTCGTGGATCGTCTCTCGTTTTATTGTGTTTTGACAGCAGGTTTCGTGTGGCCACCGTTGCTTTCTTCACGACAAATGATACTGTTTCCTTGGCTACTGCCTTGAGATCTTATCCGAACGAGTTTTTTGCCGCAAAAATAGCAATACGGACACTTGAATGATTCCTATTTCACAATCGTATCTGATCGGTCCTAATATAGAGTTACTGGAACATCGGGATGAGATAAATGGGATGTTGGATTTGTTAACAAATTCTTCCTTTCGTGAGGTAGGTTTTGTCGCGAAGGTAAACGGTGATAGTTCGCTGTTTGAACGAATAACCATTCTTCGTTAAATTCCGATTTCATTCGACGCATATGCTGCTTTCAATTGACACGAGTCGGTATTTCCGTGGACGATACATCGAAACGGAAGAACGCGGGAACGCGACAGTAGTAGGGACGATATCAACGAATCATGAAGAGGTGGGGGGCATTGAAGGGGGCAGAAGGGTGAAACGAGGGTCGCGGAGGGGCGCGAAACTGTTATTTGCAATGAAACGCAACAATTGCAATCGGAGTCGATGCACGCCGTGTCAGCGTGTTCTGTAAACGCGCCATATTGCAGCTGGGCTGCTCGTGAAAAATAGTGTTTTTGTGCAAGCCGAAACGGCAGATATGAAACCAGCATGGCGGATGCTTACAAATAGTTGCAGGGCGGCGCCTCCATATAAATGCGCGTACCGGTTCATTTTTCTCTCTCTTTCTGCGCCTCTCTCTCTTTCTCTTTCTCTCTCTCTCTCTCTCTCTCTAGTTCTGTGTCTTTTGTTGTAACGTTCCTATGTAAAGACGAAAAGGATCCTGTGAATGAGGGGCCGTGTTCGTTGCTACGGGTAAGTGGAGAGAATTCTGAAAAGTGGCCCTCCCCTTTTTGAATTAGGTACCTAACACAGTGACTAAGTAGGTGATTTGGAAGTTGGAAGTTTGGTCCAAGTTATGGGGCAATGATTTCTCTACTGGGAATACAGAAATCGATTAAAATTTGTTCATTACAAAGGATACGTACGGTATACAAGTAGGTACCCTCTCGAATATTGAGCAATCATAAATATATGAATACATTTCGTATAATATAGAATCGTTGTTATCTCCACGTACAGTGGTGTGAAAAGTTACCATCCAAATAGATTCTTCACTTTATATTCCAAAAGTGATACCTAAACAAATTTTAATATGTAATATGTAATCGTATACATCAAATTCTAGGTCTATCAGTTTTTCACTTAGGTACGAAATAAATTATGTAATCATAATTGTATTGATCAAATGTCTTCGTAATGAACATGAAATAACAAAAATAGAAGTCTACAGTGCAATCGTCATATACTTATTCGCTACAACTTATTTACTATAATTATTACTATTCGTTATTTAATATTTTCGCAATTCACTTGTTAATTTACATTAATATTACATGGTGCAAATGTATTATTACAATATTACGCAGCAAAATCTACTTCGAGTGATTACTTACAGACTTGACTTTTTGTTACAATTACGAAGGAAAGAAAAGAAGTATCTTTGCCATTAGTAAGAATTATGTAATGAAACACTCCCTAGTTGAGTATGAAGATTAATATATAAGTAAAGAATGTTACCTGCTCAGATCCGTTCTAAAGGAACGGAAGTAACAACGTGTGAAAGGAAGAAAATGTTTCTGAACAAGTAGGTACTTCCGTACCTATAAGAAATGTTCTTTCGTTTAGAAAATATCTTAGTTTCTACTACAGTTTTAAGAACCATATAAAAACATTTATTACAATCTCATGTAGTTGATTATAATTACGATAATATTCGGTAGTTTTTCATAGTAAATGTAGAAAGTTGAAAAATTTCGACAAGTCGAAAATTATAATCAGACTGTGGAAATTTATACAAATTCATATTTTTCTGAACTTAGTTGAAGCAATTACATTTATTTTACACCTGAAGTTTTCTTTAATTCGCGATAACGATGGAATCACATCGTACATTAGTTCCATGCTACAACCTAAATTCCTTGTATAATAATAAAGATCTGTCGCAATACCAGTCACTCACACAATTTCATCCAAACCGAAACCTCCCCCCACGACATAATCGTACAATAAAACTTCGCTATTCATCCTCACAATATGTCGTAACTGGATCGCGGATTTTTACGAATTTATAAAAAATGAAAAATCGCAAAATTGCAGGGAACGCGTACAGTGCGCTAAAATGTGTAAAATATTCATGATACAATACTGGCTACAATATCTATTACATGAATTAATCATGTCGCTATAAAGCTAATCATAGTTTCTTTTTTCCTTCTTTCATCATTAATAAGACGTTATTCCAACTTACGACTTTATCGATGAAATAATATGCGTGGTTCCTGTTGTAATTCTTTCTTTCTTTTTTTTTTTTTTTTGGACGATACTAATATCAAATAAATCTTGACCGGTGTCTTGAGTGAATTTCGTGTCAAGAGTGTCACAAGTCAGAACAGCGGTATGTAATAAGGAACAAAGAAGGACAGTGTAATAAACGGAAGTATACTTACCCCATACTTGGATCCTTTGCTACTCAAAACACATCGTCTCGTCTCTGCAGCTGGACTTCGATCGCCGGCAATGATATCGAGCTTCGTATCGAAAGATAAGAGAACCGGGCAGCATCGGCGAGTCGCGCCGCCGCCCCCGCAACAGATACGAAGCTCAGGATCAATATCCATGGTGGTAGGTGTGGCGGGATGGCAGAGGGTTCCATCTTCGACCGTCCTCTCTGTGCTTATTGGTCGGAGGATCGTTTCACGGGTTCAGGTCTCGGCATACAAAGCCCGCACTCTATTCCGGGTAAACGGGCGGAGCTTGTCGTCTCTCCCCTAGCACCTAGTGGGGAGAAGCCATCGGTGCTCTCCTGGCAGACGGCCGAATCGTAAATCATGACCAGTCGGTCGCTCGGAGCGCATCGCGACAAACAGCCTGAAAACCTATGGAAAACATCGGCCGCGATCGATCCACACTCCGTACCGATCTCTAATTTCGTTTTACACTTGCTCCAATACCACTGTGTTTCGTCGAACTTAAGCTTAAAATTCATTCGTGTTTGCGACATTACGAACTATCGTACCAGTGACACCTATTAAATGTAAAAATATTTCATAAGAATTCTCGTTATCGACATATGAATTGTTATTAAGACACTGAATGAAGACTGTGCAGTTTCATGATTGTGGTAGTGATCTAGGATCCTAGACAATTGGTTTCTCAAGAAACGACCATGTGCAGCAACGAGAGCCCACCGCCGGCCAAGGAGCCTCTAGCCGTCGGTTTGGGCAACCCCATGACAGGCTTCTTGCCTGGACTGGAACACTATAGACTTCAATTGTACCATTACGCAATGGCTGAGAGACTGAGGCTGGCTCAGCAGCTCCATCCCCAACATCCAGGCGTAGGGCATCCTCCATCCAGTGCTCCAACACATCTAGGAATGGGTCCAGGCTTTCCTGCGCCGCTACCATTATATCCGGCTGCAGCGGCTGCTGCCGGATATCCCAGTCGGTTAGCTCTGTCCATGGCTCTTCTTCATCCTCATCATCAGCGGATACCGGAAGAGCCCAAACCTCAACATAGTTACATTGGCCTGATCGCCATGGCGATCTTGTCCTCGCCAGAGAAGAAACTCGTACTATCAGACATCTACCAACATATATTAGAACACTATCCTTACTTTAGAACACGAGGACCAGGCTGGAGGAACTCAATAAGACACAATTTGTCACTGAACGACTGTTTCGTTAAATCAGGAAGAAGTGCTAATGGAAAAGGTCATTATTGGGCCATACATCCAGCGAATCTAGAAGACTTTCGACGGGGAGATTTCAGGAGACGTAAGGCTCAGAGAAAGGTGAGAAGGCACATGGGTCTAGCCGTCGACGAGGAACCAGATAGTCCAAGTCCACCTCCGTTACCAGCCACGCCACCTCCTCCAGCTACTTTAGGACCCCCAGTGGCTTCTCAGCCCATGCCGGGAATCTGGACGCCGCATCATCATCATCCACACCATCAACAGCAACAACAGCAGCAACAAACTTTCCAGAGTCAAACTCTGAGGCAGTCATCGACTTTTCAACCTTCGAGGAAGAGACAGTTCGACGTCGCGAGTCTCCTTGCGCCTGATGACCAGCATCAGATAGAGTCCGATCTCAGGCCACAGAAGGCAAGGAGGTTTAGTTGCAGTGAGGATGAGTTACATGATCTTCAGGAGCCTGATCAGGACGAGGAAGATGTTGATGTGGATGTTGTGGCTGAGACAAATGCTCTGCCGTCGCCCAACACGCCGTCGGCCAGTCCTGAGGCTAAGGTCATCTCGACGGCTGGTCACTGGACCAACCAGGGCATTCAGAGTGGGCAGATTTCGGGACTTCATATTCAGAGCCATCTGCAAGCGAGGAATTATTACGTGCCGGCGACCTCCAGCAATGGGTCCAACGTTTAATGGAAGATTTCGCGTTTATTACTCGAGTTCTTTCTGGTTCGAGACTAATCGCAGACTGTTCGAGGTGGTTGGAGGATTGTGAAGGTGAACGATGCTGGGAGTAAGCGACGTGTAGAGGTGGATAAAGAGGTGATGGATAAGAGGTCGGGAATTCTTTTGATGGACGGCTTTTGGCCTTTTTTTATGTTGTTTGGAGGGTTGGTATTTGGGAAGTTTTGAGGCACAGTGGTCCACGAACGAAATTTAGAATAAAATTTAACTAGATGATACGAGAAAGGGAACGATTGTGGATTGTGAATTGTGGATTTTTATGCAAGCTCGTTATTTTCACGAGTACAGCAGCGCCTTGATTATTTGAACTTACTGCTAATTTATACTGTTCACATAATCGAATAACTCTATTTTCATATCAGAGAGAATTATTTATTTGATTACGATTATGTTTTTACGTTAATAATAATTTTATGAAAGTTGATGTTAGATAGAAATAAAAGTTTGCTAATAGAAGTGTCATAATTTCATCCAATTTCTATTTTCGTTTTGCAATTTTTGTTGCCAGGGACCATTCCTAAATTTTTCATTAGTCGCGATGTTCGAATAATCGAAGTTCTACTGTACAAGAAGTATAGAACTGAAATAGATATTTGTTTTACCAATAAAACATTAGAAAATATTAGAAAATTTAAAATATGGACTAAAATGATATTTTTATTTTAGATACATTGTATATTTTTGTGTATTAATGTATTATTTACATTTTTGCACTTTAAAATTTCGCATAAATGAATAAAAATCCATAATTTAGTAATAATCTTTAGTTTACAGATTCTTTAGGGCGATTTTCCAATAAATTTAACGATCTTTGTATTAATAAATTTTGATAAGTTAAAAATAAACCAAAGGATAGAGAATTAATCATTTTAGTCTGTAGGATAAATTTTAGTTATCTATAAAGAAGCAATAATTAAAGATATTTAATCCCGAGAACAAAAATTTACAGAATTAATCAGATTTTGAATTGTCTGATTTTAAAGCTATATCATTATTGAACTCTCGAGTGTCGATAATAAGTGTGATAATAAAATTCATTAAAAAATCCCTACTCCAATATCTTTTCAACGTACAAGAGTCATTAGTAGAAAAATTCGGAATTATTTCACCCGAGTATGTATATATTTTAAGATTCTGACTCGAGTAAATCCAATTTATTTTTAAAGTATAAAATTAGTTAGTATAAAGATCCAAAATTATTTTAATTCTATGCTCCAAGAATCTAAGCCATGAAATTTCGATTTTGGTCCAATGTGCGTCGCTAAACTAAGCTGGTGCTAACTAGTCGTGCCAAATTGCGAAATTGTTTTAGTTACTTCGACCATGCCAATTCGATCCTTCACCTTGTAATTAGATTAATATTTATCTAATTGTCTTTGTAAGTATACGTATGACCGTTTTTGTTTATTTGGAAGTATGCGGCGCAATATGTTATTTTTGCGTATTTTTGGATAAAAGGAATAAATTTCCCACTTCTCTATTAATTGGCTGTTCGAACTGATGTCCCGTCGCTTCCGGTACGAATCACGATGTATCTTTCAGTTCGAGTCCGGTACTTGAATCTACGTATCGTGCAACACGTGTTAGGGGAGAGTCTATGTGTACTATATAAATATAAATGTATAAGAATACGTGTAGTCGGAGATTTTGAGCTTAGAATTCCATTATTAGCGAATGAACATCAAGATGGACGATTAAAAGATATCGTGCTTACCTCCTTATGGCTATGCGTTAAAGTCACTCAAAAGTTTCAGCACCTCTCACCTTTTCGGTAAAATTGTGAGACCTCAATTCCTTTTCTTAAATTAACGAGTAAGTTAGTCATATATTTTTATCAGTCGATATAAAACTACGTGGTATTTACGGTAAACACCGCGATTAATTATAAAAGTACTTTTGAATCAAATATTTAATTTAAACGTTCTTTACTTCCAGTCTCTAAATCTTCCCGTTAAGCTACAGTTCATTGTCATAGAAGGTAAAATTATCAAAAAACTTCTCAAAATGCAAGGATAATAACGAACGTGCATTAATTATGAATATTTGCGTTGATAGTGGAATTCTAGCTTGGAAACTAAGGAATTTGTGTAAATAGAAGGAGGATGCCGTAAAATAGAAGATAATGTCTCTCTATACGTAATTTCATACGTTTTTCCGTAACTATGAAATTCCAATGTGGGGCATTACATCAGACTGAAAAGCAGACCCGCCTGTTCAAAGTGTAATATACGAACGTTCGAAGGTTTACCGATAGTCTCGTCTTTATTATAATCCATATATCGTCTCGAACGATATACACGATATATGAAGAATATTATTCTGTGCAACTTCTCGCCCCTTCTGTATGTATGTATATGTACCTATGTATACGTGCCTACGTATAATTGAGATGTATCACAATTAACATACAAACAAACACAAACACATGCAGACGCGAATAAATATAAATTGAACAAACATGAACACGAACCATGATGGACAGATAGATTGCGGTTCTTACGATTCGTTCGTAAACGAAAAATGGTAAATGACTAAATGGAACGAAATATAGACGGTTTTTTAAAGATTACCTCAAGTAACACAGATACGTGGTCGATCTGTCTCTCTTGATTCTCAGCGCGGAACTGCCGCATCTCGATGCAATTGAAGCTGAATAAAGTTTCTGTTCCCATGAATTCTCGATTCGTTTTATTCTTCACCTGCTGCAGGTTTTTTTTTTCAACGTAGATGGATAATTTTTAGTTCTAAGCAAGAACGGAAATTTGTACAGGACTGTATGGTTAAGGTCCTAGGTTGATAACTTTTTTTAGGAGGAAACAAGTGTTTGTTAAAACAAATTTGGAATTTGAATTTCGCTAACGCAAGAGAACATTTGAGAAATTTGAATCAAATAGTCTGAAGAATTTTCTTTCTTTTGTATGAAAGTTAACTTGATTTCAGTTTAATTCGGCGGGAAAGAGATATACTTGTTACGAGCGAGTGCGGTGACCAAAAATGTTGCAAAGTTTTGTTGTTATATTTTGTGTTTAAGACAAAATAAAGAAGATTTGAAAACAAAGCACAAGCAGTAAGCATAATAATATATAAGAAGAGTACAAATATCTTGACATAGATAATGTGTATAGTGCATTAGAAGGTTGGAGATATCACGCATAATGATTTGAACTATGAATTCAGTGAACTTTGGCTAATGAGTATAATCTAACTATGCACGTACCTATTTCAAACAAATGCAGGAATATAATTATCTTTACATAAATGATAAATCTTTCTCTCTCTCTCTCTCTCTCTCTTTCTCTCTCTCTCTCTCAATACAAAGTTAACAGTTTTTACGATGCAATAGATCGGTTACTGAAATCACGTGTTAATTCGTGGTCAACTAAACAAATGTTCATTTACTAAAAGATTACTAAAAGAACAAATCTTTTATCGGTTAATTGTTAACTCTTTAAAAGCAATAAAATCGAAATGAAGATGAGAATAAGAATACTAGTAAGTACATGAATTATACGATATGATATTATTGAACGTTATTCACTATCCAATAAACAAAAAAACGATATTAAGCGAATACAAGGGATGACCATAATTACCAGGAGCAAAGTTACTTTCAATCATAATTCTTGATAATAATTATACCCGAGTATAAAATAATTAATAATAGACGTGTATACGTGGCTTTGGGTCCGATAGGATTAAAATCATGTTACGATAAATTAATCCAGAAATATCGAATATAATTATTCACTATAGAATAAAAGCACTGTTATTTCAAAAGAATTATTCCTAATTACCAGACACTTCATGTTTTTAATCTTGTTCCAGCATCTCCGAAGCATTTACATATTTCGAACACGCGTTGAAAAACTAACAGCGTTGCAAATCCTTCAACACACGTGAATATCCGTGAATCCTTATCGTGTTCTTACGTGCATCGACTAAATGGCCACGATAGAAGCGTTTGTTGTTACGACAAGTAAAGTGCATAGCCACATTGGCCACTTAGGATTTTCCATCGGTGCACAAATGTACGCGGAATGTTTGTGTCAACTTTTCGCATTTTTCTGCGTGTCACGGAACCCGTTTGAGAAAAAGGCGGGAAAAATAACGAAGGTATTCGTGTTAAGAGCGGGATTGCGCGCGGTTTGTTTTTCGAGGCATTTCTATCGGCGGCGGCTTAAAATCATCGATGATTCGTTCCCGTCAGAAAGCAACATCCAGCACACGATTCAATACACTTCGAAGCTATTTAGCGATTTAACGATTAATTATGCAGAACGTTTCGTATATGCGTTTTGATGTTGACTCGACTGAAACGTGTTTAGTACATCTTTTACCATTAGCTTCATTCGAGGATCGGAAACTCCAAGGAATAATAACGTGTCTGTGAAAGAGACAAATTATTTGGGAACTTTTAAATACAATTATTGGAAGGCTGTTTTTATCAATAATAATCTTATATTATATTATAAATAATCTCCATCGGGGGTTACGTATAAATGAAAAACCCTGTCTTTTAAATAATTTCGAATAAAGTATACCTGAAATAACAAATTTTCACGATAACACAGTATTTCTGACTACTAGGACATTTTGACAAATAAAAAATCCCAGATATTATTATTAAAAATAATTTGTTATATTTATCTCTCGACTACTACTTTTTTCTTTCACTTGTATCGTAAAATAATTCAAGCTGTGACATATTCCATGAATCCTTGTTTTATCAATCAGTTTTTTCTTCGAATCATTGCTTCAATTTTTTAGGTTGCAGAACGACACAAATGGAATAGATAAATATTATTTACATTCACTTAAATCAAAAACTGCGTCTATGTGCTTGGTATATCTATGTATACTTGTGCACAGTGATTACTAGTCGATCGTTCATTTGCTTATTGCACATATTATACTTTCAATCATCGTAACGTAACTTTTTTAGATAATCGTATCAGTGCTTTAAGTTCGATAAGGGGACGCGAAAATCATATGACAAAATGTTTTAACATACAAATAGGACAGAAGCGATGTTCGAAACGATTTGCTAAAAACCTGTTTTATCTAATAATATACTCGAATGTAAAATATCATAAGTGGAACACTTAACAAAGACCTGGTTTAGACGAATTATTAGTATTATTAGTATTAGTATTATATTTTGTAAAAAATATTACATATATCAAAGATTTTATTACGTATATATTATGTTTTGAATTTTTAATTGAAAATAGAATGTAAGCAAATTGCAAATATACCTTGCAAAAAATCATTCAAATCAAAAATATAAATGTGAATGTTGTAAATTCACTTAAACGTTCATGAAAAATTATGAATTATTAAACTAAATAATATAATGTGAAATTTTGATTCCAAGTTTATTGAAATAATATAATATAAAATTTCTAGTAAAAATCATGAAATATTTACGAAAATTGAATTTGAGATTCGAACGTGAATCTATATCGATATACCTACGAGATAAAAATAAACGAGATATTTTTTAATTTTCTTTATATTTTTATATGAAATTTTATAAAAAGGATTTATTATTATAATGTACGTTAAGTAGTTATAATCGGGTTTAAAATCGATAAAAATCGATGCTATTTTGCAGGTGTTTGGTAATGATAATGCGACGATAATATTAGGCCGTGCTTAAAGCGTGCTTTCAAGAATATAATCATTTTGTTCGGTGCAGCTTTTAGCCGAGTTTTTGATTTTAACGGTTCGCTATTAAAAGTTTTGCGAACAATTTAGCCGACGGAATCGTGTTCAAGATACAGCGTTAAAATTCGTAATTAACCGAGCTGCGGCGTTCTCGACGTGCTAAATATGAATCTCAGCTGCCATTTGAATTTTCACGGGAAATCGAATTCAAACGCTTCGACGATTTCACAAAATTTGTAAAACTTTAACAATATCCTACTTACCATATTTTATGATAATATTCAGATGTATTTGGAATATTCGAGATTTATATGCCAAGCTAGAAGAAGTTTGTCTAAAATTCGAATCGAAATTTAGAATGAAATAACAACAAATACGATAGAGAAATTAATAATACGAATGCCGATATCGATAAAAATAATAATCAAGAGATACGCTAAATATAAATGAGAAGAAATTGAACGTTACATCAGTGTAGCCTTAAAAATTATTTAAATCTTCTTATTAAATCATTAACCTGTCCAAGGATGCGATATCTTCAAAATCGAGGATTATAATATTCGTGCAGGGGGATCTGATTGAAAGAATTGAGAGGCTGAGGGGATGAGTGGTCGAATCAGGGATAAGGGAAAATATTTTTTCCCTTATAATAATAATAGGAAGGGATTTTAATGCCAGGAGTATTATAATATATAATAAATATACTACATATTATTTTTTTAAAATATAATACAAATAACAATAGTGAAGAAAAATATTTCTAAAATATCTCTACCAATGTATAAGGCTATACGACACGATTTCGATCTATCATGCTGAACAAAGAAGCATTGAGAAAACCGCATTTCTTTTCCATCTGTCTCCCGGTTCGTGATTTCGTTTTATGGTCAGCGTTACGCTACGTCATTATTTGTTAAATATTCGAAAACTCAGAACGATAGTTCGCTTAGTGGGTTTGGAACAACAAACCAGAGCAACGTTTGCATAGTTACAATGGGCTTTCCAGCAAGCAAACGCGTCTGACTGTTTTTCTAACACCCTGTTCGTGGTATAGAATCTTCTGGGAACGTAAAGAACTAGTTCGAAATGGATACAAGGAAGAATTTTCACATGACCTACGTCAAATTTTAGTTTAGTGGTAACTTGAGAACAAAGTAAAAATTTTGAAGAAAAGGTATTACCTGATGTATAACTACTATGTAAAGTTATAATTCTCCCAAATTTGACGATAGAAGGTAAAATATGTCCAAAGTTTAGAAAATTTCAATTAATTTTTCTATCTGAAATGTTGTCTTGCCTATATTATTATATCATAACTTACAAAGCACGTTCCGAAGTTTTGCATTTAACGTCTTATCGTTAACCACTGTTATTAATTTCTCTTCTATAAAAGATTATTTAACAAATTTTAAACAGATCAATTTTTGTCAAAAATTATAAAGTTCAATCTATTATAGTACTTGATCAAACGGTGAAAAGCTTGAAATTTACAAACCTATATATAAAACCACATGAAATCACATAAATATTTGCCATTACTCGAATTTTTCCAATTTTTCGTACCGAATTGTTAACACAGAGTTGTTAATTAATTTTCAGAAAAAAATTCCTCCGAAGAAAGATTATTGCTTTAAAAAATCGCTAATATCGTTTGAACCACTATTATTAAGGATATTTTAAGTGATGTATAACTACTATATAGTCGACATTCCGAGTTGCTGAGATTTATCGACGTTGAAATATTTTTAGAATCTTGGACAAACGAACAACATCCTGTCCCGTGTCCGTGTCGTTTGTCATTGTCGGAAGCAATATTTAACAAATTGCTTTCGTTTCCATTACGGGGTTTCTCTCCTCTGTGTCAGGTACTATTGAGGATTAGGTTGTCGCTCGCAATACGATCGTTTAAGGTTTCATTTGATGAATTGAGAGACAATGGAACACTTTGTCACAGGAACTGGTAAATCTTGCATTGTTGCTGGCAAAGAACTCGCAGGAAAATCAGAATACTGAAGTACCGCCTGATATTGTCACGTAAACATTCCTATGTCATAATGAATATTTAACGAATCCCTCATAAACGAATATTTACCACAATTATTACGAATTATTTACTAGAATTACACATTATTTAACGTTAAAAAGGAAATCGGCTTGTAGAATGTTATACATCTACTACTCCATCGAACGTGCACGACGCACCTCACATAACGATCAGATCCATTGTGAGCGAAACAGTTAAGAACCATTCAAGGAAAACGGATTATCTTATGGATTTTCAAACAACAGCTTAGAACTAATGCGTTTCTCATTAGGAAAGATTTATTGAGCATTATTTACGATAGGATCAGACAACGTCAGTGAAACACGAATCGAATGTTTAAACTATTGTCTAATCCCGAGATGTAATTTTCATACGAAAGAAATTATTTTTTAAAATGCTGTATATAAAATTTTGTGTATTTAACTTATCAAAAGAAACTGCAAACATATTTCGTCATAAAATATGATATATAATGTCAGTATAGAATGACTCGTTGTCGCTATGCAAACGATAGCATTCATTATAATATCTGACAGATAAAAACAATTATTTATTTAGGTGCAATTTTCATAATTATATTCGTATAGATATGAATGTCATAATATTATATACAATATTGACTATATAAATTCCGTATAGTGTAAGGTTATACATAAAGCAATAATTGTTAGAATTTTTAATAATTTCTCAGGTGGCTCGCCATTTCATTTCTCATAAATATCCCAATATGTATTTATGAATTCAAATTCTCACTTTATATAATCCCATCATCGATAATACCTAACCACAAAAATTCAGAAACTTCCACAGATTTTTCTCATGCCGCGCTTCCCCGATTCCTCGACAAACAGGAAGACAACTGTCAAACCTGCTCCATTTTCACGTCTCTCAGCCAACAGCTCAACCTTTTAAAAATCGACAGAAAGATCGCGAGTATGCGATAAAAAGTAGGAAAATCGGATGGAAATCAGCGTAGGTTCGCGATGCGTATCGTCGCCGGACGTATTTAGATCAGATTGCCGGATCGACCGCGTCCGTTCGCGTTGTTTGCTACACGCTTGCAACGCGTCATGCATATACATGCACATAACCGATGATGCAGCCGGAGCTGGAGCGTATGCATGTGGCGAAACTGGCTACGATGCGACCCGTGTCATACACACCGGATGCACCGTGGTACACGTATGCGCACGGAGTAGAATACACGTATACTTGTACACATATGCATGTACGCGCGCGCACAAATGCGTATAGCGTGATTCCAAAATCGGGCTGCAACTAGGATTGATGCGTGAATCTTAACGTAAGAAAAAAATGAGTAATTTAGAATAAGATTCCTTTAGAGGACGCTTCGTTCTGGGGAAAATGGAATTTGAAAATTTGTTGGGAGGGCTAAGATAGGGTTAGGTGTTTGAATCGGAGAAGAATATTCGGGTCAGGTTAAGCAATTTTTCTCGGAATTTTAGAATCATCGAACTTTAAAAATTTGTTGCTTTGAAAAAGGTGGTACGAAGAAATGTTACACTTTTCGATTTATTTCTATACAGGGAGTCATCGTTTTCGCGACTATGATTTTGGTAGCACGTTGTATACATATAGACTTATGTACACAGGTACCTACACATATACGCAGGTATATATGCAGACAGAGTTCGATCATAGATGATGAAGGTACAGTAGAGCAGAATCGGCCGGTGATCTTGTTACCTCGATAGTTGTTACTCTGCAAATGGATTTGCGGCTGCGTGGATTAGGATCGCCTATGCATCGGACCACTGACGCCAAGGATGCTTTCCGCTTCCCTCGTCGGAAGAGGCGGTATTGTGTTATCATTATGGAGTAGCCTTTGAATTAATCGAAGTACGTAGTTGGTTTGATCGTGTTGCTTATCGATTATGAGGCTTTTTGATTGCGATAATTGGGGGTGGGAAAATTGGTTACCCATTAATTACTGTCATAGACGGAGGTTCCCTTAAGAGAAATTTGTAGCAAAGGTTATAGGAGCCTTTCAGTAACTAAACTGACCGGCTTCACATTTCGTTTTCTCAACTTTTTGACTTGGATACGTGATTACGGTTCAATTTCTATGTAAAAATAGAAAACTAACTGATTAATTCTTGCTCCTTAATAGACTGCAAATATTTATGCGAATTATATATTAAATAAATATAAAATATTATAGAAAGTATTATAGTATCATGTATATTTTCTATATTTTATCCTATTATTTATATATATTCTGTGCACTTTTGTGCTTTCCAATTTTCCATAAACGTATAAAAATCCGCAGTCTGCTCATTAGGAAATATCGCGAGCCACTTTCCCATGAGACACGACCGAATGAATGCGAAGGGCCTCGGTCAACACTTTTGTCCCGCGGCACGCAGGTAAAATATTAGTCGATCCTTCGAGCGGCGAACAGGACGCGTAAAATGGGAACTCCCTGGCGGTTGGCTGCACGAACCAAAAGCCTTTGGAATGCCATGGCGTGAACTCGGTCTGGCCTTCCCTTCGTGTCAGGTGTTGCGCGATTCCAACGCCTAATAATCCATTTATAGACGCCATTGTCAAAATTGGTTGTCCTGCAATGTATTTTTAGGATCGACCCACTCGGCAATTGACAAATAAATCGTAATTCAGGAATCGAGAGCGAAGATGTTTATCTGGCTATTTGCGGGTTTCCGGTGCACGAGAGGCGACACGCCGAACGTTTTACAAAAGAATCGTATTTTTAATGATGAATGATGAAACGAAAATGGAGCGGTGAGAAGGTAAATGGCTAGGGCAATATGGAAGAATACAGCGGAAAGAGGGTGACGGTTAAACATTTGGTATTTTCTGGTCGGATGTGGATTCTTGAAAGTGAGGTGTGAGCTTTTGGAGAGATGAAAAGTTACTTCCGGTTAGTTGACGGTGGATGTTGAAGGTTTTGGGTAGATTATTTTATTAATTATTCTATTATTAGGTGTTTCATAATTAGTTTATTATTAAAAGATTTTGGATTACGTTCAAAATACTAATCGGTACTGTGAACAAACTGTGTTTCGTTCTTTCTACAATAGCAAACATAAGCTTTGGAAGCGATATTACTTCGTTTTTTAATATATTTCGAACGAAATTTTGCTCATTCTTTCTCAACACAATATATTGCAATAAGAATTTTAAATTGATGCAATATACAAGACGCGAGTTTGAATTATAGCATATGAAAGGAAGTCACAGGGAGTATTCAGCGACTGTTACTGTTACATAATCTCTCACGTTTGCACTGAACGTTGCCATCAAATCACAATATTGTTAATTGGACGCGCTGAACCGTGGTGTTCACGCGTGCCGTGGCTGCTTTTGTCGCTTACAGGCATTAACGTTCCCATCTCGCGCAATTATTTTTCCTCCAGAATGATTTTCGTTGCCTCGATACCTCCGAACAATCGAATCATTCCGGACTTCCGATAGAATTGCCAGCGAAAGTCGAGAACCCCGCGG
Source organism: Bombus soroeensis (assembly GCA_014737365.1). Lineage (NCBI taxonomy): Eukaryota > Metazoa > Arthropoda > Insecta > Hymenoptera > Apidae > Bombus > Bombus soroeensis. The sequence goes on from JACXIL010000198.1 coordinate 1,345,269, forward strand.
CGACAACAGCTGCATCCGCAGAATATTTCTTCGTCGCGAGATACAAATACACCAAACGTCGCGACAATGGCTTGAAAAACATTTCAAGGAACCTACCCAGCACTGTTGCAAACTACTTTATTATCGCTCGTTCGTCTCGAAATAATTTCACCCCGTGGATTTCTTCGCGATTTTCGTTTATTTCAGATTGCCGGACTAAGCGAAAATCTTTCTTCTCCAATTGGTTAGTTGGATTTGCGTCAAAAGAGCAGGAACAATAAACGATTTGTATTATAGTTGATCATGAAAGTTAACTCTAGTAACGAATCAAATTTTGTACTTTTCAGGCTAGATTTGTGTTTAAAGAAATATACATTTCATGCTTTATGAAATTATATTTTCGTATAAGCTTTGCACCTTATCATACCAATATGGCATTTTGATGCGACATTCCTACAAAAGTAAAACGATTCGAAAATCGTGATTTTATTTCTATAAAAATTCTATTTAAAATAGCACGTTTAGCTTCGCATCTTACTATATACCGAAAATACAGAAAAGAGTAAAATAAAATAAAATACGAAACAAATAAAACAACAGAATCATTTGGGGTATTCAAAATCGATGAAACTATAACGAAATTAACTGGTTTGATCTGGCCGAATGGAATCGTGGAAATTCTGGGAAATCTGAACGCGGGCAGACACTGCTATACACCAAGCCGCTGTTAGCAAATATTTTCCAGCGACATTCGCATTATGAAACGGCGTCGTGTTTTGCGAGAATTCGGCTATTTTCTGTGCTGGGAGTACGAAGCGAGCCGCGGTATCGACGCCGTTTATTTATCTGTAGCCGGCGTTGGATCGCGCGAATCAATCAATAGCTGCGTTCAATTCGAAACGCGCATTTGTCGACACGACGATGCGTTGCCGTGTATCCTGTGTAGAACTTTTAACACATGATGCGCAGGGGTAGTTCGCACGCAGCCCGGTTTTCAAATTCGGGAAACCTTTGCACCGCCTATTATCGTCGCGTTAATGCACCCTCTAAAGGGGGCGCAACTTTCTATTTTTCCATTCGATCATGTGTTACACGTACGTGTATATGTAAGCTATGGTGTTTTTTGTATCGGAAAAATTTGGTGTATTTTTTTTTCTACGTTTCAACATCGCGTGAACTGTACATATGCGGTTATCAGTGACCGATAATGAGGATTGAAAATGTTATAAGATTTTGTTAGATAACATCGTGCCGCTCGAAAAGGAGACTTGCGTTTTATAATATGTAGCGTATGAAGCGATTGCACGTGGAGTATTTGGAATTGATAAGTGATAATTATATTAGTTTCGGGATGTACCTTTGAAATGTGTTTTAAGGAAATATTTTATCTACAACTTTTTTCAGGCTGTAGTTAACTGGAAATTACCGAAATTATTTGAAAGCCGGAATTTTCGTTCTTATTCGGCGACGTGCTTCGAAACGGAATGCAATTTAAAACAGAAATGCAGAACATTTGTTACTTCTTCGTGACGAGTGTAGTGCAATAACGTTTCACAGGCGAATTATGCGGCTGATGAAATTGGTGACTGTAAGATAATGCACGCAGTTTCGCGCAGCGCCATTGCTGAACGCGATTTTCCCCATGTGGAGGAAATTTAGCATGGAACTATTGTTATGAAATTATGGCTAGCCTCGGTATAGCAACGGCTTATGAAAATAGAGTTTATTACGCGTGTATGTTCGCGTAACCGTGTAACAAAGCAGCCAAAACTTCTAAATATATCCTAAAACACACCGAAACTTTTCTATCATTTTATTTCACACCCTCCGAATGAACCTTTTAATTTTTTTTTATTACATAATAATTAAATATCTTACTCTAAATAATACAATAGCAATAGAATTACATTTTTATCATATTCCATAAGACAAATTTTACCGTGGGTTAATTTTCACTAATAGTATCAATTAAGAGTTAACGCTTATTGTTAGTGGTTTATGGAATCACTATAGGCATTGTACTTTGTCTTTCATATAAACGAAATGCGTTATAAATATAAACGACTAATCTATTATATACAATTTTATGTTATTTGTGTTATCGCCTAGTATGAAATTCTATAATATGTAATCAAATGTTATCATAAGATCGTTATACAGAACCACTTAAAATCATTACTTAACATCATTAAAACCTAGTTTAGAATACTAAAGAGTCCTATATATAGAAGGAACGATTCGAATTTTCCTGAACGATAGCAGGGAACGGGAAGTGGGCACTCGTGAGGTATTAAAGGACACTCGATTGGCCACCGTACTTAAGGGTGTAACCGAGCGCATGATCAGGACCACGGCTGTTCTTCCTCGAGAACTCTCTTCCCGTCGGTCGGTCGAATAAATTGGAAACAAATTCGACATGGAAAGGCCTCCACGCTTCGAGGGCCGCCGGCAGGGATTGTCTCCTGCGACATAATGACATTCGGCCGTGCGTGAAGCTGCCTGGTTAGATTCAAAGTGGCCCGTGGAAAGCGTCTCGAGAGGGCAACACGCCGCAGCCCGATTGTCCCGAACGACGCCTCTATGCAGCCTGAATTTCGAATTCGCGTAAACACCCCAGTGTATTAAGACGCTTACGTGTCCTGCCGTTGCGCTCTATTGGACATTCGAGAAAAAGCATGATGTACGACGATCATATGTCGTAGCCAGACTGCGGACCTTTATGCAATTCCATATTTTTACGAATGCAATTAAAAAAATGGAACCTGTGTAGAGATATTTTTCTAATTCCTGGCATGAATATATATTGTAACGAATTGCACAATATTTTATGTATTTATATATTCTTACTTATCATATACAATTCTGTTCATTCCTATGTCTTCGAGATTCGTAAATGCATAATGCATGATCACCGCAAATGCATAAACATCTGCAGTTTAGTCGTGGCGAGTCTTCGCGTATCCATTTATCCATCCATCGATGTACTCGATGCAATGGAACTACAAAACAATTAACCTCGCAGACGAACTCAAACCCGAGAAATCGATCTTGCAATCGATGAAAGGGTTCAAAAGCTTCATCTCGTCATACTCATATATAAGCTAGACCCGGCATACTGGTTACTCGAGACGTTTCAAAAAGCGAGCAAAAGATGAGAACGCCACTTGTACGAGATATTATATGCACACACAGGCAGCAGTTGCTTTTGCCGTATGTTTGCCATGCGGCTCCCGGTAGCCATGCAATCGAGGTGTCTTCCACGGTATTTCTTTACACACGCACGGCTTTCTTTGCTCCTCGAGCGTGTACTTTTCCACGCGCTCACCGGGATCGAGAGGTCGAACGTAACCGCGTGGCCGGCTAATGGACGCCACTCGAGACCACTTTGACCGCGGCAAACATCGACCACGTTTCTTGAAAACCCATCCGCGACTCTTGCCTCTCTTCTCTTCTCGCTTCCCTTACCAGCGACTTCTTCTTGCTTCCTGCCTTGTGTACCGAAAACGCTCCACAATTACGCGAAGCTATATAGTGAATATGAAAAATATTGTCGCACATTCTTACTTTCGAGCGAAGCATTTTTGTTTTCATTAGACTCTATACGTTTCATTTTCATAGTCTCAGATTTGTTTTAAAAGAGAGAAACTTCTTAAAGAGTTAATTCCATGTAGAGACGAAATCGTACAGGTTCAAAGAATGGCCGAGGACATAAAGTAGCAAGGCTGCTGTAATACGCGTATTAACTAGCTAAATGTTCGTTGTTCGACTTGTCCCGGGAGAGCAGAGGGTAAAATTTTGCCCGAAGGCCTGGCAACCATCTTCCCAAGGGACATGATCGGCACCTCTACTCTGAATCGGACTATCGAGTTTCGTTTAGGATAACCTGACAAAACTAGCCGCCCTTAGGTTATTAAACTTATGTTCGTTGAAGATCAAAAACTTTGCGTTGCGAAAAATTCCAAGTTGATGAAGGTTGAACTTTGAGAGCAGCTCTTTCAAAGTTATACGCGGGCTCGAGAAAGTAAGTGTAGAGATCTCTTTTATGAATATACCATGCGTGTTATAAATGAAACACAATGAGCGTTACAAAATAAATAAGAATAGTATTCATTTTTTTGTATTCACAGTTTGTCGAAGAGATCAAGTTTTTCAGAGAATGTCCGATAGACGCACGAATCAAATAACATTTCCAACGCAAACGTTTCAACGTTTTCCGCGAAGACTTTAAATACTTGTACAGCGACCGTTATGAAAATAAATCATAGTTACATATTTAGCACGCTTCTGTAAAGAGAAGATATATAAATGTTATCAAATATGACACAATTCGCTTAGATCGGATTTCCCGTGTGGCATTTCTTGATCGATGCTGATTGCGTAGCTGTTACACGAGGAATAATTGATCAATCCAGATGTCATTGCACTGTCGCTGGAGAGCAGTGTGTTCCACGATACTCGGAATCTTCTGAATGATTACCATTAATCTGACACGATGTAATTATTCAACTAATAATCTCTGTAGTTTTTTGATTTATAGGTATCTGTGTCTTAATTACACGGCTTGTGCATTAAAAAAAATTAAAGGGAGAATCTTAGACAGGTGAATGTAACGTTAAACTATAGTCGATGAGGTATACCTATTTCAATAGCAATTACAGCACATAATTATAGAATTTCCAAGATTTAAATAATACGTTTTTATTTGTCTATAATTACAAAAATCCGATTAAATTTTCGTCAATTTTGTTACTTGTTGTCTCAATGCAAATCCTGCTTATCTTCAATGTGTTACAAATATGTATATTGCCTTTCAATGAGAGTTTCCTTTATGGAATTAATTTCGTCATTAAGTTTAGATAAAGAGCCTTCTAAACAATAAAACAACCTCACAAACTTTGATAATTACCAATTCTTTTACATTTACCTTTTAAAAAACCAATTTTATGGTTAGTTGTTTCTTAATACAATTTCCTAGATGGCTTGTTTCTTTTCTTACCACTAGACTACGGTTGTTTCTGTAAATTCGTATTTTCATAAATTCGATTGAAGAAGCGGAATCCAAGCAAAAATTCAGTTCGCTTACTAAATATTACGACAAGTACTATACTTTGGATACTTTGTATATTTTTGCATATTACGCGCATTCTATGAATTTTGGCGCCCTTGAGTTTCTTACAAATTCATGAACATCCGTTGTCTTCTGGCCACATAATCGGTATTTCGTACATGAAAATATACGAGAAAATCTATAAACATTGAAAGTTTTTCGTTAATGTCATAGTTACGAGACGCAGTGTATACCGTGAGTTCTAGTCTAGTAATCGTGGCTGATTCTACAGGGGTAAGAAATTAGTATTCAGGGGCGTATCCGCGAGCGTTTATTTTCCAAAGACCGGCAAATAGGTCTGTCTGATGGTAGTGGTGGGAAGCACCAAGGGTATTCCATCGTGCTACGTACTTTCTGCCTGAGCCGTTTTGCGAAAAGCACGACCCGGTGTAATGGGCATGTCGTCACAAACTGTTGGGACGCTTAACCGACACAGGCGTCGCGACAAAACGCGTCGTCTCGTCATTGCAAAGGGCAAGGCCGTCGAAGGGAAGAAGAAGGACGATAGAATATAGGAAAGGGATGGTGAAAGAGGGAGAGGATGAGGGATGAAACGGGAGACAGAGTCAGGGGCGGTGCATGTCGGGAGCAAACTACAGCCGCCATCTTGCACGTGAACGGAATTTCTAAGGGTATACAGCGATCACAGCGTGCCATCGTCGACGACGTTGCTCCGACTTGTAACCTGCGACGGTACAGTGACTTACGAATGTATTTCAACTCTTTTGGAAACCTTTCGCGAATATATTATGCGCCTGTTGTATAAGTAGACTGCGGATTCTTATGCATTTATGTAAAATTTAAAGACGCGAAAATTGCAGAAAATGCATAAAAATGTAATAAGATGTCCAAAGTATAGCGTTCACTTGTTATACTTTTTAATAGGTAAAACGAATTTTCATCTTCCTTCCGTCTTCCGAGTTATACGTCCTTCATTGTATCCACAAGAATATGAATTTCTGTAAAAATCTGCTATCTACTTATCGCTATTTCTTCCTTCGTACCGTTCTCTTAATCTGAGCTAAAATACTGTAATAATAATTCGTCTCCAACGATATCAAATATTCTGCCATCACGCCATTCCAAACATCAGATCGGTCAAATTATCTCAACCCGAAGCCAAAACTGAACCCTATACAGATCGTAACTGGCAAGCACGGCTCGTATTCAACGTATCCTTTATTTCACTCTATGCTTGAACGTGTTTCTGCGAAACAATAGCGAAACCGGCGACAGGCCACCCTTCGAAAACGTCCTCGTGTGCTCGTATGTCCTTACACAGTAGCAGCGATTAGCATTGGGTCCACGTAGACTCTCCCTAAACACTATACCCTATTTAGGCTAACTTGGTAATGACCGAGGGGCTGCTAATCGCTAGACAGGGTTACTATTCCGTCGTACATGCCAGCCTGCGGGTAATTACAGGACTGGTGACGTTGAATAAGCTCATTAGATTTTTTCTTTCTTTCTTTTTGTCTCTTTTTCTTTCGCTGTTTAATCGAGGAGCACGCGTCACGGGTATTTTAAGATGTTCCGACGTTAATATTGTTATTAAGACGTTAATATTAATTACCTACATGTAGCGTTGGTTATGACAGCGGTAAATGTCAACTTGAGAAATAGAAAGGATTATCTGTGCATCTGCAGCAGGTGCGAATCGTTGCTTCGTTAGGATGTGACAAGTGACATTTGACGGTAACAGGAGGATTGATCGGTGGAGAGGAAAAGAATGGTAAGTCGTGAACTTTAAGGGATGTCGATGCGTTTGTCGATATATTGAATATTGTACAGAGTGTACATGTCTATATAAGTACAGTGACTGTAGAAGATATTGGCATACTATTGTATTTATTATAGAATTTACTTACTAATTAATTAGGAGCGAGTATATTAAATTTCACGCGCTTAATTTAGCAATACTTTTCTGTGATTATGAAAATTTGATATCTACTATGAAAATGAAATGCACGGAATGAAGAAAACGCTCCATTGGAAAGTAAACATATGTACCAATACCTTTCGTAGCCAACGTAGGTAAGTATGGGAAACCTGTAGGAAATCGTCTACTCAAGATTTATAGATTTATAACTTTCAAATATTAACAAATTGTGTGATTAAAATTATTCATTAATAAAGTAAATTTAATAGATTTCAATACCTAAGTGTATAAAGTTTTGTGATATTAAATATGGAATCTATCATGCTTTATAATGCAATTCTACCTTAATTTAATCGAATAAGTATTTCTCTATTTATACGTTCACCACCGTAAGTAAATTTCAGTTAATAATTTACACAACCTTGAACAATAACCCGCGAAGGTATGTTAATTAGTTGACACAAATTCGGTAGTCAGCCTCGAAGATTTCCTTTAAACTCCCCCCAGATCCCTGGAGAATCTCCGAAACTCGTCAAGTGGACGAACGTCCAAGTTTTTGTAAACGATCCAGCAGCTCGCCGTGTATACCAAGTACACGCACACAAACTTGTGTAATGCTTTTGGCTTCTTCTGTTGAACTTTCTCGGAACGGGTTAACACATTCGCTGCTACTAAAATATGGCTACTCCACTCTACTTTTCAACTCTTACACGTCTTTTTCATTAAACTAAAAGACTATCTTTTCACGTAGAATTACGTCTTTGTCGATTACACCATGATTACCGAGACACTCTGTATTTTCTTGTATTTAAGAATAATTTTCAATTAACGATCTCCTTGTATTCAATAATAAGGAAATAATTAATCTTATATCCTTCGAATATATATCGAGATTTATTGGTAGAAAACTTCTTAATTATCGCAACTATATAAAAAGCTATGCTACTAGATTTCATCTTTGACCCAGTATATCTGAAGATGCGGCACTGTGTGAGCGCGTTAGCACAAAAGCTGGGTCGAAATGGTCCGTTTGTCGTTTTCGTCGCTGCTACCGCCGCGTAATGGAGTGTCCACACTTCAGACTTTGTGAGTTGCTCCACGGCTATATGTATAAAGAAACATTATCAGCGGTCTTTGCTTGTCCACTGGGCAAAGATAGCCGGTTTTGTTGTGAACTGGAGTGGTTAAAACGCGTTTTTTTATCTTATCTGTATTGGTTTCTGTTACGTGGTTGATTTATGGTATAGTTTCTTTGGTTGTTTTATGTTTGATTTGCAATTTCGGTGTTTGGCGAGATTAAAATTGTATATCCTTCTTATTTCTTTAATTATAATTATACATCTTCCTTATATTAATATATTTGATATGAAATATGCATTTGCGAAGAAATATAATCCTGCACGTAATGTACTTATGTTGCAAGTTATATTTGTTTCACCTCTTAGATGATAAAATTAAGGATCGAGAAAAATAATGAATTTCCATCTTTCTTAAAGAAATAAGACACATACGTATACAAGAAATAGAAATAGAGATAGAAACATTAAAAATCATTAAAAAATTCAACTACTTGTTTAATCGTAGAAGGATTTTATTCGTGAAAGTACACTCGTATAATAAACTCGTAGAGTGTGAGTGAGCAACTCCGTTATAAAATGTACCATAATGTACCATAGCGGTACAGTTTTGCGTAGCTGGTCGTGAAATCTTGAAAAGCGGAAGCAAAAAGATTAAATTCGGCTTTTTGTCGCGGCGTTAAGAAGGATTAACGTTGGCGGAACTAACCAACCGTAAGGACCTCTGGGGAGATCCTGCACGATCTTTAAAACTAATGTTATAGCTTGGCCGCCTGAAAAGAATTATTGAAAAACGATGAAAGCGAATACCTCGCAGAAATCATGAAATCCGTAGCTAGAATAAGAAAAAAAGGAAAACACAAGATGAACGTTCGTTGAGTTGATAAGATTTAACTGCGTTTTAAGATACGTAGCAATAATATATAATTAACGTCTATCAATAGTTTTAGACAAGGCGAAACTATTTTAAGAACTGCGTGCTCTTCAACAATTGCTTCATTCCTCGATCATGCGCGTAAAATAAAATTCATTCCTCTCTATATAAGGATGAACTCGATGTCTCCGTCTCTATGAACAGCATGCAGCATTGTTAACATTTCGATTCACGCATGTACATACAGACAGTCACAAAGTCTATACACAAGACTTTTGTGACTATAAATGCATGCGATATCATCGACAAAGAATGACGTCGGTAGCTCGTGAGGTTGATACGTGCATCGTGGTTTGTTAGTTAAATAAACATCGTGAAAGTTGCTCCATGTCTGACAATATCGGCGCCATTGTTGCGAATCACGACAACTGGCCATCGTGGAATATCTTAGCACCTATTGATATCGTTTCCCTTCGTGTAAGAACTTTTAAAATACTACTGGCTATACCGATGAGTTTGATCTATGTAAAGACCGAAAGATTAAAGTGTTGATGTAAGCCGAAAGTCCATTCAGGAATGCGGTCGAGAGTAAATATCTGTTGAGATAGCCTACCTCTTTGTAAAAAGAGGTATTGACAAGTTTTCGTTAAGACTAAAAAGGGTAAACTGAAGAACACACGTTAAAACGATTTTAAGGGAAAAATCAAAGGTTTCAATTATGGAAAAACATGAAGTGCGTTATAATAAATATAATCAATACTTAAATATTATGTATGGTTTAAAACGTGTATATTTCTCTACCTATAGAAAAATTCATTCTCGATATACCGATAGAATACTATGATGAAAATTATTTCGAATAACGTATAGAGCTTCGACCAATCTTAATTCTTAGAATCCACTCGAACGTACGTTTGCATAACAAACTTTCTATAAAATAAAAGCAGAGCGATTTGTCGCACCTCGAAGTAACGTCAAATATCGTCAAAGTACAAACACCGTTCTCTCAGAGATGGAAGGATAATTCGGCTTCTATAATTCCGAAGCTAATAACAGACGAGTAGATTGGTGGCATTCGGCTTAAGATCGAAATTAAAAGAGCCGGATAATATCATAATTATATGTCGTAAATGATAGCAACGCTCGATCGAGGGACTCACGTTGAAAACCGATCCAGACATCGAACGTTCAATAAACGTCGAATCACCGACAATATTGTTCCGCTGTTATTTTTATTCGAAACGAAACACAAGCACAAGACAAGAGATTTACAGAGAGACGGCCGGGTTGGTATTTCTAGCCTCGTATCTCCATTGTGAACGTTTGAAAAGCGGGCTTATATCAGTGTCAGATCGGGGACCAGGCACAATGGAACGAAAAGAAAATTTCAACTAATTCCAAGAGATGGAACCCACTCGACTGGGTAATTTCGCGCGATGAGTCGGATGGTTCTGCGCTCGGTTTCGAAACGGTACTTCATCCTCGTCCATCCGCTTCTTCCTTCTGGACCCGTTCCGATTCGAACCTCACAGAGAAATCTCTGTGTAAACGTCGTAAACACTCGACTCACGATTTTCGTTGTTTCGAAGGTGATTTAGAAACCGAGTCGGGTTTCAATCGTTTTCTCAAGAGACGACTGATGCACTAAGCGACAAAAAGATAACACATCCGAAAAATTTAACGTTTCCACGATTTCTACGCGATAAATATGCCTATTTTTCAATTTCAATTTTCCATACACCAAAAGAACGCTTTCTTCCAAACGATGCGCAAGCCCTAACAAAATCAAATCACGAAAAAATTAACAAATTCTCGCAAGCAACGTCCATCTTCCTGTAATTAGTCTTTATCCTTTCACATCTTGCGATTGCAAGTTTTTCCCGATAATTCCTCTGAAGAGCCGAGGATGGGGGAGGTGATGGTTCTTTTAAAATGGCAACAGCGGTCCCTTCCTTCCTGTCTTCCGATTAATATTCCGCTGTTTCGACCAGGCCGCTCGCCGAGAAAAACCAAGAAAAATAATTTCCCATCTCTCCGGCTGGCCTGTAACCTTCCAGCTCGCAACCCCTTCGCGCCACCCCCGTGCGCCAGGGCTGGCTGCAGCCAGAAAAGCAAGCGGAAAACGTAGGCAGAAAGCTGAAACCCGATGGGCGCAGCCAGGACGCGCTAAAACATGCAAAATCATGCAAATTGCGTTCGTTCGAACACCCTCCACCTCGTGTGCCTCCACCTCCATCCTACATCGGCTTTCTCCACGTTTTACCGATCCCATCGCGTGTCTTTCTCTCTTTATCCTCGTCTTTTTTCATCGTCGTTTGCCTCGTCTTTAGCGATGGGCTCAAGTTCAATACCGTACTTACAAATCTGAGTCAAATCGAATAACAAAAGTTCACCTCATAAAGATAGAATGATACTTTTTAAAATTATACTTCATTAGGATTATTGTATATTATATCATAATTATATTAAGAAAGAAGAAACTTACTGCAATGGTAGTTTATTCGTTTCACCTTATTAGCCCAAAAGTTGGATTTGGTTACATAGGTTGCTATTATACATTTCTTTGAGAGTTATCTTAGCTCTAGAGCTGTCTTTGGTTTTGTTATAAAGCACGTTTGTTCCTTAAAACTACCTTAAACTATCTCATGGACTACTATATTTACACTTCTCACTTTACGCAGTCTCCTTTGTTCATCTCCCCTGCGCCTTCTTCTGTTTTAGAAGAAATGTACTTTGAGTCACTTATATTCGGTACGAAGAAAATTTACAATACTTTTCGCAACTTTTAAAATATCGCCCGTCGAAATATTAGAATATGCCGAGTACCGAAATACTTGATATCAACAAATTTGTTATACATATATCATATCTTCAGATATCAACAAATTTCTCGCTACGGTTTACATCCTTAGCTTCTGCGAAACTTCTTAACGGGTTCTTTTCGCTATTTTACGATAAAATATTCGCTCTTTGGCGTAAAGGGACATTAGAGTCGAAACATCAGTGAAAATGCGTTAACGTCAATGTTCAAAGGTACATGCAACGTACTTGAGGCCATCACTACTCGCCTCTTTTTCTCCACGTTTTTCCTCACCCTTCGCTGTCCTTCTTCTGTTCTCGTTGCCTGTTTGATTCTTCGAACGTTTCGCGTGTCTCTGTTCATCTTGGTCGCATCCCCTCGCGAGTGCCAGCGTCAAAAATGTTTCGACGATTGCGTGCCGTGGCGTTTGTTCCTTTATTTTTGCCGAGGGGTGGAATAGCAGGCTGGGCGGGGCTGCTGCCCCCGGGACACAAAGGGGGATGAAACTTCGCCCGCCATATTTACGTCTCTACGCCGAGTGGGAAACGAAAAAAGCTCCGGAAAATCGTTGTTGAGGCATTCAATCCTTTTTTCGTTCTTCGCTGTCATCGGGGACCAAGAGCTCCACCAAGCGAGACATATACCATAGATAGTTATGGAAAAATTCAGAATTGTATTTTTATATAATTGTTCCAGCGGAGTGGAGTAGAAGGTTGGTTAGAGGAATGATTCTTATATAATTTGGTATGTGCATCTTTCTTTTTTATGCTTTAATCTTTTTATGTACATTAATTCATGAACACGTGTTGTTTGTTCGCCGTTTCTTTCGTATTATCGTTTCAAAATTATATTACTGATATCGTGTCTTGTGTTTCACAATTTTTCCTCTCGTTCCAACGAAACGAATAATACGAAACGTTAGGTGCGTGTAGGATAATAAAAATCAGTGTATAAAAAAGAGCTCCGTGATTGTGCTACGAACGTCGATAAAAGGCGTTTTAATTAGTAATTCTGATTAATCCTTTAATGAAGATATGTAGGTCCGCGGGAGATGACGCTTCTCTACATTAAATATCATTTATGCATGAAGAATAATGCGTGTTCAATTATAATGGCTCTACTCTCAGGAATTTGGCATTCCGTTTCTTTTGTGGTCAACGAGAAACGAGCGACTGGAAAATAAAAATAGATGGAAAAGAATGAAAAAGGAGGAAATAACAGGAAAGGGAGGAGAGAAAAAAAAAAGAGATTGCACGGCACGAATGAACGCCCACGCGCGTATTATCGGCTATACTTGCAGCAACCTACCGCGAATTCGCCAGTTCGTCAAATGCAGCCATACGTCGTCGCGGTTTTAATCAACGCCGCTGCAAATCCCCTCGGCGTCGACTCTTTCATTTTTTTTCCTCTACGTTTTTTTCGTCGGTCCATCGGCCGCCTCTTCTTTTTTCCACCAGCTCGCTTTTCTTCCTCCTTTTTTTAATTTCATTAGCCGAACAGCAGTCGGATTACGCCGGACCGGATCCCGAAGAGGGATTATTAAAGCTCGGAAAAACTGCCGGCAAATGTGGAAAATATGCGGAGAAACGACACATGTGTTGGTAATGGAGTATCGCAGGATTCTATCGCGGGCAAGGTAAATCAGACGCAGTGACCGTGGAATGATCAAATGACATCGTTCATTTGTTACAAGAATGATACGAAGGATCAATTTCGTTCCTCCAAATATCGTGTTAATGCCGAAAAGGCTCTCGTTGAAATCGTCTTGAGGGACAATGACGCTATCTTAACTAAATCTTTATCGCGAATTTCGCATTAAGAGGGCACTTTAAGGCTTACAGCAGCTTTAAGGGTAAATATGAATTTCTTGAACTAAATGAAGATATGTGTATTTTGAATTCGACTTGTACGAAATCAAATAAGTATACTGACTATAAGTATCGACTAATCAAGAAGGAGTTTTCTATGAAAATTTCACTTCAATATGTAGCGCCGCACCACGATATATTTCGAATGACGTAGACAATACGTAATGACGTTCATAATAAAAGAATTATGTAACAATTTCTACGTAATAACAAAAATAATAAAAAATTTAACAGTAGAATAGCACTATACACCTACATATATATTTAAAATCATAAACTCATCATTCGTAATTTAAAAAGGAGTTCTACATAATAGTAAGTATTCATCCTCTATGTATCATAAAATAGATGTTCGTATCGATTCAATTATAATAAGTTAAACAAACGTATCATCGTCTGATTACAAGTTGAAGGGATGCAACGATGTAATAAAAAGTCCCAAGTCAAAATAGCGCTATGATACGTACAGCGGCAAGACACGAGATGAATAAAATTGGACAAAAGAGATACTCTGGAAAGAAAAGACGCGAAACTGGTTACAGAGGGCCAGCCGATTTTCTGGATCGTAGCACATAGGGCGGTTCGCGCGTGATTTGCGCGATTACCTGTAATGACGCTCGATCTCTCATAGGGGTCGTGAGCGATCCCAGTGTGTGGGTACAGCTTCGTGACAATGGTCGCTCATTATCGGCTCGCTATTGGCCTATTGTTGCCGGTGAGAGAGCCGGAACGGCCTTACCGACTGCGGCGAGGAGTGATACCGGCTCCACCGCATCGGTGACTCGTCCTTTTTCGACTTGTCGCCAACCGAATCGTATTCCAAATGCCGCATGCCGCGAATCCGTGGTGAATGATAAAAGGTGAATTTCAAACGATCTATGATTTTAATGCGACCTACGCAACCCCCTTCCACCGACTCTGCCCGTTACCAGAGTACGAGTCGAGGCATAATGCGATGACACCAGGTGAACGTGACACTCGTCTGCTACATGGTAGATAGGCTCCTTTTATGACGATTTTTCTCGAACAACCAGTGGAAGTTGGATGAAAATTGATGGACAGAGGTTCCCTTTACATCCTTCGATATTTCTAAGAATTAATGAAAGATGGAAGTTAGGAAGGCTCGGGTGGAAGTTAAATTTTCGATTGCGTTGAGAAATGAAAGTTCGTTCATTGGATATTAACGCATAGACACAAGCTAATAACTTATTACATATACAGATTACTCTTTTGCAGAATTCTTCGATGACTGGTGATTATTTAGTAGTAAGGATCCTTATAATTATATAGGATCGGCGATTCTTTCATGGAAAATGAATTTGTTGTTAGAAAAATAATGCGATGATATTAAGTGAACGTGACACTCGTCTAATAGCAGACAGGTTTTCTCGCCGATTCAAGTAATATATTTTTCATATTTTTCTTGTTGAACCTAGAACAAGTACAGGATATTTTCTCGTTCTTCCGTTACTATATCAGACTAGTATTGTCTCATAATTAGGAAACGGATACCTATGGGAAATTTAAAGGTATGAAATCATAGAATGCACGTAGTATGCAAAAATGTAGAGAATATCCAAAGACAAATGCTTGTTATACTATTTGACAAGTGAACGAATTCGCGCTAAGTCCTACTCTTTTAATTGTGTTCAGAAAAATATCAATTTGCATAAACATGCATAGTTTAGTCGTAATACATGAATTTGATTATTTTGTACGAAGTTCATGGTTGAGTTTTAAGGCGTAGAAGCTTAGCTGACAGAAATACCGCTACCTTATCCTGTACTCTATTTTTAAGGGTTAAGGACATTAAACGTAAATCTGGAGTAACAACGATGGAACACCTGTCGATTCGCCGTAGGCGGTGGCTAAGATGTTTGTAATGCGAACAAGTATCGGAAGGTCACGAGGCCAGTAGTACCTGCAGGAAATTTGGCAGCCTGAACCTAGCCTTTTCGTAATGAAGAATGTCCTGCGCCCTTTAAGATTAAAACCGCCCCATAATCGGCTTTGCCGGAACAATAAAATCGTCCTGAAAAATCTAAAAGAGGTAACCCAACAAACAAACCTCATTTTACTAGCCCAGTGACAGGGAAGGAAGCGACTGATCCGGATTTACTAATTTCCTAACTTTTCTGCATAACCCTCTAAATACTCTAAATGCTTGAGATTTGAGATAAGTTATATCTATGTTTGCCTTTGCGATTGGAAATCTTATTTGGAGGAAGAGATTTGCAAGGTGGAGTGATAGAAATCTGGTAAATAAATACATAAAATATATTTATAGTGATTAGTGGTTGAAGTAGATACAATGAAGTAAGTACATTGGTAAATTTGCGGCATATTAGGGTTTGAAAAGAAACAATGACGTCCCTAAGTAAGTAAATATTATTCCTTTATCACACTGCAACGGTGATAAGTTGTATTTAAACATTAAAGAGAAAATATCTATGGGAAAACTTTTATTTCATTTAGTTCTACCTATTTAATAAGAATTATTATATAGTATTATTTAGTAATGTCTATAATATACATATGCATGTACATGTGCATATACAATGTACAGAAGAAGATTATAATAGAATATAATATAAAAGTCGTTAGTACCTAATATATAATAGAATTTTTATTTATTAATATAACATAGCATGTAGTAAAATAATAGCGTAATAATCCGAAAGTGTATAAAATTGAACTTTCCCTGAAATAAAAACATTTCCTACTTATAACAGCGATATAGGTAGCTCAAAAATCCTAAAAACTTCGATTTCCCTAAAACAATAAACGAATAAAAATTAATAAATAATTTCCCTAAAATAGTCCAACAATAATCGAACTCGTTGCTTCCTCGGCTCACGGAAGACAAAGTTTATACTCGAGAGCAAAAACGAAAGGCAACAATGGAACACAATACTAGTCGCGGTTCGCCTTTTCAAAGAAAGAAAGAAAGGAGACGAAAGAAGAACGAAACGAGCAAAAGAAACGATCTTGTGAAGTGCAGTCGAAGATGAAGACACCGAACAGACAGGAGAGAAAGAGAAATTGACCAAGGACCAGTAGGAGGAACTTTCGAAGGATAAACCTCAGGTTAGCGGGGTAGGGACGAGGAAGAAAAGAGCAAGAAGAGAGGGTGGAAAAGGAAGGAGGATTCGAATCTCGAAGCAGGCAGGATAAATAAACGCAGCGCGCCGCCCTCTCATCTTGAACACCTCTATTTCGCTGTTCGAGACGCAAGTCATCGTTCGTTTCTGACCGTAGGTATCCGTTGGAGGAAAAAGAAGCAGATGAGAATGAAGAGGGGCCAGGAGAGAGCCATCTTCACCTTTCGTTGCCCGCTATGGCTGCTCGTCATTAACCTTTTCCCCGATGATAGCGTTCGCTGTAGCGTGCATGATACAATGGTCGCGCATGAAGAAGTTATGTGGATTGAGTTTTCAGAATGAGCTCGATTACCGTTGGATTATTCTTTTTTAAATTGAACCTTTTGGAATTTCTGACACATACTCTTATCTTTCAATGAAGCGCCTTTTACGAAAGATACGAAATATTTCTAGACTACCAATATGTTATATAATATTACAAATAATATTTGTAGACTTACTAATTGGTATGAAATTTAACATACTTGATGGCTGATTAATTGGTATGGGAATGCCACAATAAATACGTTGGTGTGTAAATATGTTTTGTAGCCGCTGTAGTTGCAATAAATATTGTCCAATTTTTCGTTAACTTCGTGTACATTTAATAAATGTATATGTCGCAGTATAAGTGCAATTTGTTTCAACAAATTGCAATCCATTATAACATTTTTACATGATCAATTATATCCTACTACGTCGCTCGGATACTTTCGTTACTCACTATATGTCTGTTGTCGTAAGGCGCGATGTCTCAGGTTCTATGATGATGGCGGCATCGCGAGGTGATTACAGGGCTCGTCTCATCGGTTGAGTTGCAAGGTCGAAAGCTCGTCGAATCCAAAGGAGGAAAGAAAAGTTCATAAGCAACTCGCCGAAGGTGTCTGTGGATAACGCAAGCGGACGGTGATCAAAACCGGCATGAAGACTGCATGAAGGGGTTAAAAATTTCGCTTATATGTACAACGGGTAAGGGTGAGAAAGTCATTGAGAAGGATAGAAGAAATAATTTACAGCGGATAGAAGTAAAATGGAGGGTAATTTATTGGTGAAGTGGCATGATTTTATATTTTCTAGGGTTTTACTTTGAATCAACGGTTTTGTTTTCATTTGAAATTTCTTCCGATAGAAATCGTTCCTATATTTTGTTTGTAATTACATGATGTAATAATTTTATAACTGGATGAGTTACATTATTGCATATTATAGGTGCATAATGTACATTCTGTAAAATTACGTTACTACAATGGCTCCGATTAAAGTGCTGATGACACGCTTTTTAATTGTTAATGCGAGAATTGTTGGCCTTTTTATGAAATAAAATTACATAGGAATTTACAGAGATTCAGAAATTTAAATTCCATAAAATTAACTTTACAAAATTGTTAGTATTATTTACAATGTCATTCTGTATTTCGTAGCCTTGTATTTGTTAATATTAAAAAAATAATATTTCATGCTTACGAACTCACGTGTTAGAGGAGTAGCAGTGTGTTATTACCAGTTGTAAATGAATACTATAGGGGGAAAATGCAGCGTGTAATACGAAATTCGATTAAAAAATTAATGTATTAGATAGAAAATTTTGTTTTACTTTCACAAACGACTAAAAATTATATATTTCGTTATCTCGAATGCATTAATAACAGATATAGTCGAACATATGTCTGTTCGACCAACCGTATAAACGCCGCGGCGAATGATAGTCGCTTTCCTTGCTTAAGGGGTTACGGAATTGATTCTAAATCTTGATAGTTACGCTTTAATGAAGCGAACATTCTAAATTGAATCTAAGTGAATTACTTTGAACTCCTGCGTCAATCGACCGTTTCTACGTGCAAACGATCGCGAATTAGATAAGAAAATAAATAATAATTATTAATGTTGAACAATTATCTTAGATCAATTAATTTTTTCAGCAACAAGAATCAACGCTTTGCGACGACAGAGTTATAACTAAATTCATTTCTGTTCTAGATGCAAAAATAATGAAAATTTCATACTTAGTTTCAGTTTAACTATTATTATTAAATTTCTGCGTATGCTGCGTATACTCAAAATATTTCAAAAGAACATTACTGTGCACGTAGTATAGCTCCCCTAAACCTCATTATTACAAAATATCAGATTCAGACTTAAGAACCTATATACTTGCACGGAAAGACACAAAGAAGGAAACTGATATTTTCCAAGCTTTACAGTATGATATTCTTAATAAAAGCTTCTTTTGACAGCATCTAACCTTAAAATACCCGAAAGCAAGCATCGCTACATACTTGATCATTAATCATATTCCCTTGGACTTGTTTATTTCAAAATACGAAACAAATCTGTTTCATTTCATCGTTAAAAAAGAGAATCCTGTTCGCGACAAGATAATCGGACGCGCGGTCGGTTCTAATCGCATTAATCGCGCGAAACCACAACGGTTTCTTAATATTATAGGTACAGCGTATTCAGAAAGGATAATAGATGGTAGTATAGGAGTGGATTTCGATCGGTGGCGCGTGTGTATAATAACGAGAGGAAACCCGGAGGAGCTTTATTTCCCTCGGGAGCTTAAAAGACCGGTCCCGGAGCCCATTCGGCGAGAGGCGAGCAAGAGCAAAGACGCGGAAGATCATATCGAAGCAGATAATTGGTCGGTGATCCTCTCTCGAAACCCTAAGCGTCTCGTTCTCTTCTTCGTTCGACGTTCGACTCGTTCCATCGACGTCGAGGGGAAGGGGGAACGCCGTGGAATCCATGGATTGCTTTAATTAAAAGCAATCCTGGCTACCATCGTTCTTTTTTACTTATTCTTTTACTTGTTCTTATTCCTCTTCTTCGTTTTTCTCCCTTTTTTTCTTCTTCTTTCACGTTGGAAGAATAAAATTGCTTCGTCGATATCTGATTATCCGGTATTGGTCTACTTGAAGATAGTTGCATGCCTATGAACGAAAATTGTTGCTGCGAGAATATGTACACCATCGTTAGCGAATGTCTGGACATATTAGGTAAAATCGAACAATCTTTACGGAATCGGTAAAATTTATATTCTTTAACGCAATTTTGAAATGTTGTATTATAATTTAGGATGTTTAAGTTAAATTTAGTACATATAATTAATATTACAATACACAACTTTATGGAGAAACAAGTAACCTACAAGTGAAGTGAAGATAAGAAACAAATATCGTGTCAGATGTAGAAATGAAATTCAGATCTTGGACAGTCCTTCCAGAGGTAGATCTTCATCACACGTTTTCAGTGAAGAATTACGTGGCTCCAATTATCGAATGATGTACGTCTTGTACAACACATACTCAAACGTAGATGCATTACGCAATAACAAAGTCAACTCGAAATCCATCAAAGTCAATTTCACTTTCGTAGTCTCTTCTCTCTTCTACGATGAAAAATCGCCAAAATAGAAGATGAAATCTCTAAAATCCGTTTGGAGTACCATCCACTAAAAAAAAAAAAAAAAAAAAAATAAGAAAAAAAGAAAATGACAGAAAGGACGAAGAATAGGAACAACGAGCGATCTTGAAATTGGCGATTTTGTTCTGCCACGAGATTCATTCGATGCCATCGGCGTGGCACGCGTTATACACGTCGGACGACAAAATGTCGCGCTTGTGCGTGGTTACATGGAGAAACGCGCGACCATCGAGAGGGAAGCGTAAAGACTCGTGAAAGCTTCCGGAGAGACAAATTGGCGTGAAAACGCATTTGCAGGGGCAGGGACGTTTCCAGTTAGAGGGCGAAAACGCCAACCTACCTAGCCATCCCCCTCGTCGTTCGCTAATGTCAAACATTTAGGTCGAAGCGTTCGACTAAATACACTCACTCGTTGCTCGTCTATCATTCCGCGCGATCGCTCGCGAAGAATAGCGCGATAATGAGCGGAGCGTAATATATTTTACCAAGCGGTACCAAGAGTCCCGATGCTGGTTTTAAGACTTTCGTACGAAGAGTCGAAGAAGGGTGTATTTGGTGTTCTAAAGTATGAGAAACGCGCCCGTGCAAAACCGTATATTTCAGGTTTCACGTGCATATAGTTATTGGATTTATATTTTTTATAATCACTTTTACAATAAAAATACACTGGTTTACGAAGCTACAATTGTACATTTACCATAGAAAGCTTTCTACGTCTATCGCTAATTTTAAAAAACACCCTTTAAGTAATACGTGGATCATCAAGATACAGTGGTGTTTAACTTAACAATTGATCGAATAATTTTAAATCGAACGAACATGAACTCTTGCCTCAACAAAGCTAAGATGTTGTACACGATCTTCGTTTAACTGTCTCACATTCTACACCGTATTTCTCGCGACAATATTTGCAAAAGCCATTTTCATTATTATTTCTTCTAGGTTCGTTTGCTTCCGCGTTTTTCGGAGGATTAGACAATAGTTTATGAACAATAGTGTTTGGAATATGGTCTTTTAATAGGTACGATTGTGCCTGAGAATGTACGAACATAATTTTCTGCTTACAACTAGATACGAAAAAAGAAACGATCGGCAACAATTTTCGAGATACAATGTAAATAGATACTGTTGATATATTTGTTAACGCAATTCATTTGAATCGTTCACAATAAGATCGAAGGTAAAACATTGAAACAAATCAATCTTCTATCAACCATTTTTGCACCTTCTAACCTTTCTCTCTTCTTCGTATTCTTTAATTAACTGCACCATCCCCGAAGTGACTCAACCATGTGTCAGTCACGCGAAAAATTATAGAGATTTCAGCATTCACACAGGTTCGTTGGTTCAGTCGTTCACAGAAAGCATTTTCTTTTGGTCTTCGATGCCGGAAGCGAGCAAAAACGATCGTCTCTGGTGTGAGGCGCTGAACGCGAGCTCTCGCGTTAGTTCCGCAAAGAGAAAGAGAGCAAACGAAAGAGAGATGGTACACGTTGGCACACGAGAATGTAGCACGAAGACACAGGCGGAAAACGGATGAACACGTGTGTACATCGCTTTCATAAGCATTAGAACACTTACGAAGACTTAAGTAAATTTAAGAATTAGTAGGAAGCTGTTCTTAAGAATAATTAATACGATATTCTTAAGAATCATTACCTCGTTTGAATTAACGACGCGTATAATATACCATTGCTTTAAATTAAGGTACTTTGCAAATAAATTGCATAACATATTTTCGCCAAATTTTTACCATACACGTAAATAGGGTATATTACCTGTTACATAAGAAACTTACACGATTTACAAGTTTATAAAATTTTGACAGATCAATCAATTTCTTGACGATTTGGGTTAATTGTCGCGTTTCGTACGAAACCACCAGGTGTCCTAATACTTCTGAATAGAGGTGTACCTACGTATACATGTATGTGTAAGCGCGTGTATTCAGCGAGGATGCCTGCATGGCAGGTTAATACAGTAGCCGCGTAGAGTGGAGGGTGGCTGCTGATGTAATTTTTGCCCGTTTGATGTCTTTAATGGAATCAGGCGCGTATCTAGCAGGCGCCACTCAATTTGCAGGGTGCGACTAATGGCTGCCGAGAGGTAGACACGGATGGTCCGACGAATGCCAGGCCAACCCCTCGCTGCTTCGTTTGGTCACTCGCGCTCGCTTGGCCCATACCTGTCATCCCACGGACTGCTGCTACCTATTTCCACCTAGCACCGCTTTAAATATCCCTGAAGTACCATGCGCGCTCTTCGTCTTCTTCCTATGTTCACAATACCGCGTACGATCGTTTCTAGTTTAGGCGAATTTTAGACTTTTTGACTCAATTGAGAGACGTAGTACGATCGCAGTTTAACGAGTCGTTATTTAAGTCGAAAGTATATTAAAATAATATTATCCGAAAATTGCTTAAAACGTCCATATTCTGATATGTGTAAATAGATAGCTATCGGATAAATATATAAGTAAATGAGACTTCTATTCGAATCAACCAATCAATTGTCCAAACATCCACTCTACACAAGTAAACAATTGAACCACCTTCATTAAAGCCCGTCGTTCCCATTACAATGAAAGACATCGTCGAACAATTATCACCAAGTAACAAGACACTATATAACACGATGCAATTAACCGAGGACATTTTTGCTTCTATATAATATCTCGAATGACAGAGAAAGACAGAAGGCAAGAGAGACAGCTGCTCTAATTCGATCGAGTAGCGCTTGTTCAGCCGTTTTTCGATCGCGATCCTAGGCAAGGAGCAGGCTCGCAGAAAGGGCAAATAACGTCGTTAGGAGCGACTAATGGAAGAGCCGCGAAAATTATTGCTCAAACGTAGCGTATTTATCGCGTCTGCTATCTCTGCGCTCCGCGCTTCTCCCTCGTCGGCCTGCCAACGTGTAATGTATTTTAAAAGCGTGCCTTCCGAGGGCGGCGTCAAAAGCCGATATAAAATATGATCAAATAAAGCGAGCGGGAATTAAATTTGCCGGGCTCTTTCTCTCCGCATCACAAGGTACAGAGACTTCAGCCTCCGTCGAGAAAATTGCGTGAAAACCTTCGTTTCGCATACTCGCGAATATCTACCCTAATTCCACGCCATGCCGCAAATCTACACTTGAGTGCGTGTGTTCATGACTACGTTTTTTTTTAAGATATTCTTTACGACTGATCTTCCTCGAGAGATTTTATATATCCGTATTTATTTCTTTTATGTATCGAATCGTTTAATATAATTAATATGAGTTTACAATTTATCGTAACATAATATGGTGTCGTAAGATTCTGCATATTTGGCAGGATAAATCCAATTATACCGCATTTTCCAATTCTCGGATTGATCAACATACTTTTTAAATTATGTATTTTTTTTTTTTTACTTTTATGCACTTACTTTTACTTTTACTTTTCGTTTATATACTTTTTAAATTATTACGTATATATTATTAATAATTATATTTCTCGTCTAACAACATTAAAATCGATACAGCTTTTGAATGTTTTATTTATCAATGATGTATTTCTCAATTTTACGATCGATCACTGTAGTTTCTGTAGTTGTAATATTTCAGATTATATTTATTAATAATAAATCAGATGTATTACAGTACTTATCATTAATGTACTATTGATGATATTTATCGTATAAGATGTAGAATATTTTTTAGAAGATTAAATATTTTTCAGAATGTAGTAACCTAATTCAAACTTAAAATTGCTGGAGTTACGTATGACATAGAGATGCTATTTAAAGTTCAATAATTTTCGCCTTTCTTTCGGTGCGGATATTCGTGTGAAACTTTCGACGTTTCGTTTCACTCTCCACTCTTTAAAGATTAAAATACAAAAAAATCTAAAAATTCGATTTCAACCTCAAAAGTCTTCTCCCCCTGCAAACGAGTCCCGTATCTCATAATTCCCCCATATCACACGCTGGCAAAGCTAATTAGTCGCTGTTTTACCGCGTAAAGTCGGCTTTAATCGCGGACAGGAGGGCGTCCCCCGGTAAACGACATTCAGCGGGCGTGTACGCGCGAAAATAATATTTTATTCATACGCCGTAGAACGCTACTTTTCGTTGGCTCGTCGCCTCGGGCTATGCAACGCCTGGGGAACGGTCGATGGGCTGGTCGACGACGACGTGCTGGCCCTCTGCCTGTTTCTCTGGAGAACGGTGTATGTTTCTGTTTGCGTATGTGCATGCGCGACGCACGCAAAAGAGAGAGCAACTGCAAAATGTCCCCGCTGCTTTGTACACATTTGCATACCGCGTTTCGCGTGTGCCTCTCGACGCGTGAAATCCGGCCATAGCTGCTTCTCCTTTTACTGTTCAGGTTTGAGACAATTGAGTGATGTTGGAAGAGGTTTGAGCGTGTGTTATAATACGTTATGGCTTGCAGGTTGGAATTTTTGAACGAAAGAATAGAATTTAGGTGAAAATCAATGGATTAGCATACTTTTACAGAACACCATTATGCTCGATAAGAGCGGCGAATTGTGATTGCTACAGAAAAATATGAATTTTATAGAAATACAAATTTCTATAAAAATTCGCAGTCTGTTCGCGAGAAGCTAACTTTAAAATCGTGAAATTTATCAGGAAACGTAAATCTATTAGAACGATAGGGAAATTTTGTATTGGTTTCGCGAAGCGCAATACAAGTAGAATGAAACGTTGATGGAAGTTGGATCTGGCAGCTCGCGGTCGGGTTTTCATAAGCCAGGGAATAACGGCTGGCAAAATGTTCCAGACACTTTGTACACATTTGCATACTGCGGCCCGTTTATGCGCGGCATACATAATTTAACCCTTGCTCTCCATTGACGGTTTTGCATTCGCCAAATACGTATAATGTTAGCGGCGGGGCGGCTAGATTGTCGAATGGCCGTTTGCATCATACTGCTACTCACTCAGATCGTTTCTCGTGCTTTATTTTTCGTTTCTTCTTTTCTTTTGTTTTCGTTTATTTAGACTATTTTCCTATTAAAAGATATTAGCTCTTTAATAGATCCTTTTTCATTTCTTTCATATCTTTTTTTCTAGAAGCTTCGGAGAATACGTATAATACATTTGTTTAAAAAATAATTGTTAAAAGTTATTCAACGTTCTAATGAGAATCGATCGCTGTACGAATACTTCGTACACCCTCACTGTAGTTTATCCGAGGTAACTCGCAGACGTGAAATTATATTTCTAGCCTCAAATGTGCACGCAAAATGGACATACAGAGATGCAAAGGTGGATCTAACGGTAGTGATTCGATCGAAAACGTCGTCTAGGAATCCAGCGAATCGCGAGAGGCCGCGAGAGAACGCGGAACAATGCGACCACTCGAGCGCGAGCATTTAATTGTTTCCGCTCCTGTCCGCCGTCGTTTTCATTTCTGCGGAGCGTCTCTAAGCGTCTCCCCGCTCGTTAGGTAGTTCCTCTCGGAACCGGAAGATGCCGATGCTAAGTTACCCTCTCGCCCTCGTGCCCTGTTGAGGCTACCATGGTCTCTCGTCTATCCAAAGAGCGGTTGGTACGACTTAATTCACTTGTTTCGAGGGACCAACTTTTGCGATGATGAGCTTACGATAACGATGCTGCTTAAAAAGTAAGACTGTGATCTTAAAGGAATTTTTCAAAAAATTAAGCAATTGAAAGGTATTCGAAGTATTTGGGGTAATATGCGAATTATTAATGATTTTCTTAAAAATTTGTGCCTTGCATTGTGTTAAACAATGACACAACAAAATATATATTTCGTGTATCCATATAATTATCTAGACACTATGCTATGAAACCAGAATTTCTATAATTAAGCTTTTCATCGCTTAATTTGACATTCATCTAATAAAATTTTGTTGCACAGGTTTGATAATACTTTAAACATATAATTAAACCTCCTTATTCTGACTCTAACAAGTAGTTGTATTTCTTCGTTAAAAACGTTCGTATATTACACGTCAAGGATATAGATATCCATGATGCATTATTGCTATCGAAACATATGTCATGAAACATGGTCAGCGATGGTTGCACAGCCACGTGACAGGCTGGCTTAATACAACGAGATCACTATCACGATTTTATAGGGTGCTTGTATACCTTGACGAACAGCTCAATCGTTTCGAGGATCAAGATTTCTATATTGTTGCCGCCACGTGCAGCTTTACGCTTAAACGTGCAACACACGTCTGTATTTCATGTCATGTATTTACTCATAGGTAATTTGTGATCGAGTTTTCATAGATCAGTAACGCAAATTACGTCACGGTTTCACTTCGTTGAGAATGATCAATGGGGCTTGATTGGAACTATATAAAACTGCTTCTGGTTAGTATCGTAATTAATCGAAGCGAGATGTGTAATAAATTCTTGAATCGTTATATATAATTAAAAATTTCAACACATTGTAGATAGTGAGTTAACTGACAAATCTTTGTATTTACTGATAGATTTATAAACTTGATCCGAAGTTCATTAAACATAGATAAATCACTTGAAGTTATCAACGATTTACCTTCGATGTATTTTGAACTGAAAACAAACGGCACGTTTAAGATCGAAATTACTAGAAATATTAACCTTGATAACTAAGAGATGTTTATATAAAAGAAATTAGTTATTAATAGAAACCAATCGAATCATTTAACAAATTTGGGTGATGTACACTTCCGAAACTCAAGATCAAACAAAATAGTTGCGAATCAAATCGAAGAATTCCATCTAAATTACTTACAAATCAAAACCATGTAAGACATCGAAAACTTCGCAAAACCACCTGCTTCGAAAGTGATTATACGAATCACCAAAACTATTAACTCTAAGTGGAAACGAGGAAATATCCTTTGATGCGAAGATGATCAGTATAGATCCTCCCGATTTCGATTCTAAAACTCTTGATTTTCGATTTTTCGATGATACGTCTGGAATCAGAGAGAGAAAGAGAGGGAGAGCGAGAGAGAGAGAAAGAGAGAGAGAGATAGAGAGAGAGAAGGTAGGACTGCCGAATCAGTCTCCCCCGGGATTTTCGAGATGGCTTCTTCCCAGCTTCCGTAATCGAGTCGCGAGCCAGAGAGCATAGCACACGCGTATACTAAGCGCGTGCGCGAGCACGCACACTAGCGCTACGCGCAGATCCATGATTCTATACATCCCTCAAATCCCGCAGACTGTGTATAACCCGTAATCCACTGGTCTATTCTGCGCGATACGCCGCGGCTTGGTGTATTCTGACCCGGTAATATACGTGCGCGGTCCATAATGTAGATACATGTTCGAAGTATACGTGAACTTGCATGAACACCTTAACAAAGCTGCTGATTCTTATGCAACATATTTCACACTTTTATTATAACGTAACGACGCAATGAAACGTACAGAAAGATTTCTTTCACCTATTCGAAATTTGTTTACATTTTCGTATGATACGTGCATTGTGCATATTTTTAGACTTTTAAAGTTTCCATAAATACGTAAGGACTGATTTTCTGCAAATATGTACCAACGTTGTATACATCTTTGAGTATTTCAACTTATATAGTAATTTATATAAAAATCTCCCTATAATTCCTTTCTTTTCCACAGACTATGTCTCCTGTAGACTTACCTAGATGCGTTACGATACGAACAGGGAAAGGTAAAAAGGAAGACCCTGGCTGAACCACGTCTCTGGTTAGGTTTACTTTACCGATCGGTGTGGATCGAATAGAAGACTGTGATTCGATGTCCTTCGAGAGTCTGCTCCGTCTTTATCCCCGTTGATCTTGTAGGAGGAAATTGGAATATCCGTGAAGCATCAAAAGTCTGGGATTCGTTCTAGCGACGCTAGTTGCTCGATAGGAATGGTTGTTGGTGTTGGTTGAGAATCAGGCGATTGGAATGGATTCCTGGATTAGCGACCGCGTATAGGGCTTTTTAAAGGCTCTTTTTCATGTAGTTTTAGTTATACTGGAAAATTGTTCAAATGGTTTTGGCTGACGTAGTAGATATTCCGAATGGAATTGTTAACGTGTTGATAATTATTGAAGTAGAAGACGAATCTGAAATATAATATACACCTATGTATCTCGTAAGTGTTCTGACATATTGGTCGATTTATAACGTCATCAAAATCGACACTTATAGCAACATGAATTAATAGTTAGAAATTACATTTACTACTTCTTAAGTCTAAATTATACACGTGTATTTAAAAATATAGCAATGATATAATTGGTACGAGAAGGACGATATATGAGAGTTGCTGTGCGTCGTTGTTCGATCACAGGGCGTGCAGGATATGGCTGCAGTTGCTTGGCCGATGCTCCTAATTCCGTCGGTCGCGCGGACGTCAAACAAACAACCGGCAATTAAATGCAAATACGGCTAATGCGTTCTGGGTCGAATGTGCAAGTCACCAGGCTCGTTATGGAGATCCACCCGCGGCCATGTTGTTTCCATTCTCGGCTTGTACGCGTTTACACGGCCCTCCCTGTCTCTTTCTATCGTTCCCTCTTTGTGTTACCGGTCGATATCCAACGCGTTTTAAACCGCACGCACCGGAGATCGAGCAAGTCGAAAAGCAACCAAAGAAAGATGCCGACGTGGATAAAGCGGCACGAACAAATACACGAAAATATCGATCGACGATCCGACGAATTTCAGCCTTCTGACACTCCTCCTCATTCTTCGGACGCATTTTGGACGGAATGTGACTGTGACTGATTCTGATGGAGAACCGAAAGCGAACCTGCCGTCAGGTTAAGTATACATACGAATAGCGACTATGAAAAGTATTGCCACGCAATCCTTATTTTTTAACGACCACGTTTTTCCACATTTTTGTGGTCATATGACAATGCTATTAAACGATATGGAATTTAATATTGAGTTCGATGATGTCTTTAAATTTTCATTAATATCGTAGGCAATTGGTATTTTTCAATAAACGACATATCGATCAAACATAAATAATACATATTACAAATTACATGTTTAAAAGGTTAATACGGTTACTGTTGCTACGGTCTCTTTTTTCTGATCCTTATCTCTGCGTCTCAGATCAACTTCCTTTCGTTCGAATATCGAATACAACACGAAACTTTCTTTCGTTTTTGTTGTGTCTTGGAATGAACAAAAGTACACGTGAAATCTTTCTTGGCAAAGCTGCGACGATGATGCAACTCGAAAATCACGATTTTAGGGAAAAGCTGGGTTAAATGTTTTGAATCGTTGTAATTTTGTATGAATTCTAACAACTTCCTTTTCGTGAAATATAATTATTCAAAGTTCAAGGATTGAATGTTTTCTTTCGAAAACATTTTCATCGTGGCCAAATAATCGCTCATGTCAAGAAAAATACCTGAAACAAGACACATCAATTCTTTTTTCCTCTACTAGTTTCCTGGTCTCCCAGAGGCATCCTGAAGATATCGCTTATCATTACGAAGTTGCACGTATTTCGTCGGACGTCTAACGGTGGATCGGTTATATAGAATCCTAACTGAATCTCTTCTCTCCGAGGAGATCTCTTCTCGTTGGCTCCCTTCTCCATTGCTTTCCACGCCACACACCACACATTTGTTCTCTATCTCTCCTTTCCTTTCACCTTATCCCCACTGCTTCGTGTTCTGTTTCTCTTCCTTCCAGAAGTTCATCGTCCTTCTCTCTTCGACGAGTTGTTATACAGGGTGCCCCAGTAAGCATACGGTACAATCGACAAGTGGCAATTCTATGAGAAAAAATAAGCCGAAAATATCCAATAAAGTTTGTTCGCGTAGTGCTCCGTTTTCGATAAAATCGAATTCGAAAATGTGTTTAATATATGTACTTTTAGTTAATAACGGATTGGACGCGAGTAAACGATCAGTAAAGACTTAACGAGTGAAAAATGTGGAATAAAATTTGTTGGTTAGGGACCTTATTTTCAGGAAAATAAAGTTTAGATGTATTTAAGACGAATTTTAAAATTTCATTTTCCCTGAATGCGTTCTATAAAAAATTTTTATTTTATATCTTTGACTTATTTTTTCACCCAGAATCATCCCCTTGCCGAATGTAGTGTAATTATTGGCATATTTTGTATATCGTTTACATTAATTTAGTTGCTTTATAAATTACAATTTATTTCTTAAAATTATATAATTATCGTCTTAGATCGATAATCTATTACATTTCTTTAAATTTAAATTTTAAAAGTCCAGATAAACACAGGTTCAAAAATTCTAGATAAATCTTTCTTGATCTAATTGTATGCGACACCCTGTATATAGTGATGTTTCTATATAGGAGGTTTTGGTCTTTCTCTGTCTGTCGCGTTTTGCCAGCCCCACCCGTCCCTTCGGGCCACCAATCCTGAGTAAAGTTTGTTACACAACTCGGCGAACTTTCGAAAATGGTCTGCCTCCGCCAAGTAAGCTGTTCTTGGCTCCCTCGTTAGCCAGACTTTCCTCTTTGCCACGAGACTTGCCAGCTATCGCGTCGGACAACGTATAGAACAGTGTTTCCCAACCTTTTTCAGGTCGACACCCTCTTTTCTAATAGCCAAATAACCTACAATCCCTCCTCTATATAGAAGAAAAATATTTTTAATCTTTAGTGTGGAACGGTGAGTCTTTCGTATCTGATAATTTGATCAGAACTCGTAACACTAGATCAAACATTTCATGTGTTTTATTTTCTACTATTTACTATATAGTATATTTGTTAAAAATTTTATGTGGAGAAGAATATACGAAGACATTATGTGAATTTCTTCAGATTTTTTTAAAGACTATCACCCACTGAAAGGCGCATCAGACATGGAAAACACATTTACATTTTAGGGATACTGTAAATATGTTTATATGGTAAGGATTGATGAGATAAAGGAAAAACGCTAAAAATAGGTATTTTAGAATGTAGTTTCTTGTTTACAAAATTTTTACAAAAATTCATACAAACACTAACTCAATAGTTACATTAAAACATTAAAACAAAAAGAAACTAAATTAACATCAACCTCAAACACAAAGGAGCGCCGTAACAACTGAGCAAAAAGCTTCATGCGCTGTGCCAGTCTGTGTTAATTGCAGATTTCGTGGCGTGGGATGCCCAACGACTTCTGTATATGACAATCTTCCATGCTGCGAAAACGTTTTTGCCTTATAACAAAGAGCAAAAGCCAGCCCCGTTGTATACAAAGAAATCCCAGTTTAGTCAGAACTCATCAAGATAATTCACCATCGCTTATCATTAACTGGTTCCACGACCGATGTCCATTACCATAAATATCAGATATGTAGATACGTTAAAACACGTTCGTAGTTGGTTTCGTGCTCGACACATTATGGAAATTGCGTTTCACTGCACTACGTGAATTTTATCGATCTTTTTACGTGATACTTTCTGATTTTTGACTTTACTTATTAAGGCGTCCTTTTATTTTAAATGAAGC
The DNA here is from genome assembly GCA_014737365.1 of Bombus soroeensis. Taxonomy (NCBI): domain Eukaryota; kingdom Metazoa; phylum Arthropoda; class Insecta; order Hymenoptera; family Apidae; genus Bombus; species Bombus soroeensis. Next base: position 1,376,830 of record JACXIL010000198.1, read on the forward strand.
AAAGTGATATAATTACATGTATAACCGAAAGATTGGTATCTCCGGAGTGATTAAAACGATCCCTTTTAAAAATGATTGCGATAAAGATGATTGTTTTTATGGGAGAATGCACTTGCTATAATGCACTCATGAGAATGGTGGCGCGTCTCGCGGATATATGTTCTGCCATCTGTTGGACAGGTATTATTGTAGTTAATCAAGATTAATAGTAAAATCAGTTATCAACAATTAAATACATACCACACTAATACATAACATAAAATTTGTATCAAATACATTAATGTAGAAAGAAAAATAAGATTCCTATGTATATATTTTATAAGATCTAATCAAAGAAATCCATGTGAATAAATGTATGATTCAAGGAAAAACATAATTTTTATAAATATATTTTATAAAAAAATTAAACATATTCTCAAAAATGCACTAATGTGAATCTACAGAATTTTTATAAAAGATTACGAATATTTAATAAGTTGTGCAAAATGAAAAAATAAAATAAGTATCTGTATTATCGAATGATGATAAGATAGTTTCCTGCAAGGAATCCTCCTAATCTTCTGTGATCCCACCACAGATGTAGGGTAACAAATTATCAAAATCTATGAAAACAGTAAAAGTAAACAGATTCTCTTTACTTACATATGATTACATGTAAACCATAGTTGTGTTTATATTTGTTCTAAATAAGGTAAAATTTATCCTTGTATTACACGTCTCATTGTGAAGGCTATTCAATATATTTATGTATCTATGTTTCATCCTTTGATATTTAATGCGTCATTAATTATGTAGTAGTTATCTATATTATCGACAGTGTATTTGCTTTTTTTAATCTTTATACTGTTTGCTGACTAGATACATACATTTATTTACTTTGTTTGACTATACATTACTTTGTTCTACTGTCAGATTTCTATTCAATCGTCTACTACAAGTAGTATAAATCAGTATTTAGTTAATCCTCGCTCTATCACGAGTTACTTCATAATTTAATCAGATATAATTTCACTGCGATATAATTATAGATACACTTATAAAAATGAAGTAACACAATGAATATTTTGTTTAAAAGAATTTAAATAGATCCAACAAAAAGTAAAAAGCAGAATTTTTTTGTTTTCGTGGAAAAAGACAAATCTGGACTAGGATCGTTTTTGTTATGATTATAAACTCTTCAATTGCATGCAGTCTGTCACTTCCTCGTTTATTTATCTACTCATATACTGCGCGAAATAATAAATTTTTGCCCCGTCTTCTTTCTCACCACTGACCAGATGTCAACTGTCGTTAATTTACAGCTGTATAATACTGTCAAATTCGTAGATTTATCGCCATCCAGCTCGTAAATTCCGCTCTGAGAGATTATGTGGACTTATCTTTCTGCCGTGGTATAGAATTATAGAGAATTCACAGCTGTTGAATCACTATGACGATTCGTTAGATCTTCTTGGGATTAAAAGCAAAATAAAGGCACTGAATGGAAAACTTTTACAAAACCGTGTATTTAAGCTTTCAAATCTACAACTTTATTTAATTTATGTAATAAATCGTGTAATCAAAATTGTATCTATTAAGTGCCTTACAAATGAATATAAAGCAACAAAAAATAAAATTAACGATAAAACAAAAGCTTTATTTGTTGATGTCTTTATTAAATTCTTAATTTTTTCCAATTTTTATTTATTTTAAATCATACCATACTAAATTTATCATACAAGATCGATATATAAATGGAATGAATGGAATGGTATATATGTATAAATTATCATATATTACTTTATCATATAAGTGGAATTAGTTTTTGTAACAAATATTTAGCTCGTACAATACTTGTATCTTCCTAATTTATACAACACAACAAACTATCAACAAGTAACCAAGCTTATGTTGTAAAAGAACTTCCCATATAAGGCTCATAAAGTTCGAAATAACCAGGAAGGAATTCATTAGGAGAAGATTGAAAAGAATAACGGAAGTTGGAATGTATTGGACCATAAGAAGTGATTTCGGAGATAGCAAACAACGATTCGTGTCGCGGAAGATAGTAATATACGGTCTGTCGATACGTCGATCGAGATAACCGGATACCCGATAAATTCGGCAACGATAATTCGCGTATCTCTACTTTTATCAGTTTCGATGTCGTACCGTAAGCGGATATCGTAAATTCGTGAAGGTAAATCCCGTTTGCTTGTGTGCCACCATTTTATCACGCTATCGCTTTAATTATACCAACCACTATAGTTTCGCGTTCATCTTCCTCCATTTCGACACAATCGATCAAACAAAGAAGAAATTGGAAAAATTTATACAAAATTATTTATCAGTTGCACAGCATTAAAACAAGTTATTTATTAACAGTTAATACAGAAGGTTAAGAATGCAAATGGAAATGCATACATGTGTTCCATAACCTCAACTACTTTGAATATATGAATAAGATGGCATCATGCCCGATCGATCATTGGGAATTTTTGTTTGTTCACGAAATATTTCGTTCGATATTCGTTAGCGTCCCACGGTTGAAAAATACGCTGCCGTATGAGCAAAAATCCATTCCGTTAACTGTGTCACAACTAATATAGCACCCTTGGTGTGCGTACGCGATATACAATTTTAAATAGTGAATTCGACGCTGTGTCACAGCGAGCATTTCGTTGATTAATGCGCGCGGAAATTTCGAACCAATGACGAAACACCGGCGAAACCCAGCAGACGGTGAATCATGACAGTGTGCACGATTCGATAAATCACAGCTTTGCTCTCGCGCTATAATCCGCGATTTTTCACTCGTTCTCAATAGCTTCTTCGTACAGTGGAAAACGTAAAGAAACACGATGTCCTAATCTTATCGCCTGCTTCGATTACGATGATATGCTTGGTATATTTCAGCTTTTTACGAGCAACGGTGAAAATTAATTCTATAATCGAAAGTCGAAACTAATATCCACGGTAACCCTGTTGTGTGCTTTAGATCATCTTCGACCGAATAGTGTTCTCTTATATTTTTAAAAAATTTGTTTAAACGTTTAGAAGGTTTTCCAGAAAAAATACAAATTCACTTTGAACAAAATTCATGAGTGGAATTTCGTTTAGGACGTAAATGGTGAAAGACGGACCAGTTGAATCAGCAATATCTGATAGTTTGGAAAGTTCGTAGTAAAAGTTAAGAAAGATTTAGCAAGAATTAAACTTTTTGCCGTCTATAATTTCATGTATTTCTTTTTTGAAAAACTGTTCATGTTTTTTGGTAATGAATCCCTTCGAATAGCTTTTAGAGTATTTTATTTTTTCATCTATGTGTTTGGAATAAGTTTCGTAAAGACCACGATAGATAATAAGAGCCACACTATATTTGGTGAACGAGACAGGCAGAGACGAACACTCTAGTCAGGATTCAAAATTTCTTGGATATACGAGATTCAACATTCTATCACAAAAAATAACCATTAGTCAATATAATAATTGGTCAATAACCAAAGGAGATTAAAAGTAAAAAATTAGGAGAGAATTAAAAGTACGAGTAATAATAAAAGATAAAGATATCAATCATTAAAAGGAAGCATTCAAAGTCTATAAAATACAATGAGATAAGCATCATAAAAGGTTACCGTTAGACTGTGTCGGTAACGTGTATATTCCATTTCACTATTTATTCTTTAACGTTTCATTAAGTATAATGGCTTGCTTTCCATTACCGGCAAATGTACTTTCAGTCTCGTGGTCGGTTTGCCTGTTATCCGTGCACTTGGTAGTAATTGCTGGTGAGCCTAGCGAATGCACTTACCTTAAATGACGATCAGAAGATACAAAACGGCACTGTTTGCCTGACTTTAACGTGTTCCGTATTCAGGAAAAAAACAAGCATTTCAACAAAACTTCAGATCCACGAGAAGAGAAATTAGGAAAATTAGAATATTTAATCAATTATTATACAACACATTAATAAAAAATTCCCTTCAAATCTTGCTAAATATACAATAAAACTTGACGTCATCAAGGAACGCTACGAATTTTCTGAAGTATTCCGATAAATTATTTCTGAAGTATGAAGGTAAAAATATTCAATAATCATTACTCAATAATGATATCTCAGTGGGAACACGAACTCAAAATATATTTAAACGCCTGAGTATGTGTATGTATATAGATATATGTATATGTATATGTATATATGTATATATTTATAATCGCGTTCATCATAAAAGTACAATAATAGCTTTATATCAAATCACGAGGAGAAATTCAATATTCACACGGTAGGCGCGGACAATTAGCTCTTAAAGGTACCGATTTACCGAGGACTCTTTTCGTATGTTCTTTTTGCATATTTTCTCTCTTCCTCACTCTCTTTCACACTCTCGTGCTCTCTTTTTCTTTTTATTAAAAAAAAAGCTTTTTGTGTGTGATACATCAACGAGTATGGTCTCTTTTCCTTATCATTCTTCCTTTCTCACTCTTCCACTCTCTTTTTTTATTGCAATAACGAATAAAACAAACGACGCTAGAGCAACGCGGAAAATGTATAGTAGAATACTATATAAACAAAGAAAAAATACATAGACAATGCAGCAATAACAACAGTTACAAAAGAAACGCAATTGGCTGTTTCGTTCACGACGGAATGACTGATACACATGCTGGATCACAAAGAAATCTGAGTTTACATGCTTCTGACACAGGATGTCAAGTCTGTTCATTGCACGAGAACGAAGTCATGTAAACCCTTCTTTTTTCTTATACAGAGAAACAAATTCCCTTATTCTTCTGTTTCATTCATAATTTTTCCTATTTACTTCTTTCGCCTCCCCCTTTTGGTCAACCTGCTATCCTTCAACTTTCATACTCACATTATCCAATGAAACATTTTCACGTAACCTATTTTAATCTGTTAACCGGGCCATATTCATAATCTTAAAGTTAGAAATTAATAAAAATTTTCAAATAGCTTGATTTTAATCTTCAGTGGCTATCGTGAGTGAAACTTCAAACCGTACAAGTACTACTACAATATTATTATTTGTAATCACTGTGAACAATCATTTTTCTATTCTTCACCTATAATATTTAATTCTGTTAAATTCAACTTTATTCGCTTTTTAATCCAGGAAAAATATGCTGCAAATAACTTTCTGCGAATATCTGTGATAGCCTTGAAAGATTAATTATCGCAAATATAGATATACCATTTATTTTCAGTGGAAATGAAATACGGTATTAAAATATATTCATCTAAGTAAGGAGATCGTTGTCTTCGAGGTTAGGAATCTAAGTGATCTCGGTTAACAGGTTAAGATGCTTCGGATTACATTTATCTCCTAATTGAAATCAATACGCAGTGCCCTTCACCATGTAACATGAAAAATCATCAGAAATATTACAAGAACAGAATAAAAACAAAAAAGATATACCAGTGAGACTCGTAAAAATATTCGTAATTAAATACAAGAACGAGTCAGTCGCACAGTATACGCACCGTATTCATCTTCGATAGATCGTTTAAGTACGATACTTGTTCGATTTCGATTCACAAGCTTATTTCCACCTAGGGTGCGACGTGGCGGTCAGGATAGTAGGCACTAAAAAAGGGCAGACGAAACGGTGCTGTGTCAAGGGCGTTGTAAATCAGGCACTTCATAATGTCCGTCGCCCTTTTCGTGTCGTTCGTCTACGAACCATTGAGTACTTCCGGCTTTTTAAAAAGTTAATTCGCCGTTTATACACTCGTGGCGCTGTTGTGCACTGGACAAAATCAGCGATGCGCCTGACCGTTCAAAAAAATATACCTAAACACCTTGTTCACCGCCATTCACACAACCGCACTGTCAATTTTATTATATAGCGAACAACAGTCACACTTTCTTCGTACAGTGTGCCAAAAAAAAAAAAAAGTGAAATGTGTCTTTACTATCACGTTTCGAACGAATTTTTCTTATCCCTTTCGTCGTTCTTCCGCCATTTTGTCCATTCGAATTTTTATACTCTTCCATTTTTTTCTCTTTATCACTCGTTTCTTCTCCTCTTCCTTCGATACATATTACATTATTTTGTTCTTGTTACTTTGTTGCATGTTTCTTTTGTCTCGGATCACTTCGAACGATCTTAACACGCGGTTCTTTCGAATCTTGATCGTCACAGATTTTTAATAACCAACACGTAAGTAAGTTATTGGTTTATTCGTGATCTTGAGACTGAATGACCTTCTTCCAATAGGTCGTGATGGCTGGTTTGGTTGGATCGGCGAGGTTAGTTGGATTTAGGTCATTAGCTCCGTCGTGTCGTCCGCGTATACATCGTCCGGAGGTTCCACCCTCACAGCTAGCTGCGTGTAACCCTTGTTCGTTTCTCTCCTTCCTGACATTGCCTGCAAATTGAAGAGCATATCTAAAATTTCGGTTCTCTGATGGCAAAACGGATAATAATATTTTAAATGTAAGATTGAAATCGTTTATTAATTTGTTTGTTTTCGATTTTTATCTGTTTAAAAGATCGATTTAATGGAAAGGTATTTAGTCAAGAATTAAAAATGAAAATAATATAATAGATAGATTGATTGTATAAAGAGATAGATTTGAATTTTCACATAACATAAATCAGGTACATACTTGAAGAGCGATGAATATGGTAGCGAACAGAGCAACAGATATGAGACAAATGGCGACAGCTATAGTCGTAGTCGCTGTTATCGCCAGCGAAGCCGAATCGTTTTTATCGGTCGTTCCTTCGTAGTTTGCATACACTTCAGAAATAGCTGTGTCAGCCGAGGCAAATTCTGTTCCTGGCACTCTTCTTTTACCAGCTGGTGAGCTGTTCCTGCAGCCACCTGTATTATCGTTTAGAAAAACATTGGTTAAGTAATTAAAGCTGATTAATTCCATATTGAGCGAAATAAAATTCTATAAAATAATTCAAAATTGAGTTCGATTTTTTAATAATTCCTTACCACAATTGTACTAGGCTATTATTAATATTTAAATGCGTACATTCATGGAATCTTTTCCTGATTTCGAAATTATATTTGTGAATTTAAATCTTAGAAAATTTATGTTCTCAAGTTATTTAATATTCCTCAGTCCAGTACTGACTATTTTCTCTTACCAGTTTCCGGATCACAAAGACAGCACTCTTCAGCCAGCGCCCCCTTCTCGTTACCCGTGCAGCAAGGAACGCACTGATTGTTCAACTTATCTAGATGTAATGGTGGCGAACAGGCCGCACAACTAAATTTTCCTGGACCAGTACATCTTCGACAATCGGAATGGCAATTTTTACAGAGCTGCGTCAGGGGATCGTAGTATTGCGCTCCAAGACATTCCATGCAGAGGCCACCCTCTAGCATCGAATGGGGTGGGCAAGAAGTACATTCCATCGGCCCTTCTCCTGCAATGCATTCACGCGTTAATCCTTCTTTCACACAGACACATTTATATGAGATATACTACTGCTCATAAATATGCAGATATTTTAACTGATTTATAATAATACGTAGTACACGTACATTGGTAAAGTACATAAATTAGTGAGAAACGAATGGCTAAAGATAATATCCAACTATAGAATAGAGTAGTTATATAACAGTTAACAATTTTTAACTTATAAAAACTTCTTAAAAAATTCACTTTTATGTTCAGTTTAAAAATTATGATAAAAATTGATATACTTTTCTTAATTTTTGGTTTTTATCAATTTTCATGAAAATTTACATATATAAATTTCAATTGTTTAATACACAAAATTAACTGTGATACTGTATCTTATGAGAATTTTTTTGTCATGTTTGAAGAAACCGAAACACGCTGGTATTTCTCTTATATACCTTTGCAGGTACGACAGTAATGGTGACACTTCTGGCAGCCGAAGTTAGATTTGAAGAATCCTTCGGGACACTCCGGATGACACTCGCCCGCTGCTAGTTGCCAACCACGAGGGCAGGTCACGCATTGATCTCTTCTGGGTCCGGAACACGTTTTGCACGACAGGTAGCATTTCGCGCACTGACCTCGATCGCTGTAATATCTGCGTTGAAACAAGATTTTTCGTTTCATGCATTTATTGACGTTCGTATTATATAAGATCGTAGAAATTTTTAGAATTTTAGATTTCTCTGTAAGGAAAGGGTTAAAAATATTTCAAGTTCTATAACAATTTAGTAAAAACGTTTTAGGTTTGATAGAAGATCATCTCTCAGTTTCTAATTCCTTATCCAAAAACTAATATATAACAAAGTAAAAACTCAACGAATAGATAAGAAACGAAAGGTAAAAGAAAAAAGGAAAAATATTTGATTTTTCTAAAGCAAACTTACCCCTGAGCACAAGAGGATCTGCACTCTCCACTCTGTAGTTGCAATCCATCTTGACAGGCAGTACAGTTCAGTCGAGACACGCACGTTTTGCAAGTGTGCAAACAAGGTACGCAGACGGGTCTAGAGGGCTGCGCCATTGAATAATAACCATCGTCGCACTGGTACACACAGCGTTTCCCTTGAAGGAGCAGCGATGTTTGACAGGAGACGCAATGATCTTCACCAGGTCCAGCGCAAGTTTTACACGAAGTATGGCACTGCTTGCAGTGACCATTTTCGTAATATTCCGATGTATCACAACGATCACGATGTTCAGGAGCGCAGAGGCTTTCTTCGTTCAAGCTCCAGCCTTCCTCGCAGCTTGTGCAGGTTGACATGGAGCAGGTAGCACATCCGGGTGGACATGGAACACATTCGCGACGCTTTTTGTCCGCTCCATAGCCCGCTGGACAAGACGCTCGACATGAACCTGGGATTTGTAAAATTCATTTTAAATTAAAGCTTAAATTATACCGTTGAATTATAGCCGACTATAATATTAGGTAGAATAATAAATTCATTCGAGTTCTTTTAAAAGAGCACGTCAAGTGTTTATTGCTTTCATATAAAATCTATTTATCTTATTTTATGATTCAATAATACCAGTTAAAAGTTAAGGGTTGATTTAATACTTAATTGTGGTTTGATTAATTTATCGAGATGAAAGATACAATTTTTTGCATCCAATTTTGTTGTCAATTTTTATTTGGACCAATTTAGTTATTAAAAAACATAACAACAAATTCCACCACGACTACTCTTTATTATTATTCCATTCAAACAGAATAGCTAATGAAGAACGAATCAATGAAACTTAAAAGCATGATTTATTCGAAACACTGAGCCTCTTACGGATACCTAGCTACCAAGAGAAATAGGTTTCTAGGTTATCGGTTGCACCGGAGTGTCGTTTTTAAGGATTAACGTCCGGACGACTACGTACCGTTCAGAGAAAACAATCCGGGTCGACAGGAGATGCATTGGTTCTCCGCGGTGCCATTGCAAGTTTCACACGTGGAATGACACGGTGCACAGTTGTAATCTTGTGTTTCGTAGGTGTACAGGGGACAGGCTGCATAACACTTGTTTTCGTACATAACAAGGTGATGCTCGCAACTGGTGCATTTGTCCGGTCTGTCCTGGCAACTGGCGCAATTCGCTTCGCAGGGTACGCATGTACTGTTCTCTGTATCTGGAAATATCCGATCACTATTCGTTTAGATTGTTTTTGTTATAATTTTTTGTTATTTAATATATTTGTTGCGAGTAACGCACATTGTGCTTCCATTCAATCTTTTGTATTTCCTGCCAATGCATAAACAGCGTCTGCAGTCTATTGATTACATCTTCTAAGCAGAATAATTTTACTTTAATAGACTATATGCATCAAATCTTTTGTAGCTCATCCGAACCAATTTTAATTAAAAAAAAAAAAAAAAAGAAGAAGAAGAAGGAAGAAATGGATCAAGTTAATTTTAATTGAAATTCAACGGAAATTATTCCTCGTACTTTAGTATTTATGAGATCTCTTACTTTATCTTCTATTTCTGTTACTAATTTTAATTCGAGAAAATTTAGAAACAATTCAAAAAGTTAGTTTCAATTGAATAAACTGAAACTATTTTACTAAATTTTCTACTTTAGTTATTATTTTACTTTACCAAATCGGTTTTATTTCGCTGAAAGTACACTTACTCTCGTAATATCCTTCCGGACATTGCTGGAGACACACTGCTAGATCAGTAACTCGTAGGTGAGCAGGTGCGCAGGAGAGACAAGAATCCTGGCCAGCCCCAGCACAGATTTCGCAGGATTCATGGCAAGGCCAACAGACGCCACCTTGATTTGGAAAACTTCTCGGCGGACACCGACTCACGCACGTACTGTAATAACGATTTTTCAAAACAAAAATTCTCTCTAATTACCACCTTACCGTCCTAAATGTTTTCACCTCTTCTTCTAAGTCGTATTCGAAGGCTAAGTAAGCATACCTGTTAATTACACACTTTATTCGATTCGTCAAACGTATAGGTAAATCTTCCTTGTAAAAAGCAAACAAACGGTGTTTGAAAATTAGATATGTAATGTAAATATAAAGAAGTTAATACTATTTCTACAAAACACAGATGTACGAAGAGGTAATATAGGAAAAGTAAAAAAATTTTAGCAACTTTGTATGTGTGCATTGTTTCGTTCCTAGCGTACAGTTTTAAAAGTTCCTCTTTAACATCTTATTTTTAGAACGGTGTAATTTAGAAAAATTGCAGATTTTTACCGCCGCCTTTTTACGAAAGATACTTTTGCTTCTAATTGGAACGGCGAAACCCTTTGTCCGAAGTTTTTCAGCAGGACAAACGCGGAAAGATGTATGTAAAGTATAGAAAGAGGAAAATATCGAGCGTTGTAATTGTAGCACATGTAAAAATTCCTCTCGGCCAGCGACAGAACATTTTGCACAGAATACGTCGGAAATTAAACCTGTGGTGTATGACGTATTATTTTCAGTTATATATTTTTAAAAAATTTATGTGATATTTGAAATGTTTTTGTTGATTAAACAAATAAATCTGAATATATTATTTTCAATTATTTATTTGAAAACATGTATACGAAACTTAAAATATATCTACTGGAAAACAAAAATAAATTTGATTTTAACTTTTCCACCTAACCATGCTGGTCATTTTATTTGCTATTAACTAATTTAAAACGTTGCTTTAAAATATCATCAGATAAAATTATTTTAAAAACCTTGCAGGTCATTTCTTCGGTGTAGATCTGACGCTACTTCAAAAAATGTTAGCACAAGGTGCAATGCTCAATTACAATGCGATCCACCCGAAAAACCATAAATATGTACCTATGTTATCTACTAACCATCGTGGAAGCTTAAAATCTCCTTATATAATAATAATAATAATAATCCTTAAATTCCCTAATAACTTCCTACAACATTTAAAGTTTATATTATCTTCTATCTTTATCTGCTAATACTTATAAACAAAAGACGTATTTGTAATAGCATGCAAAAGAAAGCAAGTAACAAAAACACAAAGAGCTCGCTTACTTGTCCAACCGGTAATTCTTGCAAGCAATGCACTGCGTAGGTCCTTTTCCATAACATCCCTGAGAATCACATTGAGGATCACAGTCATGAAGAATCTTTCTAGTAGTATCCAGCGAGTCATCTCCGACTTGAGACGAAGACGATGGTGAATCGAAAGAAGATGACGTATCTCCAGGAAGCCGATTGGTCAGGATTGGCGCTGAAGAACCATCTAAAGTTGCCACTGATGCCTGGACATTGGATGCAGCTCCGACATAAGGGTAGCCCTGGTAGCCCTGAAAGGTAGACGAAGGAAAGAAGTCGACGTCGCCGCGATGGCCCAACGCTAGCGGATCATCGTCTACAGGAAATGGATAATGCGCGGAGGCGTACGAAGAATGCGCTTGTACCGGGTTAAATTGTCGTGTCCGTATCCTGATCGGGTTGGTCGCGGTCCCGTAGAAGATCAACTGCCACTTCTTCAGGATCCCTGTAACAGTAAAGATTATAATTATAATATTCAATAATAAAGCCGATTTTTGTCATGATTGCAGATTAGAAAAATTTAATTTTGTTATGTATGGTATTGCAAATCTGAATAATCAAGTATGGTTATTAATAGTATTTTTCATTTCCATATCCTTCTCTCGTTAAAAAAATATTTCCGTTAAAAAATTTCTCCACTAGTTGGATATATCTATCCTTAGATCTAATTGTTCGATGATAGCATGAGTGACACGATTCCTGAAAAAATAAACATTAAATTAAATAAAAGAATATCTTCTGCTTATCGTAACTCTTAGATAAAAACAGTTGCCATCTGTTAAACATTTTATAATAAAATATAATGTGATAAAGAACGTTTAGTAAAAAAAGTTACACTAATATTCATAGTGCATCAATTTTAAATTTCCTTTTATAATTATTAACTGTATTTTTTATAAAACTATATGTTTAACGTTTATTGTTATAAAAAATTTAATATATTCTTCATTATATTTTAATTTCAATATATTTTCGAGATTATGAAAACAAAAAATTAAATTATAACTTATAGAAATTGAAATGCATGATTAGTTTTTTTTTTTAGTTTATATCATTTTAGTTTATATCGACATTTTAACTCTCCAAATGAGAATCTTGTTCACACATATGGATCAAATGATGAAATCATCAGACCTATAAACACTAATTTATGATATAAATTCGCATAACACTTCAATCTTGAAGCGATACGGTTACTTGCCTGGAGAATTCACGTGTCGATTTCCTGCATTAATGATCTGCAGGGTCCATCGGCCGTCCGCTTTCTCACTCCAGAAATGCACGCTGAGGAAAGGCCAGTCATCGAAGCTGGAACTAAGAACATCTCGCGGTCTCTCAAACAATAATGTCGACGTAGTACCCATTGGAGAGGTCAGCAGTAATCTCAAATTTCCACGTGGGAAGAACCTCAAAGACACCTGATCGAAAATTATTAGATATCGTTATCTTTCCAAAGTACTAAAGTATAAAATACAATATAAATACCGTTAATTCTATCTAAATCTTTTGCATTACATTTATGCTTTACATTTAGAAAGAAATCAAACATATATATATATATATATATATATATATATATATCCAATTATATGTACATGTATATAAGAATGTTCATCTAAAATAACTTATTACGTGTTGAATTTAACAAAATAATGTTTGAAATAAAATTTGTTGTATTCGAGGCGCCTGATCAGGTGAATATATATAGTTGAATAATTTAATTTTGATCGTTTTTATGCCTTGTATTTTCCGCGATATTCCACAAAATCGTACATTTAGCAGATATTTTGACTTTTAATGTACGAAAGACAAGGATAGTCACGAAGCGGTATTTTTGTATTTACGTTGTCTTTGTCCCAGGTTGGTCGAATACAATAAATTTTATTTCTAATATTTTTTGACAAAGTCAATAGGTAACGAGTTATTTCAGGTGGTTATTTTCACTGATTCACCCTGTATATTCACAATTAGATATTCGCGGAATGCGGAATTATCGAACCAAATTGAATAGAGCAGATTTCGCACGGGGAAAAATAATTTTTTAAAATAATGTTCGCGCGCATGATTCGTTCGGAAATGAGAATATTCTCGTCATACATTATTTTCTGCGTAAGAATACCTTTCAACTCGGTTGAATACATTTTTAATGGTACAATCATTTAAATTCGCGTGTTACGAATAGTACGAACATTTGCAAGTTTCCGGCCATAGACGCGACGAATTCACGGTATCATTAAAATGTAAATTTTTTTTAAAGCCGTTTTATGAATCATAAGCCAGAACAAAATATACATTTACATATACATAAAGTGAAAATAAATGTTATTATAAACGTTCTTGCATTTTCTCTTCCTTCCGTCAGATTTTTGCATACAATCACTTTATGCTCTTTTTTTGTCTAATCGTTTGTTTCCTTATCCTGGAATGTATCGCTCCATAAAAGAACAATTTTTATTCATGTATACATGGAGAATTACAAGCATGGGTATATAACATTATCTCATTAATAAAAATGTAAGACAAAATTCTCATTCTCCTTCTCCATGCATAGCTTGTTAATGAAAATATAAGACAAAAATCTCTCTTTTTTTTCTATGCATTGATTTAATACGTTTGTTTCCTGAATCTTTGCTGTACTCATTGAAAATATTCAATTCGTTTGTGATATATTCGTAGGTATCTGTGATGCGAAATTCTAACGGCTGTGTATGGACATCGGTAATTATGCAAGATACAATGAGCGTGCGATAATGGGTGATCATAGCCACCGTTAATACTGAACAAGCGCGCGGATAACTATAATCGCTATTAATAAACGATAAGCTTCAAAATATCTTATTGTATCGTTCCTGTCAAGTTTCTTACCTTGCACTGTACGTGTTCTAGGAACCGAACCTCGTTCAAAGAGCCAGCGCACCCAGTTACATCCATATACACACTGAGCGTATACCCATAGGTTGGATCGATACGCCTTTCCTCGTTGATCTCATCGGACTTGCAGATATGTTGAGGCGGCACGTTGGTCCACTGCTCGGCCAGGTTCACCATAGCCCCCGCGTCCATGAGCCCGTAACCGAATTTGTGGGAGACCTTTCTCTTCACTCCATTCAAGATCCAACCTGGCTCCTTTTCGAGTGGCCCTGATCTCGAGGTGAGTACCACCAGATATTGCATATCCCTCCACGTGAGGCTTGGGTTCGCCTCGAGTGCTAGAGCAGCGATGCCAGCAGCCAATGGGGCCGAGGCGGATGTTCCTGTATGCTCCACCGTGCAGATATGATCTGGTCTCAGTTTCGCGTCCATGTCTACCGTAGCAACGCTTTTGTCGTTGCCTGGTGTACCAGAGGAGTAAGTTGAAGCGAGCGTTGAGCTGCATTCTTCGAGGTACCATGGTTTGTAGCCACCCTGAGTCGCGCTGGAGATGGAGAGGGTGAAGATACTGTTCGTGTAACCGTCGCAGTTGCAGGAATCCGTGTGCCGACCACCGTTACCTGATGCCCAAACGAAGATGGAACCTTTGCCTTTGCGACCCTGTTGACATTGTTTTTAGTGATTTTTGAGGCTTTAAGGTTTGGGCTATGTGGTGACGCATTTATTCTTAAATACACGACGTTGCTGTTTGGAAATATAATGCGATCTTTGTATATATAAAGTACATATCATTATAAATCGTTATTGTAACATTTGTTATATTATAACATACTCTGTATGCTATATCATAAATGCATGGTGTTGATACCTGGAATCATATTATACAAAGTATACAAAGTGTATTATACTTTCAAATAGGAACACCATGGATTAACACACCACCACAGAATCCAGATTTAAGAAATATACAGAGAGGAGCATAGCTGAGGCAATAATTAAAAGTATCATATAAATAATTTTTTCTTGTCGATTTACTCAATTATTTTCTCATTTGTAGAGTGTTCTCTTTTTCCACATCATTCCGGAAGACACTGTACTAGCATTAGCTGGTTTTTCTACGTATACATTTAATTCGTATGTGGTAGATGAAGTATTAAAGAATTATAGTGAAAGCAACTTACGCTGGTGACGCCATAGATGAACGCCCTCCTGGCAAGAGGGCCTGGGCCATCGACAGTTTTGCCATCGTCTTCAGGGCCCCAAGAAGCGCTGTATATGTCGATATGATCAGGATTCAATCCCAGTGCTCTGGCTTCGACGGCATCGTTTACCGGGCCATCGAGCATTCGCACGCCTGAGAACATAGATGGTATGTGCGTTAAGCTGCATCTACACGATATAGCGAGGCATTGCTATATATCATGTCACTATAACTCGTTAAACTGCATCTACGCTGTATAGCAATGTTACATAATATTCCCTTTTCTTTGTTTCCATAACATGTTATATAATATTGCCATATAACGTGTTTTGTTATAGGTATATACAGTGTGAACGTAGTTTTAGATAGCCCTCCTTCTCGTTACCCCTCAAGTTCGCCGATTTCCATGGAATTCGCGCTTTCGACCCTCCATCCAAGAAACAAAACAGGCTAATCGGTAAGAAAGTAGAGACCCTATGGAATTCTAATTACGCTGTTCTCCCCCTCTTTTCTCTCTCTTCCTTTCTTCCTCTTCTAGTTTAATCATTAAATTCCATCGGAAGGAAAACTGGTCTCTCCGATGCCGTTGCGCTGTTATACGTTATTCTGAACGCGTTAAATCGAACACGGAGCTGTTGACATGCATTTTAATGGAAACGGGCCGATAATGTTATCGGAACTCGATATTCTCTCGAGATGAAACGACTTATAACTAGCGACGGACTTAAATCGCGAGAAGGTTTGAATGTTGACATTACAGTAATGAGTTCGATAAGATTGTAGCGTTTTTATTATGAACTTTCATGAAATAATGAAACGTATTCGTTTACAAAACTTACTCGAAAGACATAGACGGGAAATGAAGCATTCAAGAAACCTATGAAAACTATTCGAAGGAAATCATTTACTTATAGAAAAAAAGGACAATTCTTCTAAGAAAGACTCGTGACGTTCTAGAGGGCGAAAAATTTAATCTCCAAATTGTTGCCCTGGAAAAATGGGAAATGTGAACTATGGTGTTATTCTCCTGTAGTCTTCGAATAGAAAAATCCTAGTCGATTTTATTTTTTATTAGCGTTATCGTGTAATACTATGATACGGTAAAATTTACTTTGAAAAGTTAGTATTCTTACTTATAAAGTGAACTGTACGATGAAACTGTATTTGATTTGTATTTACAAGTATACATATTGAACTTGATTTATCTGTTTTAAGCCCATTACTATTTATAACGATAATAACGTGTCGATATCGGTTACGTTTAAGTAATCGTCGCGGGATGTGAAAGAAGGAAGTAAATTGAATGCAAAATGCGCGAATTGGTGATAAGAATGTTCGCAACAAGCCAATGGAGATGTGATTGTTCGAACGCGATTAAGCGGCGTAAACGAGATCGTTGAGGATGAAATTTTCTCGCTCTCTTGGGAGTTAAAGAATATTAAAGTGAGACTTTGTAGATTAATCGAATAAAATATGTATCTGCGGCGTCCTTTATCGATTTGGGAATTATATAATAGAAAGGTCTTTTGAGATTAATTATTTTTTTATCATTTGTGAAATTGTTTAGTTGATTTTAACCCTTTGTGTATTCACAAATGCACTCTATGTTTAATAAAAAAAAAACATTTTATAGGAATTGCATCATTAAGTCTAACAGCAAATTATATGAGATTAATTACTAAATGTTGTAAAAGAAAAATGAAAATTAATAACAAATTAATAGAAAGAAAAGAAAAGAAAATATACGTGAAACACATACACTCAAGTTCAAGTTCAAAGAAAAAATCTATTTTGATTATGTGTTTGATTATTTTATTGCTTATTTAATCAATGGATTAAAAACGACAACAAAAATCACGGGGAAGTGAATAGCTGGAGATTTTCGTTAGAATTGTTCTAGTTACATAGAATTTAGAAAAATAGGTCAACAAGAATTTTAATGAAATTAATCAGACATATTGTCTGGAAATTGGAGATTCTATTAGATGAAAATGTTACAGTTTATGTGTATTGGTGGACGCTATGGAGGCACAAAATTTATGTGCAGGAAATATCTGCAAGGATGCGTGATGTTAATTTTGAAATGGACCCATTGTTCAGAGTTTCTAACAGATGATAGTTTCAAGTGTCAACACCCGGCAGACAGAATACCCGGAAATTGTTTTACGAGGAAAATGCGCCATATTCAGGCTACTGTTTTAGATTACATTGTATAAATAACTACATTACAAAAAATTCTTCATAGAATTAATGCATTGTAAATATTTATGGATGGCAATAAAATTAAAACTAAAAATAGAAACTAGAAGAATTATAATTAGAGTGACATTTTCGTGGTTTTATGAACACAACTAAAGCAAATATAAAATTCCATGAAAACATTATTATGCTGTCTCCAATAGTTATGCAAATTGGAAATTGCATGCGATGATCCATAATCTGATTATAATTAACATCCGCGGAATAACACATAATTATAATATTAATACCGTGCGTGAATTTGATTACATAAAATTGTTAAAGCATCTGTGTACTATGATATTTGCTTCATTAAACAAGTAGCTTTTGTGCAGATCAGTATTCTTCAATACTATTATTTCATTATTTCATTACTATTATGTAACTCTTATAGTATAATCAACAATGATACTACTTCTACGCCAATAAATATTTTCTACGTTCCATAAAAAAATATCAGGTTATTTTCTGAATGTTTCTCTCTTTCTTAGAACTAATATTCGTTTATTGAGTATCCACTGCAATACGAGTATTCTTCTCTGTAAAAACGGTTGAAATAAACCAATCCCTTCTTCACAATAGCTTTTCATTTGTTTACTAGTTTTCGAAATTCTATTTTTAATAAATATTTCTGTTTTCTTGTTGATTTTTTAAAATACCTGTATAGTAAAAGCTCGGTTATCAAAAGACTCATGTTTTCTGAAAAAAAGACGCATCAATTTCCTCACAGAATTTTCGTTTCCAAGCATGCAATCGCGTGCACCGTGTGCCATGGTGGGGGTAGCATTAGTTACGCCACGTCGCAGTCTCCATTCAGTGCACATTTCTATTCGAATTTGTAGTGTCTTTTCTTAATCTTCTGCGTTGTTCTATGTTTTACTGCTTTTTTAAATAAATTATTATTAAATAAATTAGTACTAGGTCGAAAAAGTTGTTAAATCCAGTTAAAAAGAGACAGTTGTTAAAATGAGATGAAAGGAGAAATTATACCTAAATATGAGAATGGCGTTTGCATCTCGGATTTAAGCTAATTAACATACAATACCCCATGGTTTTATGGAAAGGAATTCCCCTTACTAAAGTATGTATTTATTGGATTTACACATTCTTTTTATGTAAAATTGTATGCATTTTTATTGTCTCTGTATCTGACTTTATGAATTAAATACTGTTATAAAAGTATAAAGAAGCAATTATTTGTCGTTTGGCAACGGATTAATTCATTTTATATTAAGTACTCTTCAATTTTCGAATATGTCGATATACGAACAATCTTTCTGGAACCAATTATGTTCGACAACCGAGATTTCGCTGTATTATTTTTTATATAACTCGGTAGTATATCTATTGCGTTTATTCTTCGTCTTGACAAATGAAAATTGTTTGTATACACAATTTTAGAAACCAATGCAATAATGTCCTTTGGTCGCGTGCTAAATCGTATCCACGAAACCTAACCTAACTTAATCTCGTAATTCTCGATTCTGCAAACCGAGGTAAATACGATCATTTCCCAGAAATTTGTCAAACTTCATTTTCGCTATCCTTTCGAATTGGAACTCGAGAAAAACATCTAAGAAAAGAGAAAGAGATCGCAATTCGTATAGAATAACAGCGAAGTCGCATCTAATAAAGAGGATCGTGTATCCGAATGAAATTTAATTCGCTGCAGTTGCGCTTTCATTCTTGGACGGAGTTCGTAGGAAGCTAGACGGTTATTTATAGCGCGAAACTTTTACATCTTTTTTATCTCCTTTTTGAAGGTTTTCTGCGTCTTAAGAACATCGTCGCGAATTTTTGCACAAGTAGCTCGATTCTTCTCGCAATCGATTCTATGATTTTCTAAGTATGAAATTTATAGCTTACGATCCTGGACAACTATGATATATTAATATACCTAATATAATTCTTTGTACTGTCATATCTTGTATTGTGTACTCAGAAAGATAGTTGTAAATCAAGTTTTCTCCCCATTTCTTTATCGTGTATGAAAGTGTAGTTTCGAGCATAAAAATCTGTACATCTGTTTGACCAAAATTTGTAATTTTGTTACTAGTTGTCAGACTGTTTTATTAGACTATTATATGATTAATAACAAGGAGAAATTGATAAATTTTTACCTCCTATGCTTGCATTGTAGGCAACACCGACGCCGCAATATTGGTTGAAAGCGACCGCAGCAACCTCACCAGCACAGCGTGTTCCGTGCTTGTTGTCACCGTTGTCTCTTGGCATTGGGTCATTGTCATTGTCATTGATGTCCGTGCTAGCTTGGTGATCGTAATTCAAAGCCAGGTCCGGATGATTCGTCTGTATACCGTCGTCGAGGATCGACACGACCACACCTTTGCCAGTGTAACCCTTTTGCCATGCTGGACCAAGATTCATATCGTAACCGTCCTTAGCTCCGCCGTTCTGGAATTAGTTCAGTATTATTTCTTGATTAACATGGAGTAGAGTGTAAACGATCAACGATACCATTATAAATGACATTATTTAGAAAATATATGTATACATGTTTGTTCCACTAAACCTTACGTACACGAGTAACAACTATTGAAGTTGCTAGAAATTTAATCGACTACTGTTGGAAAACTAGTAAAAGTTTTTAAGGTTAGTTGAAGCTATCAGAAAGAGTATATCTTCCTCTGCAAAATACTATTTGTTCCATTTCGATCCAACTTTCCGTTGCTGAGATATCATCGTTTAAAGAGAATCGAATTTTTCTACCGCGCATTCGGATCTTTTACTCGCGTCCCTGACCAATCACAGCGTCGTTAATCGTGCGCTGGTCAGTGACAGACAGCGTATGTGCTCATTTTTACTTTGACTCCTACTTTAAGTGTACGCATATCCTGGAAGAAATGTAGGTCAGATCGCTACAGGTTGGCATTCATAGCTCTATACACTTATTGTAGATAGATATGTTTGTTATACTTCATAGCGCTACACTTTCGGAACCAATGTAGGTGTCTGATGAAAATGCATTATTAAGGGTTTAACTTTGACTGTCAGCCAGGTAGATAATTACTTAAAAGTTTCGTGACTTTTTTACGTGTCACAATGTAAAGAAGTCAGTTAATATCGTTTTACCGAATTTTCGTGAATTCTTGAAATTTTTATATAAAATACGTAACATTTTATATAAAGTAAATGTACACCCTTCATTGATCTTCCACGCGTCTTCGCCCATAAAACAACACACATACCATGTAATCGATACCTTGAAGCCGTGCAATAGTTTTATCAATAGTAATTTTTCGTATAACACATAATTCAGAAGACTCTGGAGGTATTTTATCGACGAGACGCGTCGTTCCTATCCTTCCACATTCGACAACCATTCGTCATGTAGACAGAAATTTGATTAGAATTATATCGAAGAGTTCCGACGTTGTATGAACAATAAATTCATTCACTTTGACACGTACGGAACGTGATTTACCGTTATTACAGCGTTTCGTACACGAAAGAACCAGCTGATATTTATGCACGACCATTATAGGAGTTAATTAATTTCAAGTATTGAAAACGTGATATTTCATTTCCGACAAAATACGTTATTACCCAATTGCATCCATTTATTTCACAACAGTCTACAACGCGTATATTTCTTGTCGGCAAATTTGTATATTTCAAACCGCAATTCATCGTTCGCGTTTAATACGACTAATTTTGTTGAGATCTCCTTCATTAGAATTCATTTTTCGATGGTCTGTGAAACAAACAGTAGCTCACTAGCTCTGTAATGAGACAGAATTATTATGCTTAGTTAGTTTGTCAAATTTGAAATCAATCTAAAAATGTATCTAGAAGCTACAAGATACTGATTGCAAATAAATATTTAGTAAAAATTTGATGTACGTTATATATGCACTACTAAGAATTGTTAAATATGATCCTATTGAACATTGAGATTTATATATAATTGAGATTAATATAATGAATAATTGACTTTCGCGATCTGTGTGAAATATGTATTTTGTAATTTCTATATATGTATATGTATCCTCAGATTTGTTTATTCACCAACGTAACCAAGTTTGACAAATGTAACTATGATAGTCGAGTTTCATATGTATTAAAACGAGATTGGATAAATATTTAGTTATAAAATTGTTATAATAGTCGCATGATTATTAACGTAATAATACAATAAGCAGTCATAATTGATCCTAAAATATGAACTTTATGGAGAAAGTTTATTCGTTCGGAATATGTATTATATGTATTATATGTATTATATAATCTTTCTCTCCTAATGTTGTTTTTTCTCCTTTCCATGATTTCAATGGATCAATTACATCGCAAAAGTATATATGGCCAAAGCAAGCATCGGCGATTGCTTTAATGCAGGCCGTTGTTTGTATGTTTCGCGTATCTTTCACGTTAATCTGTTTATCTCAATCGTAGCCTTTATCGAGCGTGGAAGGTTCGCGGGAAATTCACTGAATTTCAATTGAGGGGAAATTTTCGCACAGCTCGGTTGCTTGGCAACCATATCTCTGTCAGTTTGTCACGGTTAAGTGGCTGAAATTTTTAACTTCTACGATATATCGGCCTTGAAATAATTTGATTTTTACATTGTGCCTCTTCGTGCACCATTTATTTCCAATTATTTTTATTTTCGTCGCATTCTGGTTGTGTCAATGAATAGAAACGACACTTATTTTCAATTTCTTCTAAAATTTTTCTTAACGATACATATAATTCTATTTTCTCTTAAATACTGAAAATTCTTGTGCGCGAGAATTTATGCAGCTAATAAGTTTCTATGAAGTATCTATATTATTAACACGCATTTTTTGTGCTTCGATAAAACTCCATGTAAGTAAGTTATTTATTTCATCTAATAATATTGCATTACTTCACTGCATGTCGTTTAATGGGTTAATTTATCAAACTCGAATTCATGAATCTGTAGTATTTATTTACAAAAGCCTTGTAAAATTCAATTAACAATTTGCACATTTTCTATTGACATACAAACTGCAAATTTCTTCACGCTAGCTATAAATGATGAACATTTCACGCAAATATCTCGAAAACAGAACGTAAAAGTTGAATAACGTTTAACAGAAAATTAAACGAAGGCAATTTTTTCCGAATAACAGAGTGCAAATGTTTTAACTGCGAATCGATTCGGTCGCGGGACTGAAAACGAGAAAATGGAAAATTCGATACGGATTGTTCGTGGAAAAAGGAGGTGAAAAAGGATTGCCTGTTAACCGGTTAAACAGAGGATAATTGAATGAGGCGAGCCATGCAAGAAAAGTGGGAGCGTTCCCCGAACGAAGTACAGAGAATATTTAACAAGACCACGACGAAACTATGAACCGTGAATTAACTCGCCAAAAATAAAAGAAAACCTATAATAATTGTAAGAAACGTAATAAAGGGAGGAGAAAAGGAAACAGGCATGAAACATTTATATCAATTTATCTCCTTTTCACGTAATAGTTTGCTTACGACTTGTTTAATTGTCTTTAACTCGAGAAAGAAAATCAGAATCTTTTTATACTCACTGAAAATGAAATGGTTCCGAAACGAGTCAGTTGCAGAAGTTTATATATATATGCCCTGACATTTGGAATATTATAATAAAAACGTTGTTTCAACGATTTATTAACTCATTCGCACTTGAAGAAAATAGTGAATATTCTTTAATCAATAGTAAATATATGATGTGCAGAAATCCAAGACCAAGAACCTTATGATTTCCCCAGAAAAAAATCCTCGAAGTATCCGAGATCCTAAAGCAGAATACTTCCATAATCTATTATCAACGATAAAATTTCTAAGAAATATCAATCTCAGTTCCAAAAAGTAGACAAAAATATAGATTGGACAAATTGGAAGGACGAAGTAAATCCGAAATACGTTATAACTGGTACATCGTTAAGTCCGCCATGTTCTCGAAACGTAGTCTCGTCACGTAGTTCGTTTTGGTTGAGGTTTCAGGGAAGTAAAATCGAAGGGCCCACTTACCAGGTACCACTGTTCCTTAAAGAGCGGATCCGTGAACAGGTTTTGAAGAGGCACACCTCTGTTTCTTTGTCGATGGAACGTGGCCTGCCTAGAACGCGGTCCAAACTCATCGAAAAACGCCGGATAATCGGCGAACGAGAACGTCGTGGGCACGAAGTCCCTCTTCTTGCGTTTCTTCTCATGTTGCTGTTGGAACCACCGTACCTACAAAAGAAAAAAAAGAAAAAAAAAATAAAACAAACAGATCTTTTTTTAGATTTTGCACTTTACATCGTGTAGGTACGAATTAGAGAACATTCAAAGGAACAAGAATCGTATGCGCGATTTGGTTACATGTCTTGGTTCTGGGTACGCGAGAACAGAGCTCGTTAAACTTCTATGAGCCGAGATTCACTTTCGGAAACGTTTTCGAAAACGACACATTCGAAGATTACACGAAGTGCAATTGCTGTTGATTGATAGGCAATTTAAAATTCATTTGGTATAATTGTTCGAGCTAGGAGAAGTTAGACAAAAATAGTAATTCGAAATTTTTAACTGAGTCGTCGTGAATTGTTCATACAACGATTTCTATATGATTTAACAGCACACAATTTTGTTTATAATTGGAGTTTATTCGCAAACAACTTTACTTCCAAATAAATTTATTCGTTTGATATATTATATTTTTGGAGTAATTACATATTTGATTGTTTTAGTTCTTATTTTCAATTCGAATAGAAAGTGTTCGATGTTGGAATAGATTTGGTTTGAAAGACGAGTTGTAAGACTAAAGAGTTTCAAGGGAATAAGAAATACGTTTATGCGGGTATCCTTGGGGTGACGTTAACGTTAAACGAGATTGATTTATCGTGGCAATGGAATTGAAATTTATTTCGCTTGATGTGATCGGTATTCGCATACCGCATGAAATTTAGCGGTTTTAGCGATTAATAGAGTTGTGCGTTTAGCGACGCGTGTGCTTTTGATGAGATTTCATATGGAATTTTGATACCATTTAAATGCAATGAAATATCGATAACGATTGATTGCTCTCGGTGGCGAGTTTGAGAAATGCCTTGGTTTAAGGTAATATTGTAGTAGTCAGAATACATGTGGCCGTTGGGACAATAATTATACGAATTATTTGATTCATATATTGAAAGATTAAATAGCTTTTTTGACTACGTTTTCCAAAAATCATGAATTATCGACCATATTGAAGAAAGAGAAATTTGCTATAAATCACGTGTACTCATTGAGTGAGAAGATTTAGAATAAAAATATGAAACACGATTCTCGTGACATTAATGCAGGATCAAAATATTCGTGTGATTTTCGTATGTGAATTTAAATTTGGGAGAAGTGTCACGAAAGTTTCTGGAGACATAAATTTGGTATTTGAGGAGATCCAAGATATTTTCTATTCCACCTAAGCAATGTTTTAACGAATAAGTTGTTTCACAGAGATTTATGAACGGAGAAATTATACAACAGTTCCATTCCAAGAATTTCAAATTCTGAAACTAATAATCCTTACAAATGTGAAATAACGAAACAAAACATATTCATAGAAAAAGAATATTGGATGCTTATGTATGTAAATTACTTTGATTAAATATACGATATTCCGAAGAAACTACGTGTACTTAAAGTTTTATCGTATAAAATGACATATTTTATAAGCACTGAACTAGAACTTCTATTATATTCCTTTGAGATCTACCAATTTGCAGCATAACGTCACGTTTCAGTAGTGCCAGTTTGTTGGTATGCTGCTATTAAGAATTTTGCGTATTCACAGTTCACACGTGGCACATTTAAGCAAGCCCACGCCAATTTAAGAGGAAAAATACGCAGGCGGTGGAAAATTCCACGAAATATAAACGAATTCGGCCGTATGGCGCCTTGTAAATGGCACCATCGACGAGTACCGTTTTCGCGGTTGAGCTTCGACCTAGCGGAGCGTGAAACGCGCGACGCCCCGGTCATCGTTTCATTCATATCGACACTAAAGCCTCGCCACGAAAATTCACGGCCTCTGAATTTTGGCCAGCAGCCAAAAGTTCCTAGGATTCGTCTACGTTCCGTGTCCGTAAGTGTCACGGTCGTAGCATTCCGATGTTTGGAAAAACGCGACGCTGAATATGTAGAGATTTCAAACGTTCTGTGTACCGTGCGTTCAAACGCCGAAAAGTTTCGCTGTTAACTTTTAACCGATGTTTAACTTTGTTTCCATCTTGAATCAATTCTTTATTTAGAGCTGTGAACGGAGATTATTCGATAAATTTGCTTATATCACAAATATTTCATTTGTAAAGCTTCATTTGGAAAATTTTTTTTCTAAAGATTTAGAAAATCACGGATATAAAAACCTATGATATAAGGGAGAGAAGGAATGATAATAATGAATAATAATTGTAAAAAACAAAAAGAATATAGATATATCAGAAAATAGAAAATATGTCTATTATAAAAAATGATGGATAAAGAAAGTTAAATTATTATAACACGTTAGGAGTTAAATAATTGCAACGCTGATCACCTTAATTTGTAATAAGATACAGAAAAGAGGTTGATTCGTTCGGAGATGCTATTTAATAACATGTCATGAATTTAAAAAGGAATTTAAACATTGATCGTTTTTTAAAGCAGTTTAATTAAAATTTTTCTGATCATAACTAATGAAATGTAAACTAAACAGAAGTTTGTTTTATCTACTAAATTCACAACGAATATTTTGAACATTTTATATGTTTTTTATTAGCACTTTCGAATATTTTATAGCTTTAGAAGAATCCGTATTCTAATAATTATCAACGAGTGCATCGAACTGTACTAAGTAAAAATATATTGGCTTTAATGGTTCGTACATAGTTAAATACATAGTTAATAGAATTCAACCGGGTGATTAGAACGTTGAAATTAACAAGCGAGAATGATGGTAATCGTAACGCACAATATAGTCATTCGATTTATAGGCTATTAGTAAAGTTCCGTTGGTTTGAATAAATTGGGGGATAAAACAGTTTGGATAATTGGTTGGTTT
Organism: Bombus soroeensis; assembly: GCA_014737365.1. Lineage (NCBI taxonomy): Eukaryota > Metazoa > Arthropoda > Insecta > Hymenoptera > Apidae > Bombus > Bombus soroeensis. The sequence continues at coordinate 1,403,594 of JACXIL010000198.1, forward strand.
ATGCAACGATACGCCGCGGCAATTTTCGGTACAGTACAAGTCAAATTAATGAACGCGGCTGATTTTTATTTGAAATCTGATCAATACACGATTATACTGAAACAATCGTGTATTAATCAGGTTAATGAATGACTGTGAGATTGATTTTACATAATTGATAAGGCAGATAACTGAGCTACGTTTTAGAGAAAGGGTGCATAAAATAAAGTAACGAATTAAATGAATTGTATTGGAAACAGTAGTTTATTTAATACTAACTATTTGAGATTTCTAATCTAACCTTGCTATGGTGTTGTAATTCCTATAAATTTCTAGTTTCCAGTAAATCATTGGCGTACCACGTAAGTACTGTTGATAGGTAATACTAATCTAGACATAACACGCCATCTTAATCTTACATGACGGCTGAGTAAATGCTACGTACGTATGTATGTATATACAGGAAAATCCTAGGTAAGGACGTTACAGTGTTTAGATGCTATGTGTAACTGTTTGTTGCAAAAGCTGCTTTCCTACACTGCATCGTTGCTTGAACAATACAATCCATTTTTTCTACACTTTATTGGGAAACACATTCTGGTTTTACAGAATTTGACGAATTAAAATATATAATATTACTTTTATAAATTTAAATACTCTCGGTATATAAATTTTTTAATAGCTGCTTAGATACTTTTGATAATGTGACAAAAAGGATAAAATTTCCTGAATAAGAGTTAGTATTAAATCAACCAATTACAATGGTCGTCTTTGATTCATGTACACCTGAACGTTATCACGTTTGAATTTTGGAAAATTTTAAAAATTAGTCGAACTAGATGGTTATTTAAAGAAAAGATCAATAAGAGAATATAAAAATGTAGGGAAATATAGGACAAAGTGTTTCGAAACACTTAAGATATTCAAAATGTCTGCAAGTACATTTTTAAACAAAGATATTCTTCAAATTATTAATTATTTTTATCTTTCACTAAAAATACAGAATGATCCCCACACAGGTAACGCCTTTTTCAAAGTTAAACATCTTTCTTCACTCTATAAACCAACTTAAGACTGATTATCTTCGAGAAATCTATTTCTCTTTCGTCTGTTCACAAAAAAATAAGAAAAAAAGAAAAACTTTCCATTAACAACACAATCGGTTTGGATATCAATCGAATGGACGAGAAATCCCGATTAATCGCTCCTCGGGATATCCTTCAGTTATTTCATCCATTCGATGATTGTTTCTACAGCTTCGTCATAAATACACATTACTGTGTGCTGTAATGGTTCCGTATTTGTGGAATAAACCTTTTCAGCGGCGTTTCATCTCGCATCGAAGTGCTTCATCGGCGAGAAAAAGACAATGGCTGCAGCTGAAAAGATGGTGCAAGCACAATATTATCTCTAGAAACAGCGCGATATTCCACCGTGTTTTTGCTAGCTGAAAAGAGAACGAGAACACTGTCGACGATCTGAGACGGTCATCCGATGGCCACTTCTCTGTTTTAATGCTACGTTCCATGCTTAAGACTTCACCCTGCCTTTTTATAACTTTTTACCGTGATAAGTATTATGGGTTGATTACTATGTAGCGAGTCACTGTTAGAAGAGTTCGGTATGAAACCAACTGGATAATTAAGAGATTTCAATTGAAAAATTACAAAATTACTTATACCTGGAATATTACCATTTAAGAACGAAATTTTCTCTTTTCGAAGTACGATTATTAGTTTACAGGTTTTTATGCGTGTATGATAAATTTAAAGGTGCAAAAATTCGCAGAATGCGTATAACGTACAAAAATATATAGAACATCTGAAGAATATAATATTAGATCGTCCGAAAAGTTTCTTTCGTTCCATAATGAAATAATAGATGCACAACATTTTCCGTTTTATATTATTTTATCGAATTACGTATGATCCATTTTGTTCTATTAAAATAAAAATCACAACGTTCGGCAGATTAGGTTTCATGTTTGTATAAAGAAGCCTTGTTGTAAAAGACGTGTCTGTAAAAGAAAGACACTTTTCGGATAATCTAATATAAGATATCATATATTACAACGTAACAAGTGTCAACAAAGCTTTCACGATATTTTCATAAATTGTTTAAATCGCTTCTTTCATTCGCAAGATAAACCAGGTAAACACCATCGTCAAGATGAAACAACTTCTAACTTCGGAAAAAAAACAGCAGGGTATTATTTAACGTCGAAGAATATTACCATTTGAATTACGCTGGCAGAAAATTAGAATGCCAAGATAAACAATGCGCCAGGCACGATGACAGACGCCGTGAAATTACGCTGCTTCTATACATTTCGCACCTGTACCCGTGTTAGTTGTTCAAGTTTGATGAGTACCCGCCTTTACTATTTCTGACACGCCAAAGATGGAATCACTTACCCTCGGTTCATCCCTTAGAGTCTTGTGATGCGATTCGCTGCTGGTGAGGGATCTCTTGTGAAGTCGTTTGTCAGCGAACAGGAAGTATTCCTTCAGTGCTCCAATCTGAGGACAAACAGAACCAGCCTCTGTTAGTTTCGTGGTTGTTCCAAGCATTAATAACTTTTGCATAATTATTCTAACTTCTAATGGTAACGTACAGTGACTGCAAAAAATATTGACACATATCCTTCTTTTTTAATGAAGCGTCGCAATCATGTATAGCAATTTGCATTTACTCGTTTCTATCAAAAACATAAAGCTTTTGTTTCGTTCTTGAATTTCTAAGATAACACACAATTCTCCTGAATTCAAATAAAAATCACATCCTTTTCATCTCTATACCCATTCATGGCTACCAGCTTGAAAATTGAAACGACAATTTCTCGGGAAATGTACTTTCCAAAGTGCTCATCGCGTTTCTTAATGGATCCTAATGGTACATTTAAAGGATCTTGAGGTTTATTTGCAATTTCCGGGTAGTATGGACCAAAGAGTATCATTGAGAGCGAGGGGAAAGAGAACTTTAAAAGGTATAACCGTTCACTTTTCACCGGTTGCTTGATAACTCGATATTATTGACCGCTACTACGGGGCCAAAGACAACAATGAAAATATCTTCTTTCAACATTCGTGTGTTCCAGCGGTTGTCAAACTATGCCAAGATAACAGATATACATATATATATAATTGATCAGAAATTCTGACAAAATATTTGAATAACGAGAGTGTTTATCAGGAGAGTTTTATTCATGGTAAATCATCGGATAAATAATTCAAAGTCGATTCTTTTCTTAATTTGCATGTTCGTCCAGTAAAGAGTAATTTTTTGACTTATTATTTACTTATTTTTTCGAGTTTGATATAAGCCAGCTTCAAATTCTTTTTTTCGCAACTAGATAATACTTTGTGTGTTATGGATTTATGTGAAAAACGTCAGCAGTTAAGTTCAGACGCTGACGAAGTTTTTCTGAAAATGATATTGCGTGTTGCTGCACATCCGCACACTATTGTAAGTTATCCATCAATATTCTGTCAAGGTTCACTACACTCCATCGACTTCGTTTCGAGATTTGTTATCTTCAAATAGCAAAACTATACTTTTACCATAGATTTAAAAACAATCACTCGGTAGAGATACAAAATTCTAATAATTAGTTGAATAATTAAACATATTTTTTGACCATGATAATATTAATTCTAATTTACATGTTATTATTTCCATTCTTTGTTCCATATTTTAAAATGAAATAAATAAAATATTAGTTTCTAATAGTTCCGAAAATAAATTCAATATTAAAAGATTTCGACTTCAAACAGAAGATTTCCTTTATCTTACTATTTTTCCTGAAATAACAATCTCTTCCCTATTTCCTGCAGGCCTAACTTAAAAATTTCGAATATTATATAAATTCCTGTGTTTACTACTAAAACTAAAACTATACTATTTTCTTACTGTCAAATGTTAACTTAAAAAAGTTAGCTTACAAAAGAAACAACAAAACTTTTTACGCTAAGTATACCACAGTTTCTCTCAGTGTTCACACAAAACACATGAAAGACACTGTTTCCGAGGGTAACCAGCGATCGCCAGCGGAAGATCAGAACTGTCGGACTGTCAAAGATCGCCAGAAAAATATAATAGTATTGGCATCTATCAAAGAATCTTCGGACAGTTCGCGATCTGTTCGTTGCTTATCCGACAAAATCTGACGTGCCCTTCTTTTCGATGGTTTCGCGAACTTGTCGTATATTGTGCACAGTAGTGATAGGATCAAGTTCAATATTTACTTACAAATCCAAATCAAATCCAATATACATATATCAATATATAATTCATTTACTAGCATTCATTCATTTACTACTTAGCAAGCGTAATAGAATCTTAATAGAATTATCGTATTTTCAAATTTCTGAATTCTTGTAAGTTGAAACCATTAAATTTTCGAATTTTTACTTTTAGCTATTATTTATTAAAAAATTTCTTGTTAGATTTCATTAATTTTTAAATTGAAATCAAGAAACCCAATCAGTTATAACAATACCTACAGTATGTTTCATACTGATCGAGTATAATGTGGGATAATGTTCAAAGGTACTTTCAATGTATCTATTTGAAGCCATCACTAGAGGTTTCGACAGTGTTTGAAGAATTCTTGGCCAGTTCCAGGGCGAAGTCATTAAGGTTTTTCTAGCAAGTCTCAATCGATCCGCGGCTGGACGAGAATAAAAATGTCGAGAAGCATTGGCGTAGCGTGCACAGGACCAAGTTGTTGGCTTGATTTCCCAACGTGCACGGAAATCCATTTCACGAGAGAGCAGAGAAACGGCTTTGAGAAACGCCGATATTGTTTTCTCGTCGGTCTGCGCGCTGATTTAAGACGCTTCGGTGCCAGGCTTTCGTCGGATCTCCGGATCCTAGAGGGATTCTTAACGGCGACCCGCGTTGCTCCTGTGACCGACTACGCTTCCACGATCGAGTAATTTCGAAAGGATATTCCACTGAACCAATGGAGCATTCATGAAAGGGTGGAAAGAACGAGAAAGGGAGGATGAAAGTTTTTCTATAGATAGGGAACGTTATAATCGATTTTATTGAATATTTCAAGATAATTGATCCAATCAGAAGTTGATTTACAAATTATTTTTTGAACATTTCAATAAAAATACATAGTGCTGGTAGTAAAAGTGAACAACCGCGCGTTAGCAATTAATTACGAAGCAACCAAGCTTATCTAACAAGGAGGCGGCAAGAACTGTGAAATTTCGCATGAGTTAGCTATGCATTCGATGCTTCAAGTTGATAGTAAAACAGTTCCAAAAGGATTTGAACGAATGATCCTTTGTTTTCGAGAAATTAATCGAGAAATTATGTTTTTGGTGCAGCAATTTCTTATGTTTTAAATATTCTTACTACAATTTCCATTCGCAAAATTGTAAGAATACGCAGGAATACTATAATAAACAAAAATAATCAAAAATATACCAAAGTAAATTGCAAGATTTTAATATTAAAAAAAAACGTAATATTAATATTAAAAGAATTTATAAAATACGATATAAAAAAACTCGTTAATTTCTCGAAAACAAAGACACTCAAATTTTTTTGCTTTATCATCAATTTAAAGTATCACACGTACATACACTCAACTTGTTCGAGATTTCATAATTCCCACCATCTCCTGTAAGATCAAGCACACTGTTAAAAATTCAGATTTCTAGCAGATTTAAAACAAATTCCTCAGAAATCCGAAGAAATTCATATAACGTCTTCAAATAATTCCAAACTCAAATTATCATAAAATTTCTGACAAATAATTTGTTTAAAGACAGTTCTACAGTAAGTAGTAGATATTAAAATCACAAAAACTCTAGTGTCGTATTTGAGAAACCCATATCTGTTACCTTTAAAGAAATCTATAAATCGATAAATAAATATATGTGTACATTGTACACTTTGCCCTAGTAGTTAAGGTCCACGTGACGCTAGTGTCGCGTCAGCAGATCCTCATAGCGTTTCTGTTATCAACTTGTCCAAGTAGATCGTCATTAATAATTGTCATTCGTTTAGTCATCTTCGTTTCAAGGCTGTCAGTTCACCTACGAACTTCTCGGAAGTCACGTAACCGCGATCTTCTGACGGCCAGACTTACATGTACGGTACTTAACGGAAATTCCGTTGCCGAACCTAACCCGCAAGCCTTAAACTCGGGGGCTTCTGTGGTGCTCATGTTACCTTAATTCGCCGTTGTCCAAGGACGATAGTGGAAGCAAAGCCTCGACGAAGGACGTCCGTTAACCAGCAGACCGATGACCCACGGTATGCGGAGGTTATCGTAAGGCATTCTTGCCTGGTTTGATTTAGTGGCTTCCCTTTAGTTGCTGTGGTAACTTAATCGTTATCTGCTACGCTGCCTATATTCGGACCATGCTGCGCTTGTACTCGTTCACCACGTACTGTGACCTTCTCTCTGTATGTACACGACCATGCAATCCTTGTTTCAGCGTCTAGTGATATATCACCTGTGCACTTGCTACGTCTATCCACTTTTCATATCATCCGGTCGCTATTTTTGAATTTTGATTTGATAGATTTTTATGGGATCCTTCGATGTCTAATTCTACGTTTCACGCGATATCTCCTAAACGTGTTCGAATGGAGTGGTCGAAAATGTTAATCTAAACTGTTAGAAGTCTACGATCTAATTAGTGTTAAGAATTAAAAATTCCTAACTCGCAACAAGAAATTACAGTTAATGACATTAGTGACTTGACAAGCGACGAGTTTTACAATTTTGTATCAAATATAATAATCGGATAACTCGTGGTTTATAAAATTTCATTCGTTTTATTGTCAAACTTGTTTCAACGTACGTAGACAAATTTTGGCTGTTTAGTCATTTGTGGCTTGCGACTTTTAAAATATCGCTGATAATATTAATTCAATCGAGCAAGATGACTCACGTGGTAGAATATAGGTTTGATCTTGTATATGGGTGAAACAAGAACATCGTCATCGGCTAACATCGAACGCAAAACCGCAAAAGCTCTACGATCACCGATTCCTCTGTCCGCGATGCTGAACACGTAGCAGCGATATCGTGGCCTCACCCTCTCCGCCAAACCGGATATAGGCAACGGATACCGTGGCAGCCGCGTTTCTGCTACCTCGCAGTGTGGTTCGATACATCGAGAAACGAGAATCGAGAGCTGACCAACGAGAAACGACGCTTCATCGGTGAACCATCTAGCCGATTTTCTCTTTTGTTTAAGAATTGTCTAACAATCTAATTCTGATAATACCATTCCCTCGAATGTACCCTTTTTTCTCTCCAAGAAGGTTTTGCTAGTAACTCTATAAAGTTATTCTACTGATAAATAAATAGATGATATTTTTTTGTTGAAATTTTTGTAGCCTGACATTTAGTAAATTTAATTGCTTCATTTAATTGACGTTTTCGTTCCGTTATTATCATGGAGAAATTATCATTAGTTTCGTATATATTAGCATGCATATATTTTGTTAATTTTTATCGGCACTCGAAACTAATTTAGAGAAATTAACCATCCATTGAAACCTTGAACGACAATAATTCTATCATCTGTAGGTATTTCTGTCCTAAAAAAAAAAAAAAAGAAACGCAGTGATAGTGAAGAATAGTTAGGAAATGAAAGCAGGGCCGTTTGTGTATTTTTCCTTTTTTTTTTTGTTCACAGTTGTCGATCCATAAAAAGCGATGGCAGTAACAATGGGCGCAATGAGCGACGGACCTTAACTGGCTGCGGCATTGTTGTTTCGCGGAGGCACTCGTGATAGGTCACTTCTGTCAATACGAAATCCACGGGCGAAGCGCATTCAGTAAAAGTAAAAATATCAACGCGACATATTGTATACCCACATACGGTGTCCCATTAACCGTGGTACAATCGATAAGGAGACGACTCTATGTGAAAAAGTAAATCAAATACGTAGAATAACATTTTTGCATAGTGCGCTCTGCTTCCTTATTCTACGTTTCCAACTTATCTTCACACGCAGACTAAACTCATGTCGATTATAGCTGTCTAGTTTGCGATTAACCAAGTTCAAATATACTTGACAAATTTACAAACTCGGTTTTGTCGAAGCGTCGCACAATACGACATAGTGGTCAAAAATCGAAGTAATCATTGTTCGATTTTGTCTCATCGACAGTGATATCATCAGCCTGTACGTAATATGGACGTAAATAGTAATTCCCCCAAAATAGACAGAGGATTGGTAAAAATCGTTTGTACATCAAAACTTAATTACTAGAAAATTAGCTCGCTTATTTATTGTACATTTTGCTCGTCAGTTCCTGTCAGATGGTACTTGTTATAACTTAAGTATGGAGGATTTGAGCAAAGATATGTAGAATTTTGATTTCCAATTAAAACATTTCTTTCATTGTTTAAAGAGCAATTTAAAAAAAAGGGCTATTCAAATCATTCTGTAATTTTCATCGTTCTGTGTCAGGAAGATTATTGTATTATAGTGCTATTTAGATTATTTTTTGTTACAAACTGCTACACTGGATATTCCTTATTTTTTTTTTAGTGAAATCCACTCGTAATCGTGACTTGGTGGAAGAGCGGATGTCTAACCGCGCTTATTCCAGAAAATTTTTAAAGTTACACAAAAGCTCTGTTCTTTACTGAATGTCAGCGCGATATCTGATGAAACGGAAGGGAGGATAAACGATTTTTGCATGACATTTACGAAACGATGGAAAGATTGTTGCCGGCATCGGCACTGTGTATTTAAACGTCATCGTGTGTGGCTAGAGAAAGAAAGAAATATTCAAGATAATTCAACTGAGCCAGCGAGTAAAGAAAAGAAAAAAAAATCGGATCTCCTGATATCAAGTTTCAGGGAAACTGCACGTTATATGCATTGTTTTATCTTTGTTTCAAATCCTCGTTCAAATGATGCATTGGGCGTAATATGGAAAAATTTTAGTCTACATTTTCGATTTGTTTTTTCCCATGGAAACGCCCCTTTGCCAGTTCTATCATGATTACTTGGACACCCTGTACATCGACGGTCATCGTTTTAAATGGAAGGGGCGAACGATATTCAACGCACTTTTCAAACGTTTCCCAGGAATATGAATTCGCTTTTTTCCTCCCTTTTTTTTTTTTGAGGAAAGGGTGGTTTTCCCTTTTGATACTTTTGTTTTTTTTTACATGCATCGTGTCTCGTTATGATATTGATCCTGATCGACGCACGTTGCTCTGGCTTTGAAAACGCGGGTGTATTTAATTGTTCGAAAGTGGATCTTGCGCGGTTTTATACTGACCACTTTGCGTTATTCTTTTACTGTGTCGCTGCCACAGTTTTTAGTCGCCAATTGGTACGGTTTATTGCGGTGATCGTGTCCGTGGAAGTAGTTTCCAGAGTTTAGAATTTTTTACGATATTGGTGGTACTTTCTTTTTTGTAGTTAAAATTCCCGGAGGAATTGTTTTTTCATTGTGAAATTTATTATATTCTGATCTAATTAACTAGTATATAGATACAGTAACGTACAAATATCTTTTGTAGCAACAGTATTCGTTAATAATTATTTTCTATCGTTAAAAATTATTAATATTGTTTTCTTCGAGCTTTCCGTATAGTGCTTTACGAAACGTGTAACAACATTCGCGAACGGTATTTAGCTTGAATTACCCCTTTACACATACAAAGATGCGCTCGTAGCGTGTATTAATTTGCTTATGGTCGTGGCATGCCATAACGTCATCGACGTTAATAAGCGGCACGAAAAATGCATTAACTCGTTACAAAGTAATCCGACGTCTTTGCACCGTGTTAACGCTATAAGTATCGTTACTTTCATCGTTGCCTCAGCTCTACTCTGCCATCTTCTAACGAACATGAATGAACGAGATCATCTTACCCTGTCAATTACATTGATAATCTGGTTATTATTAACGGAGGAAACTGGTGACCGTACATGTGCGATAATCCACGGTTCAGAGAAGAGATTGAATCACGAAGTGCCACTGAAGAACCGAATTCGATCTTCTTCATTTTCCAACGTTTTTAAAGGAAGTTTGCTTTCTCAATTTACGAAGCTTTGGCCTTTTAACATGTAAGAAGCCAAACCGATCAATTCGACTTTCTATTCGTTTTTTAATTTCATTATTTAAGTACATCACTGATATTTAATTCTCAAGAAACAAATACTCACTTCCGTAAGTTCATTCAACTTTCAGTTATGTCATTGTAGCAGCAAATGATTTAAAGTGGGATCTCAGATAGTTATTGTTTATGGCAAAGTAGATCTATTAGACGTCTGTAACTTGTATTTTTACGATAAGTTAAGCACATTGGCACCCATTTATTACACTGATAGCCCTATATTGTGTAGAGTAGGATCGTGTCAGAGTTCTTGAAAATTGCACGTCCTGAATCGATGCTGAACACAGGTTTACACTCGGGATTACGTCAAAGTAGAATTTGATATACGAAGGACAGCTCTTATCTGGGTTATTCTGGTACTTTAGTTCTCTCATTGTAACGTAAGAAGCAATAAGAAATTAACGATTAATCTCATTCCACGAAGTTTCACAATATAGTGTAACTGTGTCACGACATTTTTGTTTCGTCATGATAAAACGCAAGGAAAATCCATCGTCTTATCTATTCATTGCTTTTTCTTCTTCTTCCTCTTCTTCTTCTTCTTTTTCTTATACGATATTAAATTTTAAGTAAGAATGAACGCGAAGCGATCCGATAAATAGAATAAGTAGCCAATTTAACGAAATAAAGAAAAAAAAAGAGTAAATGGAAGGAAAAAGAAGAAACATTCAAAGGAATCAATCGTCCGCGCCATAAAAGAACATCCGTTTAGACCCAGACTTGAAACGAAAGCCCCCATTTTATTCGATAATCCGTTTGCACTGCTTAAGTATCAGTATATTGAACCTCTGTATCGAGAATAGTCATTTCATACAATTTGAAAGAGAAAAATTAGGTATACAATATATACAGTAATTAAGAAATTTGCGTTATTTTATAGTTCCTTAGTAAAAAGTAAAATTGCCAGACGTGAGTTACAATAACAGAAAGTTTATTAATTACTAAAATGTTATGCACGTACGTGTTAATACATAAAACATGTATGTAGCTTGAAATATGTAATACTACTTTATTTAATTTAATACGTAATTTAAATTGAACATCTTCAGACAGATAAAACGAAATATAACTCTAAAAGTAAAAATAAAAATCAACGTCTTCCTAAAATTTACATTAAAACGATTCAATAACATTCTTCCAATAAGCAAAACAACCAATTCACCTACTACGATTTTAAGATGAATTCCCTCTATCGTTCACCAGTCGGATGATCTAATTTCTAATAAAGGAAAGGGACGCGATCGAGCACACAGTGAAAACCATCGAACCATGATCATTTCTTTTCCCTGTCTCTTCTTTTCCGTACGACCAACGAACGAGTAGAAAATATCGGTCCTGGAACGAGACTGGACCAAATAAGCTGACGATGAGCCCTGTTTCGAATCAGCGAAGTCCAAACCACACGAAGAGACCAGATAAGCAGCCGGGAAGGGAAACGGTTGGAAACGGCAGGAAGGAGCGCTAAAATTCCAGAGAAAAGTAGAAACGGAGGAAATTGCGGTTTGGAATTCTGACTGTTAGACGAGATTTTGTGCTACTTTCGCTGCGATGCTTTGCTATTTAACGCTGTATAACGTGGAAAAATCGAGAAATCGACGAAATCAGAGAACCACGAATATCCTTTAACCTTCTAGATAAGAAGATACTTTGCACCGTGCAGAAGACAATTTTTTCTTTTTTAAAGTAGATATTCGAACACTCGTAGATGTCTTTTATGAATACCTATATTACGTACGTTATAGGAAACATTTGGAAACACATAGTGGCGTTACAAGACTCGACTATCATGACTATGTATATCAATAAATAAAATTTAAAATCAAATTAAAATGTAGAAATTACAAGATATTTAGTGGAAACAATATATTTCGCAGAGATCAGAAAAGTATTGAAGCGGTCGATTAACCATTATATTATTAAACTTAGATATTCAGTGGGACCATGTTTAATACTTATTACATGCTTGAGATGACTATTTAATGTGTATACTAAATTTTTGCTAGATATATGTTTGCAATAAACGTCTTGTAATTTCAACGTACATTTTTAGATTGGTTTCAAATTTGACTAATATAATCATCACAATCGTCCCTCATTACACTGTTAATGAAATTTCAAAATATTCTATGTAAGACTACAATTTTTCATGGTTTCTATGGAAGAACTTTCGTGATCTAATATAAGCACTAAAAAGTGAAATGAGAAACTTGCTGCATAAATATTCATATTTAATGGCCAACGTGTTCTATACACATTTATTATAACTTTCCTGGTTTTTCCTTCTTTTCTTACCGCGTGTCCATTCTTCTATTCGCGAAGCGCGATGATTCAGCCACGAGTAAAACACCGTTGTCGAACAAAGCCGGAGCGGAATAAGAATGAGACGCGCGTCTCGCCACCGGTGAAAAGCATGTTTTTCCGGTCATTAGATCCCGTTCCGGCGATAAAAGGGTGGAACAGAGAAAGCCAGAGATCGTTAGCGAACCGTTTGCCGGGAGACCGATAAAAGATCGCGTGAAGAACGCTATGACACTTTCCACCATTTTGTTATCCACCTTTAGCTGGATGCTCGCTCGATGCTCGCTCGATGTTTCGAATCCTCTTTCTTTCTCGTGTCAACGTTGATGGACGAACGATTGTAACGATTTTGTGGAATTTATATTACGAATGTTACGTAAATTTATGAAACTGAACCTTGCAAGCGTGGAATAATTTTAATTTTTCTTGTATAATTATATCTGTGATGTGTTTCAATTATTATATTTATCTATCGATCATATATTCATATTTCTCTATCGATCTTCGAGTATGATAATAGTAAAGTAATTCCGTTTCTACGAGAATGTTAATAGAACATTATGATCGTTAAAATGTCTAAAACAGGCCAACGTTATCCAAAAATGATGAAGCTCAACTTAGAATTTCAATTAATTAGGCCACTAATTAGCTTACTGCAACGATCAATTAAACGAATGAAAAAAGAAGAAAGGTTATATAATAAAAATATCAAGCTCAAAGTATACACATACTCGTAAAACAGCGGAACTGAAACAAAGAAAACTCTTCCATCAAGTCAACACACACCTTTGTTTTGTAAAAGCAGAATTTCCTTCCAAACCAGCGGCTCGTGTTATCAACAAAGTCCCCTTAAATCGTGGACAATTCAACGAGTTTCCATCATTTTCTAGCAACGACTGTTCCGAGAGTCTACTCCGGGTCTATTGTGTAAAATCGTCCACGTACGAGTCGCGTCGAAAAATAAAGAGACAATTACTTGCAGTGAATGCTACGTTTCCCCATACGATTCGCGGTTTTGCTCTCGGCTTTTCGAGCGTTTCTTTGTTACGAAATGAAATATCCAAAGGGAAAATTATCTGCGTCTGCCCTGGAATTTCTCGCCAGTCTACTTTACCATCCTTCTGCGTATTCTAAATGCATCAAACGCAACGTGTTCCTTCTGTAAACAAAACGAAAATTGTTCCTACATATCCCATAGGTCGAAGTAGAGATATCTAGACAGAGGTAAACGTGCATTCTAAAAAATTGCAAACTGCTCAATAAATATTGAGTAAGAATAAGAAAAGAAGAAAAATTAAGAGGGAAAGAGTGTTTAATAAATACAAATACTTCAGGAATTAGGTAATTTTGTCGTTACTAGATCGTGCATTATTATGCATTTCTAGGAAATTAAAGAATTCAGAGATGCGTAAAATGCACATAATATTCAAAAATAACATAATATAACTAAAATATAGTACTCGTTGTAATATTTACGGTATGAGATAAATCTTCATGTAATTTACATTTTTATTTTTATTTTAGGAAATTCCATTTCTTTACTTGCGATTATAGAGGTATGAATTCACGTAAAAAGCCGCAGGCGAACAAATTTTATCAAACATTCTTCATTTTACAGAATTTCATCTCCAACATCAAAAAATGAAAAATCGATATCGTGGAACGTTAACAAACGTATTACTCAATGCCTGACGATATATTTTTCACTTGGGATCAAAAGTTGATTTTTAAAGTCGTCTGATTGATAGGTTTCGCAAGTTTGCCCCGCAGGTAGTAGGATCATATCGTCTTTGAAACAGTTGAACGTTTAGATTGATGACCGTGTGTATCCCTAGAAGTGTTTGGATAGGTGTTTGACCCTATCTTGACGGCTTATTTGTCAGCGAGGGAACGACTCCAAGCATTATATCGTATTTAACTACGAAAGTTTACAAGTATCGTTTCGTTGCAGCACAGTGTACTTCGTAACAAGTTGACGTTGGTCTATCTTTTAACGAATACTTGAGTTCTGCAAGTCAACAGAGTTCTTCGAAAATATCGTTCTGTTCATAATCCATCTATTTCATAAATTTTTCCTCAAAAGGAAAAAGAAAGAAGAAAAAAGCATAGAAGGAACTTAAACCCAAGGTACCCAAGAATCTTCTTTCTGTAGGAAAAAGAAGGTACGAAGTCTCAGCGGGGCATGCAAGATAGAACGACATAGCCTGCAGCGTGATAGCAGACAATTTCCTTGAAGGGACGTCCTTGAGACGATGTTCACGATGCATGTCACCTGCAGAATGCCAGATCGAAAATCAATTTCCGGTAAACGAAACGGAAAACAAGGATTTGACACGCGGCCATCACATATAAATAGAGGAAGGAAAAGGACGTGTCTATATATCGCCATGTCCAACAGACGTTTAGGAATGGACGTTTGGACGCAAGTATTACGGTAATTTTCTCGTCCGTTACGATCACAGTGCAGAAAAAAGGGAGAGTAGAGAAAAAACGGACAAATCGATGTTATAGGTTACTTCTTTGGTAAGTAGGTTCGTCTTTCGCACAGTGGCTTCTCGCTTGGAAAACGTTTTCATTGCTTTCCTTCATCAGTCGAACTATGACATTTCAGTTTTTGTTCGAGTTGATACGTAAAGCGTATCTTGGAGCGTATTCACGTTTGGATTATACAGCCGTTCGCGAAAGTGTTCGAATACTTGTATAAACATTTTATTATATGTATAAACATTTATAAACGTGTGTTATGTTGAAATTTCGTTGACGCTGTAATGAAAGTCGACTGTCGTAATTATGTTCGTCAAGTTTGGAACAAATCTGAAAATATAATATAAAAATTGCAGGATATTTGGGGCAAGTATATATTTCGCAGAGATCACGATACAACCTAAACAGTTAATTATCCATTGTACTAACGAGTCTCGATACTTAGTCTTCGTCAAAATTAGAGAAAAATCTTCGACTTCGGTACGACTTGTTCGTACGAAAAGAAAGTTCTTAACTTTCACCTGTGCGAAGAAAAACTCTATAAAAAACACAAATTTTTTCATAAAAATACCGAAATCAATTGCAATTACAATATAACGATCAAAAGGACCGTTCATTATAAAGAAATAACAGGATAAAGCGTATTTTTTGCTACCTTGATACACGAAACGCTCGCCGAGATACGAGCCTTTAAAGCTTACGCGGCTCTCTGAATGACAGTCGAAATTCCGGGAAACGGTGTGACCTACTTTACCACCCTCCCCCCTCCCCCATGCGGAAATACGCACAACGTGGCTAGTAATAGTGAAAAAAAAAACACTGAGTCAGCTCCGTCACTGACCATCCCCACAGGTGCTGCGGTTGAAGCGCGTTACTGAATGGGTGTAAGTGAGAGAATGCAACTGTGCGTACGAGTGAGAGATGTTAGTGTGCGCGCGCAAAAGAGAAGGCCGGGTGGCGCGCGCAAAATGCAGTTGTGAGCGTGCGTGCGTGTGAGTGTGGCTGTAGGAGAAAGAGGTCCGACTGCGCAAGTAACGACCATAAGTACGTTAACAATTGTTTGTAGAGATATCAAAACGAATCGTTCGGTACGTTAAATGTTATGCGATTTCATTTAAAGAAATATGTGTATAGGTGTTTATGAAAGTGGTGTGTCGAGAACCCGAAAAGCGTCGCGATTTTCCTGCTTTTTTTTCTCATATTTCTGTGTCATGGAAGAATTTTTAGCAAATGGATGTGAAATGAGATGCAAACAACGCGAAGATGTCATTTACATATTTATCCGAGATCGTCATATGTTGTTTTGTGCGTAAGTTGTGAGACTTGCGAGAAGAAGAATAATTATTACATATTTTTGCATTACGTCGTTAAATAAAGGCTCAGGTATGGGGTATGGTAATGTCTGGTACAAAATATTTTATAAAAGATGAATGGATTCTAAAGCGGAATTTCATGTTGTAGATGTTTCGTTGAAAGGGGAAGGCCAAAATTATATTATAATTTACAGTTTATCTCCATTATATGCAAGTGACAAAAGAAAAATGTATAATGGCGTAATGGATCTACTACCCTACATTCCGCATTCATCATGAATATTTTAAAGCCCTTTAAATACCCGAGACAGAAAATGTTGTTATCGATGCAAAGGACGATTAATAATTAATTGTCCAAAATTATAATATATATAATAATTATATATATAGCCTAAATAAGTAAATCTGTTTATCTTTAATTTGTTTTCTTAATAAAATTCATTATTTCCTATTATCGTGAATTACTAGAATTACTAGAATACACTATTAATTTAAAAAATGATGTAAGTCATTGAAGTATTTAAAAGACGTATTCTCGAACAAGTTAATCATGAAATTGTACAATGATATACAAATTCCACATTGGAAGATCCTATATTCCGCGAAACATGTTACACCACAGTGAAAAGATACTTTTTAATACGATCGAACGCAAAAGTCTAAATACCTAGAAACGAAATACATGTAATACGACTTAGATCAGTTTCGTAATTACCGGCACGCATACGCCATATTTATATTATGATCTCTATGCGTTCATCTACAGGAAAATTAATTACACCATTGACATCTTTTCATACAGCGGGTATTTTGCCAGTACTTCGTACCTATAGATTAAAATGAAACACCCTGTATATTTGACTTATTTTTTCATCTACCAAACTGACCTCGTCGATTGAACGATTATTATCAGAACGCCTTGGATATATCTTGTATGATCAGATAAGTTTTATTTGATATGAATATCGTGGGAGGCAACAAAACCTATGATCGCACGTGGATCATTCGAAAAATGTGAAAAATCGACGTGGTCTTGACAGCGGTGAGCGAAAGGTCTCGAAATAAGGATAGACATATGGACACATGGTATGTACGCGTTGGCAAGGCTACCGAGCATGTAAATCCATGCAAATGGAAATGCTGGCGGCACGCTTGCACTCGGGGGATTGCAAAAGGACCGGAAGGATAGATAGCGAGGGCTTCGAAATTCTCCTTACCAAAGGTGCTTCGGGGATTTCGAATCCGCTCCACTTGCAGCGATTATTTTAGCAGTTATTCGAAAATATGGTGCGCGAGTGCGAGTCGCATTTTAAACGCAGATACGCAAAACGCAGACTAAAAGCACTTATGCAAATTTATATTTTTATAGTCTAATTATAAACGATAATCAAAGTTTTAGCCGTATCTTATACATAATTCCCCTTTTTTGATACTTGTATTTATTATATTTATTTATTTTGTGTGTTCCATGAACAGTTAGTTCGTTACACAGATATATCATTTTTCATGCGAATATACAACGTACCATGTATCTGAACGTAATAGTTTCAACATGGACGTGAAACGAGATTTCACTGTCATCCGTGTCGTTTTAACAACAGTCCATGATCGGAAAACGTGAAACAGTTGGCAGCAATATTTCATCGTTAATATTTCACCGAACCTCTTTCAACCGATAAATATTAAACGAGTCCCCTATCGCTTTGTATTCCATCGAAAATTCAAAACAATTGGTCGTATGCTGGCACTGTGTGGAGAAAGACGAAGTGGAAAATCACGACTTTGCAGCACTTTTTGGGAACTTATATCTTCCAAAATTTAAAACGAACAAACTTTGAAATTAGCTGGCAAAAATAATTTAAAATTAATTCGCAAATGAGCTGTTAAAGCTTCGTTATACAGTCGCTTTCATTTTATAAATTTTGCATGCTCCTTTGAATTATAATCACAGTATGTCAAAACTCTATGCGTTTCATAATACATACAAAAGTTCGATTATTTTCCGCAAATCTCAAGATTGAATTTTAAAATGTTGACGTTTATTTTACTTCATTTATAGCAACTAGGGATGAAGAACAATGAGATTCGATTTAATATTTCCTATCTTAATTCTTCATTTCCATATAATCGAAGAACACGAGAGCTCGAATCCCACAACAATAATATAAACAGACACTCAACCACCGCTTACAAAAGATTCCATGAACGAAACCAATCTTCGCGTAAGACCACCAGCATTCCATCAAACCCTCGTCCGTCGAAAACATCTCAGTTCCACCTCTAACTCTTCCTCGTCTTTCTCCGATAACTCGTCGATTTCGAACAGGGTATACACCGCTCAGGGCGCTGAGAAGCATCGATTCCCTTGTACAGCGAGCAGATCCACGTGGAAGAGGGCAGAAATCAATTTTACTCTTTACGATTCATTCGATTGAAATCGGTTTGCTAGGTGGAGAAATGCAGCTGACGTAAGCGAACCGCTATCAGCCGTAAAAAAGTATCTTCGAATATAGAAGAAAGAAATATAGTTCATTTGCTGCGAAAATGATAATAAGTAAAAAAAAATCGCGATTTTAGAGGAAACGGTGTAAACTAAATCGGCGTAACGATGCATCCGAATACTTACATAAGCCGCAAATTCTGATCCACGTTATTATTGCAGGATATGAGCGATATAAATAAAAAAAAAAAAAAAGGAATATGTACAAAATACAATCACATGTAGGAGAAAGAGAGAGGTAGACAGAGAGATGGTTCGTTTAATGCCGCGAGCCGTGTTACCATTTACGAGAATTGCCAGGTTATCAACGATTTGTCGTAAATTTTTATTGGCTGGCCGGCTTGAGATTCGTGTTGCGTTCTTCCGTGTCGAAAAGATTCGACGAACTCGTATTTTTCAGTTATGACTTTCAGATATGACTAGTGTAGAATCCTATCTAAGCGATTTCGCGACACTTTCTGATTGTTTTCGCGGCCGTAGGCTGGATTTAATAGAACGTGATTTCTGGTAGATGTCTTGGAATTGAAACAGAAAGAGAAATTCTTGCCGACGATTTATTTCTTTTTTATCAAACTTGATAATTTTTTGATGATTTATGGATTTGTTCGATTTAACAATAATATGTCTTTGTTTAAATTTCATTCTATTATAATGTCTACATAAATTGTAAGATTTTTAATATACTGCATATTATATTTATTATTACCATTATGTTTAAAATTAAATTAATTAATTGGCTTTGTAAACTAACTCTATTTTACACACTAAAGTTGTTCACAGATACCCATTAAAAGAATCTACATATAGAAATATACGAGCACTAAATGGATAAGTAAAACATTCCAGTTTGCCACGTTAGATGGTTAAAATATTTCGCTGTAAGATTCTGTAGAAGTTTTATAACTATTCTATGTTATATTATAATATTTCATCGTGCTTGACATAAGCACGTTTGCGTACTGTTGCACTAGTTGCAAGAAAATCTGGCCTTCTAGTAAACCGGAGGAAATTCTATGAAAACACTTTGAAAGACAAGAACAACAATTTGTAGAGTTACTACGTCATCGAAAACATGGACCAATCATCTTACTACAACATTATTTTGGAAGTTTGCAACGAGAATAAATGAAATCCTGTGTTATAGTAATCTAGTGTTATCATAATTCGTTAAATCTAATATTATTACAATTTTTCATTTTCATTTAAAAAATGATTGATGGTGAAGCTAGCATTGAGGTAATTAATGAAAGAGTGTTTTAAAATTCAAAAATTAATTTTATCTTTAATTAAAAGTAACTTAAAAATCGATTTGATTTTGGTATCTTTCGACTTCGATCAAAGGACATATATTTAAAGTCCATCACTTAATGTTCACCGAAAGGACATATATTTAAGAAACAGGACAGAGTGTTCTGTAAGATTATATCGTGAATAAATGCATGTTAACAGTTGCATATTCTGTATAATAAAACGTTTATCGTCCTATTCATAACAGTTATATTATTCCGGGTTATTAACTGCGTCCTCCTTTTAGGACACATAAACGCCATTCTTTAAGGTGTGCAATGAAACTTTTATTACTATTGTCCTGAAATAACTTTCAATATCAAAAACAGTAATCCAGCTTTACTGTTCATATGAAATCTATTTATTTCACCGAAATCTTAATTATGCTATCCAATCTATTACACAAGATGAATTATTGTCACAATTCTACTACAAGAATTTTTCAATTCTATAATTGATCATTCTTATGAATTTAGACTCGTTAATAACAGTGAAACCAATTAATTGTTGGAAAAATGCATTTAACTATGTGAAGATTATTTTGAAAAAAGAGGTACGTACATGCTGTTTTGTAGAAATCTCCCGTTACTGAAGTTTTATTCGAAAAAACGACATTCCGTATGTATTAACAGAAATTGTGAAATAAAATTATGAAATAGTGCTTTTGAAATATTTCAGCATATCCAAAAAGCGAAGCGGTCGAATATAGGGACAAATATGAAAACATCCGATCGAAACATCCAAACTTAAATTATTTCTCTGCAAGCGGTGTTTCCTCGTTCATATCCAACTCCAACTAATAAAACGTAGGAGAGGAAGCGTCGTACAGACGATCATTCAACGTACCTACTCTCGCCAATCTTAAATCAACATGTTGGAGACAGGATGGTTCGCGGCTGAGAACATCGATTCGACTTAATTAAAATCGATATGGAGCAGTCGATAAGGAGAAATATTAAAAGAGTCAGGAGGATGAAAAAAGATATACCTTAGGAAAGCTAGATGGAGATAGGTGAACGAACAGGATGGCTACTATAATAAAATTTCAGAACTTTTAGGGTAGATAGTACTCGTAGTACTAGCACTGGTACAATGAATGACAAAGATGAATCTACTAAACATGGATCGAAACGTTAGATGGTATTTTCTAAAGTTTTAAATAATTTTTCTTTCGTTTTGGAGCTGTTGTGCATGAAATACTACTGTATTTTTAATACAAATGTAACAATCTCATTGGAATCATTAGCTTATCCTATAAATAATTTTTTTACATGTACGTATTAGTTTCATTTTTACTTCTCTACGTGAAAAGGTTTCAAAGATTTCGAAGTTAGTACAATTTATGATCTTATCGTATACAATTTCATTTCTTCATATGTTGTTGCTTGTTTCTCGTAGCATTAAAACTACACAAAGATAATACGTTAATTGTTGTGTGTTTTCAACTCCTGAACGCAATTCATTCCCATAAACAAATCATTTCCTCAAAAATGTTGGCAATTAATTTGACGAGTCAACTCGCCTTTGCTTAACGACATTCAAGTGACGAAACATTTTCCTTCCTATAATTCGATTCATTTTTGTCGAAGTTGTTTCCCATGAGAATTCGAGAATTTGGAACGAAACTGCTTAACTTTCCTGCATTGCGTTACAACGTGCTCGGTTCCAGAGTCGTGAATGCTTCTGCAAGTGGCGACGAAATGCTTAAAATTTTGTTCGTTTGATTTACGACACTTCTCGCTGACTCGTCGGAATCGGGCGGAAACGGATCAAAAGTAGAACATGTTCGTTGGAAGGCGGCCGTTTTTGCATGACGATGGATCTACTCTGCTCCAGATAGTTGTTTGAGAGAAGTTGACTAAGAGAAACATAGTCCAAGTGATTTTCCACCAGAATTTCTACAGGAAGTAATCCATTTCACAAATATTATATAGGGTGAACCATGCAACTGGGACAAACCATAGTGTTAAAACGGCAGAAGATAGACAAAAATTTCATAAGAAAAAGTTAAATGGGTTATCTCCATTTTATCAGACAAGACTATACATTTTTTTCTACTCTATCCGATGCATTTTTAATTCTCCATAAAAGAATATTAGATACTTGGGTCGACAAATGTTTAACTTAAAAGTTATTTTAATTTTAATGTTGTACTTTAACATTTTCCTTGCCCTCCGAAGGAACGATTAATCGATCAGCATTGTATATTCGTGGAAAATCCTTGACGAGTAAAACTCTGCGAATGTACAAGTAGACTAGTCTTATATTTTAATATTTAACACGATCAATCAAAAATTTTTAATTTTTCAAAACATTTTAAGAATTTATGCTCTAAGTGCTTGGCGCTACCGCGAGGACGATTCGCAATATTTATCACATAACTGTGGCGAACGAAAACGAACCAACAACAGAGGCGCGTTTGCGGCAGATGACGATTAGCGTGTGGAAGAGAACTTTTGTTCAAAAAATACCAATTAAATCGCACGGGTTGGAGAGCTGATGCAATAGCAGGCAGCTAGGTTGATTCGAGGCTGCCACACTTTCACAAAAGCAACGATTGTGTCGCGGCTCCAATAGAAATATACGCTGGAAGTATCATGAAACAGCCCAACGTGCATTATTGTCGTGCTGAAGGTATTGTTACTTGCTACAATAACGTTTCCCTCCACATAAGCAATTACCAGCACGCGTCGTTGATTAATTGCCTAGAATTGATAGAGACGCGTCTTTTTGTTTCGTAAAACCTACGAGTTTTTCTTTTGTTATAGATATACTAGATATAGATATTGATATACAAGGAATTATTTAATTTATTTTCAGACCCACGATTCTGTAAATAGAAAATAACGTGGCTAAGTGACTCGCAAGATTTTAATTTGAATATTGCATATATACAGTGTTTTGAGTATCTTTGATTTGAATTTTGTATTCTGTTTCACGTGATGAAGGCTAGCATAAATTTTTATGATTTCTATATATATTTCCAATTTTAGCAATATAATGACGATAGGTGTGTTTAATTACTAAAATAATATCTATATATGCTTTCAGATTTGCTTCAAGTTTTACCAATATCATCATCATAGACATGTTTAATCACAGCGTTTTGTCCAAAACATATATTATTATTAAACATATATTCATAGGAAATTCCTATAAGCTTAAAATAACAAAGAAAAATATCAAATAATTACTCTCACTAAAATAAACAATGAACAAAATTACTTAATGTTTATTAAATTATAATGAAATAATAAACAGATTTGTTTGAAAACCAACTTATTTATATCTGTCCATGTAAATATTTAGAAAAAGGAATTTCGCTTCGCTTCTGTTCCTTATTTCCTTAACTATTATTACCAGTTGCAAATAAAGACGTAAAAAGCGACTGTGTTCGAAGGCGGGACAAACCGATAGCCGAGCCAAAATCACTGGCACGGAAGATCGCAGAATTAAATTCATCCACAGCAGTTTACCGGACCGTTCGATCCTAATTAGAGAGTCGTTCAGGACGAAGGCGGAAGAATCCGCCTTTTCGTCTGAGTCTCTTCGCCAACGCGTAAGAAGTTTCTTACTTCAAGGATTCTAAGAAAATGCCAGGCAACTTTCTTACGAATTCCTCTTGCTTTGTGGTCGAACAGACCGCGGCAGGCCGCATGAAATACTTGGAGGAGAATGAAATCGTCGTTACGCTTCCTTCGCTTCGCTTGTCCTTTCTTCTTTTCAATCGCTTCCGCGACGGCCGAACCGCGCTTCTCTGATAAAATTGATCGCAAGTTTTAATTGCACGAGTTTCCACGGAGCTTTATAAATAGTCAATCGTTGAATACTCTAGATATAACCATATATTTGCGGTTGCGCGGCTTTCGATCGTATTTTTTATAGTATGTCGTATCTTCGTCCAAGGCGTACGCAGAGAGACATGACCGCGTGGAGTCACACGGGACAATGTTATGAGAATGAATTTAATTATTAGAATAACCGAAGCGTTAGTCCAGGGTACTTGGGACACGCAGTGCCTATTAAATTTCGCGTTCAAAATCCAACTCGGCGGCCATCTCTCTCTATTCACCCTGCCTCTTGGGTGCCCCTGAATATTAGGGGGCTCGCGGGAAATCTTGGTCGTCTCGATGGTTGGATATGTCCCAGCGCCTGCGTCCTGGCTCTCTAATTCTCTTTCTCTCTCTCTCTCTCTCGCTCCCTCTCTTTCTCTTATGCTGTCTGGCGGTTCACGGATACAACGAGATAACAAGGATGAGGCGGAGATTGCTTCATTAGCTGAAACGCGTAATTGCACCGTCTATTTGCCCTCACGCTTATCGGGAAGAAAATGTTTGCGCAAAGGACGTCCATAATTCGTTCGTCATACGACACTCGAATGTCGACGTGGTGCTTTTGAATAGAGACACGCGGAGCAAGGGAGATGGGTGGAGGATACCGAATTTCCCGGCGCTTTCATCCGGGGACGGAAAGCAAACTTTCGCGTCGACGGTTGCGATTGATTTCGCGGAGTGGAAAATGAATATTTTTGCACGTGTATGTGTGCGATGGTGAAGGTGTATAGTTCCGTTCATAAGTACAGCGAAAACTCGACTGTTCGAACCAAGCCGTAAAACCATGGCTATTCGGATGATCGAATTTTCTCGAATAACCGGATGATTCTGTTTGAGAGAACATTTATTGTGAAATATTTTGCAGATACGCGCAAATACATTAGTATTACACAAGTGCAAATCCTTTAAATCAAAATTTAATAATTTCCTTCGGTGTCTATTTTTCTCTCCTAATCCTCAGTTTTTATTTCTTTTATTTTACTTCAGGTCGTGTCAACCATTCTTATGGTCATTAGCCGTTAACAAATAAGGTAATAAGGGTATTAAAAAAAGGAAGGAAGTGTAAAATACAATAATGCAAGTTATGAATTTAAATAATGGTATTCATACATTTTGAAGGTATATCGTATATAGTGCAATTGGAATACAATACAATACAATTAATATAAACTTGAATTAATACGAAACAATGTATGTTAGTTCGTGAACTAAGTCAGTAGCTTGCAATATCATAATTGGCAATAGAAATTAATATCTTGGAGAAGACATGTTCGAATCTCATTTGGAAGATCAAATTTATTTTTATACTGCGAAACGTTATTACAATTAAAAGGATGATCCACAGACAAAATACAATTACTCATTTAGCTTACTTTTAGTTATAAGATGAGAGTGTCAGCTTAGCGTGCTCTATTAAAAAGAATTGCTGAACTTTTATCAAATATATTTGTACGTATTTTACGTATGTTGGGCGAGATAAATTTTTCCAAAAACCGTTTGCCACGTTTCTTATCTTTCTCTCAATCTTTCTCAGTTGCCAATGTTTGGCGCTTTGAACCATCTTAAACTCGTTCCTGAAGCAACGAATGCCTTTAAGTGTAAGCGATACGAACGTTACCGATAGAATTTAATCTATAAATGCTAATAATAAGATGGTTAGAGAAAAAGAGGAGGCGTAATCGGTAAGAAAACGCAACACACATTGAATACAAATACATATTTCTCTTTCTTACTTCTTAGACAGTGCCGTTTGGATAATCGAACGTTTCGTTAATCGAAATTCCCATAATCGAATATTTTCTTAATCTACGTTCTGATAATAGACATCGTTCCTTTAATCGGGCTTCTGATAATCGACGCTTTACTGTGTTATATATGTCTCCTAGACAGATATTACGAGAACATTATTCGAATTGTTTTGATAAACACGTTCAATGCAGGCGTCGATAGACGTATGGAGGAAGAGGAAAGCCTTTAGTGACGATGTCGATATCATGTATCGACATCATTTATTAAAACATTTGTCAATAATCTAACATGTGTTCTAGACATTTTTAAAGTAAAACCAAATAAAGAAGATACCTTTTTCCAGCGCTCGTCATAGAAGCAGCTTTGAAAGGAATTTATTACGTAGCTCAATATATGGATTGGAATAGAATCGGTTGGTTATTAAATTATTGTGCAACAAGGTTGCAACAATTTCAGAGCTATTTTTAAACTTAATATTACTTTCTCTAAATATATTGATGAAACTTATAGACGAGCGTCTATATGCCTCGAGACGACTACAAAACGTGTAAAGGGATGGAAAATAAACGGACGGATGGCGAACTAGTTTTTCAGTCGAGGAAAAGTCGATCTGCGAACAGTTTCGGTATTTTTCGCGGATTACAACGAATTGGAACATAGATTTGTGATTCGATTCGCGCGATGCTTGAATCCAGCCGTACGATGTGTTAACCATTGAATGGGAAACGAGGCATGGGCACCGATACATCGGCTTTTGATTTTAAAAACGACGTCCAGAAGAAGACGCCTTTTCGTTGCCAGTTCGGGATTTTATTTCAACCGCTTTGAGCAATAAATTTCGCGATATAAAAGATTGGAAGTCAACAAGAAATATGAAATGGAACTTTTAGAAAATTCAATTGAATTGAGAAGATAAGAGTACCAGATAAAAGAATTGATTGGAATATTAAACTTACATATCGTATGGTAAATACGATAGTAAAGAATGCATTGGATATTTTGTAGAACTTTGTAATTGGTTCTAGCGAACCAATACGAGGAGACCAATAACGAGAGAAGAAAATAAAAGTAGTTGGGTACAGTAAATAGATATTGTGGCTGAGATTTCGTGTACCTATTCGATGCAATCTGCTAGAAGTTTGTCAATCTTTTTCGAAAATGTTGACAAACTCTCCATTAGGGGCTAACAGAGTTGCAAAAGTTCAAATTACTCTGCAAACTCTTGCGGAATCGTAAATCAAAGCAGGTAGATAAAATTAAAGAACAAATTTTCTTTTTTACATGGGTTCGAATTTCAGGCCTGAAACTTTGCACATTAATTAAATTATAGGCTTAAATTATAGGCGAGAAAATGTTTTTTGGAGCAAAGTCTCGTTGCATTTTACGCAAATTAACGTGATCTGTACGTAGATTGATTGGAAATTGGTCAAAATCGTAATGGCGTAAGAACAAGAATTCAAAATTCGCTGAAAAAGTTTCGTATTCAAACGATTCAACCTTACTGCCCAACGAAAAAATACAAATTTCCACAAAAATTCGCAGTATAGTATTAGGGGTTAATTTAGAAAGAGTTGTCCTTAATTTGAATTTTGGCTTTAACATTTCACGTGTAGTTGTTTTAAGATAACAAGCAAATGGTCTCAAAACTGTATTTACGCGACAACGAAATACGTTACTGATTAGTGATCATTGCCTGGCAATTTCGTATGGATTGAATGATTATCAAGCACATCGATTCACGGTTATCCTTGCCAAAATGGACTATTGGAAATTACTTACGACCTCGTATATGGAGCCCAATCGATCGAGTCGGGCCCTTACATAGCGATAACCGTATATAACGTACGATATGGTGATTTTCCACGAAAAGTTGCGTATTATCGAAGAAGAAAGATCAATATCTACAGCAAATTCTAGATCGCAGACGTGCGTGTCGTAAATAATTTGAAACTGTTATCAAGTATCGGGTTATCTAGTTTCGTTCTTGTATTGTGTTAAACTTGAATACTCGAATGTTGCAGTACTTCAATAATAGAATATTATAATAACGAAGCATAATTATTTAGAAATAATTGGATACTGTTGAAATTGTGCGTGTAGGTTGTATAGACAGTAATGAAGTATCTACTGTATCTACTGTAGTGCAGACAATGAAATGTAATTTAATGTTACGTGACTATACACCTCTTTATTAGCTACAATTCGCGTAACATCCAACAGGATAAATAATGCAATTAAGATACTCACGAAAAACCAATTATTCAATGCGTACTAATTTTCCCAGTGTCGTTCAAGTGCGTGAACTGTAAAGTCACGCGACTGACCGAATTATGCTGTGGCTAAAGAGGTCATCGTCTCCTTACCTAAAACATAAAATATTATATATACATATAGACAGAAAATAATATATACATATAGACCTTAAGATTCGAATTTGTGAGAAGATTATTATACAGAGAGAAAACAGAGATAAATATCGCGTGATCGAACGTGAGTTTGTAACAGTACCACTACCATCGACGATAAACCCGAGAAATGAAACGAGATCTATAATAATGTTACAGCAGATAAAAATACCGTAGAATAAGAAAGGAGTAATTTCTCGTATAAATGTAGGACTAATGAGGAAAGAATTTTTGTAACGATCGATAGGTTCGAGTGGCTCCAATATTTTTTGCCTGTATCAGAGTCACTGGCTAGAAAGCCACTTAATGAAAAACGCTCCTTTCACCGATATCGAATTGGTTCACATTTCAGGATCACGCGTTAGCCTCGTTATACCAGACGATTGGTTCGAGCAGGACGTAACGCAATATTCCATCGAACGAGACAACGTGAAAGACGTTTCCTTTCGCGACAGTTATATTAAAGGATTGAGTTTGATATCACGTCCTGATGAAAGAACGAATTTCAATATGAGTTTGTGCTATTTAAAGATTCGTAGAAATCGTGATACCGTCTGCAGAAGCTGATTCTATCGCAGATGACAAGTATAGTAGATAAGACGCTTATAATATCCGTCATGGTAATTCTTCAAATCCAGGCAATGAGTTTCATTATTACGAATTTTGTGAATCAAAACAATCATATTTTTTGTCTACCACATTCGTAACACCTATCTATCCTGACATATATATTTAACGTGCTCGTCATTTTTGTTAAATAAAGTTTTGTAAAATTACAGCATTTTTTCCATATTATTAATCTTCTGCACCACTGTGTAATATTACCCTCTTTTTTTTTTATCTCTAACCATTTAAAAACTACAGCTTGCCCGAGTTACATGTATGTACATCCTCTAAATTCAAAAAATTCAAAATTCCACGATCATCCATCAAATCCCTACAGACCGATGTACACGTAGATCCTTTCAATCTCTCACAATAAAACCGTATAACCAATTTCCCAAATAAAAAACAAATTCCCCAAGTTTTCACAAGCCATCAAACTTTAATCAACGTTTTCGAACGATCAGCTTTTTCACGAATCGTCGAATCACGCAATCTTCGTCAAAGCAAATATCTATGATGCGACACTTGCGCGCTCGATCGACGAGCAAAGGTTCTTCGGTTGGAAATTCACTCGCGTCTAAGTATTAAATATTTCTCGAGTAGGGGCGTTTAATCCTGACCACACGTAATTCCACTTACTTTGATATCGTCGTGCGGATCAAATCGACGCGCGCGTGCGGCTCAGCGACGACCTAACAGCCGTCTATCGTAGCTTCCAAACCGGAATTTCATTTCGCTTTAATTGAACGCAGGGTTGCGTTCCACGGTGCCACTAACAATCCGCATCAGGTTACGACTTTCTCTATTTTATGCATTTTCATTTCCATGCGTCTTGGTGTTCATTAGCCCTCGTTTATTTATGAAAATACGTATAAAATTGCATACTTAATCGTTTAAATGACGATACACTTTCACAAATTGTTCTCTCCAAACGCAAAAAAGATTGACCATGCTAACTATAGATACGTCCAATATGATGTTCGCAAACAGTTCGCGATCAATTCGTCGTCTGTTTTTCATTCGTTTGTATATCGTTCGCAAACGCGTTTGTGAAACATAGTGACGCCACGAGTGGACATAAAATGTTTGCAGACATCTTGCGAACACTATTTGCGAACAGTGTTCGTGAACTGTTCACCTGGGAATAAACTTTTTACAACAACATTATCTTTACGGTACGCATAATGTAATATACGAAATTTTTTTTACAGTTTGATTTCCCAATATTCTCCATTAATGTTTCCAAGTTGATTCTGCAATTTCAAACGGCGCGTCCTTATTAATCTATTAATTATATTCTATAAGTTCTCAATGGGAATTCGATTCAGAGATTGAGCCGATTACTTGATTATTGGAAGTAGTAATTTGCTGCTTATATCAATCGAACGTAATATCTGCGTAATGTTAATATACGTGTGAAGCTAAAACAATTTAATAAATCTTTTACACGTTGAAAATACTCAAGTAATTGACACAGCATAGTACGATGTTATGTTGATAATCGCGTTACTTGTTAAATGGCAACGAAAATAAATCGTCATATGGATGATCAAACGCATGAAATTATTTTATAATAGATGAAACTAATATACGATCGAGATCTTGGCATGTTTATCAGTATTTTATTAACAATTATGTTTATTAATAATCTGTAGAGACAACGCAGTGTCATTTATCGATGGAATTCGAACGATTAAACGTTCCTGATGGATTCGCTAAATACCTGTAGCGATGATAAAACGACGTTAATTTTTGTACACGTTCGACAACAATCAATTGCTATTTAATATTTCGCAATCAACGCATATCAAAAACAATTTTCAATTTATTCGACAGTGAAATTAAAAGGGAAAAGTCAGTATTCAAGAAGGATTCAATTTTCCATTCTGCAACGAAATTTATTATACATGGTAATAAAATTAAAAAATTAAAATTCCAGTAATGTTCAATTACAAACAATTGAATTTTTTCCTTTATTCAATGTTGACATAAGTTTCAGAAACTTCCGTAAAAATGTAATGAGAATATCGGTCCACAAACAATGTCACGTATACTACAATCCACCCACGTCAACCACATTTTTCGTACCTTCCTTCTCTTTTTGTGAAACATAAACCGAACGTGAGACAATTGTCTTATCAAAATGGCGTATAAATATGCGTGGGACGTTCACAGCGATCGAAATTCGATCCTGATCTGGGCATTCACGTTGTCCCCAGTTTACAGAGTTGTTCGCCTAGGTGACGGAAGAAACGAAATTCAGGATGCGCCAATGGGATTTATGCAAAATCGGGGTTTCACCGCAACCACGATTATCCTGGCTACTATGGTGACTAGATGGGAACAGCCAGCGACAAAATGTACGTATACACGATTAATTAGTGTCGATAGATCGTTCCGGTAACTGGTTTCAGCATAGCTACAAGCGATAACGTTTCAATACACAGTGATTATACAAAAACTGTTAATTAAAAAATTCTATAAAATATTGATCAGCCTTATTGACGTTTTGAGAGTCATTTATTGGGCTATAGAATTGTTTTAAAAATAGCTGTGATAGATGGGACTAATGATGAACTATTCTGGTTTCTGACGAATGTCTTTCGCTTTAAAATTTTTCCAGGCAAATTTTTACTTTAATAATGAATGATGGTATCGGCATAGTATAGATTGTGCAACAGATTATAGTTGGTATAAGTTACAAAACGCTTGAGTTTGAAGAAATGTAGGATAATGTTATTTCCTGAAATGATTGTCAAATTATGAAATAACTCAAAGTCTTATTAAGCATCGCATAATTTGCCGAGAATATTAACGGTGGACATTGACAATATCGATCGTAGGTAGTGATATTTCACTGTTTTTAAAGTTTTTTGTAAGAAACATTAGATTATACATATTATAGTCTGGAAACATTCGAAAAACGCAAGAGTTTGCAATTTCGCTGTCACAACATTGTAGGATTCGGAAAAACCGAAATCCAATAAACTCGTATATTTTTTCAGCATATTGTTTCGACCGAATCAAACTCGAATCAAATTAGCTACGATTCAATTTCCGATATCAATGGTCACGTGTAGTAGGCTGAAAAATATCAAGTGTAACTTCGAAACAAACCAGTTATTCTCAGCAACGCTATCCTTTCGCATTTCCTATTTCAAGTATTGAAGATTCAGTAATTGTACATTATTATTTGGAAAACTGTGAAGAATAAGATTTTCTTAAATGAGTTAAAAATTAACTTTTTTTTTGATACAATTATAATTATTATGTACGTTAAATATGCAAAACAACATACGACATTTCCGCGAATAAAATATACAAATATGTATAAGAAACATGCAGAATATGTCGGCAATATGTTTCACGTAAGTTTAATATGTCGAATATTATCTACGGTATGATATTTAATAATAGATATTTAGTAGTCGTTCAAAAAGCATATTCAACAATATAGAAATTATTTTGATTGAATAGAAAATATTTTGAAATTAGTTGCAATTAAAATTTCATATTTTTTTTTTATTACTTAATTTGTACTTTACAATTTGTCCAGTTGGACATAAATTTCATATTGACTCTATAATATTATATGCAGATCGTTTACACGGTGAAAATGTTCCCCTAGATAATTTACGCTATTCGAAAAAGCCGTTCGATTCATCGGCATCGCATTTGGAAGCACTTAAGGAGAAAACCAATCAACTTGCCGGAAAATTGCAACGTGTTCCTCGTTCCAACAACTTGCAAGGAATTTTTCAAGTGAGGGGTTTGGATCCTATCCAGAACTCTTCACATTGGACACACTTGTAAACTCTGTTCGTACACTCCAGCTATTCACATTTTCATGCATTTCAAAATGGTTGCCGCTTTATTAATTTAGAGCGAAACTTCCATTCAGACCACTGACGAAGTTTTCATTATACGCTTGATTAAATCGCCAATGTAAAGCGTTACATGCTAGTTTTGTTACTAGTCTCTTACAACAAGTATCTGTAGAGCCACTGTTAGAGCAGATCCTTTTGAACTATTTACAAACTCAATAAAAAAATAATGTTATTGAGTTATTTAGAATATTTCTGCATTTTTATTGTATATGGCCTTCAACGCTAGGAAATTCTATCTCGGGATAATATTTTGGTAATTTATTGATAAAAATACGTATCGAAAATTATAATGGATGTTCGAACGATAAATGTGTGAAACACAACCGTAGTTTCGTTCCTACGACGAACAGAATATTGTCAATTTAATGCAAACGTGATATCTTACCGAGGTGGCGCGTAATGAAACGTAAAAAATGTAAAAGAGGATCGTTACAAAAAAGAACGTTAGCACAAGATCATTAAGTTTTCGGTGCTACTGGTTCCATGAAATTGTTGTATGTATAATACGTGCATGATGCACAGTTCGTTGAATTAACAATGAGGTTCATTACTTTCGTCTCTTAATTAGTGCTCAGTATGAATCGGTAAGCCTCATAGAATCACGTATGAAAAATGAAACAGAATTATTATGATGAAATTCTATTTCAGAGAATTACGTTTCTTTTTGTGTGTACTTCTTTACATTAACAAGTTCCGCTTGTTTAATTAATAATGCTTGTTGCACTAGTATGTATATTTTAATCATGTAAATTTTCTTCACATGTTATTACGATGAAATATAGATGAAACGAAATGAAATTGTCATTGTTAAATTCAGTTAACTTAATTATAAAAACGTTTCTTTCCCTTTGCAGTAGAAAAAAAGTATCCTTTTCTTACATTTTCTTATTTTTTCCTATATTTAGATTGAAATTTTCGACTGAAAACTTGTGGATACACGTGTGTAGACGTATTCTCCATTTAATTAAGTAATTTACGTAACTAACGATATCGTTCGTATAAATTATGATACAGATTATAAAAACTTAATCATAAAGATCTTTTTTTTTCTCTTTCAAATCTTCGATTGAAATATAAATACACGCGTATAGATGAATCCTTCATTTAATAAAATAATTAAAGTAATTAACGATATTGTTTGTACAGATTATACTTCTCGATTATTTATAGCATTCCCATCTTTTTAACCTGTAAGTCTGATTTTCAATGATTTCCAAGAAATGTAGCTTGAAAATTTCTAAATACTCATTTCTTTCACACGTTCTTAATAAAAATAAACGCGATATCAGTGATATCGTATTCGTATATATAGATAAATACACACAACTTTTTGCAATTGGATACGTAGAATTTGGCGAATATATATTGAACTTAAGGAACAGGAAACAGAAAAGGATAGATTTACGTGTTACATATATTATATCATCCTATTATCCTCTGTCTTTGACTTCCTGTAAAATTCTCTGAAAACATATCTGTAAACACACGCCAGCCTTCCGAACAAATTTTTTACGGTGAATTAAGATTCTACTCTTCCTGTCTGTCGCCAGTTGGCCTTCGAACAGTTCGCATTATCGTAATACAGCAGTAACGACCGTTAAAAATGGGAACTTACCGCATCGTTTTCATTGTTCGGTGGGATCGGTAGATCCCTGGCAGGAAACCGAGCGTGGATTCCAACGACAGTGTGTCTGCACTAGTCTCGTTTCTTCTCCTACTCTTTCATTTTTATCCCATCTCCACTCTTCTACTTCCTTCTTCCCTTTTTCCTTTCGATTTTATTCCCTTCCATATCTCAGCGACGCTCGACGAACCCATTCTACGCGCGAATTCGCGAAAGTTAATGCTTTCTTCCTTCCGTTCCCCTCGCGAGAGCCTCAATTTATAATCCCCCATGGCTCCCATGCTGGTTCAGGTTCCGACTACGGAAGCGATATTATACAAGAACAGCCGACGAGGCTGCGTTATTCCAAGTTGGCCGAAAGTTAAACGGAACCAGTCGCTGGGTTCCGATCTCTCCGCCAAACATTCGATCCACGAGTTATAGCTTCGTTACCTCGATCAGGAGCAAACGACGAACTGTGTGAAAGGGTTAATCCTCGGCCACGCTTTCCCTTCTGACGAATATTTTTACGAGGATTTTTATGTCTTTACGGGAAATTCGAAGATGCGAAAAAGCATAGAATAATACACAAAAATGTATGAAATATCCAAAGTAGAGTAGGTATTTATATAACGGGATAAAGTATAATATCCTAACTGCAACATTTTTTATCTGAATGTGTCTTTTCGCGACTAATTTAGGTCGCTAAAGGCGAGAATGAGGGTCATTATTCGCGGAAATGGACGGTTTTGAAAATTCGGTCTTATGAACATTTAAGTACTGAACACATAACTGTAGAATTCCGCGTAAGACCGTGATTATATAGAGCGGCAAGCGGTAAAACAAGTGATGGTAAGTGTCAATGCTGCAGATGTCAATGTCACCGCCTATCGTTCCCCGTGTAATCGCGGCCTAATGAAGAATAGAAAATAACTCAAATCTGGTACAATACTCACGATTCAAATGCATATGAAGTAAGCCATAAATAAGTAGGTTAAAAGTGCCAAATTTTAAAAAAGGTGTTGTCAAAATCCGTGGGGGCGTTACACATCAACAGGTTGATCGGGACCTTTTACGCCTTATTTCTCTGAAAAACGACTCTCATTTTTCGCTTCAAGGACCTCAAAAACGCCTAAAAAGTGTCATTATAGCCGAATACTATACTGGAATCTTATAACGCTTAGTAGATAAAACAATTTTCTACCTAGTTTCCCACATTTTTAAGTGTATTCACACGAGTCTGAATGTGAACAAATATCCACAGTTTAGTGACGATGATGTTTGGTAAAATCTACATACGCGTCGATCCAACGAGCAAACGGTGAAAGGACATTAATCCTCTGGTTAATGTAAGAATAGTAAAAAATCTCCGGTTGGCAGTTGGACCGAATTAAAAGTCGCCAAGTCTGGACTTAAACTGGATCTAATTTCCAACGAGTAAGCCGGGACAGATCAACCCTTATTACGCTTGAATTCTCCGGAATATCTGGATTCTTCTACGCTTCCCTCTCTTTATCTTATTGATGTTCTATCAGATATTTCCTTCTAGTTTTCTTCCTTCTCTCCTGTTCTTTTGGGATACTGATCCTTTGCAAATTCTTTTAATGGGTGATCCTGTTCTATCCTTACAAGATAATGAATAATATCGGTCTGATCCAATGTAATTATAGGAATTATCGTTCTGTGTGTTCAAATTAGTAGATCTGAGGCTTTCAACAAAAATTTTCTTATTTAATATTAGGGTCTTGGCAAAAATTTCTTTAATATCAAAGTTTCGGTAGAAAATTTAAAGCATTCTACGATTATCTCTTCTTGAAATATGAAAATATTATTGATATTGAACATTAAAGGCATTTTCATTCCGTAAATATGGATGATTGCGGACAAAAGATACACGTCGATTATATTTCGCTATAAAAATTGTATCAAATTATTAAAAAAGTCTTACCGTACTATATTTAGATGAGATATCTTATTAATGAAATCTACATTGCTGATTATAGTATGCAAAGCAATTATGCAAAATATCAACGAATAAGTTTCTCGTGAAATACTGATATGAGAACTAGAAAATTATTTCACGTAGTTACATTAATACAGTAGAATATTGTTACTAATATATGTCATTAAATACACAACACAGATAAGACTTTTCTGTTACCAAAATATGTTCATACCCAGAAATAAATTATCTTTTACCCCTTAAAGATTACTATCGATCAGATTTTACGAAAACTCTACATTCGCAACAACCTCTAAGAAAGTAACACAAAAGTAATTGATAACATGAAGACTCTAATATCACATAATAAATCACCTTAAACTCTCGAAACTCGATCAACTTATCAGCGAGTCCATCGCAGCACAGTGGCCAGCCAAAAACAAAAGTTCACGGTAGATCTACGCGAAATGTACAAAAGAGCCACGTGTACGATATTCTGGGCTATCGCGAGCTACTATTCGCTGACGATGTCTCCGGCTTCTATCCATTCTGATTATTATTTCACCAGTTGGCAGCGACGAACCCGGACTACGTGCCGCTATTAGTTTCCATCCGTTAACTGGCTTAATTGTGTAACTGCGTAACAAGGCCCCGCGGGCAACCGCAAAAGTGTTAACAGTTACAAACGATTTACGCGTGTGCTAATTCAGCACACAAAGGAGCGGTCTACTAACGGGAAACATCTCTTGAATTCGAATTCTCGAAATCAGAAGCAGCACGAGGGGAATTCAGTGACTGGTACTGACGAGAAAATGATCTCAATTGGTTGACTTCGATTTTAACGAAGCTTTGCAAGCTTTTAGTATACATATAGGTCTCTGACGACACGTGTAAAATATTGGACCTAGTTACTTGATAACTTGAAAGATATAAATAATTGAAGTTATTATATGTAAAAGTATATTTATAATATATTTTGTAATAGTAGATTTGTTTATGTGACGTAACCACAAGCAGCGTATGTATCAATAACGTTAGGAAATGTAATGGCTAGGTCGATAAATACAAAAATATCCGAGTCATTCATAGCGCTAACGTTACTGCAAATTACCTCACCATTATAGTACTCTTTACCATACCACTATGTAGCGATCTAGGATATATCGTAACACATGTAGATCGTAGCATTTACTTCAATATATTCATTGCATCATATCACATCGTTTTAAACTTTATATTATATTCTACCATTATGTATTATACCTCACTTTATCATAAGTTAGTACGTAAAATACCTACCATAAACATGTGTTATTTGCCCATACTCTCAATACCAAAGCAAACCAACTAAAGACAACTCATGTACAGCATCGTATTAAGTGTAATGAGTTAGGGATCAATAGTGAGACTGTGTGCGCTCCGACTCGTAGCATCTAGTCTAGTGTTAAAGATTATTATTTTTGTTTCGTTCGTTTTAGTTGTCGTACCACTCTGTTATTACTTCATTACCTTTTTGCTTTATCAAAGTAAAATGATCGTTACGAAAAACAGAAAAAAAGAAAAGAAAGAAAGAAAGAGAGTGCGATGAGCATACGGCTGGCAATGCAAAGGGCTTCGAATCAACTACTCGTTTGTTTACGCTTTTTTTGTTTCAAATTTCATGTTAATTATCGTGCATACAATCAAAGCATAAATAAGTCCGTCACCACGAACACACAACAAATGATCGTTTATCACACGTGCATTTTCTTTTTTTTTACATCAAGTAGGAAAGCCACTTGATTGACGTTTCGCGAGAGAAAACTAATTTGTTAGCATACAGTGCGTTCTTTAATACCCTCGCGTACATATTGTGGAATATATATTCACAATCGCGAGTTTCCAATTAAAATATAGATACTCGGTGTCACCTGAAAGATAACAGCGTAACGCGTAAGCTTGATTTGACGAAAGCTAAAGAACGAAATTTCGATAAGGGTCCGCTCAAACGCAATCGAGTGCCGTTTATCTAAATATCATGAACTTTCCATGGAAATTAGGTACTTTATTTCGTTCGTGTCACGACGCGCAAAATAGCGCGTCCTAATTGGGAAACTTCCCGCGCAATCCTATAACTCAGCATCCTGAGAAAATCGACTAACGAACGTAACGTTTCGACCTCCAGAGATTTCGAGCTCGAAGAGAAACAGACTGTATGCGCGTACACACGCTATATAGCGAGTTATGTACATCTTGAGGTAGACACAATCAGCATGAAATGGCGGATGGAGTTTGCAGAATTGCTCTGTCTCGATTCAGCGTTAAATTATAAGTTCGACGAGCAAATTTGCGAACCGTTATTTGTAAAAGAAGTGTGTAAGAAGTTGGTGTCTGGTACGATTATGTTCTTCGAATACTCACAGACTTGGAAATACGGTAGAATAGTGTAACGTGCAACGCCGTCAGAAAATTGTGAGAGCAAGAGAATTGCTAATCGGCGTCATCTGACGGTGCTGCATAATTTCTCTCGCGCTCCAACCCCTTACTCCCAAACCTAAACGTCTTCGAGACTTTGTGAATGAACGGGAGCGCATACACGCACCTACTGTTCAATTACGAAGCTTCCTTGGAAAACAATCGCTGAAATTACACGAATCTGTACAGCTTGTGTGAATCATATGCGTTGCTCTGAAATACGTAGTCGTAATCAAGGTTACGTAGAATCTTTTGCGAAGGGAAAATGTTAGATGCTAAAAGCTGATACTAAACTTTAAAATTACACAGTGCTGCGTTTAGACTTCAAACTAGTATATAAAGTAATATATAAAATATAGAAACTAAAATGTATAATAAAATAAACTATACAAACTAATAGAAATAGTAAAATACTAGCTAAACGTTGATTATTTGAATGTTATATTTCTTAGAACCACTGTTGGTCGTACGTAAAATATCAGTTACATAGTAAGAAATATTAGCTAATGCTTGTTATGAGCCAAATAAGGTAACAGCAAGTTGTCCTAGTGGGAAGATTATCTAACTGCGATTTGTCCTACGATATTATTCTATTGGGGCGTACACGATAGTATTAAAGGTAGATTTTGCCCGTTATTGGTTTGTATCTTAGAAGCTTTAGCGTATCGGCTAAATAGAATATAAATCGAAGTTCCAAAGAGTTTGACTAAGCATTATTAGTCTCGAGATCCCACTTCTCTAATTTTGCGACATCTAATACACATTCTATAGGTCCTATCTTCGGAACTAGCTCACTAATAACTTTAAATTAGTTACTTGCAAGTTCGTATCGATATCGATTTCAAAGGTATTGTCTTCTCTGAAAGAAATATCCGACAATTTCTAAAAGATTCCGAGAGAAGTACAGATCAGACAGTGCTCGATATTCGAACAGATTAGACACTTTTCGATTCTCGTACGTTAAACACGTACGTTAAATATTTACATATTCAAAGTAATCGTCGATCAGATATTCACGATACTTCTACATGTTCAATGAAACACCTAGTTCGTACGGGCTGTGTTAATTCTCACGTGTTCCTATTAAAGTTCTAATTTTTATCGATTGTCACTATGCGGATTTTGATGCATCTACAGGAAATTTCAAAGTGCAAAAATACATTGAAGGCATATAATACGAAAAAATATATAAAATACTCAAAATATCATGCTTTTTATAATACTTGGTAGGTAAAACAATTTTCTATAGTTTGCACGTGTCTTAATTATATTCTAAAAAATAGGAACCTGCGTAAAAATCTATCTCAGCAAAGCATTAGCGGAAATATTGATACGTCCGTACATTGATAAAAGAAAGGAAGGGAAGAAAAAATTGATAGAAACTGACAGGGCAAGGCAAAGATAGAAAATAGTTCTGAGAGCAAGAGAAATTAGCGTAAATTAGCGGCAATTATTGTCCAATGGAATTTGTTTGGGTTGTGGAGCCGTGAACCATTAGGTTTGAGCTGCAACCTGACAGTCGAATCGTTTCAGTTCGTCGGTTGCTCATCAGGCAGTTTTTACGCGTGCATTTGCAATTTCATCGATCGAACTCAGTCACAAGAGGGAAACTAGAGGAACAGAGAAAAACGGATGAAAGAGAGAAAAAAATTGGAAACCGCGTATGCGGTTCGTTTAACGCGCAAACGAGGGAGTCATATCAGTGGAAAACAAGCTCTTCCCGGTCAACGACTCGGCATGTGATAACTATCGATGCCGGTTTCAGTCTATTGTAACCTCAAACGCGAAGGGTGAGAGCCGGGAATCCACAAATTCATACATAACTTGCCCCGGTGCAGGATGTATTCGTCGCGATTGTATTTGAAACGTTTCCTACACGGCTTTGCGGCCGATGAAAATATCGAGTTAGCAGGTAAGCAACGGTTGCAATTGATATGAATGACTTTTTGGATTGTTATATTACTTATCTTTATATTATGTCATACAGAGTGTCTCAAACAATTGGGGCAAGCTACAGTTTTAAAACGGTGAAAGATCGGAAAGAATTAAAAATATTCTGCAAGAAGAATCTGTCTGCATATTAAATTACAAATTTATATAGTTATATTATAAAGTAGCATTGGATCATAAAAGACGAATATATCAAATATTGAGTATATTACATAATATAGCAAAATGAATCAAATATTGTAAGAATCTATCCTCCTAAGGGCAAAATTTTATTAAATTATAATTCTATGTAATTTTACTGGAAAATATCGTCAGGTTATGAAAGTTCAACCGCCTGAGTTTCTAAATTTCCTCTGTCGGGCACTTGATATGTCACTTGCCCTCTCGGCGCATCGGTAATTAAAGATTTTAATTATAGCAGCTCGACATGGAGACCGACCGAGCCCTCTTTTATTCATCGTCGTGCCGCGTTTCGCTTATTCGCCGTTTGCGTTCCATCCATTCGTGAAACGTATCAGCGCGCTAGCTTGGACAGCTACGTAACGCCGGGGATCGTCGCGACGCGACACGACGCGACGCTCTGAACGAGCTGAATGGTAGACGCGAAGTTGGCGCTGCTCGATCAACCCGATAATTAGCCGGTGATGTCTGAAAGGGGCGTCTCGAATTGACGTTCCAGCTTGCTGCAACGAAAGATCGAGAGAGAACGAGAGACTCAATGAAACGACGAAAAAGAAGAAGACGAAGATAATGGAAAATGGAAAAAGGACGAGGATAGGAGACGCTCGGGCGCTACAGCAATTTCTCCACGTGATAATTATTTCGTTGTTCGCTAGTACCGTCGATAATCGTGATGATTATGAAGAAAATCAACGCGTTCGTACCAATAATTTTAATTAATAGGAACTAGATACTTTGTACGTATTTTTATACATTTCTTGCACAGTTCGGAAACGCAGAATTGGTTCCAAATTTGACCAATATGTGCTAATGAA
Organism: Bombus soroeensis; assembly: GCA_014737365.1. Classification (NCBI taxonomy): domain Eukaryota; kingdom Metazoa; phylum Arthropoda; class Insecta; order Hymenoptera; family Apidae; genus Bombus; species Bombus soroeensis. Next base: position 1,444,997 of record JACXIL010000198.1, read on the forward strand.
ATTTCAAAGTGTCTTATATAACACATACGACATGTAGACATGAAAATTTTCTTTAAAATATTTTCATAAGCCAGCGTATGTGTGAATATCGTTGAAACGTGGTTGTGTTACTTTACAAAAGCTTTTCTAAAAAGCGATCGCTGCTATGTATATACATACGTACTTAAAGATAAGATTCATCACGAGCGACGCCTTTCATCCGCGTTTCGTTAACTCTGATCAGATTAAGGCAGTCTTTGAAGATTGTGGCTTTGATTTTCATCGGTCTTTTCGAGTCTTTTATCGAGACGCTACACACGTAGCGAGTTTCAAAAGTTAATGAAAATACGGTGGCTGAAATGAGTCGCTTTTATAATCTTGAGTCTCTACTATGTCGATAGAGCCTTCAGAATCTTTTAAATTATTCTTTAAATGAAAATTTTCAATGTGTTGGATATAGGTAACAGAATGTAAAAGATTGTAAATTGTGTGTCATTTGGCATTGGTTAATTCATTCAGAGTCGAACAGTGAAATAATGAGAGTATTGAAGCAAATCGTTAGCATTATTGAAGAATTGTTCCATCAAGGTATAAAAAATTGTATTCACTTTACAAACACACGGAAACACAAAAGAAATTTCCAAGATTTGTAAAGGAATAGTTTAACAAGATATTATAAATGCATGAATTCCTCCAAATTCCATAAAACTGTAAAAAAATCTGCATATAAAAGTGGCGAAAAAACTTGAACTTTCTTTTCATAATAATAATGGTGTTAAAAAGCAGAGTGCATATATGCAACACTGAATATGAAAGAATTAATTCATTTCTTACTTGTTGCACTATTTTTCTATTCAATATTCGTTTCAAATTTCTTCTTTTCAAAGAGTACTGTACAGATTGTTAACGTGCTCTCTTAAATAATCCATAATAATCGCAAGTAAAATATTTTCATTTGCGACTGTTTATCATTAGATTTTATTTCTTTTTTTTAAATGATAAATTAAATTCGTCTCGTCGAAACAACCCTTTATATCAGCTGTAATGCAGTGTACACATCCCTCGTTAACAACCGTAGATTTATCTATCATATCCATCTTCATTTTTCTTCTTTACAGAAGCCACATTCTTCATATTTAATCAGAACAAATTCAATACATCATTTTACTAAAAACACCGTTAAAACCATCTTTTGTAAAATGTATATTATTTATTTTCCTTACATTAATAGATTACGGATTTGGATAGCAAAGGAATGAAATCTACGAATTATAATGTGTACTTTGAATCTTTTATAATATATTTTTATACATTATACGCATTTTGAGCATTTTCCACTTTATCTAAAATGTATAAAAATTCATAGTCTAGTTATTAATAAGCGAAGCAATGGTTTCCAGTAAACTGAAATTCAGTTATATCAATAGCTTACACGGTGTCTCGTAAAGTCGACTTGTGCTGTTCCAGATTTTATACGTCCAACTCATTCTTTTTCCTGCAAGGCTGGATGAAACATCTTATAAGTACTCTGTACATTTCTAGTAGATTCTCCGTGGTTAATCTCTGACGATGCATGGCTTTCGCGAAGAATTTACGTGGACCCGTGTCCGGGTTTCAAGAGCAACGAGATGTATGCTTGTGAAATAAGTTGTGCCGCGAGGTTTTCGGTCCTCCGTCGAGATTCCTCGCCTCGAGCTTTACCTCCTTCGAGCTTCTCTTACCCTAGGTCTGTCCCTACGCTGAACCGGTTAAGCTGTGTCGATCCCCGCGGTCGGATATTAAACGCCAAGGTAAATAAAATTGAATTCAACCGAAGAAAGTTACGCCGAGACATTCTTTCGTTCGCCAAGCAGAATTCTTCGAATTATTCTCGAATGTATGCACAGTTGAATTGCTTCCACCTCTCTTTTCCTTTTGTTCTCTGAATGCAGACTGAATTTTTATCGAAATATTTAATCGAGATCCTGTCAAAGCAAAAGTTTTGATGAAATCGGTATGGTTTTAAGGAAAAAATTATGGTTAGATATTATAACGTAAAGTAAAGACAGATGTAGAGTTAACGCAATATTTTGATACATCAGTTGTAACAGTTGAAAAGTAGAAATAATATTCACTAGAGATTGTAACAGTTTCAAAATTTGTAAGATTGTAAAGTTATCGTCCGAATAAAACATTCGACGTATATACGTGAAAATTATATCCATATCGTTGTTTTCGGCAACATCGGCTGATGACTTTATCATTTAGCTGAGTCGATGTACTAAGGATCCACAGGAGACAGGGGGAATGCCAATTTTTTGGCATTTCTCAGTAAACAAACACATATCTTTCAATATATAATGTCACAGCTTTATGTTTTCTCATAGATATCACATGAAAATGAAACGTTTTGTTCTTCAATTTTTACTTATAATTTTAAGTAATATATAACACGTTAAACTGTAGAAAAAGAGAAGTACGTTGTACACCTTAATTTCTTGTAACTATTGTAAAACTCAGGAAATTTTTATTCAGATTAATACGACATAGCCAGTGATAAAGAGCACAAACAGGAACGTACGAAAAAAATGTTCAACTCAAAATTCGTTAAAATTGACTTTGCCCCTTTTCCCTTCATATATTTGCAATATATATTTATTTTATATATATTATATATATTAATATATATATATATATTAATAAAAAAAAGGACATGTTTACGTATCGTGGATGCTTCCTTGAGTCGAATTTATATTATACGCTGGGTTTTCCGCAATATTCGCTTCTCTCTGGCCTTACTTCATCCATCGTAACATTAATTACGAGCCCCGTCCGTCTGATTCACGACAGCACGTGAATTACAGGAGCAGCAACGACAAACGTTTCCCACGAATGTAAAAGAAATATGGTTGAATCGAGAAACGGAAACACGAAAGCACCAAGCTCATAACAATGGAACAGATAGCATCCTATTCTAATAGAATTGTACCGTCTCGTTCCTTGAATATGTTGCTTGCAAAAGAGAATTATCTATTCTAATATCTTCGTTGGTCCACAAACTACGCATTTATTAATATTATAATAGCTTTTCGTATTTAAACGGCATTAAATCGGGATACGATGAATGGATAAAAATTACTTGTTTTTAAACAAAGAACGTAGAATGTACACAATATTTCTAAAAATTTATTTGTTTAAAAAATATAATAAGAGACATCATACCTTGTTAACATTTGTTATAATATGTTGATCCATTTTCATGAAATGTTTACATCTATAAATTTCAAACAATTATACAAAATATGGATAAATTGGAAGTTTTATATTCGATATTATCATTTGGTCGTAAAAATTGTCCAATTCCTATCATTTTTCGATCTACATAATTATGATACGCAATGTTTCATTAGTTTTTCGTCGAGTAACCAAAATTAATAACCATCTAAATCAAATGATCGAAGTCGTTAATCATCTTTTCTTTTTTCGTAATTTTCACGTTAAACAGAACAACTACAGAGGTAGACAGGGTAAAACAGAAGAAGGCTCGTTTTATGAAGATCTTACGTCAGCAGGTTGCGTGAAAACGCTTCTAATACCTGAACAATAGGATCCAGAAACCTTTCGTGTCTTCTCTGGAATCGCCATACGAGGGCCTTGAATGCGCGTAGCGGTGTGTCACTAATATACGAAGAATGAAGGTTAACACGCTTCCAATTCTGGAGGAATGGGCACGTATGTAAGTCCTGACACGGAGAAGAAAAGAGCTTGCGAATGGTGCTCGTTCCACGAGCCAGGAATAGACGATTCTCATGGCAACGAGACTCGGAGATTTTCGCGTACTGCGTTTTCGACTTTTCTCATTGTTGTCAGCCGAGATACATACCTCGAACTCACCTGGATAACAAAGCTACCCCTTTTGAACGGGGCGTAGCATGCTCGAAAAAATTCAAGCAAACAAATCGCCGCCATTGTTCCACAATTGAAATTCGTAAACAATCCACGGTGAAATAGCAAGTCTGAAGGATTCAAACTTTAATGGGCTTTCGTCCTGTTTTTCCACTCTCTTCAGCATAAATTGGGTCGTTTTTAATTGTGGATTAATCGTTAAATCGATTGATTTTGGCGTTAAGATATCCGAAATTCACTCTGATGTGCGATCAAGATTTATTTAATATCATGTGGTTTTTGTTCAACAAAATTTCAAGAGTCTTGCATTATTATTATCTCATCGATAATTTGTAAGTTTACAATATGTCTATTGTTTGTTATATTTTCTGCCTAGTTTATCGTGGTTTAATGATGAATATTGAAAGATTCGATGCCGTTATTGTGAAGTAAATTTGTAATCTCCTTACAAGTTTTAACTTTTAAACAATCCTAGCTATTTATTTATATGCTAATTCAGTCACTGGTTTCTCACTTTTGTATTCCATGTTTCAATTATTCTTGATTTCCTTCCTTTCTCTTCAGTTATTAATAATTCATTCTCTTCCACAATTCCTCCTCCTCGTCTTTCACGGAATCGATTTTCATCTCAATTCAAATCGTAACGTTGCAATATTAATACCAAGTATTTCATTATAGTATATAAAATATAATTATGGTAATTACATTATAGTTATTAGTAAATTAATAACATAAGACTGGAGTAAAGTCTTGTCTGCCACTCATTTTAATGAAACTGAACAATTTATCTAAAGTATTCTGCCTTTAGAAACGATTCATCGTTCCTTCGTTTTGCGCTATAGTACTTAACAGATTGCAAAACAGAAATGTAAAATCAGTCATAAGGTCGGAGTTTAAGCAAGTTTCTCCTTTTCTTTTTCAAAACTCCAAAACGAAAGTTTCGATCGCTCAAATGAAAAACGTTTCGTTGTAGCGCAACGATAATTAGATCGACGAAACATAATTATTTAACCTCTGAATGTATGATTTTCCATGAATAAAAAATAATATTTCTAAACCTATCTATAACATTTAAACATTTTCGATATCGCTCCCCCAATTTTTCTCCGCAATTACGAAAGTACAAAGAAAAGAGTTAATTAGGAAGAATCGTTGAATGATTTTTTTCATTACGAGCAAGCCAGTACTTCCATTCGTCGTTGTCGTATCTCGTATCTCCTACCTCATCTTCGTGACTGGCGCACAGTATACTCGGTTCATTTATCGTGTCCTGTCTTTGTATTCCATGTTATTAATATTTTCTGCTAGAATCGCGGAATAACCGCGATTCAGAAACTCCTAAAAGCACATTTGTCCTACTTCAACATTTGTAACGGGAATACGACGTCGCTGCCAACCACACGACTCGATTTAAATCTCCTTTCTACCTAGACGAACGGAATTCGCATAGCACGTATGATCGTTTCACATATTCCATTATTTCGAATTACCATATCGAGCCCATTATCATATATTTATTATGCTAATATTCTGCATAATAATATTAATTTATCAATAAAAGAGCACATATTTTACGCGAGTTATGGAAACAAACAACTTTGCTATTTGTATAATGTATTAATTACCTGATAAGAATAATTATAAATATGTTTATCAGGCGGTTTAAGTAAAACTTTGCGTTCTTCGTATCTATCGAACAAAGAGACTGCACCGTTTTAAACGCGATATTATTTTTTTACTACACTAAGATTGGCTTTTAAAAGAGTCAATTAGGATCGATCGGTTTCGTATATGAAAAGAACAATAAAGACGATACCGAAGATAATTCCGGTCTTCGGACCACGAATATACAGTAGATTACCATTATTGGGTCCTTTCGGAGGACGTGAGGCTCAGCATAATAATATCGCACAGTAAAAGCTAATTAGTCGAGAAATTAAAAGAGGAAGGAGGAAAATAAAAGACAAATTACGTGATCTCGTATCGTGAAAGAGTTTCGCTTCATTTTGAGTTTTAATCGATTATAGTTTTCATTCAACGTTCCTTTAGAAACTGAGATTAAATGTACGTTCAAATATTTGAGATGCAAAATTACATTATACAGGGAATTTATAAATATAAACTGTAGGACTTTTAGCGAATAAATAGTACGTAGTTAAATATTCATTAGAGCGTTTAAATATTATAATAGTTGCTAATAAGCTGTAACTAAACTTCATTATATTAAACGTTCCTATATTTTTTACTTAGTAATATCGTTTATTATACTTACTGATAATCCAAAGATAAATATTCATTAAGATGTTTGTACCTATTTTGAAATATTTCATTTCAATGTTGTACTTGAATGTCTTATTAAACTTTACAATTTTACTGAAGACACGAAGCACGAAATTGCCAGTATTGTAACATATCTTTTTACAACACTATAAAGTTTCGTAAAGACATAAATCATACGTTACATAAATTACAAATTATTTAATTGTCCACCCTATTCGACGGAAAATTGTAAAATTATAAAAGAGAAGTCTTTAACCGTGAAATCCTTTTTTGCATGAGAGATTTAATTGAATTTTTTACTTTGATAATTAACACGGTTTACAAACGAGGTAGTGTTAGTGATGAAATGTTACATACTGCAGCCTTACGTCCTTGGAACAAACGAGATTATAGTTTGTAACACCACGTCGTACTTGTTCTGTGTTCTTTAATATGAAACTTCAGAAGCCATCAAACTATAAATAAATCTCATTCTTTCAACTGCACGGGAAAAAATTATATCAAACTCTGCTGCATGTATAATATATATGCTAAGTTGTAACATTTGAAATTTTCAATTTTGATGCATCTATATCCTAAACTTTATTTTCTTCTTATTAAAAAAAACATCTCCCTCTTTGTAGATAGATTTTCTGTAGATATCTATTGGGTTGACAATAAAATTACGTGGTAATGACAAAATCCGCAATCACTTAGTCGCCAATGCAATATAATCTGCCACTACACAATAAAAAATTCTAACTAAAACTACTCATAATACAGTCCAATACGGCATGACCAAAGTAAACAGCCTCTTTGCTGCTCTCGGTGAACAGATAGGAGGTGAAGGATCGTGGAAGCGGAAGCGGAGGCGGTTTGGTAGCAACCAGAAGGAGGAGACAGGTCGCAGAGGCTTCGGGCTACCGAGATAATAGGCCAGCGATTAGCGGCAGACAGGACGCGTGTAACCGGCGCTGCTCGCCGATCGAATATTAACGAGCGCTATTATTAACGTCCGACTTCCTATCATGGAATTGAGCTGTGTCTCTAAGCGCGTGGGCGCTGTCACGGCTGCTAACCTCGTTGATGCATTGGGTCCACTGTCCTTGTCGCGACCTAATCGATTGTATTTTACGAAAATTGAACGTTCGACGCCATTGAGGTTGCGAGCGGAGAACGCGCCGCGTCGAACCGAGCCGCCGTTCTAATTTCGTCGCACCAAACAATCGATGTTAACGCAATTAACGCCCTTGGATACCTTTCATACACGTCCGAATACGTGTGCGTTAATTTAAGGCTGAATGCCTGTAGAGACGTGTACAGATTGAAACATGTTTGTTACGGATTTTATACTTCACGCACACAATGTTGGACATTAAAAAATAACGTTCCTGCGAACATTTTATTACATTATAATTTTGAATATTTAACAATTTCAAGATCTTCTTACATTAGTATTATGTCAAGTACTTTTTCATAGCAACGGGTATTTTTTATGGAGATAAGTTTCATGTCATTTGATGACTAAGCGGATATACTTTAACCGTTTGATTCCCAGGGGTCTTTGGAAAAACAGGGTCGAAAAATCCTGAACAGCGCGATAGCGCTTGTCATATTTTTATGAAATACGTCTATATTATTATATATCCGTACTACTTAGTTTATAAATATTTCAAGTTTTGTTCAATAAAAATTATTGAGAAGATAACAATGAAATACAAAATACCGTCAGTCGTCCGTAGCGTTCAAATGTACTGGGACTTTTCGACACAAAATCTAAACGGTTAATATGATGCAATTAGAATATACAATTCGTTAGTCGCAAAGGATATGTGGGTAAAACTTCGTTAGAATAGAATATCGACTAGAAGTATAAGTTAAACGATTACTACAATCGTTAATAAAACGGACGAAACGTAAATCGAACACGAAGTATTCTAGTGTTCGATGAGTTTGCAGAGTGAAATCAAATTAGGTAATTAAGATGAAGAGGTGCGCCAGTGAAGTACTTCTTGCGAAGGATGCTTGATCAGAATTCCTCGGAAAATTTAGGCAATTAATGAAATCGCCAACCCGACGGTGTCGAGTGCTATAAGCTTTAAAATACCGACATTCGGTGATCAAACATTTATGTGCTTCATAAATCAAAGTAACCTGTCTTCTGTACACTTTTGAAAGCTTTGCGATATTGCTTTTATATATTATACGAAAACTTCTAGTTGCTAAAATTATTCTCTAATTTCTTAGGTATTTTATCTCGATTGTTCAAAATCATTGTGATTGTATATTTTTTTATTTGTTTAATTTTAACGTTGTGTCTTTTGTATATAAAAAAGTAACATTATTTAGGTTTCTAAAAAATCAAAAAGAAAATTGGAGTACTTATCCATCCCTTTTTTACGTCATACGATTGTTTATAGAGATAAACGCTAGACTTTAGGAAAGATAAAGAATAAAAAATCAAAGGAAAGAAGTGCAAAGATAAAATTTTGTTAGTTCGTCAATGGACCAGTTTGTCTACGGAGAATTGAAAAATGTATAATTTTTTCAATAAAGCGATCGATTCCGAAGCGTCAAACGCTTCTCGAACAATAACATCATTTACATATATCGATATTTCGCAGAATACTATCGTCTACATAGAATTCTTACATTGACAAGAGATTCACAGTGAACTGCAAATAATTTCCTTCATAGCACAGAGGCAGTTTCCTTCATATTTACTCTACTTTGTAAATATAATACGTTGATATATCTTCGCAAATATACTATTTCTTTATGAAATTCTGAGCTCGTATTATTGAACAGAGGCTGAAATAACTTTAAACAAAAGTACATGTGAGATGTATTTAATATTATTTCAATAATATTAATATTATAAAATAATATTTTATTAATTTCGAACAGGAATATATTTCTATAAATTCCGTTTGAAAATCGGTGAATAAATTTCTACATATATAGATCATTCACTTTATTCCATAATTAACATTTTGTGGACCGTACGATTTGACAAGCGTATAGTCTGAATTCTCGCGTATTTTTAGAGTGATTGAAAAGATTCAAAAAGTCGCTCGGGAAGTTCGTTCCTATTTACATTTCGGTTCGATATATATTTATTGAATTACACAGGTGCCATTTTGTTCCGCAACCTTTCTCCATCTTTCACACAAATATTTCATTTGAATATTCCATTATTTCAGAACGTCGATTTTTCGGCGAAAAACTTTCCAGTATAATTTTTTATGTCAACCAAATTCCTTAGAAATCGGAACAAACTTTCCGAGCAGCATTTAAGAAGCATAATATTTTATTAAAAATCAATGAGCATATTTAAAGAAACTTCTAGTGACGTTTTTTAGTGTGATATGCTTGAAAACAATTCCCCCAATGGAGAGATACTAAGGAAAATTTATTATTATATTAAATACCTTGAAAATTAGAACGAACTTTTCGAGCGACCAATATTATATCTAATATATTGATTATTATTATTAATTTTATTAATAATTTTTATTAATTCATTTACATGAAGTATATAAGACGCGAATTTGCTTCTCCAGCTGACAGTGTTACGGCATTGATAGTTAAAGTGGACTAAGTTACATTTGAGTTTATAGAATTAATTTATTCCGATAAGCTGCATTAATCTTACGAAGGTTGATGCACTAAATGTTTTAAAATAAAATCCAGATAACAGACCGGAATTGATTCTGGCATTGAATATTTTCTGTTCACGTTCATGTTAGACATCGAATTATTTAGCTTGTAGCAAATACAAGGGAAATTGTAACCCGATGAAACAGAAACATACCTATCTTATGATTCTAAACATGTCAACATGTCAACTGCGTCAACGACTGACCACAAAACCATATCCACTGGTAATCCATATTCAGTCATCACCAAATTATACACAATGAAATATTTTTCCTAAAAGTAGTTTACTTGCATTGATTACGTTACTAAAACATCGGTGAAACATATCAATCATAAATCAGCCCTGACCAGTTTGGGATCTATGATACAAAACACATGGATTTTTATCATTCAAAGGTAAGTATACAGGAAGAAAGAATTGCCTTTAATAAGCAGAGCCTAGAATCCGTACTGAGAGTGAAACAAATGGAATTTAACTGCAATCTCGACGGGATTACTTCGACGTAGCGTGGCTTGGAACGAAGTTGATGCTCGTCTTATTTGGAACCTTCGTTGCTTCGAGAACGCGAACAAGTAGGTGGAGAGGGAAAAGAGAGGCCGAGAGAAAGAGAGATCCAAGAAATTTCCGCCAGTGAAATGGCAAATGATCCGTAACACCGGTGTTAGAAATTCAAATAAGAAGGCTCGCCAGGGAGACGAACTTTTATGCCTCCATTCAACACCGTTTAAGCGCAACTCGTCGACCCGTGCAACGAAAGCACGAAACATTTTCCGCGAGTCGTTCGACAGTCTTTCCAGAAACGAGTTCACTTCCTGTTGTTCGCTAGAAATATCGTAATTGGTATTATAGCAATTAAGCTAATGGTTGGAGTGACTCGTTAAGAGGCTTGTTAAGATAATAAAGGAGACTGTACGGTAAAACAAGTGTACGGTGAAGTTAAAAACAAGTGCCGTGCGTATCTTCGTAATTCATGAAAAATGTGTCAATGTGGCCACTTGGCAGCTACTTGTCGAAATGCTCGCCAACAGAAATTTATTCGCGTGTATTGCAGTGAATTAATATCTGTCAAATACTGTATATCGAATGAAATCAATATATCTTCAACGAAATATCGCATTCTCTGAATTTTGTAGTTGTTCGAATCGTTATCACGCAACAACGCATAATTATAAGTAGAAAGAATAAGCATTTAAACAACAATTTTGTATGTACATAAATTTCCTTCGTTTCATTTTGTTTTAGCACTCTATTATATGCTCTAATCCCCGGAACTCAATTTTTCATCTCGTTCCGGCGCAAAAAAATGCTAGAGAAGAAAGTGACAAGACACGGAATTTTCTTGGACTTTCAAATAATAGAAAAACAAAGAGGTTCATGGCTTCGAAGGGTGATAGGGGTCGAAGTGAAAAAGGGTTGAAAGAAAGGGGTGATTTTAGTCGCTGACCTCGTAATGAATAACCCGGAAGAGCCTTCGGGCTTCGACCGAGAATCGGACTCTTCTCAAATGCCGACTGTCCATTCTTTTTGAGCAATCATGCGACAGGCAAGCATAAACCTGAAAAAAGTGAGTGAAAGAGAGAGAGAGAGAGAGAGAGAGAGAGACAGACAGACAGAGACAGAGAGAGGAAAGAATTGGGAGATGGTAGGGGTAATGGTCCACAAATCACAATGCGGAAGGACAAAAAGTTTGCCTCGAAAGAACGGAATAATAAATCTTTGAATATCTTTAAATACAGACGGAAATAAAGGAACCGATAGTTCACGATTTATCTTTACATCTCGTTAATTGCGTCGTCTATCTCACTCCGTGGTGTCAAGCTGGAAATCTTATTGTTCCAGGCAAATGAATTATTTTAATTGCACCATTATTTTTAGAATTAAGCTTATTTTTGTATTAACGAATAAACAATTTTTTTCACAACTTTTGTGATCTTCATGTTGTTCGACGGCTAAGATGGTTGGAAGGTAAACGATTCCTAAAAAAATGACACATCTATCTAATTCCGCCAATAAGCATTATTTACTTTTAATTTTATACTCAATACGGGGACAGTTTGTGTTTATTAAAATTCATTTCAAATTTTAGTGCATTATGTCTTGGTTGTATCAAGAACACTGGAAAATAAATGTTTCTATTATTATTATTATTATTATTTTATGTTAACTAATTTGAATTTACAATCTTGTTGTTTTTGTGCTTTTTAAAAATATCTTTCATATTGATAGCCTGTACATTTTCTATTTAATATCGTATATCAATGTTCGATTTAACGTGTGCAGGTTAGAATGAAAATTGTCAGTGACGCGTACAAAGGAAATTAAAGTGAAAAACAGAAAAACAAAGTTACTAATAACAGTCAGCGTTATTACTGCAGTACCATAAAATATCCTTCCAATTTAATATCAAAATGATCAGTATCAATCAAATGCATTTCAATCAAATAGGTACGTTTCACATTCGACAAGCCAAGTCTGGCTATTGATGAAATGATTTCACACTAGCTACGAAATAAAATATGTCACCAAAAATTATTATATAATAATATAATTCAATTATATATGTATTTCTTATTACAAACATGATATAATATTATTATTAATATANTCATTAGGTGGTATTGACAAAATCCGCAATCACTTAGTTGCCAACCCAATATATAAACGAGTATTTATATTGTTATACAATATAATTCATACTAATTGGATAACGACGCGTCATTAAAAATCTAATACACGTACACAATGTTATTTGTATTGCAATTTCTATAGTAAAATTTCATTATAATCGCAGATTCTTTATTACGTTCACATTCTTGGTTACATTCTTCATTCACATGACATTATATATCGTTATATATCTTGGATTCTTATATTATATACAGTGACTTACACTGTGTCAAGTCAATTAAATATTCTTGATATTAAGGGATCCTCGGATTTCTTATGATATCTTTATTTAGTCTTTCGACGAATAATTTAGAATTATTTAAAGAATTATTTCTTACTCTTAGAATTATTCATTATTATTTTATGACTAGGATCTTCTTTAAGCAATATTTATTGGCTAAATATGTGAGTGAAATTATAGTTACTTTGTATAGAAAACTAGTTCGTTGACGCGGTAAGTAGAATAGCCCTATATGTGTTCAGACAAACTATGATGTGCGATCACGCATTTATTATATTATGATAGGTGTTTTATTTTCAGTATGAAGAATATATTCTTTGGTTTGATAATATATTTCAGTCGATAATATATTTTTTGAATGAAAAACATTACGAATTTATTTTTGCTACTATAATATATATATAACTTTTAGAAAGGATGATACTTTCAACGATAAATGGTCAGATAAAAAAAAAGACACATATTTCAGATTTTTAATATTATAATACAAGATCACTTTGCCACTTAATAATGAGAAGACGATTATTATCATGAGCGAACATAATAGCGAAAGAATAAATCTGCAAATAACAAAATGTAGGTTTCTCAACCTGCAAACTCATCATACGAAAAGCGGAGCAATTTCACTTAGGAAGATTAAGAAGACCATAATGCTCCTTCTTCACGATATTGCACAACTCCTTCGCAACCTATTATCGTGCATCATTAAAAATGCAAAAGACACTTTAGATAAACAAAATTACCGCCACATCTTATAAAATCGTCAAGCATCTCAGCATGCTAATAGTTTAGCTTCACTCCCCCGAGTGATTGTCCAATAAAAATATAAAGAAATAGAAAAATCTATAAGAAAAACCAAATATCTCCATTTATATGATATCGAAGTAGGCAAATTAATAGAGACAGGCACGACAATAGATATTCATAAAGTAAAGTGGTCGGTGCATATCATCCCTGAACTATCACCTACTTAATCGTTCTTCGCTTCCACTTGCGTAATCCTAAAGCGCATTTTCGAAATTTATTTCCAACAAAACGCACTCGATTGGCGTCGAGATGATCGTTTTGAATGCGTCGATCGTTTCCACGTTTTTTAAGCAGCTTTACAACCAGAAATTTATCAAACTCTTCCATGTGTTTACACGTGTGTGGATCTGGTGCACGCTCGATTTTGTATAGCCGTTAATTAAAATCGCCGTGAGCACTCGCGGATGCCTGGACGATTAAAATTTCCGGGAAAAACGATGCAGGTGTCGCGATACCTCAACCAGAGCTTCTAAAATGCGCCCACGTACAGTCGAATCGATCCCTGTCAATTGATCAGGAGAAATACGATTGGCTGTGCTTTAGCTCGCGGCGTCTAATTTAGAAATTGACCTCGTTAAATCTCTTTCGACAATAATTGAGTGAACGTCTTTCGCATCTACGTTGAAAAGATCGCCTGTTCTTCTAGCTTTTTCGCTCTTTCCCTTTTCTCTTCCTTCTAGTCATTCGATCGAATGACATATAGTGATTGAATTATCACGAGTAATCTGGATAGAGAAATTTATGGAACCACATTTTCATAGCTTCTCATTTATTTTAAAATTTTTATAATGATGATTTTATTATATTTTATGTATTTTGCAATTTTAATAATAATCGTAGAATTTTACTGTGGCACAAATACAACAACGAAGAGATGAAATGTCCTAATATTTGACCAATATTTAACAATTAAGCAATCACGAACAATATCTTGTTATAGTAACTTACATCCGTTTGTAAATATTAACACACTTGCTGATTGCCTAGAAAACCAAGTAATTAATTAAAATTATCAAGAAAATGGAGATCGGTCAAGACCACATATTTGTGCGATATAACGATTCGGAGTATATAGAACAATTTCATAGAAATTATTTGCAAGACAATAAATAATTTACGATAATAATCGTAATCATAATTATTAATCATTTTATTAATATTATTAATCACGAAGTGTATCTACAATTTTCTTTTTAAATAAAGCCTTCTATATTTATTTTAGCAATTCGAAATCTTCTAATAGTCGTATTATATACTGACAATTTATATCCGTTATAACGAGTTTCCTAAAATCCTCCATATTAACAAAAATCTAACACATCTGGAATTGAATAGCCTGAAATGGCTCTGAAGGCTGATGAATCGGTTTCCTATACCATGTATCGATTCTACGTTATTCTCGTATTCTACGTCCGAATGGCGTGCACAATAAGAGGGAAGAAATATTTGAAACGCTCAAGAAACATTTTTAACATTGATTGACGTCGTTACTATCCTCGTTCGTTGTTTCTGTCTTCCCATTCGTATCTTGTTAAGAAACTGTATCTAATATTTTTGTTTTCGGTAAAATGCAACGTCCGTAAAATTTCCTTACATATACATTGATTATAGTATATAACAATATAGAGTATATAAAATTGATTTCATATCAACCATTACGGCCAATACAATTGGGATATGGTTTATTTCAATATAATTCGGTATAATTATGACCACGGAACGATTGCTTCAACGGATGAAAAATTACGAATTCGTATTACGTTACCATCGTTTGCAAATGGCGTTTCTTAGTTTCGACAAGTTTAATAATAGTTCAACGCTTGACAAGCTGAGACATCTTCTATTCAAAGTCGTATTTCATTCATCGAGACATGTTTGACTAGCTAGATTTATGAACTGTAATCCTGTGGAGGTTCAGGCTTCGTGTTAACGAGCCTGTTATCCTCTTTCACAGATTGACGGACTGTAGAAACTATAGGAACTGACCGAAGCATGGTCCTATGTATCACTGCATTAAACATGACCATGGAAATCTCGAATTTTCAAGATCTACATATAAGAAACACGTATGAGAAGATTACCATTTATCGATCAACGTCCAAACTTCATTTAAATGGCTTAAGTTTCTCGAACGTTTCGAATCGTTGTAAACTGTAAGAACGTCACGTAAAAGGCGAAATTGGTGTAACAAGACCGTACTTGTTGGGGCCAATTCTCATAATCAAGTAACCAAAGGCTAAAACAGGTGAAGAGGGGTAACATTAAAATCCATCAAGACCTTGTACGTTCCACGTATCGTTCTGAATTCCAGGAGCCGATAGAACGCAAAATGCATTTTCCTATAGCCAGGAATTATTGGCTTTTCATGCTTCAAAGGCCGTAGGAAGCAATGAATCCTTTTCATCGGGGTGCAACGTGGTGAAATTAATTTTAATCTCGTTGACGGCGTTTCGGCCAGCTCTTCGACCTTCCCCAATCTCTCCCCCGCCTCCTTTCTCTTTTACTCCTCTGTTCTTTCTCTATTTCTCTCCTTTTCTCGCATTCCTAATAGCGAACTGTTGACACTCGTGTTTCACTCTAAAATCGAAGGGCGTCGACCTACGTACTTTCTCTTAATCAGCCCTTTGGCCCCTTTTACCCGTACAATCCGTAACGTAACAAAGCGAAATCTATTATTTCCCTCTGTCTTTCAATTCCCGCCTCAGTGTTTGTCCGTTCATTGGTCGTCTATCTGTCCTCCAATTCTCTACTTTCCATTCCGTGCCTTTTTCTCCTTCTCTTTCGCTCGCCGCGCGTCTTTGTCGCTCTGTGTCCCCGTGCAATCTCTGCAGACGAGACACAATTTCGTCGCCGATCGGAGTGAATTACTCCAGATAATTTAGTTTTCCTCCTTTGATGGTGGACCCGACGTGACACTCTGCCCCGCTGCTCCACGTTCATTGTTCGCCAATGAAAATAACAGGTGAAATCTGGGCGAACGTTAATCGCTTGATCATTCGGAAAAGGAAGTTGCTGTTACAGATTTATAACTGCACGTTATGCAGCCTAGTCGCGAAATTTTACTTTTCAAAAAGGTTTATTTCAGAATTTCAGAATTTTTAACTAATTTGCTATCTACTATTGCATTTGTTCGAAAACATATTATTAGGGACGTTAATTACCAACGTACCTCGGGCACGTTAATTCGCTTATCTGCAAGATAACGAAGGTTCAAGTTATCGTCATTGAAGATTACGCTCGAGAGACGGGAGGCGTTTAAATTCCTGCCGTTTAGAACGTTTCGTTGAATTTCAATGCAAATTCTTTTTCATCGCACACATTTCACGCTGTATGCGTTTTAAAAGACAATTACGCCGGGTATTGCTGCGAGGACGACGCAATCGACCATAGAGTGATTCCTCGTATACAAACAAATCGAGATTTCAGGACGAAGTTTCTTTATGTTCCAGCTTTTGATTTCGCAGACGTCGATTTCGATATGTAACTGTGTAATCTAAAATTTATCTATATATTTCGTGAAAAATACGTATCGTAAAGTTTAACAAATTTCTATTAAATGAATACAACATTTCTATACGTTCGAGTTTTAAAAATATTGTTTTAATGAAAATTAACAGAATTTGTTGGTTGGTCAGCATGATATTATATTCAACACAACAAAACAAATTGTAAATAATAAACAATAATTCCCTATACGTATGGATTACTTACTTCTCAAAAATTCTTGGAATTTCTTCCAAGAGTTTTTTAATAAATCGACGAAAGAAGTTAAAAATTTAATTTGGACGGTTTGATATTTGTAACGTATTACTATGTTTAAAAATATTGTTTTAATGAAAATTTACAGAATTTGTTGGTTGGTCAGCATGATATTATATTCAACACAACAAAACAAATTGTAAATAATAAACAATAATTCCCTATACGTATGGATTACTTACTTCTCAAAAATTCTTGGAATTTCTTCCAAGAGTTTTTTAATAANATCGACGAAAGAAGTTAAAAATTTAATTTGTACGGTTTGATATTTGTAACGTATTACTATGTTTAAAAATATTGCTTTAATGAAAATTTACAGAATTTGTTGGTTGGTCAGCATGATATTATATTCAACACAACAAAACAAATTGTAAATAATAAACAATAATTCCCTATACGTATGGATTACTTACTTCTCAAAAATTCTTGGAATTTCTTCCAAGAGTTTTTTAATAAATCGACGAAAGAAGTTAAAAATTTAATTTGCACGGTTTGATATTTGTAACGTATTACTATGTTACTGTGTGTGTTAACTTAAATTTCAGGTCTTCGAAGAGATTTGTATCTTCGACCTTAAATGAAATCTAAAGAACCTTTTAAACCCACGGTATGCGTTTGACTAACTTGTGACGGTCGATGTAATTTCTACAAAACTGACGAATTTATATTCTTTGCTACTTGTATGTTTCATTAAAAGGTAACATATCCCTATCTGTATAAAGTAGCTGCCATTAGCTCGCCAAAGTAACCAGCAAGTACACTAAAATACCGATGAAAACCATTACATGCTATCGAAAATAATAATGTTTTTCAATGAACGTGATACGAAAGGGGGAAATATGATAAGCTGGTAATTCGTTAAACAAAGTCGAATGCTGATATATCTTCTCAAAACACGAACCGAAGGGAAGCACTTGATGGGAAATGGATTGCTCCCTGTAAAAATGGAAAGTTGCGAAAATGTATGGATTGGTACGATTCGAAAAATGCTGACCACTCGACATCAATGGATTTCCTTTTCCCGCGTGCTTCCGGTTTTATCGACGACGCGAACGCGACACCGCGATCAAATATCCATTTGCTTTTCGCAACGTGTTCCTGCGAACACGTTCTCGTGTGTCTATTGCCGGAAATCGAGAGTACGTTCCTCGGCGACGATCGAATGGAAAACTGTGGACCAAAAAAAGAAAAAGACGAGGGAAGGATAAAAGCGACAGGGTAAGCTCTGGCGTGGCGAAATATTTCATTTCTAGATTCAAGATGAGTATCTCCGTAGGGGAAAGTTATCAATCTTGGCTTCAGGTCCGAGTCTCGGGTTTACCGACAGCGATAAAGAAGAGCGAGCTTCTTTCGGGATGAAAACTTTTGGAAACTAGTGGCAGCTTATCTTTTTCCGATTAATGATCTTACGAAAGTAAGTTATTTATATCTCGAACATTTGATATTAATCGCGTACTTATGCTATGAAATTAAGAAACTAATAAGAGGTGGAAATTTTCGACGATATTCGGAAACTCCAAAATTCCAAAATAAATTGGAAAACTAAATTTCGAGAATTCTCGTTCCGAGGTTCGAAGCCAGCTTAAAGATCGAATACTTGGCAAATGTACATGCATCGTCGCCTACCTAGTAATATCCGAACCATGGAAATGAACCTTGTAAAATGAACATGGAATATTGAATTTGATTCGAATTTACTAGTCCCATCACTAGCTATTACGATTTACGATCCCTATTCTTGTTCACAATTCAGACTGATACGGTTCCGTTTCACCTGTCTTGCCTGAATCATGCTGCAAGTTAAACGAGCCTGCAATTATAACGAACCATTAATTTCTGACTGGCCTCGTTTGAACGAGCCCACTGAAATATTTGATATCCACTCGACGTTCCAACAGACACGATCAGATCGAGACGTTCTGAGAACCAGCGTGTTCCGCGAGCTCTTGTTGAAATAAAAAGTAACAGTGGAAAAGAAAAACGAGGATTGGTGTAACGAACTATCGACACCATTGACAAGTGCAAGGTGCGTGGATGAATAAAAAAGTAGAAAGACGAGCAAACCAGCATTGGAGACGAACCACGCGATGTAGAACAAGCTGCACTCCTTCGTCAACAGTTCGATCCCTTCTGCTTGTAATTCTTCATTTTCACTTTCTCTTCGTAGTGTAAAATCCAAAATAACCTCTGTTTCCCCGGAATACTCAACGTCCACCTCATCCAAAACTCATTCCACAATCTGTTCCGCGTCTCTCCCGCCAAAAAAAAAAAAAAAAAAAAAGAGAGAAACGATCGTGAACAGTCACGGCGCGATGGAAACGGCTCGCTTAAGCGTTAACAAATTTATCCAGCGTCCATCAGGGATTCTAGGATTCTTTCAAGCCGGGAGAAAAAGCTGCGCGCGTTACACGAACATACTCATACTGTTCTCTCGCGGAACGAGATTAAAAAACACAGAGCTCGCACACTTGTATGCGCGCACACACGCTTCGTCTGGGATACAATCCCCGATAATGGACCGAGCGAAACGGAACGTGTTTCTGGTGTCCCGTAATGGGTCCATTGTGCCGCGTATCGTAACGGAAGCGAATACAGTTTCGTTTAAAGCGTAGGAGAGAGAAATCCGTAGAGAGTCGTTGCGTATCGCTACGCATCTCTCCGATCTGGAACATGGCTTCGGGCGAGTGTCGCACATACTTTCGGTTTCGTGGCTCTACTATGTAGCAGCGTGTATAGATACACACATACACACGTGTTTTACGACTGACTTCTCAGTGTAACGAGATGGATTCTGAGGATCGTTACGTATCCATGCTGCTTCGCGTTCTTCGGTTATCTGGCGTTGTTACGTAGACGAGAAGAAAGTTACGATGTATTCTTTGTGCCAAAATCTATTTTTATAGCATTTTTATATCATACACTATTGGCGATGATACGTCACTAATTCGTTCCAACAATCACACAACTGAAGAGTCACGATTTTAAACGAGTCTGACCGTTTCGAATCGTGATAACCTTGCAAGAACATGATTAATTATTGACTACGAAGAAAAAATCAATAGAAGATTATTCCACACGTAAAGATAGGTCGAGAACGAAAAAACATTTTCTAGCAGCGAGTCTTGTTTCCAAGAAAATGAAATTTGTTTGAAATTTTGCTCAGTCTATATAATTTTGGCCAATTATCGACTTGATACGAGTAAACAGTTAGCAGGAGGCTATTCTGCATGCGAAAATAAGTAAGAAACGTAGAATAACATTTTTTCCGTTGAAAACCTCGTTTTAAGGAAAATAGAATTTGGACGTGTACATTGTACATACTTAATCAATTTTCAAATTTCATTCACTCGGAAACGAGGCGTCCTATGAAAATATTTCGCTCCATATTTTCAAAATGTTTTTCTTTTTTTACGTTTAATCTCCGCTGATACCCTGTGTACGAAGAAGAGAGAAATCAAAACAGAAAATGCAAGACACTGTTGCCACGACGTCTTCTCTGTCATCCGTAAGTTCCGCCTTCCTGGGAACGAAGCTCGTTTCACGGAAGTAACGGTTTTGCTAATTGAGCCAAGCCCCTTCAGGATCATGACTGTTCGAAAGTACTATTTTCCTATCTCTGTCGGCGTTTCTCATCGTCCCTTCCCTTTCGTTCGTCATCTCGTGGCTGCTCCACCATCTATCCGTCTTTTCCCCTTTGATAATAATCATCGAATCTGAATGCTCTCTTCTATCTTGCTGCGCCTCTTAGTCGCCTGGATTTTCTTTTTCAACGTTTGTATCCTTTTCGTTGGTAGCTAACAGAGGCTACAGCGAAGCTCAAAGGCTTCGATGAATTATTGATTTCCCCTAGGTAAGTGGATGGACTAAGGAAATGCTAAGGAACGTCGTTATCCGCTGGATCGGAGATACATACTAGGATTTAGTATCTCTCGGATCACTTGGAAAATATTGTCAGGATGAAACGCCGATGCAAACGATTCGATCCTGATAACCCGTCAGATTTTTCGTCTGTGTTTACTTTGTACACGATGCATTTAATGCGTCTGAAAGTTTTTAGAGATATATACAACGCGTACAATATTATAGGATTTTATTTATTCAGAAATATTAGACGTTAGGGTTTCTAATGATTTCTATTTTATATGATAAGTTTATTGATAGATAGATCTATTTACAATGGATTAAGCAGGAAACGATGGTTATTTAACATGAACTAAATACAGTAATGTGCTATAACTAAGAACTAAATAGATAATTCATAACTCACAACTAATAATTTACAACTCATAACAAATCGGAAACTCTCTCTGGACTCAACTCTCGACTCTTCACAACTTGACTCTTAGTTAACAACTCCCCGTTAACTCGTTTTTCTCCCTTGAGCATCCCTTTGTCTTTTCTCATAACCCTACCACGTACGTGTTTCCCAACCGTCCACGGGCATAGTCACGTAGGCCTTTTTTCTGCGTAACTATTCGACTGAAGGACCGACGACACATTGATGGGTTAGGAAAGAATGGCAACACATACAAATCAGGCTGCTGAAACGAGCAAAACTCTCACAGAAAGAAGACTAAAAAGAAAACACCCTACTGACTTCACTAAAGAAATAAAATAGTCAAACTCGAAGATGGTATCCCGCTGGGGGTAGCCATCCACATGTTATTATTAATGTATAATTAAGGTAGAAAAATTTACCAAATGGCCAGCTGGACAAATTGTAAAGTACAAATTAAACAATAAAAAAAACATTGATGAGCCGCTCGGGCCATTGAAGTTTCCAGACTCTTTTGGCCTGACGGCACTTAGGCTTCTTCGTAATATTGTTTATGGATATTTCTTAGGCCATCGATAGTCCACGATACTACAATATGGGCATTAAAGTTTTTTGTGGTGGATGTTCGAATACCTTCGTGGGCCAATGTATTCGTAAAGAGTACCAACAAGTATTCGAATGCTTACGTGAACCTGCTTACTTGATATTCGTCGAAACTAAACACTTTTTAAATAATAAGCAATGTCCTTCTTTGTACATGGCGCTTCCAAAATTTCTCACGAGAGAACGATGGATCGAGATGATCGACCGCGGCATTTAAAGTATTCGCAATAGCCGCGCGCGCTTCCTATGGCGATTACTTTTCCGATTTATGGCCAAATAAACTCTTTATAGAACATTTTCAAGAAGCACGACTTTGCGTTCGGATGATCGATCATAACCGCGAGCCACGTAATGCATCCTACATAGAATAGTGGAACGGTTGATAGAGTTTTCAAAGTAAATAACGATTTTCAGCCATAAAATCCTAAGTCATCGAGGCCTTCACGATCGCATAATTCATAGAATACCGTTTCGTTTACCATAAACGAAGCGAAAATTTTACGTATCGTTGAGTTAAAAACGAAAGGATCATGGCACGTGGAACAGATTCCTCGGTCATTTAAAAATTAATTAAAGATCGAAAAGTTGATCGACGATTAATATTCAAAAATTTTCGAACAATTATCATATCATTTAACTTCATACTTTATAGGTACATGCACAAAGTATGTTATAATTAGCAGACTAATCATATTAACGTGTTAAACATTCATATTCGAAATTAATTCGTATTTCTATCCAGTTTCGTTGCATAATACGGCATTTAATTAATCAGTTATTCTTACTGCTGGCAGCAAAGGGAAAAGGATTTTAAGATCCACTGGATTAAGTTCTTCTGGCGTCTTTAGGGGGTTGGAATTTAATCTGAATTTTCCCTAATGAAATTCGTAAGAGATTATTAACGATAGCTTATCTAAAAAAAGCGTGATGGCTCACGCGTTGAATGACAAAGGTTTGTAAATAGACACAATTTACAAAAACAAAGGAAATAAGTTTATAAACAGGCCAGCAGATTATAAAAACTTTTGTGTCTTCTTCCATTAATACGTATGATTTCAAAAAAAACAAAACAAAAATATTACAATATTTTTACACTCTCACACCCGTACATAAGCATATGAAGCGAAAGAATTTTCGTCGTAAATATCATGAAAGATTTAATATTAAACGATATTGTTTTATTATTCGGTTCATTATTCCTATTTCGATGAAGTTTCTTTGAAACGAAAGCAATTTATGCTATGAACTTTTTTCAACCAGTGCCGGGCACGAAATATGAAATATAATAGTGGACACACGACTGTCAATAACATTAAATGCGGACTTGACAAGACCATTGTTAACTTTCAAACAAGAGCAGTATATGTATAGGGGAGATGAATTCCTCTATTGATACCTCGTAACAAATTTGATTTCGTGCGAACAAGTGAAATTGCGTAATATTACTCGTAACCAATCTCGGGAAAAGGGGACCGACGAACAAAAGCTTGCACTTCGTTTACCACTTCGATTGTTTCGTTTCGGCAAATCGAATGTTCGTTGAATCGCCTAGAGATTATTAAAATAATTTGCATTTGATATAAAACAATAAGAAATTCTATTATATCGTGCTGTTTCTTAGTTAGTTAGCTGTTTCTTGTTCTATGAAATTCTTGTTATATTTTCATTTATTCTCGCTACATATGTTTGCTGGACGAATCAGCGTTTGAAATTCAAGTAGTTTTCCTGAAGTTCGTTAATTTACAAACTTTAATACAAGATCAGCTCTCCATCGCTTCATGTCGCTACGGTAAATACGCATGTTATTTCAGAGTCAGTGAAACATTCCAAACAATGCCCTCTGTGCTATTTCAAAATCGAGCATACAGCAAAATTCCTCCTGAACGTCGTTCGGCCTTGTAAACCATTCCCAATCTGTCTTCCCTTTTTTCTCCCCTTCCCGCTGCGATGCACCGCGAATTAAGCGGCAGCAAGGAGTAATTTGCCGGTCTGTTTCCTCCATGGTGAACAAACCGTGCCCCTTTTCTTCCTTTTTTTTTTTTTGTGTGTGAAATAAACTCCCCGCTGTGGCGGAGAGGGCGGTCCCGGCAAAAGCTAGTTCATGGACGACCGGTACGCGTCGTGGACGTAATTGGGTCATAAATATGTATCAACGCATGATCTCTTCCTCCTCGTCAGCGGCTGAGTTATGTATTTTAATTAGGGAACGGTTACTAAATATATGCTTTTTAATTTCGGCTCGGGTAAACAAATTAACGAGCACGAACCAGCACCTCCAGCTCGCGTCATCATATTCCACAGCGTTAATTGCCACGTGACGAATGTCCGGGCACGATAACAGCGGGAGAACGTAACAGAGAAAATTCTCAGACGACCAAGTCTTTTTTACACGACCGTGTATTTTATTCGTTATATCTTTTTTCACATTCTTTGGACCTTCGTCTTTGAGCTTTTTTTTTAGAGGAACCAACTGCTTTATATTAATCGGATTAAACACGTTGCGAGTACAGTGACTACGGTAAGTGTTGCCACTCTATTGTATTTATCATAGTATTCGAATACTGATTAATTAGTAATGTTAGTATTAATACGTCAATTAGTAATTAATTTTTTCTTAGTTTCCGTTATGAATTTTCTCAACGAGCTAATACGATACGTAATCATTTCACGTTTCAGTGCTCATTAATTGACATATAGATACATAGATTTCTGACCTTCGTGTTACGTAGAAGCATTCTTAATTCTTCGCAAACCTAATCATATGCATAAGAGTCTAATAATACGAGTTAAATCCTTCCCAACTATCGCCTAAAAGCGTGAAGAGAAAGCTCTGTGCAAAAATGGCGAGCATAAATTCATTTGTTTGATCCGAGAAGCCGTGATCCATCGGGGATAAAAATTCCGTTGGAAATGCCAGCGGTGTAGCGACTATAAAATTCGATGAAAGACTTGCCAGGACAAAATATCCGAGCCTCCGCAAAATATTCCTTCTTAATTCTCCTCGTTGGAAGCGCTTCCAACGCGCGAGCAAAGAGCGGTAAAAAAGGTCGTCGAGTCTCTCCCTTCCACGTCCGCATTGAATTTTCCTTTTGAGCCTTCGAGTCACACAATAAAACTCGCGGATTTATTTATCGCTTTGAGCCTGAAAACCGAGAGCGTTCCTTTAGAATCGGAGAACGCAGCGGCCTCTTAGGGATGCTCCCTTGACAGCTGAGAAGATAGACACGTAAATCTCATTCCATTAAAACAGAGGGAACCGAGGCGTTGCTTCTAGCGATGGGATCAAGCTTGGTGTGTAGTATGTAATTGTGGAGTGTTCAGAAGCCGATCATTGTAGGGCCATTAGCATTAAAGCCGAGATAAATAAGGTTTTTAAGGATTAGTTTGTAAAAAAAAAATGGCGATGGTAATAAAGATATAAAAAGACGAGTTTTATTACAAGATAAAATGTACTGAACTGCTAGAGAAATGAAAGAAAGCTGCCATGGTTGTTTAAGAAAAATCAGGTTGAATCAAAAAATTGTGACTTATGTCAAATGTCAACTGAAAAAATTTGAATGAATCAAACTTTGCCTGCCATTTCCTGCATCAAGGTTCATTTTATTTTATATTTAATTGTATTGTAGACAAACTTTGGCAAAATGAGTGGTAATGCGAAATATAACATAGTAGATGAAACATGTCCTTCTTTTTCATTTCTTTCACGGGTGTACGCTCTAGGTAGAATGAGTTTTGAACAACATCGAGAAAATATTTTTACAGTTTTCATTTCGCTTATCATCATTGCGATCAGATAAATTTGCTTCGTTATCAGATAAATAATCGGTTTCATTACCGAAAACAAGGTAATTTTCCGATAACAAAGAACGCGTATTTTCATTTCTTTCACTAATGGTGTACGTGAAACAGCGTACAATTATTTTTTAAGTAACAAACAACAAAACATAAACCTGACATGACGTTAAAGCAGCTTATACCGATTGTCCTCTTGCCTAGTAGTAGTCGTATTTAACACAAGTACCGAAATCTATCGTATACTTATGGAAGTAATGACTTAATCGATTAATCAAGTGAAAATTTCAACGCTGAAGAAGATTTTCGAATTACGTAATAATTATACCTTGTAAATCCGAATCAAACCCAATGCTAAGATCCTCTTCATGCAAATGTTTACCTGTAAGATGTAAAGGGTCGCCCATTGTATTCTAAATCTGAACTTTTTCATTTACATTTTTTACAATTACTTTTACAGGATATGTATAAGCAATAAAAGTAATATAAAAATTCTTAATAGCGACACATCTGATATTTTTCAACATTTATTTTCACAGAAAATTGATCTTACTATTCACTTATGTTGCCTAATTAAATGACACTGAAACTACTAAAATAGTTACGTTTCATCAGACGTGCACCGAAATTATGAATATTTGCTATAAAAAGTTGATAGGTGTTCTTTGTGTCTGATATTAAAGATATCATACACATAGAAAAGATTAAATTTTTTGGAAGGTAAAAATTGCTTTTCAGTCCTTGGATTGGAAAAACATGAAAGAAATTAGTCTCTGGGGATTCGAGGTGGTTCAAAGCAGATAGAATACGATTCTGTGGTACCTAACACAGTCTATGGTTCACTTATATCAGGATTACGATCCTTCCGCGGTTTGCCACGCGATAAGATCTTATGTAGTATCAAAAGTTCTTCTCCCATTATTCTAGGAGAAATCTACGGTTCTTTGGAACGAGAAAAACCGTTTGTTCCTAATGTCTTTCTTCTCTGATTCTTCTAATTTTAACCCTCAGATGGTGGAGACTGGGTCAATCCCGACGCACGCAGACATATTTCACGTTTATTACTTTCTACATTCGAGTATTAACCAGATTACCAATGTATTTAGTATTTTATGGAACTGACATAAATCGTGTAACGCGATTTAAAATGAACTAGGAAACGGTACAAATACAATCAATATCCGAGTTCAAATGAATTTTTATAATATTTTTAATCTTTGTTACGTAACAAAAAAAAAAAAAAGAAATTAGAGGAGATGAATAAATAGAAATATTTTTCACATTTTAACGTTTGCTCTCTGTCAATACCTGTTACAATACATGGTTGAACCAATTAACAGCATCTTAATTTAGTGTAATTGAAATTAATTAGGTACATGCATATTTACAATAAAAAAATGTTCACCGTTAATTAACTTATCTTAATTATCGTACATATTCGATATTTCATTCAGGGAATTTTTTCTTTTGTTGGCAATATTAATAAACGACATTATTTCTGATCACTTTATAAGCAACAGTTTTAACATTTACTTTCTCTAAAACTGATTGTATCTACAAGAATTCAGAGTTAACTCCAAGTTGGATTACAAAAAGATTTATATAAATGTTTCTTCCCACATGACGTTCTTCATTTTCCACCATTAAATTCAAGACAGGACTGTAATAAAGCAATAACTTTCCTACAAAATTTAGCTCGTATCGCGTTGGTAAGGAACATGTTGCGCGTAATTAATTCAGAGCCCTTTTGCACAATTGTATTATTAATGAAATTTTACGACTAACAGAAATTAGAAATTATTGCTACCATAAAAATATTTACATTGGGCATAGGATATCTTCAATGCAATATACAATTTTTGCAAAAAAATCTCAATGAAAATAGATTTCAACGGAGCAATATGTTGCAGAATAAATTCTTGAAAAATTGTTGTACTCCATTTTTTTCGCATAGAGTGAGAGCTACGCAGATTCTACGATATAAATGCATATCTGGTATTTATTATATATTATTATATATCTATTACATATAGATTCTTTACTTGTTTTACCTTGATATACAGTTTCGAACAAGCCTTCCCTGTGTTAAGTACACTTACATGTCATATTTAGCAAGTGATTAGCGATTGGTTGTTCGAATGTTAAAAGCACATTACGATTATTCAAACATTGCACCGAAATCCACTCAGTGTCTTAGCCTGCTTCAACGTCGAACATTGTTCAGCTCTGCTGTCCATCGAATAATTTATCCTGTCCGTTATAAAGCATGAAAATCAACGGGATGGCGTGTGTGAAGGCGGCTGGATAATTCGGGAAGCCAATCTGACGGTCGAATCGCGCGGTCGATGATTTGTTTGCCGTGAATACGGTCATGACAATCCTTTCGCATTTAGATCATAAAACACGGAGGATATGACCGGTCGCGTCGGCCGTGTCATCATAATCGCTTTGGCGAACAACATCGGGAAAAACGAGTCCATAATTCACGGTGGTGCGTGACGACTCGGCCATAGCTGACGGACATTGTTGGTTTTCGTTCAATTTATGTACCACACCACTTCGTCACGTCGATTGATGCGTGCACATTCACTGGCACAACCGGAATCCTCGAGGAAACGACTGTCTAATATATCTGTCGAGAATAATCGATCGCTATATAGGGGTCACGAAAAACGCGTGAATACTTATACGTATTTTACTGCGATCACGTGACACGATTCTAAAGGAGAAAAAAGAAGGTGGAAAAAACATTTTTGAGTGAAAGAGGAGCAATTTTTCTTTTACGAGGAATGGTCGCCATCGACGATCCAATGATCGAATTTATTTAGATTGGAACGAGAGATGGGTATTTTTTTGAAAAGAAGTTTGTGTCAAAAATCTCTGAGATTGTAAGACGATACAAATTTTCATAAGTAATTACATAAATGAACAGAAGTCAGAGATCATAATAAACGTTTCTTGAATAATTAGAGGATACGTTTAGCAAAGACAGAAGTTTATATTAGGACAAAGTTTCATATCGTAACGAGTCGATTCGAAATTAACTACGACTTAACAATCAAGGATTATTCATGACTTCGGGAACAATGATATAAGTTTAAAAGTTTCAGTTCACCAAGGGGTTTTATCTTTTGCAACGCGATGTATTATTAATATATTCAGATTATTATTTTAGTACTGTTACTTATTATTATATGTTCCGTTTGATTTCGAGTTACGGTTCCTGTGATATGAAAATAAACTTCATTTTAAATATCAAATATTTTTCGAATGAATTCCTTTTGTCAGGCGAGTAATACGATAAACAATCTCTGGACACGTCACGATGCTCATTGTTTTTTGTGTATTATCGACTTTTGTTATTGTAATGAACGAATAATATACGTGGAACGAACGATAAATGAGATACTGCAAATAAATGTAAGGCTATACAAAACGTAAACATTAAACATTTGGAGCATTCACGTGCATAAAGAGATAAAAGATATTTGATATTTTTGAAAAATTACGGAAATGTTGCTCGTTTGCTGTAACAATAATATAATTTAAAATTGCAATCTTTTAGTTAATACAACGAAAGAGAAGTAGAATAAAAAAAGATGATAGTTGAAATAGCACGAATCTCGAGAATTTCTGGGCAATCCGCGAGAGTCAGAAATTAATCTAAACCCGGCAAACATCGATCGAGAGTAATTCGTTAATGTAATACGTGGATTCGGTTGATACGTGAATTCACGCGGTTTCAGCTCGTTTATAACGCCGTGGGTGTTTCGTTTGATGCTAAGAGTCGTTTAGTCGTAACAGCGATAAAGCAGTCGCGTGCACGTTGAACAGGGAGGTGAATTTTAAACGTACCGGACGCGATACGACGTAGGTTATTGTTAATAATATCGTGCCGTAACTGGTAACTCCATGTCATTAATGAAGTTTGCTGTGCGTTTTACCATTTAACGTTATCGACGCGTGGCTGCGGCTCCTCGTAGCTTGCTGTATCATTTCACGAGAGCATACGTCAGACGCGTTAAGAAATAAGAAGCGTCGACTCGTTAGGATTAGTCATTTCTATCAATGTAATAAATAATTTTGTATTGAACCATGGAATAATTTGAAGTTTCGCATTGCTGTTAATGGTTATATTGTCTGCGGAGTTTTATTTATTTTTTATTTATTTGTCAATTTATTTGGGACACGTTTAGGTTTTTACATGAAGCAGCGGAGAATAAAGTAAATAATAATGAACAATGTAATAATTATTCATGTACTTTCGTATTCGAAAGAAAGAAAGAACTTTGAAACGAAGCGTGCGAAATGAAATGATCTATGATATCGCCAGCTGGATTACGATCCTTCTATTCCTCCGGATTCCTTCCTATTTCAGTTTATCTAGCGTTTGTCTCGTTCCACCAAGAATTACTCTAATTTAGTCGCGGTAAGCACCAACTGACTGGTTTCTGTTGCGAACTGAAGTACCCTTTTGGGAGAACAACTCTCAACTTGGCCTGCAGTGATTTTAAGATGCTCCTCGTAAAAATACCTCTTCTGACGGCCACGATGAACTGGAAAATGTTTATCGGTGTCTGAATTTCCGATGCTATCACCTCATACTTTCATAGAACAAATGTCGTTGAATTTATTTTATGAACACGAACATTTTGTACTATGAAAAATAAAATATACATGTACAAGCTGACAAAAAAAAAAAAAAAAAATAGAAAAAAGAACGTTTAATTGGAAAATATGAGTACGCGCAAATATTTCTCGTAGTTGTTGTAGCTTCTTATTTTACTATTGTTAATAAATCAATGTACAATTTTATCATGCCATGGCGTGAAATCATGGGAAATGCATATGTCGGGAACGAAATCGTTTCTTGGAGGGAACATGTACCAACAAACAAGCTCAATTTGTTCCCTAGATATACGAGCGTTTCAGCAAATGACGACATAATGTACTGTAAGCCTTCGTGATACTATCGTAATATGCCGATAACGATCGCGAGAACTTGTAATGGAAAGTGGCTGTTACGCACCGCGAGACGGCATATGCAAATAATCGCGATGCATCCGAGTGTTTAAGCGAATTTCCTGCTGCAGTGCAAAATGCCTGAAAAAAAGCCTGGCCAAATTTTGGTATATATATGGAGGATGTGCTGAGAATCTTGATACAAGCGGCAAGGAGGCAATCCTACGTGAAAAAGCAAGTGATGAAAAAATCTATAAAATGCAAATCGTACGCGTTTTACGATCGAATATAAAATTTAAAAGTTTATGGTATATTTTATATTGTATGTTTGAACGTTCGACGTTGATACTACTCTAATCCTGTGAAAAATAATTTTGTCCACTTAAGCATAAAAATTCGATATTATAAAGCTGGCTATCAGTCGAATAAATTATTCACTATGATTGCTTTATGTATGCCATTAGGACGAGCACGAGATAGCCGAATGTGGAAATGCATCCCATTCTGTGCGTTATCTTATCGAGTAGCAAAGATCACGCTTTCTATCAGACTCTACAAACTCTAAATTGAGTACGTACTATCATCCAACAGAAATTAGCTATCACATAGTATAATATCACACTAACATTACACACTAAAGTATCAAATCGGTATAATGAGATGTCGAACTTGTACAAAACTATCATGATATTGTCATTTAGTTTGATAAATTCACATTTTACTTTTGAAACTATCCTCATTCTGAGTTATCGCATTCTCCGTGCGAAATTCACTCCACAATCTAGATTTATTTGATATTTCCTGGTTATCGTTCGAAAAAGTTTCAACAAGAGCCACGCGTATTATTTTACCGATAAAGTGGTAAGTTGAAATAATACTTTATTAAAATGATTAAAAAAAAAAAGTAAGTTATAATTACTTTTATAGCAATAGCGCAGGATACGACAAATTTTTAGTAACTTTAACGAACTTCACGGCTATCGTAATATCATAACGATACAACTGAATATGTCATCGTTGAAACGAACTGATAGCAGGAAACATAAAAACGTAGTAGTGCTGCTCGTGATAAGTTTCGGAAGCTCATTTACAGGGCGTAACTCGTAAAAAGTACTAAAAGCTATCAGCTTTTCTCTTAACTGAAAAACTGCACATTTTGAAACTGCACATTTTGAATTACGTGATTATTACAGCGATCGAGCAATATTTCCAGAGTCCATCATATTTTTGAAAAAATATGAAATATCATCGTCTCTTTATACCTATACCCGAACACTCAGCATGTTTAATGTCTTCCATTCATTTTGATTACATTGAAAAACAGTTTGAAATCCATCAAACGTTAATCCAAACAGTTTGCTCCCATTCTCTCTGTTTTATGTCATTCGCATAAGTCTCGATGCTGCATTCCATTCCGCAGAACGACATTCCTCCACGAACAGATGATTATACTGCTAAGTCAAGAGACGCAGGAACCGCGGCATCCTCGGTGAGTGCGTAAATCAACACTAGCATAACTTGAGAACGCGTTACCAGAAGACTCCGTCAAGCTTTCATACATACAGAATTCTCGCGCTTTCCTCGTAATTTCCTTTACCCTCTACAGCCACTGTCTCGCCATCTACAGGGTGTTCTATTAATTTTGATCACTAGAACCATCGATAATCTAAATATCAATTAACCTGCGTAATTTTGGAGTGGCTTTTTGTAAGTAAAATTCGAAAAGAAGAATAGAAATTGGAAGAGGTTGGTACGTTTCTATTCAAAAGTTCCCACGTTGTTCCTTGTTTAATGTTAACGTTTGTAACTCGGATAGCGCACGATGTCGTAAATGTGTTCATTTTACGTGTATCCTGTCAATATCTGAATTCTAAAAAAAAATCATCCGTCGAGGTACGTACCTGAATTCTCAATAGATTGAAACAAATCGAAGCACACATTGTAAGGTAAAAAGCTTGACATAAAGCCAAATTTCGTATTATGTATGTAGGAATTCTTACGAGTAACGAAAGAACAATAGGCCAGTTAGGAACCTCAGTGTCGAAAGATTAAGACAGTACACCCTGTATATAAAGAAACACACAGCCACACCCATACACACCCTCCCTCCTACAAGATGTCGCGTGTCTGTGCACGTCAGCGGAAACGAAAGTTCCGCGTCTCGCGGCAGCTTGCACGGATCTTCGTCGACGTGCAAACGCGTACAAGGCAACGTGTTCGCAAGCAGACCAGCATGGCAACTTTATGGCTTCTCTTCAGGGACAGAGGACTTACAATTGAATCTCGCGTCGGAGAGCCTCCCATCGGATCCGATTTTCGCTTTTCCTAGGTATCTGATTCCGGCTGTAAGAGATTCCTCGGACTAAATTTCGCTGATAGCTTGCGGGTGCCCCGTAAAAACCCTATTTATGGACTTTTCTTCGGTGTGCCAGCCTTGGGGCGAAGACGTCTTCCCGTAGGTACTTTAATATTTTACCGATATTACCAGACTATCAGTGCAACCCTCCAGCTTCTTTTCCCTCCTTCTATTTCGCGCTTACGCGTCTTCAACGAGATATACGAGGAAAGAAGCTGAAATAATTGTTGCGAGATTTTTATGATGCGAGTTGGATACACGGATGACCGAGTGATTGTGAAAATGAGGGTAATGAATGGTTTTAATGGTAATTCTCGCGTTAAAAGGAATCTTGTGTGATACCAGAGCGTAAAATATTAGAATTAAATAAAAAATTTCTCTTCCAGTATAACAGAAAATTTGTCGTATATCTTAAGATGATGCAAAATTTTAAGCTGATTTTTTAAATTCGCTAGTGTCGTTCATTACATTTCAATATAAGTCGATCGACCTCAGAATAATCCTAAATCTCTTTCATCGGACTTCGTTTCAAAAACAAGTTTCTCTGAGTAAACAAAAATTAGGCAAAGAATGTCGGAGAATAATCGTAGGGTGGCCTTTTATAAGATCCCCTGTACAGTTTCTTCGGCTTGGAAAAGCGTGGATATTTTTGATACTTCAATCCAAGGGAACACAAATGAAAAGCTACAGTCATATTGACAATAACAAATGGAAAAGTCATACGAGTTCCGTTTGAAGGTATACACAGTCCCATGTTCCTGTAACGTTATATTATTTTTCCAACCATTTTCTCCCTCTATATTCACTTTCTGAGCAAATCATATGTAAAGGTGCGCAAGAAGCCAAGTATTCCTGAGAGTCGTGCAACGATAGGGAAGAGAAATTAAGCGTCTAGAAAATAAGATCCTAAAAAATATCAATTGCAGAAAGAAATCGATATAATATACTTTGCGAGTTTGATCGTTTACTTGGTTATCAAACGATAATATTTTTATACCATTGCTGGTTTGTAGAAACTCCCAGTGTTTAACTCTATGTGATAACCATCTAGAAAATTGTTGAATTCAGAAAAATATGTATTAGAATGAACTATTTCGGTCACAAAATTCATGAATTAGATTTAATCGATTATTCGTCGATATTCTTATGTTATTAGGTCATCCGAAAAGTTTCTTTCGTTTTATAAGGAAATAATGGGTGCACAATATTTTTCATTTTATATTATTTTATCGAATTACGTATGATCCATTTTGTTCTATTAAGATAAAGATCACAACGTTTGACAGATTAGGTTTCATGTTTCTATAAAGATGCATCGTTGTAAAAGACGTGTCTGTAAAAGAAAGATACTTTTCGGACATCCTAATATTTATATTCTAATCAATAAGCTCAAGTACCCAGAAGTAGCAATGCTACAAGCCAAACTTTAGCTTCAAGGGCAGGCTACTTACTTAGAAACATGGACGATCACTGTGTCTAAGTTAGCAGCTCCTTCAAACAGTAAGAGAAAGAGAGAACAGAGGTCGCAGTAATTAGTTTTGGCTTCTCGCCAATGTTTGGTCTCACATGTTGCCTCGAGGATTGTTCGGTACACTGATCCCTTAACAACAATTTCGAATGTATGGATTACGAATTTTACGCTCTTTAATGTCGCTACTGGACTTTATTCTTTCCTCTACGATCCCTTTACCTCATTTCTTGGCAATAATCTCGTCATTTGTTTACACTTGTTATCATTCTCTCTACGAGTCTGTATTTATGTTTCCTTCGTACTATTTAGTGGAATTGTTTGAATAACTTCGTTTTGGATACTTAGTTCACATCGGTGAATTTAGGTCGACGTTCATAGTTTGAAAATTTCATACAGAAATGTATCGAGTATATTGAAAAACCTATAAACTACTATTTGTCAATGAAAGTGAAATTTGGGTTTATGATTAAGTTTAACAAACATTGTTTAATAAATCGACTAAAAATATATATTTTAATAAAATACTGGCTGAATTCTAAAACAAAGCGAGTTCACCGTTTTATCAATCTTTTTAGAAGAAAGATGGTACGTTTTAATAACGTTAAAAATACAGACTTAATGAAGATGTATCTATAAACAATTCTTTAGGGAAAATAAATATAATATAATCAAACACGAATTAAAGAAAATGAAAACTAGTGGTTTCTCGAAATATTGATCGATGGGCTTGTGCTGTTTCACAATTCATGGCTTCAATTAAATACCTCTATTAGAAACTTAATTTACTACTGCTTTATTTAAACATTCTACAATAATACGTCTATTACAGAACAAATAAAATGGTATAGCGAAACTATAATTGTTTCGACTTAAAAAAAAAAAAAAAAATTTTAGCCTGAGTGGTTATCATATTACGTAAACTATGTTTGTCATACGGTAGTCGTGTCAAGCTCCATGTTAACGATTGGAGCGAAGTTTGGGAAATTCAGACATTGAAAGCTGCTTAACTATGCTCCGAATCAAGATGAAACCATGGAAATCTGAATACTTCGACGGATGTTACGTAATTGATTCCTGACTGAGCTCTGATTACCAAAGCTCAAACACTTCGGTATCTAAGTTGAATTGATTGGAGCCATACATACTATGTCAACACTTAGTTTCGAATCCAATTTTCCAAATATATCGTCTTCCTTTTCGCTTTAATCGTAATTGTCCTCGTTTCATGCAATTTTCTTGAAGAAAAGAGAGAAGCAAAGGTATTTAAACATAGCGTTTAAATGTTAATTCGAATGGAATAGAAATTTAGAAACACTTTAATACAATGGGGCCAGTAAGACGAGTCTGTTTTATCGTCTTTGAATATTCACTATCGGTGGTTAAGCGGAGTTTACGATCGTTATCCTAATAGGTATGGTTTACGATGTGCATTGTAGTAACAATTAATACGACAGTCACTGCATCAACGAGCTTCGTAGATATTATCATTATCATGATCTTAATTGATACAGTAAGTGTGTTATGGTATTACGTGGTATTACAACAGCGATATACGATGCATCGATAACTCGGACTCAGCAACCTATTTATGAGTCTACCAGTACGTGAGAAATCGAACTGATATATTTTATCGCTTAGTATTATTTTGCTATGGAATAATTAGGCTGAATTTATGCTCTTAGTTCTCGAGCACGTATAACGTATTTTTTACGTAAACTTCTTCCATAAACGAGTTAAAAATGTTCACAAGTAATGTTTGTAATCGTTATTTTATGACCTCCGAAATACTTTAAATGTACTAGAAACGCTCTTTATATCGATCTGCTTTGAATTCTCCTTACATCTCCTCCTGGCCACACAAAAGAACTGTCCCGAAGCATGTCACATGTGTCACCCACCACTCAGCCTATCCCACCTAGATTTATTCCTTGTAGAAATTCCTCTGGACGATATCTCAATAAGAAATTCCCGTACAACGTGCTGCCAACGGGTCTGGTCACCTGTAGTTCTATCAAGAAAAGGCGACTCGACAGCATCTACGTCACGCCACGTACAATGTCGTACTTTTTCCACGTGTCTCCTAACGTACAACCTGTCTCATGCAACTAAGACAAGTTAAATCCTTAAAACGCTTGGAGATATGGAAAGATATCGTGAAACAAAATTGTATTAGCTGCTGTATAGTAGTAAAATTACAGGTCTTCCTTTTTTCAATCAAATTTATATTTTCTCCGATGTTTTAGACTTTCGATCGATGAATTTTTGCACGTTTTATGAAAATGTTATGTATTCTATAATTAACGATTTTAATAAGATCAGTTGATTTTTAGTTGATTCAATTTTATGATTACTAACAAGTTTGTCAGATTATTAATTTATCTATTTATTAGAAACTTCAATAGCGATGATTTCGATGGGGTAACGTACAAGGTGTTTCAGAAGAAGTGGTACGATCGACCGTGGGTATATTCCTTGCGGAAAAATAAGTCAAAAATATAGAATTAACAATTTTTTGTTTGCGGCTTCGTTGTCGAGAAAATTATGTTCGAAAATCCATCCCCATCTTCACGCTTTCGACTTGACCGTTTGCACTGTACGTTACTATTTTGACAACATTTGGCCAACATGATAAACTTAGGCGAAGCTTGTCTTCGTCATTCGCGTAACAGCTCGAAGTTCCATCTTCCCAAAGTTAAACTGGTGAACCAAGAACGATTAAATTCGATGACTTAGGCGCCAGCGTGCAAACGTGAAAATTCGCTAATTGAAGGCAGACCTACGGCGTATTTAACGAAGTTAGAGGCGCGAACGTGCAAACCGTATTTCGCAAATTCGCCATGCTCGAGATAATAAATCAGTCGCTTAATACTCGGCTCGTTACCACGGTGGTCGCGCAGGTTGACCTTGCTTTGGCCAAGCTAGCGGCCGAGCTGGTTCTCATTGTCGGTCACGCACGTGCGTGCGATGCCCGTGCGCTCAACTTCGAAGGGTAAACGCGTGTACACGGACGAGCACGTATACGACCCAGAGAATTATGCGCTTTGTCCTGGTGTCCACCGTCACCCCGTAAATTTACATCACCTGTACCGACTCCATCCTCGTGCGACTTACTTCGGAACTGTGTTTGTAAGTTTACGTGGGTTTATGTGAGCGTATAGGTTTAAAAGTGATTGATGGAAGATTAGCAGGATGATGGAGTTCATCAAAGAAAATGCCAACTTCTTAGACACAGATTCTTTAACACAGATCTGTTGGAAATTTCAGTATGAATTTACAACTTTTTTCCGCGATAAACCTTTGCTTTCCTTCTTTTTCTTTCATTGTAGCGGCACATAAATATGCAATTTATATAAAATTTCCCTGATACAACGTCGTCGATCGATTTTTCTTCGAAGATAAAAATTCTAACACGAACTCTAAGATATTTATATGATACTAATCACAAATGTTATTTGTCAAATCCTTCTTTACACACAATTTTTTACGTAACTATTTAAGCCAGTTTTAGATACTCGCTACTGCAACAATGACGTAACTAAACAATTCACTCAAATTATATTATTACTTATTTTTAACTTGATATTCCTCTTGTTCAAGGAAAAGAATAACCTTGTGCGTCCGGATACAAAATTCAGCTTATAAAGGTTTCTACGTATGTAGGAGGATAATGCTGTTGTATAGAAAAATAACTCATGATACTCTGATTATTCGTTTCTTTTCCAAAATTTATTACATGATCAAGATCCTACCATGTGTTCCTTAGTTATCCAATTTAATACGCGTACGTCGATAATTTGGAATACAATACCTGTGAAAGCGAGATGAATTATTTACACGTTAATGTGATACCGTGCTCGAAATCTTGACGCGGAAACTGGATATGTAGAGACGTTTCAACAACGGTCCGACAACAAGTACAGTGTGCACCGTTGAACACTCGATATTACACTGGTATGGTGAACTCGGAATCCCGTTAATTCTCTACGGTGGTCACGTCGATAACAATAGTCATCCGTGACAATAGGAACTCTGTTAGCAAAATTCAAACGTGGCCGATGCAATACCATATACATGAAAGTTGTAATTGAAGTTGACTACGGTAACCACGAATATTGGTGACATTTTGCTTAAAATGCGTGTCTAGTTAAATGATTTTACGCATACTACGAGTCTGTTCTTCTTGGCTGTATCAAACTGAACAAATTTAATCCTGTTGGAAAAGAGAGACAAAGTGTGGGGGATCGGAAAAGAAAGATTATTTGATAGAATTTTACTTCGAATGATTTTAATGGAAATTCAGAATACACATAAGGAAATTCGGACTTGTATCAATTTAAATATCAAGATCATTACGCATTAATTTATAATTATTACAGTATTTAATTATTTATTGAGTATTTATTAATTATTAAAGGAAAAATGATCAAAGTATGTAATTATATTTATGAAGTTGTCATTACGGCATTTTTTTCTAGATCGAATAGTGATAAATAGCGTGAAATAAATAATAATAGAAGCGTTAAATTATTTAATAATTGTAATAATTATATGAAAATTTATAATATATTTTCTTACACCAAATCATCTAAATTCTCCAGCAACTGTGATACTACTGCATACTGACTGGCTGTAATAATATCTTAAGTCTTAGAGAAACACGTCTAGGATTTCGAATGGAACGAGATACATCTTTTCCCTGAAACACTAGCAGTGAGCTTCCATAAAAAAATTTCGAGATTTATGTGTGAATTCATAAAGCCAGGTATGTTCACACGGGATGCTACGATATATACGAAACGACGATTAATTTGTCAATAATAAAGATACGACGGAAAAACCTCCCATACAAGGTTTTATATCTGATATAAGAATCGTTTAATAAGGCAGCATCCTTAAAAGTACAGGAGAGCGGAGCAGAACTAAAAGTGACGTGACATAATGCGACGCAGCACATAATGTGATACCAGATAGCACACGATAGGACAGTACATGACATGACACGACAGAATACGACACGATGCATGACACGACATTACACAACATGTGACACGATACGACAAAACGCGATACTATAGTGCAGGACAAGATGAAACAAAACTAAAAGTAAACCTGACCTGTAGCGTCACTGCTTCAATCACGTGAATTGCTCTCTTCTCTATGAAGGCTGCAGACCTGACATAAATACTTGCAATACGGATAAGATACTTGCAATGGCTATACAAAGTACTTGCATTATCCTTATTTTCCAACGAAGCTTCTTTTTGTCAGATTCCATATTTCGTTTTCACAGACAGTATCAGAGTATCAAGTTTCCTCAGCCGTACGAAAGTACTACTGAATGATACGAACTTTAAACGAGTACATAGTTCAGTATTGGTTAAACGCTAACAAGATTTCGAAACAGTACTCTAAGAAATTATCTCCTACGTGTATTTATTATTAAACTAACTCACAAAAGGGGGAAATACTCGCCCCTAAATGCGTATAAAAATCTGACATAGCATCTTCACGTTCGCTCTCTGATGTTTTGTTATCAGGACTGGGGGATCCCGGGCAGCCAGTTTCCGATACGCTGATCGAATTGATTGCTCGAATATGTACCGTTTCAGCGAAACAATATGACTGGCATTTACGCATCAAGTCGTTCGCATCGGAATCTTTGCAACAATAGTAATACACTTGCATATCGATTTGCGGCGGTATTCAAACGGGACGTATACAGACTGTGCGGGTTTAGTCTCATCGATTTCAACAACTCTCTCTCTCTCTCTCTCTCTCTCTCTCTCTCTCTCTCTCTCTCTACAAGGTGTCTCAACATACTTTTCCGTTAAAATCAACGCATTCTGTACGCAAAAATAAGATCAAAATATCAGATATTTGTCTTCTAACTTCTTAATGAGAGGATTTCTAGACTTTTCGTTACACGACATCTTAGCCTTATTTTTACTTATAGAACACACTGAGAAAGTATGGAACACCGTGTATATAGGTGTCGTAGTTACCAGGCTGATTACCAACGACCAAGCTAACGACCGTATTGCGCAGAATGTCGGACGAGGAAGTTTTATTCCAATATAGAAATTCACATGCAAACGACGCGAATTGCGAGACTATTCAGGTATAAAGAGAACTAAAGCGAGCCTTGGCCCGATTGTCTTCTCGTTAAGCCTGGGATTAACGTCGCACGGGCAACCGTATAATTAAACGCATGGTACAATGCATAATAAGTCCCTGGCCCCTATTGTAGCAAAGCATTCATCTTGCACAACGTGCATTGTAACTTTCGATCGAGATTACCGACAGTTAATCAACCGATTTCCGATAAAAAAAGCAGCTCTTTGTCTTTCTAATTGACGGGAATAATCATCGGTATTAAGGAAAGTAGCGTTTTTTGGTGAAGTGTGGCTCGTTTTGGGTTTGATGCGCTTAAAGCGTGAAAATTAATGTCTCTGGACATTTTTCACCAATAGATTACGTCTACACATTGTCGTCTGTTTAATTGTTAAATAAAATTTTCATTCGCGTTTACTGTTCCTCTGTACATTCTATTTTTCTCGATTTTCTTCGATGGTCGAAACGAAGGTGATTGGAAAGCTTGGAGCGTACGAGTATAAGAAAACGGAAACTCGGCCACGACGAGTCTGTAAACCGACTCGTTACGCGTCGCGTTTAGCTAGATAGCGCGGAATCGTTGAATTTCTTTTACAAATGGCAGGACAAGGCAGAAGCTGATCCGTTCTTTGGCCTCTTACGATTCCTCGCCCTCGCGCTCTCACGAGGATCATTCCGTGGTTCACACAGTAAACGTTAACACCTGGCGGAGTCAAGTGCTGTTTTATCGCTAGTTAGAGGAAATAGGCGGTGGATGCTAAAAACGCTTGAATCGCAGACGCAAGTGCAGGTAGAGCGTATTCGCGAGAAAGAAGATATTTACGGCATAAAGAAACGTTGATACTTGTTATAACGTTCAATTTATTTGTTCACGAGTTGAAGTAAGGTTCAACTGTCAATTTTCCGCGGAATAATCGAATAGCTGAAATTATTGTGCATCGAGAAAATTAAAATTTCTATTGGCCGATGAGCGTAGACTAATATGATAGAATATTAAGTATTATTTGGCGATAAGTTGATCGAAATTGTTCAAATTTCTTGAACCTCTGAATAGCCAAATTGTGGAACTCCTAATTTTCTCAAATCTTACATTTCAAGACTGGACAATTTTAAACTTTCGAAATTCTAGGATTCTAAAGTTCTAAGATTCTAAAATTCTAAAGATCTAAGATTTTAAAATTCTAAAGATCTAAGATTTTTAAATTAATAGATTTCTAAATCTTTAATCAAATTTTGCGAATTCCAAGATAAATTGTTTACGTTGATTCAAATATTCTGCCAACTGAAATATATTAAAAAAAAAAAAATAATTTATCATATCGTTGCCTCGTCAAGTGGGGATAGCGATGGTAAAAAGCCGTATGCCGACGCGTTTAAACGACGTCAATTAATTTTGAATGAGTTTTGGGACACGAGGAAGCTTTACGA
The DNA here is from genome assembly GCA_014737365.1 of Bombus soroeensis. Lineage (NCBI taxonomy): Eukaryota > Metazoa > Arthropoda > Insecta > Hymenoptera > Apidae > Bombus > Bombus soroeensis. The sequence goes on from JACXIL010000198.1 coordinate 1,487,254, forward strand.
CGCGATACGTTGGTTTAAGACTTGGAAAATATTCATTGCTGGTACAGCAAGAGTAATGTATATATTGAATGTGGGAATGTAGGTGGTTATTAACTCTTTTATACGGTGATAAAACGACGAATACCCAAGGAATGTGTTTAAATTTATTTAGCTTCTTCGTCGTAAAAGTTTTTTTACTTTTCCGATACTAAATATAAAATGTACGTAAAATGTTCGAGTACGATATTACATGGTTCAAATATAAATTTTTACAGTCAAACAATGTATAAGAAGATGTCTAACATTTAATAGCGTTAATGGTGTAACACGGTACAGAAATATTCAATCTACCTGCGCTCAATCATCAACTGCTCCCCTAACTTTTAAGCAGCACTGTATACCAAACGGAGTTTAGCTCTTCAAACTATGAGCTTCGAGGTACAGGTGAATTCTACACGAAATTTCCCAGGCTGCGTTTGTTTTATACGAAAACTCGTTTTTGGTTGTCATGGAAACAGACCTTTATACCACTTAATACCACTTCTTAATACCACTCAAGAGGAGCAATAATAAGATTCGTAATATTACTGAAATTCATGTACATGACAAAATGTAACAGAACCAATTCGTATTACCAATACCGCGTATACCACGCATTATCAAATATCACTTATTCAGTTTATGATAAAAATAGTCTTTCTTAATTCCAAAACAACAAATATCATAACGATAGCATCTATGTATAAAGTAATATATAAAATATAAAATAGTAGCATATTATACAAATTTAGAAATCATGTTTTTCACAATATTTTATGCAACGTACAAAGAATACTTTTTTCTATCTTATATCTCTAGAAGGTCGTATGATAAATAAAAGCTGTGGTCTTCATTTTACGAAACACGCAACGAAACACAAGAATAACTTCGAGTCCTGTGGAAATTTGTTTGTTATACACGAGAAGGAAACTTCGATACTAATCCACTTTTAAAGAAATATCATGACACGCTTCATTTGTTCCAATAATGGAGCTACGCGTTCAATTCTTTCTTACTAGCTTCCAGGTGCGTTTCGTTTCGAAAAACTTTCGAACGATACAATCTTCTTGGTCCAAGTTTTTTCCCTCCATTCTCGATTATTTGCTCCTGTTTCTGCAGATAACGTTCTTCCCACGACTATCTGCATGCGACCTGTTTCTGGAACAGCTTGGTCGAGATGAAGAAAGTCTTGCATAGATACGTTTCTATTTTGGTGCCTACCTTCGGTTATGATCATTTATGAACTCCTAGCAAATCCACAAATAAATAGGAAAAGAAGCGTTTCTTTTCGTATCTGAACGTCAGGCGAACAACTTTCTTATCTGATAAAGTATTTTGATATTTATCGTGAATCGTATAATATACATATGCATTAACAATTAATATTTCGTTGAGCTGCTTCTAGATTGAATATCGCTTTGACCAATCTGGCACATTGTCAATTATTACTTGTGTAAATATTCCAATTAATTTTCTTCTATAGAGTATCGAATTTCTTTCTATAAATAGTTGAAGTGTAACTCGAATTCTATATGACACAATTTATAGCAGTAATATTGTACCTACGAGGGACTGAAATTGAGTTGCAAAGAATGTAGAATGATAGTTCGAAACTCGAGGTAATATAACATTGTAATTATCCATTAAATGAAAGAGAAGAGCACTTCATGGTAATGTACAGCACGTGTCTGAAGAGTTTCAGCCCATCAGCATACATGCAACATCTCATAACATGCAAATTCTTAGGGACGGTGCAAGCAAATTTCGAGTAACAAGTACACAGGAATAATTTATAGCGAGGAAAATAAAAAAGAAAGAAAATCGCTGAAATTGCTAAATAAATTTCATTTCTCTCGAACCTACAGATTTAAAGTAGTCGTACGATTGTTAATAAGAATTTATTATACCAATTACTCCATAATCGCTCGATCACTACAGTATCCACTGTAATGTAAACACGTTTTAACAGGCACGCGACACTCCATAAGCAACAAGCAATCACATAGAACAGAAGCTAACAATAAATACCCTCTTGACAATGGGGGACGCATCTCTCTGAACAGAGTGGACCACTTAAATGACTCGCCATGGGACCAGTTATAAGTGGCTTACGGTGCTGCTAACGTAAGCTCTATTATTCGACTTGCAGCGATCCGGGGACTTCTCTCGATCGTGCTCGTTCGGCTAATACCGTTAATTACTCTCTCGTTGAGATCGCACTTGGTGGCTGGGACCGCCTAACGAACGCTAATTGGACGTTGCCGTGACATCGTAATGCCAAGAATACCCAGCAATCTGTCTGGCTATCTCTCTTTCTAGTCCAGTCTTTCCCGTAAATTATAGTGACACTGTGCTGTCCCTATTAACGCACACTTCGATCGATGACCGTTCTTCTCCCCCTTTCTGAAGATTTTATTCATTGTATTGTGATTACAAAAATATTCGCACGTATCCTTATTTTTCAATAGAGTACTGATTTCTTTTTAGCAAATTTTATATTTTATTTTCATAATATACAATTTTTGTGGTCGTACGAAAGCGCTATCGAATAATACGAAATCTAATATATTTGGACTTAATCGGGTAGTATGCAAATGCAATAGTAAAGATAATGCTGCACATACAACGCTTTTTCTAGCTGCTTCATATTTATTACATATTTGAAATGTTTGGTTAATTTGCAAGAATAAAAGCGATAAAACACTTTGGGCCACGAGAACTATGATTTCCAAGTATGATTGCTGACAATTCTAGTTGTGACGAGAAGACAACACAACTAGCAACTTCGCAACTTATTACTTAGCAACTTATAAGGTATTTTAAAATAAAGATCGTTTAGGGAAGTTTGTGAATTTTGCGAACCAATAGGTTTGGGAATCGTGAAAACCAGTCGTGTTGTCTTCACCGTGTACCGTATCGCTTCATTTGCAATTTTCTCCGCTGGCATAGTTCAGCCCCAATTTTCCAACCCCAAATCTTTTTTTCTCTAACAAACGATACCCGAACATTTTAGTTTTTTTTCAATTCCCTATCTTTCAATGACGCTACGCGTCACTTTGGATTCGATATGTTTGCACGATCCATCGGTGTCCGCGCGAGCTATTCTACACAATGGTTGCTTAATCCCGATGTTCCATCAAACTCCGGCGTGCAAAGCTCGCGATCCGGTCGGCGAAGGTTAAAGCCTGCGGGGCTTACAGGTTACGGGTCGGGTTACGTAATCAATCCAACCTGGTGGCCGAAGCTCTTAAGAGACAATGCTTCCTCGAACAATCTCCTTCGATCGATTGGGGATTGTCGCGTGAAGCCAGCTTTATATCCGAATCTCGTCTAGTTATTTGCTTATACGGGGCACGTGCTTAGCTTTGGACCCGGGTTATGGATGAGTTACACGTAGCAAGGGCTGGATCGAACAGCCGGGGCTATCTTCGATCAAGTTATCGTTCGCTACCGAGATCTTGCTTCTCTTGGTTCACCGGCCACCATATCGTTCGATCTATCGGATCGGTAACAAATGCGAGATCTTGGGGGAAATTTGTCGAAAACGTGTACTTGATCCGTGGTGGTGAAAAATGATCTATACGAAGAGATATAGAGAGATGGTATATGGAAGATGGTTACGAAAGATTAGAGATTCGTGGATTCGTGTTCCTCTTTTCAGTTGAAATCGTTAAAATGCTCGTACTCAAGTATGGAATAAATGGTGTCAAGTATGGAATAATACGTGTCCAATAGGGTTTAAAACGAGCGTTCATAAATCTTGTACTCAAGCGACGCAATAATGTTGAGTTGGTCTGCCATGCACAGATAACTCTATTCTGCGCATCACGCTAATGAACACCGGAGCAAATTAGCTTGAAACATTATTAACAAGTAGCGGTAGATTGTCTATAGAATATTATTAGGAACAGATTAATCTAACCTCTTACGTTATCAAATCATATTCCTAGCGCACATTATATACCTCAAACGTAACAAACACGATTTGCTGTCATTATCAAATTGAATTTTAACTCGAATCTTACCTCACAGAACGGAGGATTATTAGAACCAGCTACATCACGCTAATGCAATAAATTTCTCTCTAGGAACTTGGATTTATTTAAAATTTAGGAAAAGATTATCGGTTAATCACTCGACTCGAATTCTCGAAGTATCGATTGATTCATCGAGAAGTCAATTCTATTTTCTACTTTGTTTTGGAAAAAACTGATAGTACGTAATTAGCTGAACCGAACTACAATCGAAATTTGTGTAAGAAAGAAATAATGCTATTTAGAAGAACAGAGGGGAAAAACGAGAAACAGTGGAAGTTTCTCCAGTTAACTAGAAAAATAGAATTAAGTTGTCGTGTAATTCGGTGAAATTGCTCGATTAAAGAGGAACGTAATGAGATTTGGTTAATTAAGAGAACACGAGGCGACGCATGTGTCGTTTCCTATGAACTACCGTTAGAATGTTGGCTGATCGCGTTGCTGCCTGGCCAAAGTACGGAAGTAAACTTGCTACTTCGTTTCTAGCTAACTAATCTTAACGTTAACAAGAACACGTGTTCTTGCACCTCTTCTACGAGGAACGCACACACACACGTAATTAACGAGCCTGTGTAATAGTTAAACTTCCGTGGACTTTGTCGCGTAACTGAGAGCATTGATCATGCAGTTCGTTGGTAACTACTAATCGCTCTTTGTTGACACGTTACTAGCTTCGAATGTTGTTAATGTTGTTACTAATTAAACTCAGCGCAGCTTCGGCTTCCAATCACTATTTCCTCCTTTCATCTTTGTCACGTTTCTTTTTCTATTATTTTTTAATTAATCGTCCAGAGTTACTTTATCGTCGGATCCTTAGAACTCACCAGAATATACGTGAATGTTGGTTATTGGCGACTTATGTTCCCCGTTCTAAGACTTTTCGAATTCTAAAATTGACAATACCTAGAAATTTGAAATAATTAGATAAAATAGCCGTTGAGAAAGCATATTGAACGGTATGAAAGTTACTTTGATTAACGTGTTCAAGCTGCCGCGCTTTTTCATACGCGTCTTCTCCAATAATACCTGCACTTTATTCCAATCTTCGTTAAATTGTATTTTTATAAATTGAAATCGGAAACATAAATGGCGTGAATTGCCAGTGGGTCAGGCCACTTAATGGTAAAAACAAGGTGTGACCCATCGGTGACCCACGCCGCCAGATAGAAACGTTAAATATACGATATTTTGAAGAAAATACGTGCAATTAAAGTTTTGTTGCGTGAAACAACATTTACTATGTACCAACCCAACACGCGTCTATTTGTTTTTTTTTTTCTCTTACACCTTTTTATTTCACAGCATATACAGTCATTATGTGTCTGAATGAGCAATTTTCCTGTGTCCATACGAATGGGCTGTTGTAACCTGGAGCGCGTCCGCAATCAAATATTTTCTCGAGTATCTCATGGTGAAACACGCCGATTACTAGAAACAGCGACTCACTCGACCACTGCTCAATGAATTTACGAGCTTTAGAAAGCTCGAGCGATTCCAATAATTCAACGCCCTGCCTTTGTATCGGATAAGAATATCAGGGCATCCATTTGTTAAAAGACAATACTTTGTTTCGAGACGTAACAGTTTTTTGTTCTTTCTTTTTCTTTTTTCCACGGATCTTCTGCTTCGACCACATATCCACCTGCCTTTGACTTGTATTCTTATATATACGTCCTTAGAGATCTTCGTTTTTCGTTAAAAAGTTCGTCGAACCGTAAGGAAATGTTTGCAACGTTATTTCACGGAACAGAAGTAAATATACAGGGTGTTTCCCTAATTTGAAAATAAGTCAAGAATAGAGAGAAAAATTTTGTCGTATGGCGCATCAGTTTTGAGAAAGTGAAATTAAAAAATTGATCAAGTATACATATTGTGTGGCAATCGTTACTCGAACACGTATAATTCGATGTTCTACTCTCTCGACACACGTTTTCAATACTCTACTTTCTGAAAACGAGGCTTTGCACGCAAAGATTTGTATTTTATATTTCCGATTCGTTTCTTCACGTAAAATCGTCCCTTGTTGACAGTACCATGCTTATTGGAACACCTTGTATAAATACTGTGTATATATGTATACACAGGTGCACAAGGTATCTGCTTCTGCTTAGCCACTTAAGAATCAGCTCGCGCCACGAGCGACGTGGTGGACCTTCTAAATGCCACGCAGAGACGTTTCTTCTGATCCATGCAAAGTGGACCGTACTCAGAAGCTTCGGTTTCTTTTTCCAATTCTTTCTTTTTTTTTCTTTCTTGCACTGTGCCGGTATCAACAGTGCAAAGCAGAAACTACCTATTCATATTGTTTCGTATATACAGTAGAGTTTTCGTTGTTCAAACTAATAGAGAGACGAAACTCGGTTTAGATAACGAAATTTTCTGATATGAAATGTCATTTATTCGAGTGCAGATTAATATTAATTGATAGAAATATTTGATTGAGAAATATTGATGATTGAAATATTTATGGATCAATTCAACATACGCTGGGAGCAGAAAGTATTCGTGTACGAATTAATTTCAAAGAAGACTTAGTGATATCGTTGTTTATTAACTAATTTCTTACAGATAATGAGTGTGTTCATATTTTGGGAAATCTTTGGAATAGATGCAATCGAAAAGAAGAATTAATTACTTGTATAACTTGTGAAATTAACAAGGAGAAACAAAAAATCAACGCAAAAGAAATATAGAAGCGATATATGTTTGTACAATTCTTATTTCGAGCTGCTTGCAGGACAGTTCATAATGTAAACGCATCATATCATTGTTTCATAATCATGATATCGTCAGTACGTTTGGAAACGTTATCGGTACCAGTAGCAGTCATAATTTCGAATTGTTCAGAATCATCCTGGAAAAATGGGACGTAAACGTGCGGAAACTACGATAGAGGAAAGAAAAATGATTACTGATTTGCATAATCAGTGCAAAAGTTTAGCAGAAATTTCACGAATTGTAAGCAGACCTCGTTCTACTATACAAAGTATAATTGATAGGTATGGAGTACGAAAAAGACTGCAAAACAACTCAAGAAGTGGACGTCCACGGAAAATTAATCAGTATACTGGCCGAGTTATTATTAAGATGATGAAACGAAATCCAGAAATAAGTGCAATAAAAATAACTGAATATCTTAAAAATAGTTTAAATATTGGTGTATCTATTAGTACTGTGCGTAGTTTCGTACGAAATCAAGGGTTTCACGGTCGAGTAACCGGTAGAAAATATGTTGTAAGTGAAACGAACAGAAAGAAAAAATCACATTTCGCAAATAATAATAATATCAATAAGCCAATGGAATAAAGTGATCTTCGCAGGTGAAAGGATATTTAACATTTTCGGGTCTGATGGACATTGCACAACATTTGAAGAAAAAGGAAAAAAAATAAAGAACTGAAATCACTCGTTACAATTACAATTCATCAGTGGAATAATGAACCACAGAGTCTATATTGACATTTCAAAATACATTTTGTTCCAGTGCAGAAAAGATGGGTAAAGATAATCTCGTTTTCACGCACCATAAAGTGATTCAAAGTATACTGCGTACAATACGAGAAAGTATACTGATATAATGCGATAATACTGCGTGATACAATGACGTATTTTGAAACTCCTGCAATCTTTGGATATCAAACACACAGAACACTTGTGGGATTGCTTGGAACGTCAAATTAGAAAACGTGAAATTTCTTGAAAAGAAGGCTTTAAAGAATGCGAAAGAGAGAAACAAGTTCTCGCTACGCACAACAACGAATTCAGTCAATTCAATGCTTAAAGTGCTGCAGCAATTATAAAGTCAGAAGGATATGCTGCAAAATATTAATCAACTGTATGCTTTAATTTTATATTGTTAAATTCATTGAACTTGCGTTCTTCTTATGAATTTTTGGAAATTTACGAACTATGTGAATACTTCTGTCGATCTTTTGTTCTTTTCTTGTAAATTTTGCAAGTTATACAAGTAACTAATTTTATTTGCATCGTATCTATTCTAGAAATTTCCCGGAGTATGTACATATCCATTGTTTATAAAAAATTAGTTAATAAACAACAATATCACGAAGTCCTGTTCAAAATTGATTGATATACGAATACTTTCTACACCCAGTGTATGTAACTGCATAAAGATACATTCTTTTCGTACTTCGAATCATCGAAGCCTTTCTTTGAATGTCACGAATGCTTCGACATGGGAAAAAAGACACCTTCCCATCACCGCTTTCGTTTGCTGTTTTTATTTGTATAAGATCGTCATTATTATCGTCTTTATCGCAATGAAACGGTCAGTATATTTAAAGTTTTTCTACTGTTGTTAGCATCAGAGTAATTACTACGTACTTTAGATAATTTTCCATATTATGTTTTTGCTTCTTAACGTCTATAATCATGGTTATCTCAGCACTGTGTATTTTTGTTAATTCCGTTGCATTTACACCACTTTCCAGTTTTTTTTTTTTTTTTAATTTTGTCGTCTTTTATTCCCATAGTTAGCACACCATTAGTTTCATAGTAAATTCTTATAATCAGAATTCATTCTATCGAATAAGTGATCAAATGTGTAGATATTTGAAACGGAAAGAGCAGCTGTTACTGGTAAATATTATGGATAATAGAACGTTTGGATATTGGGGTATTCTGAAAATTAGTGTTTGCATAAGGCGAGTTCTATTATACTTTTAAATATATTAACAATTACAAAACTTCATATAAAAATTCGCAAACAATTCGTCAAGTTCACGAGATAAAATCGATAAAGAAGAGATTCTAGAAACTTTACATAGGAAAACAAAAGACCTGCAAATGAACGTTCAAATTATACACGAAAGAAATCTTTTTAGCCTCTTTGCTTGCATTAATTTATCCCATCCTTTGGAAATCAGGAGAACTCGAGAATTCCAATTGAAACTTGAGAGAACTCGAAGTTGCTGCATCTCTCAATAACATATTACAGCAACAAAGATGTCGAATTTTGAAAATGGGTAAACAAGGAGATTGCGAAGGCAGTTTCATGAAATTAAGGGCGCGGCATTCCTGCGTTGCACATCTAAGCTTCATGCACGGAGCGATTCGTAGAACGAGTATGCAAAATTCAGCAAACCGGGCAGAAAATCTTCATCGACGTTCTCACGCTCCTATTTTCGCCGACAATCCGCTAACATCGTCTTAAAACGAACTAGAATCTGCGTTTCCTGTTAGATTACGTTCCGAGATTAAAATTCTTTCATTCTTCTAACCTTTTATATTTTTACATCGACGCTTTGATCGTTCGTATTTTTGAAATGATTACTCATAAATTACCGTCGAACAATGTTATAAAATTATTTAAAAAGATATTTTCATTTAAATGCGTCATTTCTTCATTTTCAGATTGTCAAATAAATTCAATTAAAAAGCTTTTAAAACACGTTTCGTTGTTTCATGAGAATACAGCATAATTCTCCTGGAATTATCGTTATACTTGGGTTATTATTGGACTGCGGATATTTATGTGAATTTATATTTTCGTGAATACAACGAAAGAAGATAATTGTTTTAACTAATATAATTAATATATAATTATATATAATATAATATAATTTATAATATATAATATATATAATATATATAATATAATTTATAACTAATTACTAAATTTACTTGTACTTATTAAACTGTAACATGTACTTTGGATATAGTATATATTTTTCAGTATTATGTGTATCTTTGTATTCTAAAATTTCCTATACATTTTTTAACGCATTTTTAAAAAAAGGTGGTTATCCATCGATGTTGAAAATATAATGATGACGAATGTGTAAATAATATTCGCAGGAAATATCGACAAAGTTAAATAAATGAAAAAAATTTGCCTGAAAGATTGACTGACGAATGTGCAGCAGCAACAAATAAATAGAAACAAAAACCCGATAGTTAGGACAGCAATATTGGTCAACAATGGGTGAAACATTCGTAAGCGTTGTTTCGCAACATGTGCGTCAATAACGGAAGTGTTGAGGTTAATGGTCTATCGATTTGTACTGTATCATAAATAGCATCCTAAACGACTTTTCTGTATCTTTTTCTTTCGCAAAGTAAAATGTACAGATTTTCTTCCTAAGAATCTTGCCAAGGTCTTTCTTTAATTTTATTTTCTCCCTCGTTTTCTTGTTTTACCGTGCTCTACAATTGATGGCTTTCCTTTTCGTTTTAACCGCTTCAGATCTTTTGTTCGTTTTCTCTTTCTGTTATCTTCTAGATTTATACGTTAGCCATATATTTCTTTCAATCTCGTCAGATGTTTTCTACCTCCTATTTTTTCGATATTTTTAACAATATCTTTCCACCTTTGAATCTGATAACATGAAAGTCGATTGAGGAGATTTTCAGAAGAAACGTCTATAAATCAAAATGTTTGAGCAATCTTCTAATATTGAGCGTTATTAATGTTACTGAACTCATAATCATAATGTCTCTTAAAGAATCTTGTTTTTCTTATATTTACGAAATGAGAAAATAAATCAATTATTTGACCAAAAGAAACGCTAGGTCCCTATAAAATTCTATTCCAAATCTTACTTTTTGTATAAATATATATATATATATATATTTGCAAAAAAAGTTCCTCGATTCTACCGTAATTTTTAGCAATACAGTACTATTTTCAATTTTATTGTTAGACGAAACTGAAGTACTACAGTCGTCAGTCTGACGCGAGTCTTTAAGTTTCGTGTTCGACTGACAATGGCGACGTGTATCAGAATAGTCGAATATGTCACTCGAATGGAATAACAGGCTTAGAGAGAAGGAATCTATCAATAGTAGTTCAGTTAGTAGTTAGAGCTGTTGTTACATGGCATCCGCATCGATCAATCCTCTATCGATCCATGCAGTACAGCGTTCAACACTAGCGTTAAAATATTGTTACCGCAACGCATTAAAGTAATGCTGTTAATTTTACTAATGACCAATTAACTTGCGATTATCAATATGGAGAACGGCGATAATTAACTGGAGTAATTTAAAATTGAAGATTTCCATCCGCTTTTACATTCAGCTTCCGTATAGAGTTTGCGAATTTCTTCTGTTGTATTCATAGAAATATAAATTTAATATGTAGTGGTATAAGCACTCTGTTGTGATAAATTGAACAAGATACTATATTTGAACTATAAAAGAAAAATAATGAAAGTGTGATGGATGCAGCTGTGTAATGTATAAGATAACGAGTGAAGGTAGCCAGGGAAGAAGAGGAAGACGACTGGTAACGCAATTATGTCAACCCCCGACTGTGATAAATCATCATATTAAATAATTGTCTTTACCTGTGGATAAACTCAAAGTATATCAGTTATACGAACGTTTTTAACGTTTAATCTTTCCCTTCTGGAAAATCTGATGTGATTGATTAAACAGATGTACATTTCAATTTCAATTTCAATTCTAATCTGGATTCACGCTTCAATTCATATTTGAATCCAGATTTATTAATTCAGGTAAATAATATATATATATAGAATATCTACAGAATTCAAACTACACACCAGCCGAAATCTTTACTTTTGCTTTGTTTTACTGGCAATTATTCGCTGAATAGAATAGATCACGAGAGAAGAAACGATTCTCGATTTTCCAGGTAAAATTTGTAGATTTGTTATTACCTGTTATTGTATTTAATTTAATTATTCTCAAAATAAACTCGATTTTCTAGAATCGATCGTCTGATTTACCCTAAGGATTTACGTTATTACATATATATAAACAATTTCTGAAAATATCTTATAAAAATAGCTCACTATAGAGTCCCTGATAGATTCGAACGTATATGGTATTTCCATATTTGATACTATGCAGAAAACAATCACTTTTTGAGTTGACAGAAAACTTACGAATTTCTTTTATTGAACATATTCTAAATTTAACTTTTATGGAACCAAGAGAGAGAATTAAAGAGAGAAAGAGAGAGAGAGAGTGTGTGTGTGTGTATGAAACACCTCCAACAAAACTATTCTAGACTTTTTTATGCCGCTAGATTACAACTCTAAATGAAGGTTAAGGCGTTTTGCAAGTATTTCTGCAAAAACAGGGTCACAGCTTTTGTCAAATAAATGGCTTTCTAAAATGCGGCTTTCCCAAATGCACTCATAAAGAGTCCATTAAGGGCAGAAAAGTGGTTGTTTATACCTTGTATTTTTACATGCGCATAAAATGGAACACTTTTCGGTTGATGTGTTGCAAAATGTACAGTTTTGACACATTTATTGAAATATCTGCAAAAGAGTATAAATGTTCTCTCGTTATGTATGTATAATCACGTGTTTACAGTTTATTTTGCATTTAAATGACATATTCAGATACTTGTTACCGATATTCTACATCAAAATAAAAAATGAAGAATAATGCGCATTCATAGTTCAGATTAAAGCAGAATATTATTTCTCGAAATATTGACTATGCTGCTGATTATTTGAAAAATCAATTATTTTGCATTTAATTTTAATTCCTTCCGTCGAGAGAAGTTTTATCATTTCAAATTCCAATAGAACAGAGTGCGTAAATTCAAATTAAATCTTATCTCAGTGCTTATTTGTATAAAATTCAGAAAATCAGCAATCAGAAACAATAAAACATTAACGCATAATGAAACGAAATAGGGTTAAAAAGTGTTCTACAATTAATGAAGTTGGGTAGTCTGGAACGAAGATTACCGTTTGAAGCGCAATAATTTCTGGAAAGTTGTCGCTGATAGGGTATACGATAATCAACTGTTTTTCATCAGTGTTATTAATGATATGCAATAAAGCAGGATACAATAAGAACCGAGATGCCCACGTCGAAATAGATTAATGACAGGATTGTTTCGCGTATTTTATGCGCGAATAGATACCCCAGAAACTCAGATATAATGGAAGAGACAATATTGAATCAACAAAAAACACGAATCGCTTTATCTATTTAAATAATATCGAGTTTTACATTTACAGGATACTCGGATATTTACAATTGCCAGAGTTTTGGAAATATCCGAGTTTTTGTTTTTAATAAGTTCACAAGCCACTATGACCAAACTAGGGTTATTAGAAGAAGGAGATTAAACTTTTGGTTGATGCGAGCAAGAGCATAACGTCGTTGTATAACTAATTACTAAAGCGGCAGTTTCGTCGTTAGTGCGGACATAGCCTCAAGAATGTTGGTTGAAAATTCCAATGTCTAATTCAATTTCTTTTTTTTGTTTTTCATCTCCGAGTCTTTTAAAATATCAACCTCTATATTTTTAAATTTTCTGAACTCTTATCATTGGCATTGGGAGCGAAGTATTTTGACGAAATTAACAAAGTTAAGAAAGATTATAGTAATTTAGGGGATGCAGTGTTTTCAAATAGCCAATGCTAATGTCAACGATAGAAAGATACATTAGGAAATTGGTCAGAGTATTTTACTCGGAAAATCGGAAACTTACATGACATTTCTTGAAGAAGGACCAGAATCTATTTCTACATCCGAAACTTGATTGAAGGTAAACTTCTACTAGATGGGGCGAAACTTGCAAATTTCGTTGTTCTCGATCGATCGAACTTTTCGTTCAATTTCCAGGGACGGTGCACCGCGGTGATGAGTTGGCCCTAGCAACGGAATAACATTCTCTCGCCTATTCGTTCAACTAACAGATCGCTAAATTTAAGTAGTCAAGTGCTCGAGAAGCGAGTCGTAACTACTATCGAATTAAACAGTTTGTTACAAGATGTTCCACTATCGACGATTCATTTGCAAATCATCTTTAGAAATATCTCGCTGAAAAAATCAATAGAACCATTGTAATTTTATAATAAAACACTATGGTGGAATATAATATCATGGATACAATAGAATATTGTATATAATAATTAATTATACTTTACAAGCAAAAGTTAATATAAGTAGCGTTGTAATTTTCTATATATTGTTGCACACATTATAGAATTATTAATATCGTGAATCCTTTTTTTCTGTTATTTCAAATTTTTGAGTACACTTTATTCATGAAAAACGTGGAAAACATAAAAAAGAGCTGAAATTTTTTAATCTTGCCACTTGTGAGAAAGTATACGATACGTAACTGACCGTAATAAAAACTTTATTATAATAATTTAATAATTTTACTAAAATAGAATCTGGTTTATTGAAAGAGTTATATTAAAGAATTTCAAAAGCTTCGAAAGATTATATTTTTTGGTAGTTTAGAAAATGTTATGCAAAGAGGAGTTACTTTCACATTGTTCTAGATTCTATTACTGATATTGTATAACATCTTCTTGGCTCTTCACTTTGATATAGTTTATATCGAAGAGTTACATGCTTTATCGTTCATGAAAAATGAAGCAGCAAATAAATCCGATTCAATGGTAAACAAAAATTGCCAGGCTTTCTGTGAAAATTTAACAACTTTTCCGCCGAATGAATTCGCATCGGTTGTTATTTATAATTTACAATATTACATGTTACAATATTAGGAATATAGTTGCAGAAAATAACAGGCAACATGTATTATTCATAAATAAATGTAATGAAAATTCTAGGTATTAAATTCACGTATAAAAATACAAAATTACTGATGAAAGAACCTAATACTTTCAAAGTTTTCTTCTGGGATATTATCTGAAAAGATACTTATACATTTAAATGTCGCCCTTATGACGAGCAATTCTTCGTCTTTGGGTTACAGTAGAAATTCAGTAGAATAACCACGAACGCACGTGACTAACACGGAAGTTGACTCATATAACAAAGGATACGTGCGATGTGACTCGAGTAAACTCGACACTGTGTCAAAGTTCGGCTTACTTACGAACTCTGCTTAACACGTACACCACAAAGCACGATTGGTGTCATGACAGTTAAGTATAAGTTAAGTATAAAATATATGTAAATATATGTACAAAGTATAAACATACACACACACACGCATAAATATTTTCTGTGTATTTATCAGATTACATTTATGTAATCAAATTTCCAAATATACCGACCGTGGCGATGATGATAATTTGATGATAATACCATCGCCATTCGTTCTTAATTCGCGAATAGATCTCGAATGTTATCTTATTCTGTGGTTTGACGTGAAAGAGCAGGTCACGAGGAAAACGAGGGTCATTAAGGGGGAGATTGATGTACGCGATGACGTTTCCAGGGAACATAAAACCATCGTTTCATGAGAAAAGTGGGATCGAGACGATGGTTAATGATTCCCACTTGGAATCGATGAAGGGAAAAAAATCTGACTTAGCAATCATTGTTTTACCCCGATTGGTTTCTCTGGTTGTCCGTGCCGGGAATTGGAAAGAAAGGGGCGATCCAATTTCTATCCAACGAACGAGAAAAAGACGAATTAGGGTGCATGGAAAAAGCATCGTTTTCTCCTGGTAATAATTTCACGTAGCGGAACGATGACATCTGTAATCGATTCCGGTGACTAATGATTCGCGCGACCAAGAAAAATCCTCTTTGGCTGAAAAATATATAAGTGATAAATAACTTGGGATAGATTTTTCTTCGTCGAATATTAAATTCATTTCTTTTATTACTTAGAATAATATTGTTTTTTCATACTGCTTCTCTAAAATCTTCTCTAATATACGTACATATGTTTACTTATGTTTGTTCGATTATTCTTCTTACTCTTTCAAAAACTGAATTTCGCATAATTTTCTACCAAATTGCAGTATTTATCGCATTTATTCAAACTATTATCTTTATTACTTTCTCGTTCGTTTTATTTATTATTATGTGTCTTCGTGACACTTTCATATATTAAGCGTGTTTATTATTAACATAAATATTTACACAAAATAAGTAATATAATCCAATATCTATTGTCTTCGATATTCCAAAAATTCGCTATATAAAAAGAAAGAAGAACATAGAAATATGTAGTGGGTTTTGCAGTATTTTTCTTGCTATATTGCGTAATTAGTCCTTGAGATTCCGGAAGAATCGAGTCGGTTGCCGATTAACTAATTATACCGAACAAAAGACTTCATCAAGTCAACAACGAGAGGATTAAGCGAGAAACCTGGAAAGTTTCAGGAATCTCTTGGTTCTACGTTCGTGGCGAGCCTCGACACGCTGCAGTACGATTTGTTCAGATCAAAAAGAACTCATTTTCCGCTAACGGTTCATGACTGTCGTATTAAGAGAAATCGGATTTAACAAATCTATTTGACGTTGCTAATTAAATCGTTCGTTCAATGGCTGAAAATCCATTGCCCTAAATAAAATACATTAATTAGCACATTATACAGGTATAATAAGCTGTTGCAACGGATTAATTTTGTATCTCAAGTTACGAATGCTAGTAATTAGTTAAATAAGAACTCGGAAATTTCATGTCTTTCATCGATATTTGTTCATATTCATGTATTATATTATTGTTTCTCAAGAATTTCAAACGAACTATAATAACAAAATTAGTTCATTTTTATATTCTAAACGTATGTTTTCGAAACTGACGGCTATTAAATTGATAAATTCTTAATTATTAATAACAATTTCCTTTTCCAAATACTTGTCTCGTGACGTGATATAAAAAAGACTTTAAATGCAATTAACTGAACGTGAGATTGATATCTGACGACAAATTGACAATAAAGACAGCATACAGGTAAGTCGCGAAGAAAATCTATTTTTCCTGGAAACGGGAAGCTAAGAACCAAGTCACAATTCCAATTTATTACGTAGCTGCCTGATATAACCCAAGAGAGTTTGACAAAGTGGAGACTCGTATTTTTGAAGTGGGCAATCTTGAGGACTGTGCAGTCTTAATTTACAAATATATCTATAAATATATCCGTAAACAAATATATCTATAAATAGTACTTCAGTTTACAAAATTCATATTAAATACTATGTGTTATCGATCGCGTGAAACATTTTATAGATTTTACTTTGGAGAAATTTCATTATTTTCACCAACTTTATCAGATAATGATCATTAGATATTCTTTACATGTTTACTATGCACATATTAGATTGTTATATTAAAAATAGATCTAGAAATAGATATCTCCTAAAAGTAAATAAACATAAGCATTTCTTAATTTAACTTATAATTTAATAAATATATCATGACGAATTACAACTTACAATTTGACAAAGTTGTAGTCAAATTCTGCGCCATAATTTACGAAACTAATATGACATGCGTGTGGTTTAACGGCGGCTTACAATTAGGAGATGCTGTAAATGTTTCCTCTAAAGTTTCTTGTGGCAAATTGCAAAAACAAAAAACACATTATGCTATGCATAAGGTATGTAACGATGTTCTAAGCCCAGAATTCATGTTCGAATTTGCGGCGGCCGCGTATTAAATCATACAACTGTTAGAATATTACCCTGCAACACAGCTATAATTGAAGTTTCAAATTTGATAAATAGTTGCATTCACGTTCCAGTTTAATGAATGTCTGCGACGATAATGAATTTGGCAAATTGCCTATGCGTTTGCAACCCATTTATAGTTATCAGGTACTATCGTACAAAAATTTGATAATACGCAGAAGTTTTAGAAATTACTAATGTTATGACTTTTCTTTCTCTCTTCTTAAAAATTTCATTTATTGTCGATATTCTTAATTTCAGGCGAAATTGCAATTACAGAGACATGTAGAATTTTTGGAAATACTTAATTCCATGTTCTGCCATATAACTAACTGAAATGATTCAATCAAACGGTACGCGGTAATACTTTGCTCAACGGGTCAGTGCCAATTCATTGATCGGGATGTCATTGGATTTACAAATTTATCTGCTGCAGGATTTCGTTTCATTTGTAATTCCAAGTTGTCCGGTGAATACAAATCAGAGTTGATTAAGGATTATGTATTTAAAAAAATTTCATTCACCAACAAAATTACTTTCGATCATTCTATACGATTTCAATTGAAATCGAATTGAAAAGGAAATCCAGACAAATTTCGATTAATTTCGTTTGACTAAAATGTGTTACACAGCTTGATTTATTTACTCTTTTCATCCTAGACTAAGTGAATTACCATTTTATAATAGATACTTTTTAATTTTTTTTTTAATTACAAGGGGATAGACATATAAATATAACTTTTTAACCTTTCACTTGTTCGATTGAAAAATACGATGCATTTATTTTATTTACATACATACATGTTTATTGATATACAGGGTGTGCTACTTGGATCGAACCCTGCGAACATCTCCGAAACTATGAATGATATCGTAAGGTATTTTCAAGAGAACATAATTTGTCAGTAAAAGACATATTATACAAGTCAACTTTATTGGTTTGATGGAACTATATATTTTTGAATACTCTATACTAATACTTATTTAATAATGCCAATAAAAAGTTATACGCACACTACCGTCCAAGAGTTTAAGAACGATTGTTATTCGATAATCAGAGTAATATAACTTTTTAATAGAAATTTAAATGATCTTTATGAGAGAACGAACTGTAAATGATATTTATACGAAATATGGCTTAAACTATGGGAAAACGAGTATATGGTTATTACGATTAACCAGTGAAAATATAGAAAAATATTCGAGAACTCTGCATTAAAATATTTATTAAATCAGAAAGCTAAACTGTTTTACACGCTCGGTATACCTAACTACTATCGATTCGACTATGTTTAATCTAACAACACGTAACTTTGCGAGCATTCTATTTGGCTATTCAGGAACATTGACAAAAAAACACGGATCGATCGGATGCAATTTTCAGAGCGTAACCGAACCAGTTGCTGCGTGGAATAGTCGAGGAAAACGAGAGGACGGAGTGGAAGAGTGTCCTTGGAAGAATTTGCAGTTTCTCGTTTGCGTAACATCGCGCTAAATGCATCGTAGCAGACGATTCTTACTTTCACGATAATGTCTTACGTATTTAATTAGACTTACTCAAGGATGCCTTCGCTTATTACAGTTATTTTTCTCTGCATAATTTTGTAGTGCGTATTAGAGTTGTATAACCATGTTATTATCTTCATTTTTATACGATTTCTTACATGGATAATTTAAATTTACATCGTTGATCTCTCTGTTATTTATGATGTAAGAAAGTGTTCGTTAGCCAATTAAAATAATGATATTTTCCAATATAATGAACCATTCGGAGGCCAAGCTGTTCGTGTCCACATTTTGTAAATTTCTCGGTTTATTCGTTTGAACACGCGACGTATCGACAAACAAACGGCATTCCACATCCATAAATTCACTTGCTATTAAAAAATGGCTTAATTATACATAGCTTCTATTCCAATCATGGCAATAACCATTGACATACGTTGAAAGCCATTGTGATCAAGTTTAGTTGGTTTTCTACAATTGAAGCTGGACAATTAGTTTTTTTTAAATAATCGAGTTGTATTGTTACTGGTATCGTTTGTGTCTGTTGTTTAATGTTAAACATGACTGGCAGTTGCAATTATGACAGAACCTAATGGTTAAATATTTAATATCCCGTAATATGTGTTCAGAAGTTTTAGTTCGAGAAAACTAAGATGAATCATACCCACTTGCTTTCTACGAAACCATTCGAACACTTCATCGCTAACAGAAAGAAAATAGTTACAGGAATGTCAGTTAACTGGCTTCAGATGCAATGGATTAAACTAGAAAGATTAGAACCATACTATATAAAATTCAACAAAGACACAGGATTCAATGCAATAGACATAAAAAAATTTCAAACAGAAAAACCATCAATTTTACTATAACCATAGTTCAGTTTTTATTAGAGAAGATATATTTTTGAATTAGAATTTTGAATTAGAAGAAGATATATTCCACCCGCCAAACATTATTAGTATATACATTATAAAGACAAATCGAGACGATTATTTATGAAGACATTAATAGCGCTAACAATTAATACATATAAAAATAACTAGAATCATTTGTTGCAAATTTCTTAACAAATAAAATTATAATACATTTTTCTGTGTTTAGTTACCTTACCTATAGTATCATTTCTTTTTCAATTGCGAGATTGGTTAACTCCACAAGTTGGCAGAAAATTCAGAAAGACATAAACACTTTTTTAAATAAAAGCTACATCTTAACTATATCGCTTTGTAAAATCCGTTTGTTCGAAAATTGCTAGGAAAATTTTAGAAACTTAGGTTGTAAGATCATCTCTTTTCTCTACTCTTTATTTTACGGAGTTGATCAGTTTGGCTTCTAAGTGACTCAGTAATCGCAATGATTGTCTTTAAATGGTACAATTTAATTATTTATTTACGATACAATTATAATATAACATTTAGAAGGAAATTATTTGATGGAATTAGTGATTTAATTAGTAACTATAAATAATAATGGATTTTTCAATATGAAATAGGTGATAGTTTCCAGATTATGAAAAAATTGCGCTACTGTTAACTGAAGTAAAACGAACACTGTCGCAATTGCATTCGACAGTAGGAAACGTGAACGTAATCCTTCATATCTTGTAAATTTCTATTCATTGAAGATAGGCAAATTATGAACAATTCTATCTGTATTCCTTCTTTGTTATTTCAAATGTCTATTTATACTTTTTCAGGACGGTCGTTCATTATGTTAGGGATGATATCAAAGTCTTTTAGGCTTTGAGTTGAGGCATGATTCAAAAAAGGTCGGAAAACACCGCTGCAAAATCAAAAAATCCATGCAAGTTAACCTGGGAAACGGTCGGGGTCCTTTGAAAAAATTTGTCGACGGGTCTCCTATGTAATCCGTCCCAAACAGAAATAACGTTCAAAACTAGCGGATATGACGCGTGTTTGTACGTACGGAGCTGCTCCAAAACGTCGACATAAAGAGAATCAATACGCCAATTTTCTAGTTTTTTCCACCTCGCTTAAACGTTCGCTTTGCCACGCGTAAATCCACTTTCATATGTTTGTAAATGGGCTCGCGCAATAATCGATAATAATTCACAGAAAGAAAAATAATTGGGGGAAAAAAAAGCAAAGAAGAAAACAACTGAACGAAACCAGTCAATTTCCAATTTGACGTGGACGATTTTATCGTCGTTTGAGGTACGAATTTTTTCGGTAAATAAAAATGAAGAAAAAGCTTTCTTTTATCTTCGTAATTAAAAAATGCCACATTGACTTCTATGTTAAAGAAGAAAATACACTCCCTCTTTAAAGAAAGAAACGTATGTAAATACTGGGTATCAAAGGCCTCATATATTTTACATTGGAGGCGAAAAATTATTCAGAATTTGCTATACAACTCGGAGAAATGTATTGGGTTGGCAACTAAGTTATTGCGGATTTTGTCATTAAGTGGTATTGACAAAATCCGCAGTTACTTAGTTGCCAACCCAATATAACACCAAACAGAAAAATATACAGATCGATCGAAAGCAAGTATATTTCAATTATATTTAAAAATATTCAAACAATAAATCTCTTTCTTTTAATTTTCTATGTTAATAGATTGTGTTACATAATAGAAAAGATATATATAGATGTATAAATTGTGAAAGCATTCAATTTTTTAGATGTGCTGTCGTTTTGTCGCGTAGTGTAACAATATCACTACATAGGGAATTCTAATTAATCTCGCGTGCAACTTCATCACATATCTCAGTCAATTCTCTGTATCCTATCTTCCCCCCTTGTCTCGTGGATCCAAGAGGAAAATTTCAAACGCCTCTTTCTTCACCGTACCTCGATTTCTATCCAACAGCGAGCAGAGCGTGTTATTATCAGTGAAGTCGTCGCTCGATTAATGATTCACGCGACGAAATACATCCGCGTATTTAACAACGTCTGCTGTTACTCTTTCGTGGTCGCAGACATCCAGACGAAACTAAAACGCGAGTCGAGTCACAGCCAGAAACTCTTTTGGTGTTTCCGCTTTCCCGTTCTCTCCCTTTGCTGTCTTTTCTCTGCCATTTTTTTAAACCTGTTTCTCTGTCTCGCCGTAAAAGAACCTTTTCGTTGCCGTATCTTTTTTCAGTCGTGTGATTTCTCTACTATCGCGTTTCCTGTATGTGTTTACAATATACAGGGTGTTCTGTAAATTATGGCACAAGCAGAGAAACGGTAGTTTTACGTGTAAATACATAAGATGTACGTTTGAGAAAACTGGCTGAATATGTATGTGTTAACTCTTAACTATAAATGTGGATATTTCTACCATCATCAGAAAAGAAGAGTGTTTTTGATCAATTTCTTGGTAATTTGATAAATTACCGTTATTATACCGCTTGGTATCCGGGAAGAATCTGATTTTCACAGATACAAGGAGGAATTTTTAATTTTTAACGGTTGAGAATGTTAACGATAATGGTGGACGATTTGATAGTTAAATATACCTCTAAGAAAATAGTTGGATTATTGTTAAAAATACTTTGAAAGTTCGACCATCGGTAGTGAAGCCTTGTATGAAAAATTTCATACTGTCTACTTACCTTTTCACGTCGAATCTTGTCATAGGACACTCTGTACATGTCTACAAAGACAAAATGTTTAGTTCGTTACCGCTCAAAGCTGATTTTTGATGTCACTTGCGAACGTGCACTGGATATAAAGCAGAAAGAGGAACATTTTGTTTCTTCCCGCAGCACGTGGAATTAATATCGTATAACTGATTTGATGGTGGATGTCAAACGAGTCCACAGAAATAGTATAGCAATTATTCGAGAGCGATGAGACCTAACTTAAACAGGGAACATGTGCGACGAGTTGTCTTTTTGGGAGAAATTTGAGCAAAGCGTGACTCGGTTGATTTCGAGATTAAAACGTAATTTAGCTGAGGAAGACTGTGGATGTTCATGCATTTATAAAATATTTAAAGGTGCAAAAGTGCACAAAATACACGTAATGTTACAAAATATCTATAAAAAAAGGAATTTTTATGCATATTCAGAATCGAGTAATATTCAGAGATAAAATGTATATATATATGTGAAATATAATTAGAATAGTAAATGAAACAAATCTCTGTTTGTCTCTTAAATCAAAATAATATCTACTAATAGTTGTATGATTAATCTTTCTCCATTTTACTATATTTTACCATGATTTTTCACAAATAGATTAAATGACATAGTAAATATTTCCTAAGGATACAAATATTTGTTTTCAAGGAAATTTATCATAAATATATAAAATATTGAAACACTTATCATAATATATATTATATAATTTTGGTACATTATATATTAATTTATTGTATAATATATAAAGATACTTTCGTATTACACACACTCGAAGGAATGAAAATAACTCTCAATGGCAGTGAATTAGTCGAGACAGACTAACCAATTGCAATCGTCATTCAGCATACAGTGTGCACTGTGCACTCAATTGTACGAAGCGCAACCGTACTCTTCGTTACAACATTCTACCGTATATTTACAATTTGAGATATTCCTTCGTCCAATGTTTAACTCGGCAGCGATTGTAATTCATAATTCAACGCAGTGCGCGGATAAAATTCATGACAAAGCAAAGCAAGGGAAAGGAGAAAACGAAAAAAAAAAAAAAAAATGGAGATCCGCCTCAAAAACGAAAACAACGAGGGAGGAAAAAATGCACGAGTAAAATTGCAGAGAATTTTCCAAGCTGACTACAAATAGCATTTCACCGAAACACACCACCGCAGCACGCGGATAAAACAAATTCCCTCAAACATTTTGCATTCAGTCTTTAAACCGCTATGTCATCCAACTCCGCTCGGTCAACATCAACGTCACCAACAGGAAAAAAATGTATACCTACGTATCTCCACGGAAATTTAGATAAAAAGGGAAACTTAAAAACAAAGGAACGAAAAAGTCAATCGACGAGAAAAAGCAACGAAGTGGATCACCTACCTTAAACATTGACCGAAGATCTCAAGTTCCCGAAGTTCCAAAACCCCAATTATTTCAAGATTTCAACTATCGAAAATTGTAAATTAGCTTAAGTAGTAGGAACAACACATTTCATGGGATTGGGGAAACGGTGCGATGTGCAATATGCGATAATTATGAACTTGAAATCAAAGAGCATACATTCTAGAAATGTTCGCACTGTAGTGCATAGTTTTCATATTACAACGGAATACTCGAAAATGTTGCTAGTAACCAAAGTAAGATGAAAGAAGAAGAGCAACTGAAAGCAACATATTATACAAAAAATCTCTGTACCCACCGAGATAAGATTGCAATAGGCGACAACTACTAGCCGATTATTATTATTAATGTTACTAGTTAATACCAGCGTTCGGAATTCTAGAATTCGAAAACATCGTAATTAAGAAAGTCCAAAACCCCAAGAAATTATGAACCTAATTAAAAGCGTTAGCGAAGATCGAATACTTGGCAAATATATTGAATAAACTGTTATATGTATATTTGAGTATGTAGTATACGAATTCTGTGAAATGAACCTTGGATATTGTGTAAGCACACATTGAAACTGATCCTACCACTACTTCTGTTCCAGATATCCGAGGCAAAGGGGAAACGTAGGAACGAAGAAGAACCGTGTCACTGAAATGTATTAGTGAAACGTACGTGCACGGAGATCGGCGTACAATTATGCAAAGCGAGGCTCATTTTAAATGTAGAAACGCGAAGTACCATTTATGGTCGGCACCACTACTGTCATACCAGTAGCTACGTACCAATACTACTTCGAGATTTCTACAGAGCGTTTCACACATATACCAATTCCTTTTGTTCCTGTTATCTTTGTCAGGTAAAAAACTTTCGTACATCGTCCCGCTATATTCGTAGGATTAATAGGATAAATATTTTTATGAATACTTTTATCATTTCTGCAAGGTTTACTAAGAAAAGATACCTGAGAAAAAGGTTAGGTTGGGGTTAGGTTTCTACAGAGCGTTTCACACATATACCAATTCCTTTTGTTCCTGTTATCCTTGTCGAGCAAGAAACCTTTGTACATCGTCACGCTATATTGGTAGGATTAATACGAGAAATATTTTTATGAATACTTTTATCATTTCTGCAAGGTTTACTAAGAATAGATACGTGAGAAAGAAGTTAGGTTGGAGTTAGGTCGAGGTTAGATGGCGGGACAGTCAGCTACGCTCGTTAAGGCTAGGGACGGAAACGAGGCGTTTCGCGAGTTCGATCTCCTCGCTCTTGCAGATCTATTTGCAAAGGACGAAAATACAGCAGACAAGCAGNAAAAAAAAAAAAAAAAAAAGAAAATAAATTTTGCAAATCGGGAAGGAGGCGACCGCGCGTTGCCACCACTGCGGTGCGGGTGTGGACTCGGCACAGCACACGCTGGAGGATTGCCCTGCGTGAGCTGTGCCGCGCCACACCCTCACCGTGGAAATAGGGTCGGACCTCTCGCCGTCGGCGATCTTCAATGTGATGCTGACGAGCGAGAGCGGCAGGCGCGCGACGTCGTCTCCTTCTGCGAGCAGGTTATGTTCCGGAAGGAGGCGGCAGAGCGGGTGAGGGAGCGGGACTCTCACCCGGAGAGGATCGGCGGGCGAGGTCAGGGCAGAGGCCGTGGACGCGCCTCGGAGAGACCCGGTGAGGTCCAATCTTAGGCGCTGACAAACCCAGCGCCCAGGGGCAGACAAGCAGTCCGGTTGGGGATCCGGACTGCCTTGCACGGCGGCCCCTGCGACGTGCAACGGTGTGATATGACCGCACACCGCGTCACCAGCGAATGGACGAATCATGACTGGCGCGGGGGAGGCTCAGTGTTTGTTGCTTACCTGCAGTTCCCTCGATCGCTACAGGGAAGGTCATCGTGGAGGTTTTAGTCGGTTGGAGTCCGACACTACCGCGCCGCTTCTCTCTCCCCCAGAAGCGACGCGGCGTCCGTGCGGATTTCCTCCACGTAAAAAAAAAAAAAAAAAAGAAAAAGAAAAAGGTGGAGGTTAGGTAAGAAAAGAAAAGAAATTACAGTAAATTTCTACATACGTTTATTTTTAACGTGACGTAGTCATTTTCAAGTAGGATCTTATAAGTAGGGTACTTAAGCATTTGTGAGAAATTCTAATTTGGAGAAATGCACAGAATATCAGTTGAAGCTTAATTTACATAATTCTACTTCACCCTATATTTTTGAAACGCACTGTATACGGGATGTTAGAGCTTATACAAGTAGTATACGCCAGAAGCAATGTGCCCTGTGCTTTTTCGTGAAAATTCGTCGTCGCCACCGTAATCGTGAAATTATTCACTGATCTTGGCTAATTTCGGTGTCTAGTCAGCGACCCAAACGTTTGCAAGCCTAAGCCTCGTTCAAAGAAGTTTGTTAAGTTAAGAGTGAGGATATAATTACCGAATTTAGATCTGAACTCGCATTCCTCCATGGTTTTGCATATTTAGGTTCTCTTTGCTACTATTGTCTTCGATATCAGGGAATTTGGTCCGAGATTCTTTAGTAACGAGGAGAAGAGTAGTTTTTGGGAATGGAAAAAACATTGTGAACATTCAGAACGAGACTACACGAACTTTCATGAACCGAGACCCATTTTCAAGGTAGGTTAGATTAAATTATCCTTTGTAAGGCAAATTAGGATAATTCGTAAACTATTAATCTCTAAATCCCGTATTTATACAATGTTTAAAATTAGTTGTAAGAAAGGTAAACGAGGGAATTGCGGAAAACATTGAAGTTGATACCTAAAGCCTCGAGACTTCTGAATGAAAATTGCTGTTGTAATAGTGAGCAAAGATGTTGGCTCGAAACATACAGAACTACTTTTCTTATCTTATGATTATTCCAGGACGCTACTGTACATTCTTTCGCGGGGCACTATAAAAAGTTGAGAAGGAAAAAAAGGAAGTAACATTGTAAGAAAACAAAAACTATGGGTGCAAGTTCATTATGTCGCTTCTCTTTGTATTACGTGTTTATTTCTATACTATCTTCCATCTTCGTTGGTCTTAGCTTTCAGAGAGATTAAGGGAAAATGAACAAGCTTCTATATAAAACAAAGGAAGGTCGCTAATGAAAAATGAAGAATTAAACATGCGAAAATTACTTACATGAACGGGTTCACTTCACACAATACCAAAGGAAGTTTCAAACCATAGAATTATACTTCAAACTCACCTGGAACAAACGAAAAAATGAAGATTACTTTCTATTTTCCGCGTACGAACAAATTATATCTGCAACTGCAATTTTCAAAATTTCAAAGTCGCAGGCAAATTACAGCATTGTTCTGTCGAAGAATGAAATCAGAAGGCTTCACCAGCAAATCGTAATACCTAATGCACTGTCTAAAGAACTATGTAATCTGTCAATATCGTGATAAAAGGTTACTGTGCTTTCGCATCTTCGATATTAACCAAGCCCTACGTGTTTCACGTGCTAAAAGAAGAACCTCATCTACGTCACACGATGTAACAACTTGCCACGTCGTCGATCACGCGAGTTTCACAACCACATTCCATCCCTCGTGCCAGCGTTATACACGGTACAAATGGTTGACGCTTTCAAGGGAGCGCGAGGCAACTTGAATGACGGAGGGCAAAGCTGATCGACGACCAGAAGAGTTCAGCCTCTCAGTCTCGAACATGGAATTTCATTACTGGCGAAACTTCCGACATAACCGGCAAGTTTTTCAGCAACTTTTATGCACTTTGCAAGTCCGTGGACCGCGCCTTTCCACGCGGAAAACGGACATCAGGCCGACGGAAGAAACTTCGTTCTCCCCCGGGAGATGCAGAATTCGATGTGTATAAACTGTGGAGATACTCACGTGAACGTTGAGTTTAATGAAAATTTCGCAGAAATTCGGTAAATCGGTTCATCTTGTTTTCACACGGATAGAATCTGTCTATTAGATCTTATTTGATTAATATAAAATTACAAAAACAAATATCTTATAACAGGACATTTTTTCTAAATTTGACAATCATTATTTTATTCGCATATCGGAGCTTAATAACTTGTATCTGCACAATTTAGCATTGATATATTATAATTCATATGTTGAATTATTAAAGTTAGTATTAATAGTTACGAAATCATTATGAATCATTGCTCTATTAATCTCATTAATATTGATAGTTATTAAATAGCTATTGAAATTAGTGCGAATCAATAACATTAGCCTGATTAAGCCATAAATATTAATATCAATAATTTAAAACGCATATGTAACTATCATCTTTAATCTCAAAGTCGACGAAGCATAACCTTCAAAGGAAATAGAATCTATGAACTTTGAAACGCAGTTTAACTAATCCACGCGAAACATACATACGTACGGATGTAATAAAAGAAGAAGAAGAAAAAAAGAAGGAAACATAAAAAGCCAGATTTTCATTCACACACTTTATAAAAAAAATGGGTCACGATCGTGAAAGATCTTGCCACTAAAAGAGCTTCGGATCAAAGCCTTTAATTCGACATACATATTTAGCATACTGATGCACGAAACAAGCCGTAACAAGTGGCGTTCCTACTTTCACGAGGAATAACGAGCAGGAAAATCAGCCACGACAAATGAACGAAATGGGTCGTCGATGTCTATGATATTACGGTGCCATTTGTTCGCGATTTCGTTTCAAAAGGCTACGTTTCAACGAGACTGGGAAAAAGAGGGACCAAGTATACTATATATATCGGAGAAGGCGAAAAGCACGAAATCTTGCGCCGAAAGTTTCTCCTATTGCCTGAGCACTAAGGAAGCTCGTTACATCAGCTCTGCTTTTGACGATGATATACAGGGTGGTCTAAAATTCAAAGTGGAGTTTAACGAGTCAATAATTCCTTTGTTAAGGAGCCAATTTTTTATCGTATGGAGACTTACTTCATTAAATATGCAAGATGATATCTTTTAAATGAGCGCGATGAGAAAGGAATATCTCTATATCTATTATACATCATTGCTTAGAAAATTTAAATAAAATTTAGACTATGAATTTTAAAGTACACGCATGTTCTAATAGAATCGTTAATACTGCTTTATATAGCAGCTTATACCCTTTTTATTGTAAAAAATACAATTCCTCAACGTCTTTATTAAATACCTAATTTTTGTCAATTTTGGAGCTAATGTAAATAAGACTATCTCGAGCAGAGATATATCTCCGTTTGTTCAAGACCATTGAAAAAGTAAGGATTTATGACACTGCTGAATAGGTCCTAAGAGTGGTCTTGACCCGAAAACTCTTGAAGGGCCAACAGTGTCATAAACTCTCGCGAAAAGAAGGAAACTTTTATCCTTCATACCGTCATCTTAAGCGATCAACAGCTGGGCAGATGCGAGAAATCAGTCGTCAATAACTATTGTTTTCCATCTTACGAGAACCAAGGGCCGTCACACACGAAGGGCGGAGACATCAAGGCCTTACGACACACCAGGTGGTGATATGACTGCCGGACACGACGAGGCAGACTCAACCAGTCAGTCGTAGAGCACGGTTTATCTGTGTTTTACAAAGTTCAACAGTCGTGATCCAACTGCCGGACACGACAGTCAGTTATACACAGTCAGTCGTAGAGCACGGTTCATTTGCATCTTACGAAGTTCAAGGGTCGCGATCTGATCGTCAGACACAACATAACAGTAGGTATTTTGTATCATATCTAGAAGGGACAGTCTCTTAATAGTCAAACATCCAATAAATTTATATAGTCCACTTGGTAATCAATTTGTCTGACTTGCAACTCATTTCCTTTGTCAACCCGCTCACAACCGCGAATGTTTGAGCGCGTACACCGCCTATTATACGTTATGATTTCATAGTATTATATGTTCTGTCATTATTTATAAGGTGCGTTGCAAAAGCTCCCTTTGTATTACATTCGCGGGAATCTTCTTTCATTTCCACAGCATTGTTGACGCGCTTTTAATTAAACTTTCCAAATCAAAGGAAACCATATTTGCGAGACTAGTAGATATGTAGAAAAATAGAGGAGGTTATTACATTTGTACATATGAAATTCGAATTAATGTTCTTCATTTGCCTAATGGGGTCTCATAAAATTACACTGTATGAATTTGTAAGCACAGGAAATATTATTAAATTTAACAAATTACTAATAAAATTCTTAAAAATGCTTAATAAAATTCCTTTATAAAAATTCTTAATAATTCTTAATAAAATTCTTGTATAAAAATTCTTACTTTTAAAATAAAGAATTGTTTACAAAAACATAAATAATGCAATTCTTTATTAAAATTATCAAATATGCGAAGCAGTTAGCAAGTGCACTAAAAAACTGATGAAATTCCCAAGCCATCAGAAATAGTAAAGAATTTTTCAAAAGGACGGAATACGACAAGTTCATATTTTGCTAAAAGAAAAAAAGAAAAAAGAAAAAAAAGACAGGAGAAGACAGCGGTAAATGATCATTTTTATTCACAAATATTCATTGTTCGCGTTTAGTGTTGAAATTGAGCGTTCGTGCAATCATCTCCCAACATCCTCGTAATGTATCGCAACGATGCGAGACCTGCTACGAATTTGTGGCTCGTACGTGTTCGTTCGGGTATTCTACTCTCGAGGTGCAGCAGTTTTTGACGGAAGAAGCAGCCGGACTCACAAACTAACCACTTTATCCGGTAAATTCCGCACGG
This sequence comes from Bombus soroeensis, assembly GCA_014737365.1. NCBI lineage: Eukaryota > Metazoa > Arthropoda > Insecta > Hymenoptera > Apidae > Bombus > Bombus soroeensis. The sequence goes on from JACXIL010000198.1 coordinate 1,517,814, forward strand.
CGAGACTTTTGACCGTGCCCAACGTCGACAATGAAACTCGGACGTAAGTACGGTAACGAAATTCAAAGCACGTTAAACTAAATTAAATTGTTTTGGCAGTCGAGAAAAGTCCCCATGACCGGGGGACGTATGTTCTACAGAATCTCCTGGCGAGTTTGAAAAACGAAGGAGGCGAACTTATGAGCCTTATTTTTATGGTGTACAAGGAACATTATTCTTTTGCACGAATATACACAAGGAATATACATGGACATACAAGGTGTTAACACCGTGATGAGTGGTTAAGAGTTAAGAATGATCAAAAACCGGTTTTTATTATGCTTGAAATATATTTAAACTTTTTTTAACTTGGAATTTGAATCTTATTTGAATTTCATTGTTCGCCATATAGCGTGATGAACGAAAGAAGTGTTTTAATAGCAATTATTACGTATTGGTACGTTATTTGATTTTGTTTCAGTTTTCCAATCTGCGTCGGGGAATTTTTAATCACGTTACAAATATGTGATTTTTCTAAATATAATAAAACGCTTTAAAATTGCCAATTAATGTGTCACAGAATCAAATAATATCGCGAATAGTAGATGAAAGTGTAATAGAATACGTGCGAAAATTAAATATTGTAAAAATAAAATAACTGCTTGCTACTGAAGAAAAATGATCGAAAAATCACATCTCTTTCTTACTTTAAGAAAATTATTTTCTTTTTTTTCCTGATTAAACTTATTCCTGATACGCGCAACGATAATTTTTGAATGTTTTGTTGTTGCAAAGGGACATTTATAATGTAACAACTTAATGACACGTCTGCTGAATTACAGAAATTCACAATGAGATTATTTCTATGAAATACATATATTAAATTCTAATAGAAATATTTGTCTGTACTATTAATTTCGATGAACCAAGAATAATTAATGAGTATTACACAATGAATATTATATATATTCTAAATATATCCTCAACGAAATTAACGATATAATATAATGTTCTATAAATCTACTATTATATTCAAATTTTATCATTATAATAATTTTATCAAAGATATATCATCGTTGATCGGTATCAAAGAAATTGAAATATGGCAAGCTTTGTAAAAGAAAATGTGATATCATAAAGACAAAATTATTGCAACGAATAAATTGTATTAAAACAATAAGTGCTTACATAAACATAATTATGGAACGAAACATTAATACAGTTCAGATTCTACGTTCATTGTTCCCAAGGAAATACGATTTATTGTTCTGTAGTATACTGCAGTAAAACATTCGTAATATCGTTCCTGTTTCCTATAGCACATGAAAATTCGCGATTTTGAATCGAAAATAAAACCAAGCTGACAATGAGATCATAAATTAGAATCGAGTATGAAACCAAAAAAATGCAATTTTATATAAATTTACAATTGTAAAAACTTGTTTCGTATAAAAATGTGTTTCAATTTCTAAATGTTGCAACAAAATATTCCATGTGTTGTTTACTTTTCACGCTTTACGCATTGCTTCATTTACCCTTGTACAATAAAATTGTTATAAATGCATCAACATCCATAAATTAATAATCTAATAATAGAAATAAATAATAAAATAATAAAACGAAATAATAGAAATAAAAATCTAATAATCTAATAATAAAATAAACTTAATAATAGTAATATAGTATATTACATATTTGGTGGCAAAAAGAAATATTAAAATTTGATTCGAAATACTAAATTTTCAAAAGGAAAATCAATTCCATATTCTAAATAGACGAAACATAGAACAATAATTTTATACAAAATCTATTTTCAACAAATTCCTAATTGCACTTTAGTGCAATGGAACAGCAACCGGGAACAAATGACCGGAACAAATATGTACAAACACTATAGAAAGGATCTGTGTTCCTTGACCAACCCTTTGAAATATCAATTTTACCGACAACTCCATTCACAGAGAGTTTGCCGTGTAAATTAAAGGATGCTCCCTGATTACACTGTTGCTCGTTACCCACTAGTGAAATAAGAAATAGCCAAATGTTCCTGTTTCACAGAAGCCAATTGATAATAATTTATCGAGTTCGCCTAATTAAGCGTAGCTTTGTTTGCAACTTGTTACCGATAATGGCGGACGAGAAGTCATTAAACGAGGAAAAGCGCGCGGAACTTTGATTTATTTTGCTACGTGTTCGAATAACGAGCTATTTGTTAGCAAACTGTCACCAGACTGCGAATAATTTTCATTTTCACGTTGACCACAGGAAAGTTTGCCAAAAACAGCCGTGAACAGTTTATGTAGTAGATCGTTCGTTGAAGATAGATAGACCGAACTCACCGCCTAATTATGGCGACAATTGTTGATCACTTTGATGATTTCGGTTTAATTTAATTTTATAGGATAGCGTAGCGCAATTAGTTTCGCGTGTTTTTGAATCTATACTGGGTAATTCTCAAATTGTAGTAGGTATAATTGAAAAGAACGTGATTCATATACGGTAGAAATTTTTGTGAGGGAAGTGAACGTGAAAAATAGTGTTCCGTTCGAAGGAATTGTATTTAAAAAGAATGTTCGTTTTAAACGAATTAAACTCGAAACTCTAATGTCGGTCTTTAAGAAATTAAATAAAAATTTGCCTTCTACTTACAAACTTAATGTTTATTATAATGAATTTATAATGTGGTAGTACAAATTGTCTGTTAACACTCTCGGAATATTTCCTTAACCAAAGAAATGTCATAAAATGCCAGAGAAATTATATAGTTATATTATGTCAATAAATTTACCGTTTCACGCTAGTAGATAAGCTTCTTTTAGTCAAATATACTTTCGTGTTTGAATTTGCCATCTTTTTCAACTACTCTTTAGTTACATATAGGGTGAAAAATTTCAAGTTCTACGAAAAGATCCGTCTCGGTTTACTTCCGCGTGTTAATTGAAAGTATTTTGCGAATATCATTAATATTTACGTTGAATGTATTCTCCGATATGTTGTATATACATAATTATAATTAAAATAGTATAATAAAAACAAATAAACATACGTACATAATCATAATCCTGTCGCGATAGAAATAAACGTTAATTATATTACGAACATCCAGGTATTTTAGTAAAACAAGAAAACTGGAATGTTGACGAAAGGTCAGGGCCGAAAAATGCAGAATCACGTCATCTAATCATCGTGAAAGTTCGAAACGTAAAAAGCGAAAAGTCTTACGATTAGCAATTCTAACACAAATAGACAGTAGTCGCAAATTCCACGCAGAAATAAATAATATATGACATTTACTAGATATCAACTTTATCACTAAACTTTCTGCCACAACATTCAACATTGCCACAAAATAACTTTCAGTCAATTTCTGCAAGCCATGGAGATTTAAACGGAAATAATGTAACAAGGTCCAGCCGTACATTTTGCAACACGCGTTCCAGGCAAAGAGGGCGAGTTCAACCGTTACAGAATCGTGAAAATAAACCGAGAAATTCGTGTTTCGATCCAACAAACAGGGTGTACACGCGCTCACAGCGTTCAACGTTCTGCCTTTGCTATGGAGAGGAAAGGAACGAACTGATTGCTTTAGATTAAAGCAGAAATTTACTTCTCCCTTACATTTGCATACGAGCCACGCTGCCGCTGTTATTAGATGCCACTCTCGCCACCGTTTTCAAATTTACCAATACCAAGGGCTGAGTGTGCCGTTTATTGGCAAGGATTTACCAAAAGCAATTTCTTTATGCGATAGCATTTAAAATTTCGCAGGAAACGGGATTTCCTCTTTCGCCGGCGATCGAAGTGGTTTCAAGAGGATTGCCGTCCAAAAAGATGGAAACGAAACGTTTAATGGGCAACTATATGTGCGGCTAAATTGAGCGTAGCTTTCATATCAAATTTTCGATGAAAGCAGCATACACATCCTTTACAGATACGGAGTCGATCACGAAATTCTACAGTGGAAAATAAAAGAAAGTTTAAAGAATAAGCAGTAGAAAGACACAAGGATTAAAAAAAAAGAGCAGTTATAATTAACAAAAACGTAATAAATGTAATAAACTGTTATTTTTGAAAATACGTATTTAAGTTGAATTAATAAAATATTTGTTATCAGAAATATTGTTTCTGAATTTAAAGGATGTGATTATATATGTACAGACTTTTCTGACTGTTTGTATATGTAATGTATTCATATATAATATTCATAGTCAATGTTTTTGTTTAACTGCGAATGCTCGGGGATAAGATATAGAACAGACAATCGAATTTATGGCAACAAGTGCAATAGGGAAGGAGGACTCCTGAGGGCGTTTCCAGCTTACGTAGCACGTCATCAATTATCGGAAATAAAAATGAGAGTACTGGCAGGGAGTTGATCAACTTGAGCGAGGGTTCATTCTATCTGTAACTTGTCAAGGAAATAAGAAATGTGTCTGCAGATAATATACGAGCATCCTAACTCTTTGCATGTAGAGAATTTTTTAATACATTCAATCAGTAGATACCTGATTCTAAGATACTTTCGTAAAAAGATCAAAATTTGTTTCTCGATTTTGTATTTATTGACACGCGTATACATATAACTTGTATCTCGCGAAATTTCACTAATAATTAGGCCAAGTTATGCTGAAAACTACCAACCTTCGATCATCTGAAATTCAGTAAATCTAATTTGAAGATTTTCATGAAAAAAGAGGTGGCTTCACTTTTATTGGCCACATCCTATTTCTTGTTGTTGTTTTACAATATTTCTTCATTGCTTATTTAATAGCGAGTAGTATAACTAATACGCGCTTTGGAAGTTTTCTACGAAATAATTATATAAGTTTCAAATGGAATTACGGCGTGGTAGTTTTAATAATTGCATGATGTATGGTTGTTCTATTTTTAGTGAAATAAAGATCACAAAATTATCGGATCCGTACTGTGTTTAATTAATTCTTCGTCATTTTAAGGGTTGCTGGATCCGTGCGCAACTTGGTCCAATTGTGCAAGAGTTCTCACATAAGACGTAAAAGAAACAAATGTATCTGTACAAACAAACCAATCCATCCAAACAGTGCACTAACCTTTCCACTCGTAACAGACCAATCACGAACAGAAACGAAGCTTTCTTGCGCAATTTCTTGTTCTGTAGGAGTTTGCGCGCATTTCTGGACCCCGGGATGACTTTCTGTGAAACGAGAAACTGGGCGTGGAAAGTAGCGAGAAAATACAACGAACATACACGAGCAATAAGACCGACTCGTTCACGGTAAGTTATAACGGCTGCATCGTATTTCATGGATACAAATTGCTAGAAGCGTACGCAGCACCGCGCGTGGACAGGTAAGCGATGAGAGGACGCGAAACGCAGATTGGAATCCCGTTGAAAAAGGGACAAGAGAAGCGCGAATGTCGATCCGCAACGAATTACGCTATTGTTTATGTGACCCGATCTGCGATTGTAACCTTGCGAAAGTGCAGCTTCAGACTCGTGCATCTGCGACTGTTTTTTCTCTTTCAAATGTCGGACTGAGAAAACGAGGATGGTTTATAGTTTTATAGGATAAGTTACAAACTGATGTTCGATATATAGCATGGAATATATAATTGTTACAGACGTGTGACAGTCCATCTAGATATACAGAACGAAAATCGCGAAATAGAAAAAGGTCAGACATTCTTTCTTTAAGAGATTGAAATATTATATCCTGGAGAAATGAAAAATATCAGGTAATAGTAAGATACTACATGCTTTATATTTTCATGCTACGACAAAGATACAAAATAATGATTTATTTGTGGTTATTTTATAATTTACTTATTTGCTTTTATTAAACCATCTTTTGGAAAACTTCAATTGATATTCTCCATTAAATTAGTAAATTTGTACGTTTCTATAATGTAGGTACAATTTTTAATTCTTCAGTCAATGCAAGTTTGTTGGATTCACTGCGTTTCAAATTTGCAGCAACAACTCTCATGGCGTTCAAATGCGAGTTGATGCACGCGAAAGGAATTCGGTAACAACAGAGTTTGCACAACATTCCCGAATGGATGCAGGGTCGAAATTCATTTTGTACAAGCGAATTACGCAACGATAATGTTCTTTGAAGGATTTCATTCAAAAATCTACATGGTACGAACAAATACTGCACAGGAGTGCTACATATTGCTCATTGCGTGAAATTCGTACAAAGTACAATATGAAGTTTCATCATGAACACAAAAATTCTTTATAAATCAACGCAATAAGAGATAGAATGTTTCTACAAATCAATGTACCTTGGGAATTTATCAACAGAATTTTATTCGATCGTCCTCTGTCAGCTGCACGCAGAGATTGAAATTTTTCGTCCTAGTCGAACCAGAGAAGAGAGAAAAAAGATAAGAAACAAAAAGGGAAAAAGAAAAAAAAGCTAAAGAAAGACACAGTAGCCATCGATATATCGAACTTACTGCGTCGTTTTTCTTCGTGGACGATTTTACGTAAAGTAACGTCTTTTCTCGGGTTCCACGTAACCAATTCAAGAAAGCCCGAGTTCTCGTCTTCCTTCGGACACGGAGTAGCTCGAGGGCAACAGTTTCTTTTGTCGCGTAAACGGACTGGAAAACCGTACGACGATTTTACTTTTACTCTCCTTGCTCTACCCATCGTCGGAGCTTTCGTGCCCGGAAGAATGACTACACACTGTCTCGGATTCCTTTCGAGAGCCTCTCGTCAGATTAACCTGCTTCAGTCGAGATCAGAAGGTATATTTCTTTTCGAGGCATGTCGTGTGAAACTGTACAACGAACGAGTGACTCTATATATGGCAAAGTACATAACTGAGACTTTTACAACAACACTTTGAATAAAGGATCACTTTGGTGAGTTACATTCCGAGACAGTTCTCCCTCGTTTCGAATATTTCATCTTCGAGGAAAGTTGGTTTAGACAAGTTTCTTATTAAAAAGTAGAATCTGATTCTAGGTTTTTCACATGAGCATTTACTTAACATGTATAAGAGGTTGTAAGTACCGGGCTAGTGAAAATGACGGCAAAGAAGCGACAAGGAAGTCTCGAACGACAGGTTTACGTTTCTAGAATAACTTAGAGACGTTACACTTCCACGCCAACGAATTTCCCACAAGCGTCGTTGCACTGTAGTCTTCCGAGAGACGCGTAAGTAGGAGAATGATGTACATTGACGGGTGGAAGTTGCCGGGCGGAAAATCGCGAAGAAGGGAAAGAGCACGGAAAAGCGAAAAGTGGAAGTGTTTCCGTTATATTGTCTTCCTGTCAATGCACACTGAACTTTCTTCTCTCAAACGCGATCCACTGACTTTTCCTCCACGAAATTTAAAGGGGCGAACTACCCTGAGACATCTAGAAATACGTAAAGTTTGGTAACGTTTACGAGCTCCTAAACGACAGAAGTCAATCGATATTTTGAAAAAATCTGCTTCTTCCGTTTATCTCTTTTAATTCGGTGGATTTTTACGCAACTCTGATATTATATATATATTGTTATCGTTATAAAATATATGAAGGATGAGAATTTTATCGTCATTTTGAATGTCATTACACAGATCTAAGTAAACTGAAAACAATTATAACTCATGGCAGTGTCGAAATAGATATTCGCGCTGTTTTCGAATTCGTAGCTTTAACTTTTTTAAATTTCTCGGTTCTTTGAAATGGTTTAAACGTTGATGGTAATGCTATAGAACAAATGCAGAGCTACGGGTGGAAGGATGCCACGTCGTCCTGAAATTACGAAATTTAGTAATCTTCGTACTTGTCACCGTGATATTCACGATCTGAATGCAGGTCGAAAAATTTCAACAACTTTAAATTACGTTTCTGTCACGAAGTTCTGGTTCGTTGGATTCGTCCTGTTTGGACGAATCTGTGGAGGTATAAATAATTATTAGAAGTAATTGTGTTAAACATTATTAAAACAAGAAATGTCATAAGTATTGGGACACTTGGGGGAAAATTAAGTAAATTATTAGAAGATTCATAAAACATTTGCGAATTATCATACTGTTCAGAATCTGCAATTATAAAACCTGATACGGTCAACATTGTAACAAAATTCCTGCGCGTAATAAAATTGGATACTTTCTAAATTTATATTCGTTGTCTATACCAATATTAGATATGACACTAATATTATAAATTATATATTAAAGATTAATAATACTTTTTGAAAGAACAAAATTAAATACCATTATTAATATTCGCAAATATATTTATTTCCAAGTATTTAGACTTATTCGTATAAAAATTGATATAAAACACGAACAATCTTTCCACATAATAAGCGATTTATTTTATTACCTTTCCCTGATAATTAGAAAATATTGCGTCTTTAGAACTCACCTAGCAATATAAAGCAACTTGCATTTCCTTCAGAAATTACTTTCGAACCATTTCTCAACTCTTGGCCATACTTTCATTAACTTTCGTTAACGCGTGGAGAACTTCGCTTTGCATAACAACATTTAACTATGAGAAGCAGGGGGGGGGGAGAGAGAGAGGGAAAGAGAGCGGAAGAGAGAGAGAGAGAGGCAGAAGGGGAAAGAGGAAGCAGAGCTTAATAACGGCACGCTTCCCAGTGAGACCAATGACTCAGAAAGTAGCATAATTCATACATCGTCGTCTAACGCTAATTAATCGAGCGACGACGCTACGTGGCCCAACACCGGCGACGTAATAATACACGAATTTATACGCGAACAACGCGATAACTTCCTAAATAATACCGTTTTCTCTCTTAGTTAATCGGAACCTCCATTTATCCTGCTAACCTTCTGCAATTTGATTCACTCAATGGAATTTTCGCTTTTGTATTTTCCAACGACTTTACGAACAACGAAGAAACTTCTATTGACGATCAATTCTTTAATAAGGATAAGAATTTTCATACTTCAATCTTCTTTTCATTTCAGCAGACAAGAAAATTTTTAATGTTTTAGAAAAATGTTAAAGATATAATTGAAATGCTTGGTAAACAGCGACGCCAATAACATTAATAATCTAATAACGACATTAATAACGTAAGTATTAACTTCGAAATAGCGCAATATAACGGAAACATGAATTTTGCAATTTTTGTATAATAATTGAAAGTTTTGAGCTCTAAAGAGTTAATAGCTAATTTCGTTTGATGGAAAGTACTCGATTTTTTATAAAAAAATCCAATATCCAGCGAGTGCTCTTTTTAGAATTGCGATTGGTCTCATTGGTTTTATATTCTTAAGCACGTTCTAAATAGGACTAAAAAAGGCCAACTTTTCCGGTGACTAATGGAACCTGGAAAATTAAGCGTTTTTGCTGGACGTAGCAGCTCCGAGTAAAAGGTTTATGTTTGTATACCTTTGCCCTGGCCCTGAACGGTATATAGATACATCATCGTTGTGAATTTTAAGGAGTAACAGAATGAGATGTAAATCAATTAGTAAAAATGTTGAGAGTTGCGGGAATATTATATAAACCACACATAAACAAAAAACATTAAAAATGATGCAATAAATTTGGTCTTGTTTAAAACATGATATTGTTATTATTATTACCATTATTATTTAATAATAAGTTATTTATAGGTACATGAACTGCGAGGTCAATGATATGATCGTTGCGACAAACGGGCGATATAAATCTCTCTTAACCATCTTTTGGCACCTCACCAAACAGCATCTTGAAAATCTTTTTCCAAACCGTGACAATCGTATCAACGAGCAGACACAGCAGGCTCGTGACACACGCAATAACGACAGACGTCTGTTGTCAGAGCGTGTTGCCTAAGTTTCCGTGTGATGGCACATGGTCGGTGAATTTTCCCTGTGGCCAGTTCGATGAAGAGCCCGTGGACGATTAATACGTGTCGCAGTGAGTGCTCACGCGGTCGCTGCGTTTAAATTCCAGCCGAATTTCATAATTTTCCTCCGTCAGCGTTACGTGTACGTACGCTGACCGACGCCCAGCAATTTGTCGGACGTGGAACACGAGATCTATGGAAATGCGATGAGAAATTGCGATTTTCCCCGATTTATGAAACACGAACACCTGGAGATCTGTGAACATTTTCGGGCTACGTGGACGCGCGAATGTTTGCACGAGGATCCGGTGTCATTTGTTCTGACAGACCCTCGACTGTCACCGTGTATTTCGAGTGAATCTGCATATGAGATCCGGATAACGATATTTTTCCGTCATTTTCAATCTGTGTGAATCGATAATCTTGCCATTGTGCACTGTGTTGCGCAAAAGGCTGCAATCATGAATCTTGATCATCTTGATGGATGATATTAGAAGGATAGACTATAAAGCGTGCTTCACTGATTTTTGGTTACCTTCCGCTCCATCCGCGTGGGCCGTATACGCTCCACGTTATTACGATTAATAGTTTTGCTTATGCCTTGCAATTTTTTTAATACTGCAAACAACAAAGTATCAAGAAAAGGGTGTATTGTTTAAGATGTATTAGAAATCAAAGCAATAAATGTAATTCTGAAGGAATTGTGTTAATAAACACATGGTTGACATTTACTCCATCGAAATTCCAAATGGTTTGAACAGAAAGTTCAGCGTGGGGCGTAGCAACGAAGCTACGAATTCCAAAACAGCACAAGTCCATTTTTCGATATTGTACGAGTAACTTCAATTTACTTAAACCTTTTCCTAGAAATGTTCAATCATACTTCATGCATTCCTAACAATCATGTTTCCTGATAATATTCAATCACCGACAATGTTCAAAATATAAACGCAATAAAGAGATGTATGTGATATACACACAGAAAAGATCAATAAGATTAATAGTCAGCTAAAGAGGACCAACAAAGAAACTTATTTTCTAGAAATATTAATCGGTGGACTTGTGCTGTTCTGGAATTCATTTGGTTTGAAAATTGGGAAGAACCTATACAGCGGTTAATTCGCATTTAACGTATTGTAATCTCTTTCTATTGTAATTTCAGTGAAAATACACGTAAAGCACGCGCGAACAAAGGGAAGAGGTTTCGTTAAAATTCTTCTGGTATCGATAATACAGAAACGGGGGACATTTGCAATGAACACGTCCTCACAAAGAGCTGTTGTTTCATAACGTTAATGCAACCACAGACACTCGAGTAGAGCATTACGTAAACAGAACACGGAAATTGTCAAACCAGTCTAATGTTGTATCACGTTCGCTGATACACGTGTCCTGAAATCCCGATAACGAACGTTATTTGTTCGCACGCTTAATGACCATTACGATAATTACCGGTTTAAGCGGTACGCTGCACTGAAAACGGCCATCGTTGATGCATCGATGCATACTAGTAAGTGGAGAGTATCGATTCGCCTCCAATACACGATCTTCAATTTAAACGAATAATTCGTGTGGCCGATAAAAACCACTCCTTAAATTCAAACCTTTTAAACTCAATCTTCATAATTCGACGATACATCTTTCCAGGGTGCTGAGCATGATTTTTTTCACGTTGGTATACAGCATAGACAAAGCACGAAATATAATAGTCACAGCAATATATATATATATATATATTCGTCCAATTTTGTGTATCCGATTTATCGAAAGAAACCAAAAACGCATTTTTTATTGACATTTACACTGATGCGTCGAGTCGATGAAATGCATATAAAAATCACAGAGGAAGACCATGATAGACAATTGTAAAATTCAATAATCAGTTCCTTGATGGGTAACTCCTTTTTCGTTTAACATGTATTTAACACTTTTCTGCCTTATCGAACGTTTGAAAAATTTCATTGATTTATTATCTATTTTTACAAAATATAGAGATATATCTCTGAACCTATCAAGTTGTTCCAGTTTCAGATATTATATACCTGCCTTAGCCACCGAGTGAAAGAGATTATCGATTGTCATCTTATTTTTAGATATTTAAAAATCTGTTTACAATCTAACATTTCTAGAAATCGACCAAATTGTCTAGCTATTTATAAGCAGCAGGGAATGTTTTTTGCGTGAAGTATAGAAGTAAAGTATGACGTGGCCCAAAGAACACGAAGAACTCGTCGTGCTTTCTGTCGTCTGTCTGTGAGTTTACTTAATCGAGTTATGGACGCTCTGCTATACGGCCCGTAATCTCGTTATGCGACCGAATGATTTCACTCGTAAAAACGCCAACCTGTGTACGCAGTCTGACGCGTTTTTATTATTAATCTAGCGGAGCTATCACGATCCCATAACTCATTGCGCGAATTATCGCGTCCCCTCTCCCATCCTACCTCTTCATCCCTATTTCTTCCGCAACTCGTATTTTGTCGTTGTTTTGCTCTTAGATGGAATAAATGAAAATTTGCTCGAGAGGGAAATTTGCCATGCAAAATATCGATCTGTCAGATGGATTATTTGCTCTAAATTTAATTGAGATCTTTTGCTTGCGACTTTGTCTTGAAATCGTAAATAAGCTGTGAAAGGAGATATAATTAATAATTAAATAACAGGGAAGCTGGAAATACAAATAGGTATGTATAAACACTTATTTAGTATTAATTTAAAGCTGGTAGAAAATAAATCGTCATTCGATCGTGAGTATCCAACTGTATATAAAATGGTATCACAATATTGCAATCAGTAAAATGTGATACTAGTAGAATGCAAATTTCGATTTAAACGCACAATACGGTAAAGCATCTGATAGTCAAGTTATACACGTATTATCAACAATTAAAACTCTGTGACGTAACCAACTGAAATGTTCTTAATGAAATTCCAGAAACATTTGTCGACACGTGACATCGCACGATTCACGTGTTGTAGGAAGTAATTCGCGCGAATTGAATCGCGCCATTCTGATCAGCTTAACGGGTAGCGGAACATTTTGTTGCCGATCGCACATACACGCGATCTAACGAGTTGCCAGTTCTGCATCGGCATTTTGTTTCCGCGTATCGTAACTAGCCATTATGATCTTTAGCATTATAAGCGCAAAATACGAGTTAAATTGAAATTTGCTCGTTAGAGTACGGCGAATATTCAGCGATAATAGATGCGACATTGAACGGAAGCAGGAAGCAAATTACTATGCAATAGTAGATTCATGAATTTGAATTTCGGATGTATTACACAGGAGTTAATCGACTTTCATTTTGATGATTTGGCGTGTAAATGGATGTTCAGTTAAAAAGTATAAATAGACTGGTAAAAAAAATGAAGATCGCAGAAGAAAACAATGGCAAGTGTATTTTAAAACATAGAATATTAATTAGCTGCAAAGAAAAATCCATGCAGTTCAATTAGCTACATATACGACTACATGTAATTCATTGTTTCCTGTACGTATATTGTTCGTCATGTGTAAACGCGACCTTAAAATACAGTGAACCGTAAAACACCGCACGAAGGGCTAATCATTGTCGCTTATTAGCTGCCCACCATTGGAATTAAACTGAATTATATAACAAGCCGATGTTCCGTGGAAACAATGATTGGATTATCAACGTTGAAACGTGGCATACCTACAACGTGCATCGTTTTCACAACCAAAAAACCTGCAGCATTTGCGTGTTCGATTTTCGAATTGTTGAGCAATCGCAGAACGGCGAATATTTTACTACATTTTTCTAAAGGAACGTTCAGACGATCAGTATTACATTGTCAATATTTGAGATTCTCAACGTTGTATTCGCAGTATATGCATGTTATGTATAAACGCTAACTTATGTACGATAATGTTGAGAACCCTAAATATTAATAATAATATGGTTCGTCTGAACGCTCCTCGAACATATTTCTAAAGGACGCGTCGCCACGAAAATGCAAGGTCTTCTCTTCTCTTTTTTAATCGCGCATACCGATATGTATAAACATCTTCTTGGAATAAATTTTAGTATTTGTCTACGAAGTGCGTCAAAATATCTGTACATTTCGTACAGTGTAACAAAATGGGGCAAAAATAAAAAGATCAACTTTTATCACAAATCACAAATTTCAGTGTAAGTCCACCTTTCAATTGAATTAACGTACCCATTTTATACAAGCGAAATGCCTTTTATTATTCCAAATGCAGTTTGTTATGGAAGATAAATACTTTTTATTTCGATCGCTTTTTCTATTTTCTGTCCACTATTTTGAAGCGAAATTAGTAACGTAGATTTTGGTAGCTTTAATTAGGATTTTACAAAAATAATCCTCAAAATTCTCTCATGATTTTTAGCAAAAATATGCGTACATGTATGCTGCAAAAAATAGCGAAAGAATTAGCTACCTCCACCTGCCCTACAATTTTTAATAATTTTTTCTGTGAATCAGCGACGATCTGTTACGAATATATGTATCTTCGATATGCGTCACATTATATAGGCACATATTTACATTATATTAATTATATTTATGTTACTATATGTTTATATATGAAAGGCAATTTAATAACAGAATTTATATACAATAATTACAGTAAATCTATTAGCTATTTGCATTTTCATAGACTATTTATAAAAAGATCGATAACATTACTGTAATATATTAAAGAATTCATGGATAAATAGTAAAAGATCGAAATTTGAATTTGGACCTAAATCGCCTTCTATTCGATGCACGACGAGCCGGGATTCAAAAAGAATTTAAGACCATCCACCGTCTAAACGCATTCTGAATAATTTCACTAATGGGAAACCCATGCAGGATCTTGCTACATTTAATGTTCCAGACATGTTGATCTTGATCAGAACATTCACCTTGACAATAAACCTATGTTAATGTCAATTAAAATAGTCAGATGTGTTCTTTCTCGTTTTTTATCTAAAATTGGGCTATCGAATGAAAATCATAGAATTGTTCTTCCAATTTGGCCGCAATCCCTGCTCCAGAGGATCGTTTTTTACGTAGAAAGCTTGTTTCTCGTGACCATCAGTTCCTTCCACGACTTTCTTAGGAAGGACACGGTGCAACAGGCGGTTAGATATCGACTTTTATGAGAGTGGCGAGGAGAGAGAGTCACGGTTTAGGGGAACAGGGCTATCGTGGTCGGATGTAACAATGTAAAGACACGGAGAAGACGATTCTTGTTGGACCGATGGTATGGATTAAAGGAAGGAATAGGCAGCTGATGCTCGCGAAAGAATTCTTATATATCATAAATGATCCTCGGCGTTCCTATCGTGACAAGATAATTTTTAAAAAGAGAAATTAATGAATTTCTAGAAATAACAACCGCGGAGTTACATATGGAGACTATCGAACGAATTACGATAGTTATAGTTGACCATTGAAATGGTTTCGAGTGAAATGCGCAAGTTTTGGAGGGGAATCTGGGATATTTAATTCAAGACTTTTGCTTACAGAGAAAACGTCTTTTTGAGTGATAGCTGTTCCTTGAGGGATGTGCTTTCTTATAGGCAGAAACCAGCAAACCTGTTGCTTTTCTGTGTGAGAGACTCAGGCTTCCTTTTCTCAGGCATGTCGATCACACACAACCAACGAGATTTCGCTGATAAAAGGGCAGCCTAGGGTAAAATGTTATGGCGATACAAGGTAGAAAAGGAAAATAGCGTGTATGGTAACTCGATCGTGTTCTATGTGAAAAACAACGGCGCGAATTAACGGAATTGATAAATTCATACAACTAGAACAAAACAAGCACCAATTTCAACTTATTGGATTTCGAATTAGTAAGAAAATTAGTAGAAGATTTATTATTAAATCGAAGATTTACGATTGGAAAAATTTTCTGCCTCTGAAAATTTTCTGTATCTCAAGATTGACTGTTTATGAGCACTGAGTAAAACATCGTTATTAATTATCAATAATAGAAACACATATCGATTATGAATAGAATAAATAATAAAAACATATTTGTTCTTATGTTCTTATAACGGATATACAATGAAACGTATAAAATTGAAAGTCATTTTTCTTTTCGTCAATATATTAATTAAATTACTTTCATGTATAAAGAGAGCTGGCAAAGATTTTTCGTCAAATATATTTTCATTAGTTAAAAAAAGAGTGCTCAGGAAGCACGTTAAATTAAATTATCTACCGAACCGAGCGTGAAAATAACCGGGCAACAACTTCATCGAACCGCAACGTGGTCGACTCGAAATGTAATTAACCTCGTCAAAGCTGACCGCAGAAAACATCGCGAACTTCCATTACGAAATTGTTCGATGCTGCGATAATTCACGGGGTGTCCTCGACGACACAGTCGCGCAATTCCATCACGCTAATCCAATTAGATGGATTAAATTGATCAAGTACGAAACACAATCGCTACTGAGTAAATGCTCCGGAATTGATCCCATTGATGCTCCTATTTTGCTTGACACTTTGACAACCATTGTTATACATGGTATTCGAAAATTTGTAATTATTAGATATTAATTATGTTTATCAAATAAGTGACAAATACTTCTTCAATAAGCAGACTGTAAGAGAAAGAAAACGTAAATGACTTTGTTAGTGTTATTTCAAATAACTTCATTGAAAGATTAAAGAAAAATTTAATGATTTACATTGTGTAAGGTTTTTAAATTGAATATTTACATAACATTATTATATATTTATATCTCTGCTCGAAAGTTCTAGGACAGTTCTTACATATTTTTCAAAATCAAAAACTGAATTAGCCGCCAAAAGAATAGCCACGTGGAAGAATATTATTCGCAGTTTAATATTTTCAAGACATAAAAGCTGAACAAATTATTATATACGATACTGGTAGGTGTATTAATAATTTTATACAAAAATGTATGAAATTGTAAATTTACAATTTATATCAAATAAGAAAGCTTCGTCAAAAATAGGATGCTAAGAGCTTCCTGATAACAAATAGCAGACAAGTTTGTACCAAATTATACCAAATAGAAACAACTCATTAATAATCAATCTAAACAAAAATCAGGCCAGATAGAAACAATTTGCGAATAAACAATATTTTGTTTACCAAATACATCAAAAATAATTATCGGTAAACTTTTTACATATCTGAATACAATCCCATGCTACCAAAAATTATGTCAGTACGGTGAAACAACAATCCGGTCGAATATTCGTAAGCATCGTATGTCAATGGTCCGATAATCGAAAGTAAAGCGGACCGGAAATCTCTTGACTCGTACGAATAACGTTGAGTCAGCAAAACTTCTCGATTAATCCGAATACGCGTTTAAGCGTGGCTTTCTGCCGTCTGTAACGTACCTGTTGCTCTTATAGGTAAAACGGGACACGCGAGTCACCCGGTTATTCGCTACGTGCTCGTTCACCTGCTTCGATTGCTCGAATATAGTTGCACACCTAGCGATCGACTATTTGCCACTTCGATCGAGACTCGACAAAGGATTCCGTGGCAGTTTATTGCACTGCAATGCACAACACGCGTTAAGTGCGCCACACCAAGTGTCACGAGCACTCCTCTTTCTCTGTGTCGGTTCAAAAGCTTCTCGCCAACGGAGGCGTCGTCCATTTTACGACGATGCATCGTGATCTATACGTTTCACCTTAATTGACTCTTCGATGTAGCAGCTTGCGAGAATTGTGCGCACGGTCATCGACGAGGAAACATTGTGCACGTAGAACCTAATTAGAATCAAATTACATGGCGTAGTCGTGGTTCGAGAATTCAATGGCACGTGGTGTCATTTTAATTTCCACTGTTTATCGTTGACTCCGTGAAAAACACATGTAGATTTAAATTACAAATGTCGACACAGATTTATTAATTTTCGACGAAAGTTTTGGATTGGCAACTTTTGTCAATACTAATGACAAAATCCGCAATCACTTAGTTGCCAACCCAATAAGATGGCTTTTAGGCTTTTCTTGGAACATGTGTTTTTCACCACGATTTGTAATTTTCGTTTTTCTATTACTGTAGATTTTCAACATGTTTACTACACTGTGTTACATATGTAGGTACATACGTAATTATAGCAGACTGGATTCGTTTGTTTGGACTTTTGTTAATTAAGTGGCTTAAAGCTACAAATTATTTTATAAGATTTGTAAGAATTTCAAGATTTGTAATTATCACAAAAATACGTGCTATTTTAACTATTTTAAAATCTACCGTATGAGGAGTATCCATTAACCAATAGGTAAATAATTATACACAAAATCCACAAGAAATTACTTCTTTTTTAATTTTATGACATAATCATTGCAGCACACCACCATTTTAATCCAAAATGAAAGAGATAACGTCGTTATTTTTCCATCCAGTATATTATAGATTATATCTCTCGTTTCTTATCAAAATCAAGATAGTTAAAGATACGGTTACGGACAAAAAGGGGAAGCACGATTCGAGTCTATGCACGAGACTAATTTAATTGATGATCCGCTGGAGGATAGGGATCTTGTTTCAGGGTCACGTAACAAAGGAGCCTGTGTAGTGTGCAGTTATTGCACGGAACGAAACATGCTACGGCATCAAAAGAGACGCGATCTTACAGCCCTTCTTTGCTCTCTGCACGCGGTTTCTATACAAGGCGATGACACTTCAACTCGGAAGATCGTTGCGGCTATTGAATTTCTCGCTATTGCGTATTTCCTAGACGAGACGACGCGACGCGTCGCCATGTTCACATATACATACAAGCGTTAGCGATTTTGATAGAAACACGATGCTCTATATAGAATCTTCTTTACACTGCACTATATACGGTAACGCAAAAGTATTTGACTACTTAGAAAACTTGATGTATTGAATGTTCTGATAAAAGCTTTCGAAATTTCATCAACAATTTCATGTTGGAAAAGTTTAAAGCCAATCTAAAAATATATATTTTTATTCGCGTAGGGTAAAGTAAAAATGAAAACATGTATCAAACGGTAAATATGACTTAATTTTCACAAGTTTACCGGAAACTTTTTTAATTTCTGAATATTCGCTACCAAAAAAGATGTCACTTGCATCCCTTTGATTCTCCGTGTCTCAATGGTAATAAAACATGATTGTCATGATCGCGGTAGTGAAGTTTGAAATTATTCGAAAATGCATGTATCCGCACTTAGCCCCTATCTTCTCTTTAACACCATTCTTTTCTTCTATACCCGAGGATTGTCAAGTTTGTGTGTTATATGTCGTGTAAAATCGTTTACTTTAGAGATATGCGGATCCATACTACAAGGTAGGTTTCACTTTACAACCTAATTGAGGCGTGAAGTACGGTCTACTGTAGCGAGAATTATTCTGTCTGAGTTTATTCTCTGAAAAGTATTGCGGCGAATGAATGTCTCAAATTACTTTGTCCAAGAATTCTTGGCAAAGCGAATGTATTCTTTCTGTTAAAACGATATCGCGTGGCAAGAAACTAGAGAATTAAGTGGTAAAAGTTGCGAGTGCAATCGAAATTTGAACTCAACGTAAATACAATAAAAGATTTTGTAGATTTAGAAAAAGATCTTGTCTTTAATAATATGATATTTCATCGGATTTTTATATCAGATTTCATTTTAATCGACACATTGAAAATACTGCAATAAATAAAAATCATATTTTACAATATCAAAAATTAATTTATTTTAAAATACGCTTACTATAAGGCCATATTTATTTTCGGCGATGAACATTTTAATCACTTTTTAAACGTATTTTCAGTGAAACTTGATTGGGTTCCAGATCACATTTCATTTTAATTGAAAAATCGAAAATTTCCTACAAACTAAAGTCAGTTTATTTTAATATGCCAACAAGTTATTCCATTTTCTGTTATAAAAATGTACCGTTTCAATCAAGATTTCTTCGCGCTCACTTAATTCCTGTGAACGTGCAAAAGCGAAATCGTTTAAAATAACTAAACATGTACGTATATCTAAACAAGTATGTATTGTAACTTTTAATAGAACAATTATGTCTCTCTACACATTAAAATTTTTTTTTTTATTATTAGAAATTAAATTTCTAATTTAACGTACAAAGAAATACTTTAAAAAAATTTATCTTTCAATAGTGAAAGGCTGAATAAAGTAATGGCACCAAATTTTGTATACATTAACTTTAAGATTTAGCATTTCTGATGATAATAATGCGAATTAAACCTAACAATACGTATCAGTATAATTTAATAGAACATCTCTATCTTAACATTATTAATATTGAACTATCGTCTGCGTACGAAACCGAACTCCATAAATATAAAAATATATTCTCTATACATGTAATAAAATCTCTATGATGTAATAAAATCTATAGGTCTACAATATATTTTTCAAACTTTACTCCTGTACATAAACAATAGTCAGAAATATTTTTTATGTGACAGAATTTTATATCGTTTGAAACAATGGAGCTGGTTCAATAAATTCAACCAACTCAATATTATTCGAAATCATATTTCACTTTGATTAATCGTTTGACAATAAAATGAACACTAGAGAGGAGTGCTTGTTAACGACAAAAATTAATTGTCACAAAGGAACAAAGAAGCGAAATTAAAAAGCAGTAAAGTACTAGATTGTGTAATAAGTTCGTTCATGTTGAGTAATATTATATAAACGTTACTAATGTTAGTATAATATAGTATGTCTAGCGTAATACAAAGACACTGAAGATGTACAATTAATAATAATGAATTGAAGATGAACAAAAATTGGATTCGTGTTGTTCTGAAATTTATGACATCAATTTTTAGGTACGCACATATTCATTAACTAAGTGAAACAAACCGAAATAAAGGTGTTTGGAAATATAAAGCACTAACCATAAGCTGTAAACTATAGTGGTGCTCTCTGGTTTAATAATGCTTTCGCACGTTGTTGCGAAACCGCGATCCGCTTCAATTGCCATGTTTTGTATGTATAGCGGAGAACAGGCAGAATGTTAATTAGGAAAAGCTTTTTCACGGGCGATCCACTCGTACGTTTCAATTACTCTCCGCGGAGCTCAATTTCAGTAAAAGTCATGGCCCCGGGAAAACATCGGTAACCAACTTTTTCTCGCGGTTACAATAGCAAATTTGATGGCGTTGTGAATTTGAAAAAATTTCAACTCCGCGTATTTCACGCGAACGAGATTGCCAAAACGTCAGGATTGTGGGAGAAGGAGAAAGAATTAAATTTGTTGCGATCGTCAATCGCTGCGATCTATGTACTCTTTATTCGTTTTCTTATCTTTCTTTCTCTTTTAGCTTTCTGCAGAATTTTGAAAGAATTTTCGTCGATGATATGGAAGCAGGAATAATTACAGACTTGTTCTAAAATTTATAAAGATCTCTAATATACTAAATTAATATTATAATGATTAAAGGATAATGGAACAGTACATTTTAAAGGATTGAAAATTCAATGTAACAATAAAGTTCCCAATTTTTCTTTCAATTTATAATACTACGATGTAAAATACCTTGATAGTTTGTTTTTTATATTGAAAATTTATAATGCCCTACTTGAGGTTCTATAAAAGAAATTAATCTCCAATGTTTTCGAGTGAAGTAACGTTGTTTGGAATTTTGAGTGGCCGTCTGTTTGTGGCAGGGAGAGGCCCATTCCCTTCTTTAGGAAATTCCGAATTATACGTCCTCCCCGAGCTGTAAACCTAATGACTCCGAGATCAAGTAAAAAACCCCGAGAAAGGATCAGTCAGAAGGGTACGATGGACAGACGAAACCGAACGGTTGATAGGGAGAATCAGCAACGTACTAGGACAGTTCATCATCAGATATTGTACCGTGCGGATGAAATACTTCACTCCCAACAAGATCTTACGACCGCCGTGTTCATAACATCACACTTTACTTTTACACAACAAGTGCAAATACAGTGCTAGATTACTCTAACACTCGATCTATTAAACCTCGTCCACCTTGAGCGTTAAGTCATTCGAGGTACACGATATCGATCGATCGGTTTGACCTGACAGGTTGCTCTTTAGTCGAGAATTCGCAACAAACGTATTAGGGTCGTCGCTGGATGATGACGTATATAGTCCTTTCATTGCTTGCAACTGTGTAGAATGACGAATACAGATGATCGTTGACTATCGTGGTTTATTAATGCGTGTGTGTTCTGGTCCTGGGAAGCTTACATGCGTTGTATGTACGATACTGTTTAATTCTTCATTCTGTTATACCTACTTTGTGTCCTCTATGCGGTATCTCTTGACACTGTGACTATAATTAACTCTATCTAAACGTTTTGATTCTGCTACTACTACGAATAACGTTTAAAAAGCCTCTGCTACGTACCATGAAATTCTATTTAGAAAATTCTGTCGAATTTTACACGATTTAAAATTTACGCGTTTTTCAAGTCCTTGTGTTTATTACATTTTCAGCATGCTGTGCCTATATTGGTAACTTGAACAACGCTACAGAAAGGTCGATAAAATTTCTTTGATTACAAGAATCATTCGACAGTCGGTTATTGCTGTATGGTTGGTAAGAAACTAAAAGATCTATGAGAAAATTAATCGAACGAATTTTTTAGTAATCATCGAAAAGTAATTTTTATTACGAAATTTCATAGTATTTCAGATAAATGATATTAGCTTCTGTTTTGTATTTTGATGGAACAGGAATGATTTGTTATAAACTTCTGCCAATTAGTGAGTTTCTAAATTGAAATGAATAATTGCATGTTAAACGCAATAATTAAAAAGAAACGTTCATAAATCGTCAATAAAAAACAAGGTACAAATGCATCTATAATTTATTTCAAGCTTTGAGAAACTTTTTTAATTACATATTTTAAATACAAACAATGAAAATTAAAATAATTCGTTGCTGAAAGGTGCGAAAAGTTTGATGAAAAAGCAATCACGAAAATTATGGGTGGAAGATAGGAAAATATTTTCAGAAATCCTGAAATAGCTTCAGAAGGATCAAAACAATTTTCTAAATGTTTCACTTCGAAATTATTAAAATACTTAAGTATACACGTTGCATTAATAGCGCACCACGGTAAATCTTTTCAAACGTTATCGAACAGTGATTCTCAACTTTTAAAACCAAAAATCGAAAAAAGCCGCGCAATGCAACGAAGTTAAAAAGCTTCACCCTCGAAAACCAATTTAACGAAGTACTTTAATCCCTTCTCCCTGCCCCTTTGACTTATTTCGTTGCAACAGAATTAAAGAGTAAAGGGAGAAAAAAAGAAAAGAAAACGAGAATAATTCATCCTAAATAGTTTCGATCGTTTCGTGGATCAGCATTATCGAATTCACTCGAGAGACATATCTACTTCCTCACAATTGCTCTTCCTTCCTCCTGTTGGACCGAGAACCATTAACATTTAATCGTCTCAAAACGTTTCAATACGCGCTACCAAGGAAAACTATTAATATGCTCATTCGAGTTAAAATTCTGTGAGAACCTGATCTGATGCTCACAGGAGTATAGCTCCGTGTTCGCGGTGTTAAAGAAAGCACGGACTGTAAAGGAGCATTCAGACGATCGACAATATTGTAAATATTATCGCCAATGTTCAAGGTTTTCAATGTTGTATTGACAATATACTGAGTGTTCGAAAAAGTCGGGACAAAACTTGTACTAGTACTCGTGTTAATGAGGTGAAGTAGGTAAAAGGAGTTTGTCTAAAGATGTTGGAAAGTGCTTTATTGAAGAGTTTTAAGGGTTTAAAGATTTCCAAGAAAGTTGTTCTTAAGACTCGTTATACAGAATGGCAGACAGACGGAAACGCATTTACTGCTATTTCTACAACGTCAGGAATATTCGAAATAGTTGGACGATCGGTAGTTCGACGAATGGAAGCCTGCATTCTTGCAGTAGGCAGGAATTTCGAAAATTTGTTATAACTGTCAAGACAATTAATACAAATTTTTGCACGCTTGTATCTATTCGATAAAGCATCCGCGGCCGTAACTTTATACGATCTTTTTTTACTTACTTGACGTCATCAAAACAGAGTATATGGAAGTTTGGTATATTGATCGTCTATAACTCTAGAGTCTAGAGTTCAGAGCAGTGCCGTTTAGCAGGCCTTTAGCCACATGTTTTAAAGCGAAGAGGAAGGGGTATAGGCCACGTAAACCATAAAAAAACCATATAAGACCATACGTATCGTTTAGTGAATATTTTATTATTTAGTTAATTGTTCGGTTGCGAAACATAATTCTCCTGTGTTAAGACATATTGATCGTGTGA
Source organism: Bombus soroeensis (assembly GCA_014737365.1). Taxonomy (NCBI): domain Eukaryota; kingdom Metazoa; phylum Arthropoda; class Insecta; order Hymenoptera; family Apidae; genus Bombus; species Bombus soroeensis. Next base: position 1,541,839 of record JACXIL010000198.1, read on the forward strand.
ACGCTCCTTATGATTACTAAAAGCGTGTGATTACAACAACCGATGAGTAAGTATGCATACAACACGAAACCATGCGATATTATCACAAAGATAGTCTTTTGATGTTCTATACAGGAGAGACATGTACTGTGCGAAGATGAAAAGAATTCGTGCGGAAGAAATGCGGGACTGATTCGTTGCTTCTTTACACATTCAATACAATCGCAAAGTTAACGCGTGCGTATTGGTCGTAAAATGTCACATATACAAGAAAAAAAAGAAAGAATAATGTAACATTGCGTGACGGTGATCGATAGAGAGCATTACCTTCCTTGCTCCTGTATCGTCTCACGAGACATCTTTCCATCTACGTGTTATACAAAATCATCCGACAGGGTAAAACCGTGTATCTATCTCCGTATCTCCATAACTAATTTAAAAAAAAAAAAAAAAAAAGAAGAAGAAACGAATTCAAACGAAGAGTGAAGAATATCGTATTCGCATCCTCATTTCTCTTCTATAGGGTGAAGTGTACGAAAATTCGATTGTTGATGATTGAACGCTGACCGGTGAAGAATTAGTTGAATTCTCAAACAAACTTGACAGGGAACGTGTTAAGGTGTAATAACAAACTTTCTACTCTCGGCTGATTATCGAGTTCTCCTAACTACGAACGAAACTGAAACGAAGTATGGGAAAAATAGCTATAGAAAATCTGAAACACAAAAACAACAAGGAACTCATGACTTAAACCGGAGCTTAAATAAAGCTGGCTTAAAACTGAGTATTGCTAACGTCTTGGCTGTTACAACGGCTATTCGAACTGAAATTGTACGAGGATCTGGCCTGGAAATCACGACACCGGGGGTAAGTTGAATTTTTATTACGTGTCGAGTGGACCGACGTAAGTAGTGCGAGACCTCAGGATGTAGGACGTGGGACTTTTCTACTTTCTCGCTGACCTCTTTCGTCGTCTTTGTAGAGAACGATTCGCTGGAAATTTCCGCCTTGAAATAACTTCTTAGTCATTTCGTTTGAAAATGTGTGTTTCTGCTTTTTATTTTCTCTTTTCTATTTTTTGATTTTAATAAAACCAGTGTTCCGGAATTATCGCATCTGCTTATTTTTGTTTAACGTCATTGTAATGTAGTTGAACAAGTTTCAATCACGTAAATATTAGTGTGAAATGTTCTATGGACGAATAGTTATTCATATTGAAATATAATAAAAAAAATAAAATTGCAATATGATAAATAAATAAGTAGACTGCGGATAAACTATCCAGTTATATTTAAAATGGCCAGCATTTATAACACAAAGATAGAATACACAAGACAAAACAAAGTAGAATAACATCTACTACATATCTAGCCTAATATTGTAGCTTATCGTTAATTTCGTTTCTTTCACTAGAAGTATAACAACTACGTGCGAGAATACTAATTATGCATGTATGTTATGACTATCTTTCGTGCATAGTACTCCTTTAACACAAAATGTCCACCACCATAAATAAATAAGTCTCAGATAAGGTAATCATGGCATAAATTTGTGATAGTACGAACTAGTATATAGCTCGAATAAAACATTCCCTTTTTTTATACTAATTTTCTAAATTTCCCTAACTTGCTCGACGTGTTTTATTTTAAACGTTCAGATATGCAGATTTCCTGAAAGCAAAACATTGTGACATTGTTAGTTATGCAATTCAGATATTTAAATATATAGCGTGGGAACGAAACACAGAAAGTTTTATCATTGTACGATTTTCAAAGAAATAATAAATTTCTCGTTGGAACATTTTTGGAAGATTTCAAAGGCATAGAAAAAATGTTAACAACGATTGTTCGAGCAATACTATTGAATCTTCCAGTAATTCTTACGAAATGTTAATTCTACGAAATTCACCGCTTTCGATAAATGTATGACATACATATCGGCAATTTCTATTCAAAAGCAGGAAAAAATTGCGAGTCTCTCACAAATTTTAATTAAAGATCGATCTTACTTTGCTCGTGAATACGTCATGTGTTCAATGCAATTCAAATTGGATTTTAATAAATTGAAGATTTTAGAAACGATAAAAGGTTCTTTCGTACGTATCGTAAATTAATTTCACGATAGTGCAAAAGCCATCGGGCGCGTTTTAGATTTAGGCTGTATATTTCGAGATAGCTGTACGATATTTCGTGGACATCGGTGGAAAAAGTCCGGTCGAATTTATCCCATTTCCGTTCCGCAATTGCGACAGAGTCGCAAATTTTCTGCTGTGCGACGGGGGAAATTTTCAACGTGCCAGCGGGGCTCCCCTTTTTCCCGGCTGCTACAGCTCTTACGGCGAGTTATAGAATTTCCTGCAGCCCTGCAGCTTTCCTTAACGCTCGATTTTTCAACAGGGAAAATCGCGGATACTTAATGCGTCGTAAACTAAGCAATTTACGGGGAGGTTCCACGTTCGAATAAAGCGCGAAATATCTTGCCACACGCAGAGACTGTATACTATCCGCCGAAACTATCCTTCTAAGTATGAAATTGCTCCCAAACATTTTTTCTATCGTATATTTGTCAAATAAAATTGAAAAAGGCGATTACGAAATATTTTTATTCTATCTGGTTTTAGAAACAAATTTATATTTCAGGATAATTTTTTCAATGAATTTCAGGTTAGAAGATTGTGTTGGATAATTGTTGCAAGTGGTGTATGTCAACCTTTATTGTAACTATGTTTTGTACTATTTTAATCGAAAGTAATCGCACTTCTGATAATCTAAATCGTTTACTGCGTTTTGTATATATTTATTGATTTTACGAACGTGAAGAAGTAAGTTGAAAATACTGAACATTATTTCTGTGGTTTGTTATATATATTTGATAAACGCTGAGAAAAAAGGGATCTATTAAGAATGAACAATCTGCAGCCTGCGATTGTAATGCTCCATATTCTGGATAATAGTAATAATCCTTAATTCAGAACGTACATCATTCGTGAATTTCATTTTAAACACATTTTAAACGTAAAACAGCTAACACTTTTAACCGTGTTAACTTTTAACAATAACGAACTTCTAAAAAGGAAAGAACATCTAGTAATAAACCAGTCTGTAATAATAATGGTTCAAAAGGAACGAGGTGAAATATTAAACAAAGTGAAGTGAAATAAAAATTGAGATAGCAATTTGGAAATAGGTTAATCCATGAACCTCAAGTTACCAAGTTTTAAATAATGCAAAATTCTCCGCCAGGAATATACGTAACATATTATGCACCTTTTAACGAGTGGCGAGAAATTCGATAAAAAAGGGGCAACGCGTCTGTTCTTTTCTCCCATGCATTGCGAAACTTCGTAATTTCCATCGTAATACCAGCAGCGGATTTTGTTCCACCGAATAATTTTCGAAGTGAAACGAGAAAGAGAAGGACATTTGAACCGGTGGAAGAAGAAGATACGAGTTTTCCATTATTTTCTCGCATTATAGTGACAAATCGTAACCGTATCACGAGTCTGACATTCGAATTAGCTCTGTCCACATGTACTATAGTAACAAGATTCTGACCAGCTATCGGAAAGTTCATAAAATTCAGTATTAATCTTTTCACTGGAATCAGAATGTTATTTCGAAGTGGAACGAACATTTCCGCATTCTGATTAAGCGATGTACTGAGTTCATGATTTCCAATTTTCTTGTTATCGCAGAGTAATCGATATTTTATAGGACAAGGTTATTTAAATCAAGTCAAATACCTACAACTTACCTCGTATTTAATTCGGTTATGAACAATTTTTGAGCCATCTAAATTTGAAAACAAATTACTTCGTTATTACTGATATGATGAACGGTAGAATATGTCGCATTGACAGCTTGACAGTTAGAGTTTTCTACGAGGATATAATAACTTCTACTCGTCAAAAGGAAAGTTTGCTCGATTAATGTTAATATTTCCGAGAATATTACATTTGAATGTAATTATTCTAATTCGATAACGTACGTATATTACTTTATTTCAGTTTATTTTATCAGTTCCTATATAATATCGCTGGTATAATATTACCATAGGGTTACTCGTATCACTTTTAGCTTTTGATATTATTTCCTCTTGCCGGATCCAATGTACTACAAATTCAGCGCACTGGTATTACAAATTCACGGTATAATAAAAATTGTATAATATCATTACACTCATAGTATTTGCATAGTTACTGTGATAAATATTTTGCTAAAAAAGATTGAAATGCATCGAACAAAAATTAAAATTCTACAGTATATTCTTGCGTTGTTACGAAGAAAGAGAAGCATGCGCGAGCATCAATTTATCAACCACAATGATAAAATATGACAGTCGTGCGTGATATTTAATTCTCAAGCGATTAACGTGACACTCGTTGCTATATCCACCATTAAGCGAGTACAAACGCAGTGCATAAAATTAGAATTAATCCTGAGATATCCTGATTCTAGTTGGACGTAGTCAGAGCTGGACAATTCCCTAACGTGATAAATCATTTTAATAGAAGCCTCATAAATCATCACCGAGGCTAGGATAACTGTAATATTTGACAACGTCTTGAAAAATTAATTTTTTCCCCCGAACAAATTAAGGTATACTTTGTTTTCGCGTATCTTGGCATCGATATGGAAGGAAAGAAGAAAGAAAGAGTAGAAGTGGGATAGAGATGGAGGAGAGAAAAAGAAGAGGTTTCGTGCATTACGACATCAAACTATTAATCAACCGCAGCTTCACCGTTTATCAGAAAAACTGGACCCTTGTTTTTTAGCCACACTGTATCTTCCTCGCAACTCCCAGTGTTTTATACGAAATTCTCAACGAGTTCTCTCCTTCCTTCTGAATTTTTTCCTAACGAACGCTTTCAGCTATCTCTGTAAATCGTACGAAATCATTTGAGAATTGTGTTACTATGTTCGACAATGATTTTTAAAAAATTGTAACCTAACGATTTACGAAAATAATTTGAAACTAAGAATGTACTATGTACTGGAACATGATGTTTCCAATATTCAAATTGCCCTAATGAAAAGAAGGAGCGTATATCTTTCTCATAATTTTCATTATTTTCATGAAAATATATTTTACAGTCAGATTGTTATTTCGTATACTCTAATTGTTGTTAACACGTTGAAGAAAGATAACAGAGATCAAAAGGCCAAAAGAGCTTTCACAACGTAGCTACTTTTAAAAACAAACACGTTTTCATGTCTGCGGCTAATTTAACGAACGTAACGTTTCTCTTTATTTGCTTTCCTGATTCTTTCAATAGGATTATCTGTTTCCTGGTTTACCATCACCCTTTGTTATTTCTCTCTTTCGCTCCATCTATTTTTCTTTCGTCCTTTATTCCCCCACGCATTCATATTTTTGCAAGTTACAGAATCGATGGAAATTGAATTGTCGAAATTAAATTACAACCCGTCGATTTACCATGTCGGAAATTTCATGTGAAAATTCCGTTGAAAAATTACTATTTGATAACGGGAAAATTATCGTTCGACTTTTCGTTCGTATTCGATCAATATATGTTTATCATATTTGAGGATTAAATTAATCATTGGGCGGCGAAACGCAGGAATATTTGAATTTTAATCAAACTTCAAATTTCTAGCGATAATTAAAACAGATTAAAATAACATCGTGCTTTTATTGTAAATAATAATATGTTTTTAATTGGATTGTTTCAACTGCACTTTCTATAAATTTGTAAATTAGATTTTAATACAAGGGTGTCTTTTAAATTCGTATACCCGATGAGTATACAGCTTTTACGTCCCTTTTTTTCAAATAGTACGAAATGTGAGTTTCAGGCATGCTTGACATTTTCCAACTACTGACGTATTTTTTACTTTTTTGTGTTGAGCTGTAAATAGGCGAGGAAAACATTCGACGTCACTTAATTTCCATATTATGCAAATTTCTGCGAATTCTATTAGTGAATTGGCGAAGAACATTCATGCCACTCATGGTTATAGGATTTTTTGATTTTTATTCATTGGCAGTTTTTTTGACGGGATTATAATTTATAAAGCGAATAAAATATGTAAAATTGCTGATCACTTCCCCGAATATTCTGTACGATCTACGTTTCTACGTTCCAATTCGTCTCCCTAGAAATTCCACTCTCTTTAAACCTGAATCCCATCGAACTAATTATGCCAAATGGCTTCTATTGTCTTAATATTTATCCACTTATACATAAATGCTAACCTATAATTGTTATTGCAATACCATCGACTTTTTTTGTACGTCTTTAGCTTCTTTCAAACTATCAGCTCGCAACACCGGCATTTGTATATTCCGCCTTATTATTTTTCTTTTGTTCTTCTTCATCTATGTATATCGCTTGTTATCTGTATTGAGTATTGTTATTTGTATCTCAGTATCGTTATCTCATTTTTTTCTTTTGCAACTTCATCTTGTGAAATACTCTGTAATTATTAATTACAAGTTCGTTAATTAAAAATAAATGTTAATTATTAGAATTAGAGAAGGAGACGAGATAAAATGAATGAAAATAAGAAATCCAGAAATGCAAAAGCTCGAAATTATTAACTAACAAATTAGTAAGTGTAGGTCATGCAAACTTAAATAAAAGTTTGCAACGCAATTTTTTGATTGTGCAGTTCAGATCAAGAAGTTCCCTGGAAATTATGCGAGAAGTCAATGACTCGAGCGGTTTAATGCTGATTTTCTTAAAACTGTTCTATCGGGACGGTGTTAAATGAAGCGGGAAATTAACGTTGCGAATAACTTTGGCGAGGTTACGCCAAGCATCTAATTAAATGCAAATTTTTTTCGCGCGGCTGCGAAACTTTAATATAGTAAAGATTACATTCACGAAGGATTTCTGTTAATCATCTAAACACTATGGAGAAACCACGGCATATAATTGTTTATTCATATCAAAATTTTTACGAACACTAAATCGTCTTTCTCCATCCCTGTACATACAACATTAATCATGTCTTTACATTCCTAATATTTGTAGAAATATATTTAAGAAACAAATCAATATAAAAATATGTACATTTGATTGAAACTAATAATATTTATCCTAGCTTTTATAATCCATGAAATCAGTAAATATTATCTAAAATGCTACGATACAATATGTCGTTGTATCGTAACAAATTGTAATCAATTTCCGCGACAATATTTTGTAATTACTAGCATTATTTGAAATATTTCGTGAACATCCTTTCATTTATCAATAGATTAATGTCAAAAAATCATATTGAAATAACTGTAAAATAAATAGAAACATAAATAATTTCGCCATCCAGTAGAATATTTGTAAAATGTCAGGCAGATAATGATTTGATACCCGTAACGAAATGTTCGTACAGAATTAAAACGACTAAATATTAATCAAACCTGTTTCACAGATTGTACACGTGACAATCACTTTGTTGCACGTTTGATATCGATGAGAAGGAGGATCAGCCATCCTAGTATTTCAATACAGCGAGTGAATTATATTAGACATAGATAGAGACACAACTACGATATTACGAGCTTCGGTGCTTCATTTAATTAGCCAGCATTGTGATATTTGAAATATCACGGGAAATATCGTATTTCTCGACTCGAGCCATTAGGTAGGAACTAATATAAACGTGATACGTGGATATTACTCACGTACTAGCCGGGTTTTACGTTACACTCGTGCAGAAACTCACCTGAAACGAGAAAACAGAGCTTCGTTAATATCTTCCGCCTTACGTGACTTCCAAAGAATGAATTAAAATCGTAAGTAAATTGGCAATTACAAATAACTATGGAACACTCATCCAAAAAATCCGTATATTTAAGGTTCTAAGTCCATAACTTTCTAATTTATGCAACAAATCGTGCAATCGATAGGCTGTGAATCTCTTCGCATTTTTCTATCTTCAAGTTTTATATAAATACATAGAAATCCGGAATGTAATAGTCAGAATCGTATTTATCAGATGCATTACGAATCGATAAAACACGTCGTTTATTTTTTCCAATTTTTCTTATTACGCCCCACACGATGTGATTTAGAATCGATAAGACCTGGAAGATGGAAAGGGATGAAAGAGAGCAGGAGAACAACGAGTTAGGAATTTAACGAGCAACATGCTGTATAAACTAGCGCATGTCTCTGGTTTTTGGAGGCATCGGTCGTGAACGAAGGCGGAAGGGGAAGGAGAACAGACAGAACGAGTCGCGTCACAGAACTCTGATTATCATCGAAGTAACACAACGCGAATGGGATGGAGACGAAGAAATTTACCAAGAATAAATCACAGACTTCATCGTGAAGCATAAAAAGCGATTCTTATAGACTCAAGAGACGCAAGTTTCGAGTATTAAATGTTAATTCCAAAGTCTCTTCGCTGTTCCCGCTTCCTTAATCTTCCAACAAATTTGTCTAGAAAAATGGCAAAGAACGGAAAGCTTCGAGTTTTCCTGATTCGATGTCCGCGAGCTACGCTTTCTCTGAATGGTCACCACGTTATTGAAACTTCTCCAACCATCTTGTATTCTCAACTCTCCTCGCTCCTTAACCTGGCAAAACGAGAAGAGACAAACCATCGGTAAAAATACAAAAGAGGAAGAAGAAGGAGGACCCGTGTAAAAAGGGGAAGAATTAAAAAGGAAAGAGACCAAGAGAGAGAAAAAAAGATGGAGTAATGAAAAAAAAAGAAGGAAAAGGAGCATCGTATTATTCTCGTAACCCCGGGGTCATAAAATTCCGACGGACGCGGAAAATTGCATGCCGCGGCAGGAACAAGAAAATACAGAGTAAGAGAGAGAAAGAGACGACAAAGGGAAAACGATGTTACGTCTGGAACATGTAATGGCGACCGCGCGTCCTCGTCCCTCGGGAAACTTCCGCGGAAGTGTACCTTTCGCGTGGCGCGTTCTTGCTAGCCTCGCACACGAATAAGAGGCGAACACCACCTTTATACCTGCGGCTCTCTTGGCCATTAGTATCGGTCTCGACGATGCGACAGACATGCGCCACGCTACGATTTCGATGTAAATTGCGCGCTGTGAGAATTCTCGCCCCGAATATTGGGCTACGAAACTCCCTCTGCGGCAGGGAATCTGAGAAATGTCGCCGTGAAAAGGTAAAAAGACGAATAAACTAGGTCTTGTTACGTAGGCAAGTTTGTAGGATACGCCTAGTACGCTTAGTTCAGGCTCGGAGAAGTGACCGCTAATTCTATCGTATGCGGGCAGAAGATAATTTCCATGGGACAAACGAAAATTTTTTATGTGTCCGGATATTTTGCGATTGCCGGCAACTCCGGCGAGCTCCGTACGTTTTCTGTACTACAGCTTTCTGTACTGCGTCGACTGTATTCTGTGAGACGGTGTGCGCTGCGTCACGATGATGTTTGGATGTTTATCGATGGTGACAAAAAAAGAAAAGAAAAAACAATTCGCCTGTAAGAAGGCACCGAATTTAACCGGAAGTTAAAAGCTTTTACTATTATATAATTTGTTCTGATCTAAATAATATTTTCAAGAGATATATTAGAGATATATTAAGATTAGAGATATATTAAAAGTTCATTTTTGCGAGAAGACAAGCGACTCGACCGACGCTGCAGAGAAATAGCAGCTTGTTCTCTTTTTTTTTTTTTGTAGACAATTTGTAGACAAACGTACTATGATTCTTTGTTGTTTCAAGCAAACTAAGTTTCAAAAGGAAAATACCATATTCTCCCTTTCTTTTGTTATAGCTACGGAATATAAAGTATTACACATCGAATCTTTGTCGCGGAAGTAAAACATCGAAACCTGTGGTACATTTTGTATTCAAGTTCCATTGTTCCAAATTTGAATAAGAGCATTAAGAAATAAGCTTAATTAGGAAATAATCGTACATTAGTCACCGACTATTACCCAGAAATATTTCATTCTTTATCTAAATTAGACAAAAGAGTAAAAACCTGTACTCTTAAGATTGAGTCTAAAGTTAAACGAAATCTTGTAAATCAGGGATTCCTTTGTTTCGCATTGCGCTGTTTTATTTTAAAGGTATATTCCTTCTCTTTCAGTGAGAAGTGAAATTGTATTAAAAAAAATAAAATTCCATAAAAATCCTTCACTTTCGAGAACTCTACTCCCTCGAACAATAGCTAACGTACCGTGAAAAATAAAAACACGAAAATGGGACACACGCTTTGTAATTCACTTTTCCCAATTCCCCTTCATCGATCGGGAAGCTTCGCAACTCTCTAATCTCCAACCGCGGCTTGCTTAAAAATAACGCTTTTAGTTACCTTTGAAACATTTTTCAAATCCACTCTGGCCCCAGTTTCACGTAAAAACTCGGAAAAGGCTCGTTGTACGGGATAAGCACCATTTATTCTGTTAACTGGGTATAAAACTTCTGTTCTACGTATTAAACATATAACAAGTACTTTCAACGGTTCGAGATTATTAAACAGAAGGTCAAGATGCAGGCGGTTGCGTTTTATTGATAAAAATTGAAGATAGGATAAGTATTTTCATTTTGCTATTAAAAAGGGACGGTATAGAGGAGAGTCGTGTAGTAGAGACCGGTGTACAGTATCGAGCAAAATTAATTCTGCCTTTTATCACCAGATATTAGCACTTTTATTTGAATAAAAAATGAATATAACGATTCTGTGTAACATAATAGAATTATATCGTTTATTCCATTATTTTCGTTGCTTTGACGCGTTACACATTGATATTCCGAACGTTGAAAGTTATTTTCTTCTGATATTTTGTTTCTCAGGTAAGCAAATGGTTTTTTTTTTAGTAGTTTAGTATAATTATCAGATCAGTTTTGCAATTTTCTTTGTATATTATATACATTATAACGTAGACTGTTACCACGTATTTGTTGTGTCAAATACCTATTAATACCTATTAATACCTATTAATCAGTCGTCAACCAGTACAGACCAAATTCTTTTTATCTGTTCAGTTCAATTTGCTAGCAAGTGAAATTAAATTAGAAGATGTTCATTTAATATTTCTTCTACTTTCTCACGCAGAAAAATGTTTGAAATTCCAAAAAAGAGAAAAGGGAACTGGACAGAGGAGAACATGAACGTTAGCTTGAGGTTACTTCTGGAAAATAAAATGATCCAGAGAGAGGCCGATAAGGCTTTTGATATTCCATAAATGACGAATGTGAAAGCTGGGCATATGTCGAATGCGGAGGCCAAGAAAATATTAATTATTTTACTTGTAACATATTTGAAAATAAAATTTGAATAAAAATGTGTATTCTCACGCCTACATGTTTATCTTTTAATATTATTAATCATTTAGACCGAAAAATTCACTAATTAAATAATTGGTCGGTATTATTGGACGACAATTTTTCGTTTCGTACAAATTATAACATTTATACTCTTGTCGATTATCAATTTTTATAATCGAATTTCAGAAAATTAATTTGTCTCCTTTTATTAAGTTTCATTTATACTAGAAATTCGTTTTTTAAATTCTGATTTAATCAGGCTAAGTCGGTACTGCACGATTCTCCCTTAAATAAGTATTTCCATTGTGTTATGTAGGATATAGAAGGAACAAAAGAATTACAAAAAGTTGAAGAAGTTTAGTAAACTTAGGAAAATAATTTTAAACAATTTCAGGGAGCAAAGCCAAAGTATGGAAATTAAATTAAATATGTATGTGCATTTTATACTTCGAGAGAACTGCGCGGTTAACATTTTATTTTAAAAAGTGGCGTTCAATATACTGTGACTACGAAAGGTATGAAGCGAAATGTTCCTCCAGTGGAAAGATTTTTTATCGAGTTTTACATTTCATTTTCACAGTCAGGTGAAACTGTTACTAAATGATTCAGAATTTAATACACTTGAAGTTAATCAATTAGTATGTAAATGCCATAATAAATATAACGATATGCAAATACTCTTTGATAACCATTCTATATTAATATATAAATTCACAAAATATATATTTAATGCGATCTAACATATTGTGTTTATCATTGTCATCTACGATCGTTTCGAAACTAATTTCTGACAAAAATTCTCTTCTCAAATCAGAAACGTGACAAATGAAGTCAATTGCCGTACTGTACTGAAAAGACGAGTTAACGAAGGTTCGCACGAAGCTGGAAACACGAGCTACAATCCGTCGAGGATTTTCCTTCGGCGTTTTCCAGGGATCCTTGCTCCGCGCCACGAATTTATCGTCCCTCCACACAACGGACGTCAACGTAAATCGTGGCTGAATGACCCAAAATAAACTTGGCGGGGGAACGGAGCGCGCTTGGTGTCTACCGCATTGGGGCCATAATTTAGCGCTAACCAATATCGCCTAACCAAGAAGCGGCTGAATATTGCGTTCCAAAGATAACACTGAAATTTGTAAGCTTTATCGGCATTCTTTCGCAATCTACCTACCTCGCACTCGTTGTTCTAATCTCTCGTTGTCGCCCGTTACCGGTTGTTTTCGCATTTCGTCCTAAATTCATTGTCAAACCGCGCGAAAATATTTTATGACGGTGAACATAAAAAGTATTAGAAGATTTCTAATCCTTCGAAGATGAACTCTATATATATATATATATAGAAAAAAAATAAAGAAAAAAAATATATATATCTTTTAATTCTATCAGTGCGAACTTGAAACCGAGAGTTCACCTCCGAAGGATTAAAAATCTTTTAATACTTTTTATCTCCACCGTCATAAAATATATTTTAAATATGATTTAGAATAGAACAAAAATACTCCACTGTTTTATTTTATACATATAATAAAACAATTTGCATTGCAAGATATAAGTACATATGTAACATACACATTAGAAAGTATTTATATAGAAAGTATTGTAAAATGTATAGAAAATATATATATATCGAATGGGTCAGGAGAAATTATCGTGATCTAATAAAAAAACATTTCGTTGGAAAATACGGCTACGCTCAAATGCTTTCTATAGTCACCATCGAGACTCATCGATCCATTCTCGCTGACGATTCCCATTCGAGTGCACGGCCCCGATTACCCTGTTCCTCGGACTTATTCGTTTCTCTCTTGGTTTCTTCCACAGTGACTTGGAGCAGAACGATACGCACTCCTCCTCGCTGCAATTCAATTATCCATTTGACGATATGTTCGCGTCTTTCTTCTCGGCGAACAGTTTTAACGATACCGCCCGGTTCGAAACGAGCTAGCGGACGAAACTTATTTCCGGTCAGATCACTCGTCTCTTGAGCACCGTATGCAATCGAGTGGTCGCGTGTGCACCAAATGAGACGAGAGAAGAGGCGAATGGAACAAACTGACAGAGAAAAAGGAATAAAAATGGATCCATTACGCGAGGGATCTTTCTCTGTGGGGAGAGAAAGGAAGAACGGAGCAACTCCAAGAAAGCCAATTAACACCGAGACGAACGCTTTCACTCGTCCCGTATTTGTGTTTTGCATGCGACACGCGTCTCGTGTACTTACACATTGCTGCACTCTTATTTCTCGTCCTATTGGATATGATTTCTTATTCTATAGAATTTCTAGTCACGAGATATTCACCTACTCGTTCGAAATTAATTATAGATATTTAAACAAATTAATAATTTTATGAAAACGACTGAAAGAAAACTTATTTTACCTAAGAAATTGTTTTACCTAGTAAATGTTATAACGAAAACCGCACTTTTGACGTTTTATGTATTTTTACATTGCGTTTAATTTGCCATAAATCTATAAAATTCCGCAGGCTAATAATGATCAATTTTTATAAATAAATTACGAGTGTAGAATCTTGTTTTTATATTTCTGGTTTGCATAGTGTCAATTTGCATAATGTACAGAATTGATACAAAATGTGGTACAAAATTCAATAGATACATGTATGTAGATTTTTTGACGGACCGTATAATATTTATCTTACATTTCAAACACACGTACCGCTCGTATTCAATACAAATAAAGCAGAAAGTATCGCTTCGTTTCCCAATCGACAGCATCCGACAGCGAAGCAAAACAACGATCGAATAACTTATTCCACTGTTCGAATCCTTCGATATCGTTTACCCGAGTTAGAAGAACGAGGCAATCTGGTGATGTTGCCCTTAAACGGTTTAAAATTTCCGTCTCGAAGCAGCAGGCGGAGGAGCAAAGAATAAAACCAACATCAATTACGAAGCTATAGAGACATCCTTACGCGATGCTCGGCTAATTTCACCAGAACGATTCTACTAATAATAGATATGGAAAATAAAATAATAAAATTTTGTATGGATATTGAATTTTATTAAATTTGGTATAGGCATATAGTAAGATGGATAAAGGGTAAAATAAAATTCTATTATAAAGCTTGATAAGAACTATATTAATATCAGCCTACCAGATCACCAGCTCGTTTACTGAATGACTAAAAAGTTTGAATAACCTAGATGCTATATATACATAAATGGTTTGATTAATTACCTAAGCGGCAGTATAATATTAGCGAATGCTAAAATAAAGTTTCTTTAAAATTCAACGATGAAAGGAAGTTTCATACGAAACTCCTCTCCGTTCATGCAAATGTCTCCTTCATCCGGTTGCAATCTCCTTTTTGTTTTGAAAGTATCGCACGACATTAAAGCTGATTCAGAATATCTTCCACAGACACACAACGAGTACTGGTTTATTTAAACCGTCTATTCTCGGCATTCATCGTTTGCAGTAGGTGTTATAGCATCTGAAAGCTTTGAAACTGTACCGTACAGTGTTTGCGAGCTGTGCATTCATAAACGTTACAGTGGCTTTAAAGTTTCTACCAACTTAATTTCCCGACTAACTAGACATACCTAACATATTTAACAATTAATAAATCAATGATGACATTTGTTTAGAGTTCTATTTTTAATACTATTTATACTTCCTGATTTCATTAAAATTACTTTTGCTGCGACCTACTAACTAGATGGCAACTGTTCGGTCGAGGTCGCGAAGCTTGAACGATATTAACGCTCAAGGTGGAGACCAAGATATCGAGTAAGCTTGTGTTTAGTAGATTTATTTGAACTTATTTATTTAGTATATTTAGCATAAACGAAAGAGTATGAACTGTAAGTAACAGAGTTTACACTTGAGTGTGTGATGAGACTGCCTTCTCTTGTAGCGCCTCCCGGTGCTCATATTCGAACGGTCAGTCTCAATGTTTTCTGTGAAGTGGAAATCTGTTTTTATCCAATCCTGTAACTATCGAACTGTCATTGGCGTCCCGCATGTGGTGCATCTTGTGCGTACATAGTCGAGAGTGCGTAGGGCAACGTCCAGTTGACGCCATAGTCCTTGGTCTATTGTCGAGTTCCATTGGACGTCTAGGTCTATGCCACGTGGTTTACTGTTGAGAGGACCAGTCGAGTGCTTAGGATGTCACTTAATCTCTCCACGAGGTCCGAGTTGTAAACCTTACAATATACAGTGCGGTAAATTCCAACTGTGCAAAAAATAGTAAATGTGCCGCCCGTACTACAAACTGTGGACCATCCAAAATCCCGAACAGCTGTCTTAATTTAATCTTTAAACAGCTGATATTATTTACATACATTATACATACTAAAATATCACGCTTTTAATCACCAGACTGTAAATATTTATGCTTTTTATGATGTAATACAAAAATATATAAAATGTCGGAAATAAAGTAGATATTTTTATCTTTAGAAAATAAAATATTTTTTCGTTCGAGTTCATAAATATCAGGATCATAAATATCTCGAATTTCATAAATATGAGGAAGAAGGTCCGCCTTGTTTTCTCTAAATCACATCTTTTTCAAACCATTTGCTTCCAATGGAACGTCTAGAATAACCATCAATTCCAATTACCTTCATCGATCTCGATCGTCTTGGTGTACTTTACACATCAATCAACAGATCCAATTCTAATCAATCCGAACAAAATCCGGCAACGATCAAACCACTATTTCGTGAAAACCAAGTAGCGATTGAAACTCCGCAGCCACGGAACTTCAAAGAAACTCAGATATACACCCCACGGGAGTATCAACTCGCGTTAACGAAACTTCTACCTCGAAATACGTAAGTGTTCCCCACTCGAATCAGCCCTTGCGCCGACCAATCAGAGAGCAGATTGCTCTGAAACGAGGAAATCTTCGAACATCTATCGCCTGCAGCGAAAAAACTGAGAAAATCGTGGCTCTTGGCATTAGCGATAGCTACAAGTTCGATACGACTTATAATCAAGTTCAATATACTTATAAATTCGAATTGAAGTTGCTAACGAGTATCTGGACATTTTAGTTGATTTATAGTAAAATCACAGTACACGAAGATCGCAAGAGAAGAACGTATTGTACGGGACCAATTTAAAGATCCAATATGTCGTCAATCTATTTTATACTACTAATTTCTCTAGTCTCACTCGATTATGGTATTAAGCATGTTTTTGTTGGTTTCTCGAACGTTTCAGGAATATTAATTGTTATAACGTTAATCCCTGGGTTTGTTACGAGACTTCGTAGATTTCTCAGTTATTTCTAGAAGACTTGTTTCTTTATGAGAAGAAACGCGTTTTAAGTGCACTCGCGATGATATACATCCAACTTACCATCGAATTATTCACGTTCGCTTTTATAACGTTACCTAATTGTAGTTTCGTTAATTATAAATATATATAATCAATAATAAAACTTTCACCAAATATTCTTCATGCTGTATCAATTCAAGTAACTCTGCATACCGTATGCAAATATGAATTTTAACAAATATACCGTATAAAATTAAATACAATTATATATAATAATATCCTTCATGTTGTATAAAATTATTTTTGAAATTACCGCAGCGAAATGTTGTTGATCCTTGATAGGTTAAACTATCGCTGAGAAAAATCTGACCAGATTGGCTAAAGAACGCAAGCTGATGGTTTCAGATTGCATGCAAAGTGGCAGCGAGGACCCAGGGGTTGCAAGTGTATACATGGTCGAATAAAATATGTATAGGCATCGCTGCTGTAGCGGGAGAGACTTTAAGGGCAAGTTTCGAGCCGTCTTAGGCGGCCTCGTGGAGTTGCAGCGGGTTTCCTTGGCGAAAGGATCGTAAATGGCGAGGTTTGGGGCGCGTCTGGCTGCGAGTTTCAAACTCTTAGCTGGAAGAGGCCTGCGATCGACCAGCCGCGAAAAGGGGTTTCGCAACGCGAAACTCGCTAGACCGGAAGGTTCGACCGCGTCCTCCACCGCGCGATAAAAAAGCGCACGCTGCGCTTCCACTCGAGTCTCGAGCGCGGGAAACTTTCAACGAGATGCCGTGCATACCGGCACACACTACCGGCACCGATCTCCGGATTAAACGGCAGTTACGCTAAACGTCTTTCCAGATTTCTTCGCATTTTCGAGGAAAAGGTACACACAGACACACAAATATATAGGGAAGAGAAGAAAAACTGCAGTTGGAGAGATTCTGTGCATAGAACTACGAAAGTACTCGAACACTTGTAGACACATTTTAAGAATGTGTCATGCGTGATATATAAAACATTTCGAAATTTCATTAGCACTATTATGGGACTCGACTATCGTGCATTGGTAAAGTTTGAAACAAATTTAAAAATGCATGTAGGGATGCATGTAAATATTTTAAAATACATTATCGAGATATTACGTATTTTATTAATTAGCAAAGATATTTCAAATAAATGAAGAGATATTTAGTGCAAGTACATATTTCGCAAAGATCACGCAAGTATTCAACTGTCCATTATAATAAATAAGTAACATTTCAATTTAATTATTCATTATACTAATGGGGCTCGATATTCAGTGGGATAATAATTAACACTTAGATTGTAATAATTATTAATAACACCATCATAAGCTACATTGTTAAAAGAAGATATTTATCCAGGGATCGAAAGAGTCATGGAACTTTTTAATAGGCTCTATTTAAAACGTGGACCGTAGAACTTCTGTAGAAAATGTTCTCACATTATAAGTTTTGATGAGAACAGATAAAGAAAAGTTCTTGAAAATAAAAGTTTTAATTTGAATGAAACTCATAAAATATAAAAATAACAATTTTTCTGTAACACCAACAGATATTTTTGTTCATCAATACTAAAAAAAATTCTCAATTATTGGAACAAATACCGAATACTATTCAATTCAATAATACTACAACGATATTAAATAACTACCGCTGTTAATTTGATATTGCGGATATGGAATTTATTTGTAATATTTACAAAGTCAAGAACTTGTTTGCGTTTCTTTTTGAAATGAACAGTTGGAAAGCTACGGTAAAAAAGATTAAATAGTATAATTATACGTAGATATGTGCCCATATATTCTATTATAAAAATATACATATATTATATGAAAGAATTTTTGTATATTTCAGTTAATTTAAATTATAAAGAAAGGTCAAGCTTTTTTTCTGCTCGATACTTCTCATAAAACTGTTAAATACTTACCTTATGATTTTCATATCCTCTATTAGATAAACATGTAAATAATTCGATATTATATCGTTAAATAAAACTAGTACCTAATACTTTGCTACTTTTATTTATCTTATGGAACCTTTTTTAATACACGTTCTAAAATAACTTGTTTCCATGAAACTTTTGATACAGATTATAAAATATCTGTTTCATGAGAGCACTTTTTAAAGAAGTTCCTAAGATTTAACGTTTCTTTTCATAAGAATTTTACAGAAACAGGTGTTATCTTAAACGAGACATAGAAGTTTGAACAGAATTTTGTTAAAAACTAAAGGTAAATATTTCTTTCAATGCTTGCATTTATCCCAATAAATCTTAAGTATACCTATTGAAACTGCAAAGAGCTTCAATAATTATCGTTACAAAATTAATGAAGATCTTTAAGCCCAGTTAGAGTCGCTAGAAAGAGTAAATCTTTCCCTGCAAAGTGTTTTCTGTTTCATTTCGATCGTACCTTCCATTGCTGACGTATCATCGTTTCAAGAGAACCGAATTTTTCGATGATTCTCTATCGTTGTACCTCTTGCATGCTCACTCGCAATCCGTCATGCACAAATCACAACCTCATTAATAGCACGCCAGCCAGTAACAGACAGAGTCTAAGTTTTTTATTTTTACGTTGCTATTACTACTATCCACTAACCGTACGCATCTCCTAGAAAAAATGTAGGTCAGACCACTGCAGGCTGCCATTCATAGTTCTATACATTTTGATAAGTCCATTATAGTTTACAGCGCTGTATCTTCAGAACCAATTGAGATATCGATCCAAATCAAAATGCATTACTAAGGGTACACTCGTGACTATCCTCCGACTGAATAAGTAATACTTAAAAATTTCGTGATTGTTTATAAAATATTGATACATGATTTGAAGAGACTTATCGTTGACTTCTTTTTTTATTAAGTCTAAAAGGAAACGAAGTTTTCATAGAGAGTTATATATGGCTTTCCATTAGTTTTTGCATAAGTTCAACGTAAAAAGATTTGAAAGAATTGGGTTGTGCTCTAATCCAGCATTTTCCCAGTTATGAAACGTAATGTCATTAGTATGTCTGTTCTTGAACGTAATGCACGCCGAAAGAATTCCTCAGGCGCCGGCTGTTATTAAAAAGTATTTGTCAAGCCCCGGTGTAGTTCTAATTTCATTTGAAAAAATGTCCCACATTTTTGTAGGCTATATGGAACGCGTTTATTTCGATGAGGAATTCTTGTTCTTCATATGAAGAAATTAACATACGAAGAAATTATTCTATCGAGATGTTATTTTAAAATACATTAACGAGATATTACGTATTTTATTAATTAGCGAAGAGATTTCAAATAGATGAATATTTCCATTATTGAAGGTAAAATATTTTAAGATTAGTTCAACTCATTCAAATATGTACAATCCGCAGTAACCTTCTCACATAACATAGTAATCGAATATTTTTGAAACGCAATTATCATATGCATGAGCTTGGTACGAAAGCACGATAATGGGGCTGTAAAACTTTCATCTCTGGCTATTATATTAAACCTATCTTACGTTTCACAGAAACTCTAAAAAGTTCGCGAACGAATGCCATAATTGTTGGCAATGTTAGAACGCAAATTAGACTTACCAGATTGACAACGTTCAAAGCGATGTTTTCAATTTAAATTTCATTTAGATTCAAATTGAATATTTCGAATGGAGAAAATTAAAATTCTTCTTGTACAAAAAATGCTTGTAGGTGTGCAATTCACAATCTCTTTACGTGTCACGTACTCGCACACACGAATCTGTGCACCGCCATTACGTTATCCGGCCACGAAACCATTTTCGAAACGGGGATTTCGATCGTCGCGACGATAGTAAATCCCAGCGATACGTCGCTGACCGTTTAACCGCGTCACCCTGTTAAGGCTGATTTATATTATCCGTTCGGATACAGAGGCACTGGTGAAATTGTTCTGTTTCAACCAAACATTGTTCTAAGTTAATAAACCTCCAAGTTACGTAGCAGATATATGCTGATCGGTGTTCTCCAAGGAATATTTTATTAAAACGAAAATGATCGCCATCGTTCCGTGTCTAAATTGCTAAACCACTCTCTAAACAAAACATGAGACATTGACGAAATCGTTCCAGTCTCTGTTTTGTTTCAGTCCGTCTCGTCATCCAGGCATCGTCCTGAAGACGATACCCTTTGAAAAATGCAACGGTCGTTCTTCCTGGGTGTAGTAGAAAATCTACGTGAGTACGTATGTATACTACGTATGTACACACTATGGGGAACAATGGAGTCACTTGTATTCGGACCAGACATCTCGAGCTGCTTTCCATACGAACATCCCGCAAGGACAGGTATCGCTTATTTGTTGCAACAATAACATAGCACGAAAATCTTATATTACATTTATATTATTAGTATGCTCCCATAGCTTCGTACTACATATCTATATATATATATATATATATATAAATATAAAATCAAATAAGAAACAACTCCAAATTGTGAGTTACGTCGTTGTCGCAGCATGAACTCCTATAATTAAACATTTTTCTACTTGTCATTTTAGTCACGAGAAGGTGTAATTGATTTTCATACTGAAAGCCTCGCAACGATGGCTCAACAGCTTCTGAATATTCGGAATCGCAATTAGAACCGCTTGGCCGTGATCTCTACAGGCTGGTGCGTCCGCTGACACCTTATGCGCCTGGTTTCCGGGATGCGGAGGGTAAGCTTGATACTATATGAATGGTAAGTGAGGGGTACAACGGTATTATCGTCGGCGCGGATACACGAAGGGAGTGGAGCAACGCGTGCATTTGAATAACGGGATAACGCTTCCGCAACAGAGTTGTCCAAACGAAGCGTTTTGCTGGGCAAACTATGGAGAAGATAGGTGATACGGTATACATAGTAGGTAGACTAACACTGTGCACTGAAGAAGAATGTGTGCTGGTGTCGCTACACTTGCTACTAGGGGATTCTTACCAAGAGAATTCTGGAAAATTCTAACCTAACTGTTTCTTTCTTATATGCATTCTCTGTGATATCTCCTATCGTGGTACTATTTGGGGTTAGGTTGGGTTAGCTTGTATTTCCATATTTACGATACAGATATGAGAAAATACGTTACTGCTAGCAAATAGCTAAGGATATTTGATTAAGACTGCAGACTATTTATGCACCTATGACTAGAATAAAAGTAACAGAGTATGAGAAATAAAGTATTAGGTCGTCCGAAAAGTTTCTTTCGTTTTATAAGGAAATAATGCATGCACAACATTTTCCGTTTTATATTATTTTATCGAATTACGTATGATCCATTTTGTTCCATCAAAATAAAGATCACAACGTTCGACAGATTAGGTTTCATGTTTGTATAAAGATGCGTCGTTGTAAAACACGTGTCTGTAAGACACTTCTCGAACAACATAATATACGTGTTTGTTAACGTATGACGAGGAGGATGTTGAAAAGGAGTAAAGAAAAAATGTGTAA
The DNA here is from genome assembly GCA_014737365.1 of Bombus soroeensis. Taxonomy (NCBI): domain Eukaryota; kingdom Metazoa; phylum Arthropoda; class Insecta; order Hymenoptera; family Apidae; genus Bombus; species Bombus soroeensis. The sequence goes on from JACXIL010000198.1 coordinate 1,563,746, forward strand.
GTTTAAAAGAATTTCCCCATTCAAATATAATACCTCGTCTGGCGTTTGGAACTAGAATTGATTAAAAATTCCTGTGAGATATGTTTCCCTGCTATGAGTGAAAGGGTATACTCTGCTTATGAAATAGTTCACATTCTTACATAAGAAATAAAGATTACTACATAGGAGAATTGCTTGAGAAATTTCCAAGTCTGGTATTTCTCCATTAAATAATACTGTCACTTTGACGTATATTCGCTATATTAACTTTCAACTAAATTTTAATAACGATATTTCGAATATTTCTACAATTAGCAACACGTTCCTCTTCTATGTTTCAATGTGTAACAGACAATTCTTATGGAAAATTGTATTAAATCAAAAATTCAATTCAAAGACAATATTCCCGTAGTATGGAAAATAATCAGAAAGTAAGTAGTACATACGCTGTTCTCTCTCATTGTCAGTCCCACAAAAGTATCAATTTAACAGTAGTAGCACAATTCTACTAATCCATGTGACGAGTCACGAAACAAGGTCGGCGACAAATCCACGTTCTTTCTTTTTCTCGTTAACAACGATACACCTGACACAACTGGGACAGCCCCGTCATACTTAGCTCGCCGGGATAATAATAATAATTATCGGGAAACGAATCTACAAGCCGTACACGACGCGGTAAGAAAACAATTGTTTCGTAACCGTTTCCCAAGCAGCGTGCGACGGATTTCAAACGAGGCGGGAACAACAATGTCGGTCGAACGTGGATCATGCTGCTGCGTGTACTCGCATAGCGTTTCATGAAAATAATTAAACACTTACCATGGAAAAATTTTATGTCTAGATACATCCCGTGATCCTCAATTTTTTAGAAAAATTTGTTGATTCCTCAAATTCCTCTACATAAAATTAGCAATAAAGAAATTGTTTACGTGTGCAATTTAATTAGTACTTGACGTAGCTTAGTATTTTACTCGATACTACACGTAACTCTATTGGTTATAAAGAATAAATAAAACGATTTTCATTTGAATCTTTCGTAATATTGTAATTAAAATGCATCTTGTCAAAGATAAGCAAGTGTTCTGATACTTTTCAGTAACGGTGTGTATGTATACACACGCGTTTCTCACATTTCTCTGTTATTCCAGACGTGTGCACCAGAGCTGGTCAATTTCGAAGATCGGCGTCACACAATAACGAGGACACCTTCTGGAATGATCGATACGCGTACCTAGGGAATGCATCGACATACCGTTCACCCCTGTACACCCCTACATCGTCACGAATCAATGCACGTTGCGCCACTTCGCGATTTGCTCTCGAGCTCCGGTCACGTGATTGATGCGGACTTTCCGAATTCGATAACTATCTACAATAGATCATTCTAAAATCTACGATATACACGAAAATATTATATCTGCTACTTTTATAGCAACGATTAAATTTCACGCGAAATTGCTAGCGGTGAATTCTGAGGCACGATCTTCGAAAATGTTAAAATCAGTAACCTGATGATCAGTAAATTTTGATAGAATATCACAAGATTTTAACAATCTATGTGTTTATCTTTATTATTTCGTACTGCATAATATATGTATTCTTGCCATCTTTTGTTTCACTCAATCGTAGTAAAACATTGAAATAAGATATTGCAAATAGAAAAAATATTCTTTAATTTCTGTTGAAGTATTTTTAATTTAGTATATAATATCCAAACGCTGTATGAAAATCGATTGCTATTAAAATTTGAATAGGACCACCAATATAGTTGGATTTCAGATAGAATATATATCTGGGAAATCGAATTTTTTAATAATTGATATCGATTATTACCATATTTCCACGAGCTTTCAATTCGAAATTCCCTAGTGGTTATTATACAATTCCTATATATTTTATGTCTTCAAATCGTTGTTAAAATAATTCATCTTAATTTTAAGAATTAAAGTTGAAGTTACATATTTAACAAATAATTTTTAACGTTAGAATATAATACCTATTATGCAACGACCGAAAAATTGTGGAAAAGAATTCATAGAGAGATTATAGAAAAACTACAAAACGTTTCTATTTAATAATATAACAAACCGTCCTTACATTCAACAGTAAAGAGAAATTTAAATGAATAAAATAACTGACAAATTTTTCTGGTTAATATATATATATATATTAATATATATATATATATTTATATTAATATATATATTTATAAATATATATATATTAATAATATATATATATTAATCAGAAAAATTTGTCAGTTATTTTATTGTATATATATATATATATATATATATATATATCAAGCAACTTTCCTCTAAATAACGTACAAATACACAGTTTGCCCGATTTTCCGAGCGTAACTGTTTAATTATAAGTTTAAAGTACAAGTAATTATCATAGGCTTAACATTTTCGCTGTTTCGAGCAAACATACACGCTTGCAACTTTGAGTATATTCATACTATTAAAGCGATACAACTGTTCTATGTCAGTGTGTAACTTTCATTAACGAGAGCTACGTGTTAACAGTAAAATATTTTTTAGCAGGTAAAATAGGACTGATATCAAAACCAGTAACGATTATTAAGTTAACGTTGCTATTTTTCAATAGTATCACTTTGTAGAGGAAACTTCGTTCATTAAAAAGTAAAACTTATATTCGAACATTGTAATTAGTATTAACGTGATGGTAATTGTTTCCAATTTTAGTAAAATAACTATGGAAAATATATTTCAGCTTTGGTACTTATTATCAAAATTTGAGTCGATGACATTTTAACAGAAAACATTTTGATTTTAAACGCGTCAAATTCCCTGTATAGCCGGATATTAAACTAATATTATAAATTCATAACTGGCTCGTCGCCTATGCAATATTGCGATCAGTAAATTGCTCTCAGCGAATATCTCGCGCAAGGCCTGATGAGGAGGCACGTATGGACCGCGTACGAAATATTTCGAATCGCGCGGTTAAAAGGTGAGCTTTGAACGTGCAACAATTTTGCCTAACCTGAAACGCGGCTAATATATTTCAAGACTTTCGATATTGAAACCTATAATCAAAAAGTTTCTCCTGAAGCAGTCAAGGATCATAAATTGTTATATATATCAAAATGTAATCCTCGATCTATTTAATAAAATAATATATATATATATACTTTTAATACTACGATACTTCTTGTGGCCGCTATATACACGTACTTTGATAGAAGGAAAATATTAATCGTTGATATTTCACCGGTGACAGCGTCGCCGATATAACGGGGCGTTAAATTGATACGCGGCGTCCCTAACGGAAGTCAGCGTTTATGCAAAACGTATGCGGCGCATCGAAATTCTAGCTGATCGCTTTGGCATCATCACCGGTGCACAAACTTGGATAAGATACGATGCACCAGCGAGAGGCTGACAACGTTGACGTTGACGTTCACGTTAACTGCAACGATACCAACGAACACAGCAGCTACACCGACGATACGGATCGATCTCTTATACCCGGAAGAATGAAATATATAACGCGCGTACGCCGCTCGGGAATTGATAACTTCACGTCTATAGAACCGCGGTTCCATGTTTGCCTGCTTTCTCTCTCTGTTCGCTGGAAATTGCAGTACCCAGTCGAACCAACGAGGAAGGCGCTACACGTGGCGTTACGTTAGACAGATAGATACATACATACAGTGGCTAGAGAAATTATTGGAACAATACCGTGGCTCGTTATAACATTTATATATTAATTAATTAAGTTCAGGTGTATTAAATTTTGTATCATCTAACGGTACATACTTTCATATGACTACAAAAAATGGAATATTATGGAAAGAAATACAGAATCTGATAAACAAACGTGCCGTTACAAGATGTTACATGCCAATATAATTTTTGAAGCTACTGTGTGTCGCTACATACAGTACGCAGCTGTGCGTTTAAAAATTAGAAGCGAGGAGTTTGTTCGAGACGTATATAGTTTGTACATATATAGTTGGACACGACTTCCGCCATGTAATGTTTTTAGAATTTTTCTAGAGCATCGTATGAATTTTTAAAACACGTACGTTGTAGGTATTGCTTTAACATGTTGACTGTTAGGTCAAAGTTGCATGACCTTTCGCTTTGATTGAAATTTTGTTTCTCCTAGAACTCGTCGACCTTTTTAATGCCATTTGAAAACAGCGCGTGACGCTAACGTGACTCTCTGGCCTCCGGAAGCAACCAGGCCATCATGCCCATGTGTTACTATTAAGCGTGGAAGAAATTAAAATTCATTAATCTGCTAAAATTGGATGATTATAACTCGATAATAGCCTTCCTTTGCGATCGTGCTACGAGCCACGATCGCGCGTATTCTTTTGTTCTAGATGGAACAATGTTCATGCAAGTCATACGTTTTTATCGATCGCCTACCTTCCTTAAATACGCGGCTTAAGGCTATAGAGGGAAACGCGATACCGCCTGCAACGATCCGTCATAATACGCCACGTGTATTACGTACATCGTGTTTCGCGGCATTACCTGGCATGATTAAGGTTTCTCGCGAGAGCAACGTAAGAGAAAACACGAAGTTGCGCGAAAAAGGAAGAAAATGGAAAGACCTCGTCCCGAGTCTCTTCATTCGGCAGAGTGGAAAAAAAGGAGGAGTAAGGGAAAGAAGAGGTTGTAAATCGTTGCAGTCGAGGCGGCAGACTCTTAATAAAAGAAGATCACGAAAGTCTTCTGTCTTTTGAAGCCGTCCGAGTAGTGTAGCACGTTGAATACTATGGTAGACTATGACGTGGCGGAGGTTACGAGAAAAACGAGTTTACGAAGCTGCTGGCCATGCTAAGAGATAGCGATGGAATCAAGTTCAAAATGTGTGATAGTAAGTTGATTGGAGATTTTAATGGATTTACAGGAAATTTTAAAGAACAAAGTCCTCATAATAGGAAAAAATGTACGAAGTATTCGAAATATAGTATTTTCGAAATAGAACAATTTTCTACCAAGCTGCTATTTTGTTAATTATATTTTCAGAGATATGAATTTCCATAAAAATCGGCATATTTACTCATAAATATATGGATACTTTACTATTCATGAAAATGGTAGAAAACTTGTTTTTCAACTTATTCTTGCTTTCACGAAAAGTTTATAGATGGTAAAAAGTGTGAACCTAGTTAAATCTTCGTCAACCTCCGCTACGAATTTTCCAACTAATGTAATGTTAATGTTCGAACCTACTTGCGACATACTTGAGTCCATCGCTACCGTGAAAACTGAGCCTCGAGTGTCGCCTGTTCCTTTTGCCTCAGCTTTCTTCTCCGGGCTGTTTGCTCTGTTTTGCGCTACGCCAGAATTTTTCCTCTTTTCTTGCTGTACGTATTCGTTGATCTTTCCTCTGGTTTCTCTTGGTCCGCGTGGTCGTCTCGTTCGTCCCTTCATTGTCATTTCGTTTCTCTGAAACTTTTCACCGCGCCCGACCCTCTTCCTGTTAACTCTACTAGTCTTTCTTTTCTCCTACCCCCCTATTTTCATTTTCTCTCGTTGAGCTAAGTCACCGAGACTTTCTTCCCCGTTGCGCTGGTTACAGGAAAATTCCTCTGGTAAGTAGCACACTTCGCGGAACCTCTCCGGGAATTGGAAAGGAGATTATTATTTTCCTTTCTTCGTCTTTCGGTTTCGATTCGATTCGCGATTCCAATAAGAATGAAACGAAAGCTCGAAACCGCGCCGCTGAATCCCGGTATTACAGAAAATTGGATAAGATTATTTGAAATCTTCCGGTCAGATGCAAATCCCTTCACGTGATTATGATAGCCAAGTATCAAAATATAAGAATATATCGCGGATAACGGAAATTGATTGGTGAACTCCTCCTCCGTCATTTCTATACGAGATACATATGTATAGATACGTATATACACGTATGAATTTCGGAATTCTTTCTTGAGAAAATGAACTATTCTGTAAGCCATCGTTGTTGGCCGTGGCATTTTTGCAGGAGCTAATTTTCGTGCAATGCTGTTTTCCAGCCACTCTTGGAAATAAAAGAAAAAGTAATGTAGCAGCACATGAGTCACCGGAAAATTCGAATCGGAAGAGACTCATATTATTATAATGAAATACACGGAATGAAATACCGTGGAATACCAACGTTGTTTTTGTTAGCTAGCTTCAAAGGTAAACGAACTCCGGATAAAACATTATCGCCGTTATTTGTAATCGTCAACCGGAGTTACATATGAACTCTAACTTTTTATAATAATACCGTTCGATACAAATAGACGAAAGTGCTTTCTAGGAGGTGCAGTATAGTGAATCATTATAGCGAGTCATCGATACACGAGTTTCGTGCGTATATTAATTTTAATATAACGGGCAATTACGAATTCACCACTCGTCTCTTTATTGAACAAACAAACACGTATAATAAACCAGTTCAGCAACATTCTCCAGCATCGTGAGTGTGATTCTCATCTTCAGTATCAGAAGCACTAAAGATTTCTGTCTATTTCCTGCCTTTTCTTCTGACATTCACATCATCCGAATCAGAATTACGTCGCTCAGACGATTGGACAAAGCATCCGCATAAAATTCACTGTCTCTTCCCCCGTCACATAAGACGAAAACGTTCTAATATATAACCTTGATTGCGAGGACGCATTCCATAGTGACGTACATATATGATACACGTAACCTCTGTACACTCGTGTGATTTCAGCGATTGTTTTCGAAGGAAGGTTCGCAATTAATTGAGCAGCAGGTGTGTGTATGCAGCCGCATTAATTCACAAAGTCCCGAAGACGTTTAGCTTGGGCGGGTAGAGAGTTGGAGCGCGAGAGAAATTATGTAGCACCGTCAGATGACGCCGATTAGCAATTCTCTTGCTCCCGTTTTACCATTGATGCGCTCCGTGTAATCTTCCGCCAAGTAAATGTAACGCGTTCGCTCAGAGAATCCATATTCACTTGCGGACGCAACAGGATTCACAACGTGATGTCTGTCAAGTCGACTTCGCCCATGCAAACGAAAATCATCGGACTAACTGAAGCGTGCTCGAGGCTTCCGGATCAGGATTGTTCTCGTTAATGGAATATAAATTTCTTTTCAGCGTGTTTAACTTCAACTTTATTCTATAATACCGAGTGAAAATTATGATTTGGGGCTGCTGATATTGGCCAAGCATATTGATAATAACGCGTTTTCTTTCAATTTCGAACTATAATTTTTACTAGAGACGTGAAATTAGCGATGTTGAAATTGGCCATGTTATGTTTCTTATTGCAATATATGTGATTATTGAAATATGTGTAATTTTATGTGCTAGACTAGATTAGCGCGTAGTATTGACACATGTATGTGAATGTGAGTGTGTGTGCGAGCCACCTCGAAAACAGATGAATGTAAACTGTTCGGTCGGTCAAGAGTCGGTTAAGAGTCTAGTATGGAAGATGGTGAGACAAATAAAGTGCTGAGACGCGTGCAATTATCGATGAATATCTTTGAAATCGTTTATCAAATAAATATATAACTATTTTAATATAAATTCTGAGTGTAAATTTAGTGTTTCTACACCATTATTTCGGCAGTTAAGATCCGTAATTCTCAACAGTGATAAATTATGATACTTTTCATTTAGTCATGCAATACTAACGCCATTTGCGTGTTAATCGTTACTACGAAATATATATATTTATATATATTTAAATATATATATATATTTATATTTATATATATATATTGGTATATTTATGCATTTTTAAAATTATTTATCATGTCCAGTTTTAGATTTTTCATATGATCCAAGTTATTAAATTTATCTACGAACATAACAAAAGTCATATCCTGTTAGTTCTTAGCATGTAATTTACAGTCAAAATTAGCAGCACGTAATAAATTATTTCTTTGATACGTCATAATAATACCGTTAAATGCGTATACCGGACGTGTATTATTAATTTGACCATACTCTGACTTCAATATTACATCTTACTATAACACAAGTGTGAATACTCTTTTACCTTATAACATTGCATGGTAATATACAGAAACATAGGCACATTCTAGTTTCCGACTACTAAACAGATTCATAAATATTCAACAAAATTACGCAAATTCACGCCGCTCGAAAAAGTGATGCATTTTACATCAGCAAACTTCGTCCTTCCTAATGTAAAAAAAAAAGAGTATTTCTCTATATCTTCTGGTAATTTCGAAATTAAAAAGAATTATATTAGCTGAATTTTTGCAGCAGAACACGGAAACTTCAGTCTGCCATGATTATTCGAATTGTATGTTTAATTGTAATCTATTCTTGGTAAGGTCCTGTTAAACAATTTCAATTTCACGGGACAGGAGAATGTGAACATGCGAGAGGTTAACAGTTGAAAAATTCGAGAATTTGAAATGTTGCTCATTTGAAAACTTGACGACTCGACGGTTGGAAAAATTGAATACGTGAAAACTCTAATATTTAAAAATGTAAAATTTCGAAGAATCGGAGAGTTTAGAATTGGGACAGATACTCCAATGAATCAACTGTATGAATAAGTATGTATACGAGCTGAAGTTTTCGATTAGCATTATTACAATCCGGAAGAAAAGGAAATTCACTTCTGCAGGAAATTGAAAAAGGGAGCAGGGGCGACAAGAGTCTTGGTAATTAATTGCAAAGCCGCGAATGCGCCGAGAAATAAAGTATCATCGTTTTCTATGACGAAGAAAGGAAGAAAACGGAAATGACGGACGAAGAAAGAGGCAGAATGGATTTATGAGTGGAGAAATACTTCACGCTGGGCAATCGAAAACGACGCTAGAAGAAAGAAGAAAAAGAAGCAAAGGGACTCGGTGTGTTTGCAAAAATGCTGCTCTCACGAATTTTTGAAACACCGACGCTGCAGGCGTCATTGTCATGTCTTTTGCAAAACTTTCCTCTGTAACTTTCATTACGACAGCTTTTCTGAAACTGGAGATTGTATTCGATAACGATGAATATTTATGAACGCGTCGAATAAAGAAACACAGCACTAAAGTTTTCCTTATGCAAAAGAAAAGGTAAATATATGAAGATCAATGATGAAACACATTCAACGAAGACATCTTTCGCAATATTAATGCAAAGTTCTTATTGACAGAACTAAAGAAATGGAATCTCAGTAGAGATTTGTCATCTATTAGATATTATAACGAGTATCGCTGTACTTTTAGAATTTTGTATACTTCTTCATCTTCCAATTATATTAATTATAAATACAACAGTGATTACCAGCCAGAATGGAAGTTTATGCAATTTCACATTTTTATTCTACCAGGAAAAACAATTTTCGTAAAAGAAAGGTAAAACGTTCTTTTATAAAAGTTGGAATTTTCTATCTGCGTTTGTAAAAATATGAATTTGCATAAGGATCCGCAGTCTAATTATGATACTACGTATAATATCATACTAAACAGGGTTTATGCAATCGTCGGAGCGAAACTACCAATCACTCTGACATCTCCGATTTGTTGCAAAATTTTCAACATTATATAACTAATAATCGACTATTAAGAAGAGCAGGAAATGAAGTAACTATTTCACTATAACGGTATATCTTCGCAACTTCCTCTATATAATATATTATACTACTGTTAAGTCAAATTGCAACATGTCTGTCTTTATTGTTGCGCAATAAGTAGAAAAAGGAACCCTTTCTCTAATAGAAGCTTCTAGTTATATAACAAATCCAAATTATATTATAGTTGTACGGAACGTTGTAATATTTCAGTAGCTTTTAGTATAAAATTATATCTTTCCCTGATCTATAATAATATATGGAAAATCTATAAACGTACATGGCCGGAATAAATGTATTTTCGTTCGATCCGTTTTAGCATCAATTCGAGATTACCAGAATTATATATACACAAATATTTATTTTTCATCGTATCGAACGAGCTATTCGAGGGCCAAGCGCATCTTGCTGTGCAAATGACGTGACTAGTTAAATCTATTTCTTCGCTAAATGCAAAATGAGTAGATAGGTTTTACACTGTAAACAAATTGTAAAGGGAAAATTTCAAAGAAGTTACGTTGTTTCTATTCTTTTGGGAAAAATGAGACGACAACCTTGATTTTTGTTCATTTTGTAATATCTTTCGTTGCTCTAGGTATTCTTAGTGATTTATCTTCTCCTTTCCATTAGTCTCACAGTGCATTATTTCTCTCGAAAGGAAACAGAGTCACTCTGTTTCCCTTATGGAAGATAAAGGTTAGTTTGGTCAAGTTTCTAGAAAGTTCTATAGAAGCACTTCTTTCAAACTACGATGTTTATGATACAGTGATTCACTATTAAGCCATGTACAATGCGAAGATTGCTATAAATGTTAAACTTGTTAAATGGTACAGAAAAAAGCATTAAATTCTAACAGCGCCTGCCAGCAAATCTTAAGGCAGCGAAAAATCCTGCGTTACAATTGTCAAAATTGTTCGTGTATACGCGAACCATACGTTTCAATTATAGACATAGTGAAGAATATAATCTTCTCTGAACTGTTTGCCCTGCATAGAGTTCGCATAAATGTAGTTTTACCGTATTTACATTGAACATGACGCGATTGGTAAATTTTTCGACTTGTCGACCAAACGAAACCAACAGCTGAATGGCTGAGTTGGAGCAGAGAACAACATCGAGGCAGCCCGAAGATATAAAGCAATGCTCTGGTAGCTGGTTCTTTAGCTAAGAAAATTTTACAGGCTGGTGATGATTAAAATACGGAAGCTCTTCAAGCTGACAGGGGAGAAGGCCGTTAAACTGCTTCTTCTGCTGGCCGCGCTTATTGTAAGGGATGAAAATTAAAGGTCGTGGAAACGACACCGCTCACGGCCGAACAATGGTCGCACACCATCGCAACGGAAAATGAATGGCCGTTTTGCATTCGTAACGAAAGGAAAATTGCGAACGCGTATCCACTAACCTACGAGTGTAGAAGAAACTCGGAAGAAATGTCATATCGTTCATTTTCTGGAACAATGACATAACTCAAAATTTATAATATTTTGAGTTACTGGTACAGAAAAAACAGAGTTGTATTTTGTACCTTTTTACTGGTGGAGTCCTACAAGCGAGTCCTTCAAAAACTCATGACGCGAGGCCAGTTGCGTCGGTATGGTATCACCCGGAAATTGTAATAGTTTGAAACATTCAAATTTCTTTTCCTTTAAGTCGTGATTTTTGTGTTATATTATTGTTCGAGAAAATAAGCGATGTGTACTGAATTAATTCTGTTGATTAAAATCCACTAGTTCGTTGTTACTGGATTTTGACTTGATTAGAAGAAGAAACTGCGTCATCGTGGCTGCTCTTCCCGCTCTCTTGGTTATCACGATTTCCGAACTTACGTTTCCTCGACGAAAGCAACTCCCTCGAGTATTTACTCAAGGCCTGAATTTAATTGGAGACCCTCCACGTAATAGACGTTCTGTCATGCGGAGAATAATAATCGAGACCGCGCGTTGTCGACAACACCATCTATTTTAGATCTAATTTTCCGATGGCATTGCGACAAAGCGAATAGAAACTTGAAGACGGTGAGTATGATTTTCAAGCAACGTTAAGAAGGATCGTGGCGAAGCTAAATCTTTTTGTCGTATGACAGTATCAGAAATAGATCGCGGATACTTAAATATTCAAAATATAAGTTTAATATATCGAATATTATTTAATTGGAAATGGAGATGTTGATCTTCGGGTTATCGATCGTGTTAAGTTTTTTAATTATTATTTAATTTATATTTATTGATAAATATTTAACGATACTTTTTCAATTATACTTTATTGTGTTATTCGTTAATAATAAAGCATTATCTCATTATTAGGTATTTCAATTTTTTTAAATTATAATTACACTTTGAACAAAGTTAGTTACATGTTGAAATATTTGAATATCGGGAAACAAAATTAGTCGATATGCGGAAGCCACGTAAAATGCTTCACATGCATACCTATATAAAATATGCTTAATGGAAAAAGATTAACACGTAAAATTACAAACTTCAATTACATCCTCTTCGTATATAGCAATGACGTAGGAAATTTTCAGGATATTTCCACGTGTCTGTCAATCAATATTGATCGACAGCCGATATTCCTTTCGAGATAAGCTAATAATATAATATATATAATGTGGATTTACGAGAAGCTGAATATTCTTTAAAAAATAGATAAATTGAGAAATTTCATTCTCTTGGAAAATTCTAAGTTAATCGATTAATTTCTTACATTCAACTCGAGAAAAGATGAAAATCTTATAAAGAAATCAAAGATTAAATAATGTTAGCTTGTTTTAATATTCGTCTATTTTTCTCACGCAAATATTATCCGAAATATAATTTAGCAGATAGTTAACATCGCAATATCGTCTTTAAAGCTGAATATAGGATAATGTATCGTTTCTCTTGCCTTGGCTGAGAAAAAGTTCCGAGTTCGTTGCCTGATCAAACTTTCAGTATTTTACTTCCAACTTCTCAATGTTCCCTTTTTACGACTTGGAATATGAAGCGTACAATCGCAATAGCGAAATGGCTCCGTTGTAAATATGTCGTACAATACGAAAATAACACTCTAATAGATTATTGACCCTTCGTATTATCTCCTAATCTTCAGTTGTCCAATATGTTTTGAAAATCCATATATGAAGATAATTCTCTGTATTTGTTTATGAAAAGAACTGTATACATATTATAGATATTACATACACACTGTCAAAACTTTTTCATAATTTGGATGGATATATCTGTAATAAAAGTTCATATTTTTAAAGTACGAGTAGCTAAAATTCCAAATAACATTTAAAATAAATATGTAGTAGCAACATTGAACCTGCTCAAAGTATAAATAAGTAAAAGTTCAAACAAGAACGCAGAAATTTGTACAAAAATAATGCAAAACCCATAAAGAAAGTAGCTTGAGAGGAAATTCATATTTCTAAAGTGGAAATAATTAAAATAAATTATACCAATAATAAACGAAACACGTATTCGCGGAACAGACGAAAAGGAGAGAAAAATGAAAGCCACTTTTCACGACAAAAGGACAGCTTATTCTACTTAGGAGTCCTTTACAACCCACGAACTTTAAACTCTCCCCGTACCACTTCATTGAAATCTCGTTCTCGAGCAAGCGAGGTATGGAGAGATTTCGAGCGCATGGTGACGCGTACGAAAGCTCCGGCACAAGTTTGCAAATCCAATAGACTTCGGCGTTGGTATGTCGTTAACCTCCAGCTATTCGCTGTTGTTTTTTTCTTCCATTTTCGCTGTTCCTTCCTGACTTTCTACTTTAACCAATCTCGTACGTCGCTACCGCGTATCTACGTTCTACGTATTATTATACGTACATTTATAGTTGCTACTAAAAGTATTTATCGTAACATCTACATGTCAATTAATTAGATTCAAGCGTATTAAATTTCGTACCATCCAGTAGAACTTTCATACGACTATAAAAATTTGATGCTATTGAAATGAAACATAGAGACTAATAGGAAAAACGTTTTATTGGAAAATAAGAGTATCTGCTAATACCGATCACTGCGCGTTACATTGAGTTGTTCGGTAAATCCGCAGTGAAAATTAAGAAAGACTTAAATAGAATTAGTTTTTGCGATATGTATAATTGCATGAGTATCTTATTTCTTTTCTATGTCGAACAGTTAACAGTTATCGATATTTTTACAATAATCCGTTTCCTTCTCTACGAATTAAAAATATGTAAACGTTGAAATATTTTACAACTTTAATTTGCGATTTAAACTTCTTCACAGCCTGACGATTTACCGAATTGTTTCGACTTCTGAATCTCATGACTCCGAGAATCATAGAATCATCACGAGCTCCATATATAATTCAACGTCCGTATTTTCAATCTCATTCGAATTTCAAACGTCTACAAAGCAGCAAGGACCACCGGAAAATCCTCTTTAAACATTCTCGAGCAATTACCTACTACACAACTAAACCGCACGTCGAGTCGCTAAATCAAAACAACTGTCCTGATTCCAATTGCGTATTCAACAGCCTCTTCCATTCGAAACACTAAACCACTGTGGAGAAAATATACCACTTGAAAATTAAAGTTACAATACCCGATGAAAATATCTTCTCTTTTTCGCAATTTAAACGCAGTACAATCGGCAAGTAAGTGATTTTCGTTTAAAGAGTTTTTTTCACGGAAACTGAGTTTCAAAATTTGTCAAATCTGCTTGAACTTGGATATTCGCCGATTGGGTACAAAGGGACAAATAATTGGCAGACAATGATCTTACGTGACATGATAAATTAAGAATATATTGGGTTGGTAACTAAGTGATTGCGGATTTTGTCAATACCACCTAATGGTAAAATCCGCAATCACTTAGTTGCCAACCTCACAGAACAAAATACTTTCACGCGGCATTTTGTTTCTGAGAAAATAAAATTTTAAAATTGATCATTCTCTTAAATAGACAGGTCATTGTTTTGAGAAAGAGGCTTTACACGAAAGTATTTTATTTTACATTTTTCACTTATTTTCCATCTCTGGTCATTGACTGGACAAGTTCATGAATAAGAAATTAATTTGCAGATTCAATTTCCCCGGAAACGAAGCATGGAAATATTTTATCCTATATTTTTAATTTACCTTGTCACGTAAGATCGCTGTCATGTCAATTGTATCGCGATTACTGAAACACGCCGTGCAACGGCTAAAAAAATTAAGCTTGAAAAAAAGGGAGATATTTTCTACATGATGATTGCGCGTATTCATTATTTATACATGGCCGACAGTTGTCACGCAGTGCACACAAATTAACTAATAAAACAACGGGGAAACTAGAACTGGAGCAACGCTGAGCATACAGCATGTACATAAGTACCCTGAACAAGCTCGCGCTAGTTTACTTTTTTCTCACCGTGACTCAGCGCAACAGCGTAACAAAGTAAGTCTCTACAGCCCCTCGCGCGAAATCTCATCAACGATTCCCGCCATCAACCGACCCGCAACGACGAACGCTTTAAAACCAGCGGTTTCGCGAACGGTCCGCGACTTGTGTCACGAACACCGAAATGGTTTAGCCGTAATAAAGATAACAACGATAACGATTCCCTGGACGAACATCGTAGGATAAGAATCTGGAAGATTCAGAGAACATCGTATCTCAGCGACTTTAAAGTTTTTATAAAGTTGGTGTTGTGGAGAAGTAAAAAGTCTTTGGAAGAAACACTTTTCCTTGCCATGTAGATAGTCGAATTATCAACAGTTCTTTCAGTTCGAACTATTGATTTTATGAGAAATTTACTTTCTCTAGTCAGTATCGCTCATCCAAGGACGATTATATTATATAGTTTTACGATGAAACGAATATTGAGCAAACATTACTCGAGTATTGAAATTCACAGATGTATATTCGAAGATCGATGTAGATATTAACATCTGTAAGCACCAAGTTTCGTGAAAAATTATTAAAAATCATCAAAGTTGTTGCGTAAACGGTCTTCGGAAAACATATTCCAAAAAAGAAACATTTAAGTTCTTAAGTTAATAGTTTTGTAAAATTGAAGTTACAAAAATATATCTTTCCTTGGAGATTCTTAGACTCTATCTTTGCCACTGTATAACAATGATAACACACGCGCAGGCTTCATCGAAGAGGCAACCTTCTTTAGTTAGCTTCGAACGTATACGAAGCTCGCGTCTCGCGAATTCGCGATGGTGGCATAGGGAGAAAAGGAGGGCAGAGGTTGAAGTCGCTTCTCCTGTAGCAAAATACCTATGCATTATGCATGGGGGCAACTCCGTGCTCGTGCCAAGTGTGCCCTCGTGACTGCGTGGCGACTGCATGTAATTTAATTTAACAGCATCGTAAGAAAACCCAGCACCAGCTTCGGGCTCGTTTGTTTCCGGTAGCACGCGTTCTCGCCATCGGTCTGTCGCGATATTTCGATCCTCGAACGCTTCTCCGTGTTCCTTCATATACCTATTTCTCTTCTTCGAATCCTCCATCGATCTTGCCTTTCGTTTCGTTTACGATCACCAACGTTCTCGTTCACCATCGTTTCGGCAAACAGCAACGAGAACTTTTACGATAGCAGCAAGAAACTCTACACGTAGGACTTTCGATGTCCGGTGAGTTTCGGTTATGCGAGGCCACGACGACGCGAAGTAACATACTAAAATGTGGCTAGAGAGGTGGGAGGGGGGGGGGGCGCAGGAACATAACCGTATCGTTATGCGTTACGGGATATTGCAGTTGCATTATGGGCGATGTAATTGCGAATTCCGCTCGATTACGAGGGGAGAGCGCGAGGGCGGAGAGGTACGTGCTTGAATTTGCGATCGGATCAGAGGGATTTGCTTTTATTCGGGCTGCTGTCAACGGCTCCACGTTGTGTATCTTTCGGATACGCCTCGCACGCGGCCCCTCGATGCGCGGATAATCGCGTCGCCTTTCGACGAAGCTAAAGCTCGTAGAGAAACGTGCGTTGGAAACTAATGGTTAGCACGGAGAACCTATGCGATTCATCATTTGACTCTGCTTCGCTATGGTGTCGTGCTTCGTGTTTTACTCGAATAGATTGCACGGTGTTCCGTATGCTTGCCGAGACGTTTTTTGATTGCGCGGTTGAAAGATTGGTTAGTAGTAAAAGATTGAATACGAGTATGAAAAGATTGTTTCTAATGAACGTTTATGCGAAAACATTATGGCATATCGTTCAAATTAAAAGTTCACGAAGTTCTATGTGATTTATCATATTGGTTATTTTTCCAATTAATTATCACGAATTTTGATTTTTGCAAAGCCTTTTATAGGATTACAAGTTTTCCGATGCAGAGACAGTACGCAATTCAATATTTTCCAATTTTTCAGCTTCCCCATTTTTTCGATATGAAAGCAATATTTTCTGAAACTGATAGCCAAAAACATCGTATTTCGGTAACAAAAATACTTGCGCCAATTCCAGCGATATGTACTCTGATTAATTAACTTTTTTTGGTAAAAAATCCAGGTATAGCTGTATTAAAAAGACATGCAAATTTCGAGTTTCATCGTTGTCGCCGGAAATGGGCGATACATAGAGCGAACTTACAATTCAGCCCTTACATTGAACGCGTCTTAGAAAATCAGAAGCGATCGCTCTAACCTCTTTCCGGTACTTCGACGAACCATCGTTCAAAGTCAAAGACCTCCATTCCCCCTATAACCCGATCTGAAGCCGTTAAACTCGTTCCGCCTCGAGGGAGACATTCCTGGACGATAAGCAAGATCACGCTGATCGACTGCGAATGATCGCGTTTCGGCAAGTTTGCTGGCGTAATGGAATTACCAGTTGGCCGGTGGACCTGATCGAGCCTGTTCTCGCTAGCGGGAACGTGAAACAGCTTGGACAAGAATCGAAATCGGATAAAAGGGCGGCGTTCGCTCGTCCAGAGAAAAATAAAGTAGTCTACGCTCGCGCCCGCGTAAACTTTCTCTCTTTCTCGCTCTCTTTTTGAATTCTCTGCCTCTTTCACAGCGAACGTAGCTGTAACATGCGTTCCCTCTATCCCCCCAGGCTCGAAGAAGCCCAGAAATCCCTCGGAACTCGAAGTAAGTTTCGCTTAAACTCAATTTTCACGGCGAGAGACCGGTCGAACGATGTACTGACTGTCGGAGTATCCAAGAACCGCGAACGCACACTGTTCGTGACCGGAATCGTTCCGCTCGCTCGGTTTAGCATAATTCCGGACAGCCACGACACTTTATCTTCCTTAAATCGCATCACTCGACGACCCACCAAGTCGCGCTTTCAATCGGCGTACTCGCTACGCCACTTTTGTTCCTCTTCTTTTCTTCTTGGATCATACACGAGGAAGCCGTATATCATTGTATGCTTATCGTTGTCAATAATTTGCTAGTGGGTTAATAAGTCTCAGGGTATCTCGTAATTTTTTCATTAGCGATGTAAAAGGAAATACATAAAATTACATTGTCGTTGATTTATACGATGAGTGTGTACTTCTTCGAAATATTTTGGCAGATATTATTCGAATACCATTAATAACGCATCAAAATTTCATACAAAATAATACTGGATCAAGTAAATATCTTCTTATCCTATTTTATTTCTGAATGTGAACTTTATTCACGTGTCGATACGCGTGTCTATTGGTTGTAAATATTAGGTTTATAAGAAATATCTATTTAAAAAGAAATTTGATTATTTTATTATACGTAAGAAATATTTATTTAAAACGAAATTTAATTATTTTCTATCTTCTGAGTTGTAATCTTTGTATAATCGCACAGTAGGGTGTTTTTCCAAGCAAGGTTCGTTCTTCTTTCGGAGTGTCCGCACGAACGACAGTATCTACTGTAAGTAGTAAAAGCGTTCTTGGATCCGACAGCGATATCCGACCGTGCTATAAAGCGGTTTTCGGTGTACCGCTGCTGCGGAAGTAAATTCTAGCGGGTCGAACGCGTTTAAGAGCATGTTTTTGGTTTGGTTTGCGATCGTTTTCGATGACCAGAGAAGTTGTTTAAGACAGATCGTATTGATAAGATAAGATGATAAATATCGTTTGATTTGTAAGATTGCTGGGTTCAGTACATACGTTCACCGGTGATATTTTAATTTCGATAGTACGTGTTAGTAGTTATTAGTATTAGTTTATATTTTATATTTCTGTAAAGCATAATTTATTAATGGACTTAATCAGAAGCCAGGCGAAAATCTTAATATACAAGAAGCAACTTGTTCATTTTATCGAGTTTATGAAAGATAAATCGACGAATATTTTCTTTTTCTCTTATATAATTCACCTCTTTGAATTATTATATGCAACTACTCAAACAAAAATTCGTTTTCCTGCAACAAAATTTGCAGGTCACAGCTGGTTCCTCCTCGCTAATTACTTATCTTTTAATTCATTCTGTAAAATATCGTGCTTGCCTGGATTCTCGAGCCCCGTTTTTAACACCATTTACACCGTATAATATTTCCGAGTATAAAGCAGAAATATATGTAAACGTGTTATACATTTGAGCGAACATCTCAAGTCGTAGATTACACAAGAAGAGTAACGTTTCGCCAGACAGAGTGCAGCTGTGCACAACAAATGCATATTCTGCTTTCAAGAGATATAACAAAAGAAAGTCGGAAGTTAAAAATTAACTTACTATTTAATACTATTAAAAGTTAAGTATTCTAATACACTTACTATAGTTTCTCATAAAATTATTGGTAAGTAAATAATTTTTAGAAATTTACAAATTCTTTACTAATTCTTTTTTCTCTTATTTAAAATATTCCTTGCTATATTCCTCATAGAATTATTGAAAATATGCAAAGAAAATTTGCAACTAGTAAAGAGTAGGTTCTTAGAAATTGTCCGATTTAGACACTTTCAGAAAGTGTAAAACCTATTAGTCAATTTTTTCGTTTTTAATTTTCGGAACTAAGAAAGGAAACGCAAAAGTACGATATGTTCTGCAAAAACTAATTAAATTTATGTGAAATATTTAAAATACTCGTTAATTAACATTTTCAGCTAAATTCTCATATAATATCAATTAATTGAGTTCTTCGTTGTTAATTAACTAAACCAAGAAATTCACGAATTTATCTTAAAATCATTAAATTTACAGTTCCAGTAAAAAATTCGTCCACTTGTTGAGATATCTGTATCCTATATATATATATGTAAATGTAAATAAATAAATATATATATATAAATAAATAAATATATATACACATATTACAGCACACATAAGTACATATTGCTTGAAGGTATATAAACGTAGTCGAAAGAGAAGATTAAATTCGTGACTACATAGCAAGCTTTCCATGGCGCCCTACATAAAGCTAGCTTATACGACATAAAGTGCAAGGATTTGTCAAGTTGGCTTGAAAGCGAATCTAGTTTCTCAGAAATGGAACAAAAAAAGTGACGTTCAGGTTCATTTACTACTGAACTATTTAAAGTGTTTCGTCATAAATTGCGAAAAGTCCAATACTCTGTACACGGTATATAAAAAAATATATTTTGTGTGTGTGTGTGCATGCGCACGCGTGTATGTGTTGAAAATTTGTATAATACCAAAAATGCGTATTTCTATAATTATATTATTTTGTATAATATATATTTCATAATATCAGAAGTGCGAGACAAAATTTATCATCGATTCACTATAGTTATGTTTTATACTTTCAAAACTGAATTTGATATTTACATATGCATATAAATATCGCCTATCAGTGAAAAATTATGTACTTCCTTCAAAGATCAAAAATTGGGACTCATCCTACATACGACTTTATCCAACAGCACCAGCCATTCGTGCATATTTACATATTGCTCGAAGGCGTGCAAGCAAGATTGAAAACGAAAATTAAAAACCTGACCAAACGACTCTCTCTCTCTCTGTCTCTCCTTCACACTGTAATCGACTACACATAGTGTCAACTACACTTACGTACAATAGTAAGTCCTCTACACAAGGTGTTTCATGGCGTAATTAGCAGCGGAGCTATTTTACGTGAAAAATAAACCAAAAATATAGAAAAAAATTTTGTCATACGATGGTATGAAAGTATTACCTAAAAATATAACGGGTTACTTATTATGACGTTACTATTTTACAATTAAACGACCTAATACTGCTGTATTTCGTTGGTAATTTGGGTTTAAAGAACGACGAGTTATGCGTTGCTCGCGAGAAGATACTCACGAATAATAGCAATAAAAATCCCGCGTTTCGTGTTTACGACTACCCAACAGATTAACTTTCTTTTCTTTTTTCATTCTCCAACCCTGTTTAAGTTTTATTTTTCCGGTTTCGTAACTTGACTGTTTTCCTCTAATTTCCACTTCTTTCTTACCGCGACTCTTCACCATTTTGGAGCCATGCGAAAATCTCCTTGAATTTGTTTTTCTATTTTGTCACTTTCATTGAGAATTTGCCGATACGTTTTCTTGTTTCTTCTCGTCTTTTCGGGAAGAGGATTTCTTTTTATTTTAATAGCTTCTTTAGTTTCTTTTCATCTTTTTATTCCGCTTACTTTCGCGCTTCCTCCTCGTTATTGCCTTCATTTTAAACTACCTTCCACCCCCGTCGTTTCATTTTCATTCTCGTTTGTCCTCGATTCATCCTTCGTTTTTTGCTCGAGTTACTAATTAACCGCTTCGTTTAATTTTCTCTTAGCATTCGCGCTTAATTTCCTGTTTCTTCTTACGCGCTAGTAACTCTATTCTTCTTCATTCCCATCGACTTTATTAGAGCTGTTCTTTTTCTTTATTCATACCATCCCACACTCCCTCTTTCATTAGGGCGAAGATTTACTCGTAAATTCGTAGATATTTCGCGCGAAAGTATTAGGCAGCAGGTTTGTTAAGGTTTATAGCATAAAATTAAAAAAGGAGTAAACTTTCTTGAAACAAAATTTTTCGAACAACCTTCTACATAAGCTTAGGTATATTCAATCTCTTAACACGTATACAAATTTTGAGATTTACTCTAATCCTTGTTGCGATATCAGCGTCCATTTAAAAAATTGTTTCTTCATTTTATGACGACTTTTAGAATTGTAAGAATTTGTTTATAAATTGATACTTCCACGTTACAAATAAAAAGAAAAGTAATTCGATTTGTCAAATAAATTTTCAACTAAAATTTTTGAACGATTTCTGATATAAAAATTCTTATACGCAGCTCGTTTTCACAAAAATTGCAAAAATTGCAAATTTCAGACCTTCGTATTTCTTTAACGAATTCGAAATCAGCAAGAATGATGACTTAATCCTTTTTATACTGTCCATCAGAATCTTGTCCCTCCATTTTATTATTGCTGTATTTCAGTTGTATTATTTAACATAATACTAAGCAACGTATTATCACACACGTATTTAGGTATCTACATAATTTGACATGAATATAGGATTGTCTACCGCAGTACAGTACTATCTATGTGTACAATTTAATATGAATCTAGGACTGTATAATATAGCATAATACTACGTATGCCCATAATTTAATACGGTCCCAGGATCCTCATTGTTTACACAGTATTGTAACATCTAGATTAATGTTTATAATACGTGATGAAATGTAATACACTTATCGTAATTCAATAATCAGATACTGCAATTTCATATTCTAAAATTTTTCTCTCTCGCTAAAGATAAACTACGATAGGCTGCTCCTTAAAAAATAAAAAATAATATAACCTATTCGAAATAAAACCAACCAACAAAGTCATGAAGATTCAACGAAAATCCTATCATTAAAAAGCCTATTTAAAGCGATAAAACTCATTCGAAATAAGGAAAATAGACAAAGAAACCCGCAAAGAAACCTTTTTCATCGGCATTGACAAACGCATCTGTCCAACAAAAAGCGGCCAAGACAAAAGCCTCGTAACGCTATCATGTAACTCCGTGCAGAAGTCCGTGTCTATTCCAGAGTCAGTGAAACAACAGCTACAATCCGTAAAATGGATACCTCCAGCAAACTTTATCCCGCGTTTACGCGGAAAGTGTTCCATCAAGCGTAGAACAATTAAATTCTTTCGTAACTTTTCCCGCTTTTCCCTGTTTCGACTTCGTGTGCTGCGCCTGGCTTCCTCGTTACGTGTACAACACACTCATTTTGTTTCCTCCCTGAGCAACGTTTTCATGCTTGGCTACCAAGATGTCGTTGATCTTCTCGTGGACGAGGCACACGGAACGTTTCTCGCGATAACGAGCCGCACCACTTTTCGGCCTCGACTACCCTCTTCAAGCCAGCGACGTAACCGTTTCCGCTCGCTTCTTCGCGCCAACACTTCGTTAAACGCGTCAACTATTCGCAACACTGTGTTTCAGGCTAGCAGTTTTCGTAACGGCAGACCACGAGCTTTATGAGACGACTTTTCGAGAATGTCGCCGCGCCGCTGCATTAATTAAAACGTCGAAAGGTGGAGAAAAAGAAAAGGTCGGTTCGCCTTGGAACAGCTGCTTGTTTCTTCGAATGGATCGCTACGTGCGTAACAATCGCCAGGAATATTTTCTCGAATGGGAGGATACATCTTTCGTACGATGAATCGAGAGGTGAGGATTGAAGGGTGAGGCTGAAGAAATTTTAATGGTCGATGAGATAAGGGTTGCTTGATAGTAACCAAACGATATTTAATAACGACGTCCTTACGTAAAGTTAAATCCGTCTTTTCAAAAACAATTGAACATGGAAAATTTAACTATCGCGCGTATTTAGTTTGTTTAAAATCTCGGGATCTTCTCAGAATTTTATGACGATACTATTTTCTATGCGGTACATCGAATAGAATGGATATTTTGCTCCAAAATGAAATTGCACATGAACAAATGTTCACGTTTTCGCGTACGTAATTGCTTATTCTGCAGTTCGTGAAAAAACATTCAAAATATTTGATATAATAGTAATACATGAAGATTAATAATTTCAATATTAATGATAACATTTGTAAGAGAGAATTAAGAAAAAAGTTCTTTTAAATCAACAGTCAATATCGAGTCTATATGAAACAACGATGTTTAAATTATTAACATTTTCCTGACAAATGCAGACAACAAATATTATTTTATTTGACCAAAACTCGCCGCCTGCAGTGTCCAAAAGTGACTCTGTACACTCTCATCGGTAAACAGTTAGCAATTTCAAATGTTTACGTTCGCTGCTTTTTGTCGCCCGCCAGTCGGACGACTTGCAATTGTTTTTCCAAATATTACCTTTCGACGTGTGGTCGTTTGAAAAAAACTTTTCGCCCAATCGTTTTCATCGACGCCGAATTTTGAAAGAAGATAAAGTGTATCACTCATTTTGATAAATTATTTCAGATCGTTCGCTGAACTATCGGATATCATTTATTAGCGATGCAAATATTTATTTATTTATTTCTAGAAATTTTAAGAACACGCAGGGATAATTTATTGAACAAAATGATCGAATGAAACATTTTTGAAAAAAGGAGTCTACTTTAACGAAGTACGTAATTCATCTGCTACGAGAGAAATATATAAATATTTAAATCAGGAAATCTGACACATATGTTGCAATAAATTTCTATTGACAAACACTTCGATATGGTGGAAAGTAATTACCAAATGACTGTCTTCTCTTTTAATCAATTATTTTCAGTAACGAAGAAATACAAAATGAAATTCCACGGATGCAGAACGTTTACATGGAATAGTTAAGCAAGCGGAAATCTGCAGTTTACCGTCGAAAACTGCAGGTTATCCGGATCGTCTGGTTTAATTACCTCCATCGAGGGGCACGTAATTGCCGGAGAAAGCCAGACACAAGGGACTAAATAGTGAAAAGGGGTGGCAAATGGCACGATTGTTGGGAAATCTTAAGTCGTAACGAAGATCACGATCCATTCGTTCGAATAGAGCAATTCCTCGATTCTGACCATGTCAGAAGGAGTCGAAGATACCCGAACGATCGTCGCATAGTTGCGAAAGAATCTCGTAACTGTCCTCGCGGGAGCAGAACTGTTTTCGTTCTCGTTCCATCGGCTACGTTCGCTCGCGTCTCATCCAGACTTGGCAATTTTCAATGGAATTCGGCGAAGCTTGGCTGGCCGAATCGACCATACGGAGGCAAAGTTTCCTGGAAACGCGTTTGTTGATTCATTTGTCAACACGTATCGTTTAAAGAGGAATGCTAGCTCGATTGAAACTGAGTCTCAGCGGAACGTTGAAAGACACGACGCTGAGTGTAAATGTATGCAATTGCTGATATTTTTCTTATATTTATATTAAATACAGGATATATCATCAATCATCGTTCGTAATAGAATTTCTGCAGAATTTTAGATTTTACGTTGGCAAGATTATCAGTTGACCACAAACTGTAATCCCTTGACGTGACGATTTCATTGAAATTGGCTCGCCATTCTATGCTTTTTATACAACGTTGTTACCATTATCTATATACATTGCATTAGTATAACAAGTCAGATTCGTCATTTGCGGTTAAATTATCACGACGAGTCACGCGTTATTTGACTAATGGGCTGAGCTATCTATCATGTTATGTTCATTTGAAGCACACAAAATCACGCGCCAAAACGTTTGCATTCGTTTCAACGAATTCCTTTCGCGCTTAGTTTTCAACGGATGCTCATCAAATGAGCAGAGCTCAAGATATGATCAGACGCGCGATAGTGGCGATCGTAATTAGCGCGGCGAATACAATTCCGACTGTGTGTACGTAAGTATCTCTAGGGGGAGTGAAAAACTGAATTAGCCGGCTTGTCCCAACATTGTTTGCTCTACCCTGGCCGCTTTGAGGGGATTCTGGACCGCGATTAATCTTTCCTGTTTATCCACCTCGTATATTCCCTCTTTTGTTCGGGGAAAAATATATTCCACGCGATGCCACTCACCTTTGGTCCAGCTTATTTATTTATATAGACCGGCTAATATCGTGTTCGTGTATTCGACGAAGAATAGGCTACGAACTCACGATAAATCTCCACCGTGACTATGGAAAGAAACGCTCCTAATGATCGAACGCTATGGTTCTTCGATTTAATGTGACGATAAATAGCGCGGAGAAAATTTGAGGAAATATCTATTGAAGTCATTCATCTCAAAACGACGCTAAGACACTTTTTGACATTGTACAAGTTATTAACGTAATTGTTTATATAGCAGAATTTTTATGTATTTGTGAAAAATTGTAATATGCAAAATATCTTACATTTGAATTGAAGGAATTGTTAGCTGTTTCAATTTGTCGACTCATGTCGCGTGAAAGTTTATATAAGATATACCTGTTTAATAAACAGATGAAGAAAAGATATAAACGGAGATATAAATAAAGAAACGACAATTTTTCCAACTAAAGTTCAGCCGAGATGCACTTGATGTTTAGACAACAAGATGATCTGAATTCAGTATAGAGATAGATAGCAGAGATCATAGTAAATCCGTACTACTATTGCCGGAACTTGGGGAAAGACTGAGTAGGGTTAGAGACGATTGGTGGCAATTAACAGCTTTGTGTTTTGAATCTTGTCTTCGGTTATGACCTCCTAGACCTCGGTAATGTTGCAGATTTAACTCACTACGTTAATCTCTCCGATTCTAATGGATGATACTTGAGCGTTCTGAATCTCGTTCGGAATATTAATATGCACAAATGAGGAAGCACGATAGTATATTCCGTGTTAATAAGACAATTAGATTAATTTACAATTTGTGAAGTTGAAAATATTTCAGTCGAATTTGTTGAAGATTTTTCATGTGTTATTTTCAAGTCTTTGAATAAAGTATCTTTACTTTGCCTATAAATAAACAGAATTATCAACAATCAATTAAATTATTTGAAATGTTAAATAATCAAATGATGCGTGATGTGTGATGATGTGTGATATTTAAAAAATTCAGAATTATTCATATATTTGTTCATTGACAATAAAGTTGTCATAAATAAAACTGAAAATTTCATAATTTTCTGTTTTACATCGTATTCGTCATTTCGAACAAAATTTCAAATAAATGTCGATTCATTGATATTTAATTTTCAAAAATTATGGCATAGGAATATTATTTTCACAAAAGTGCCACTTTCCACGAAAGTTGTCTCATCAAAAATGTCGTTTTAAAATCAAATTCTCCAAATATTCATTACATTATGCAACATGAAACAATTATATTATAATTATACATAATTATACTATATATCATAATACATATACAGTACTAAAAGAAATCGACTGTGAGAAAGTGAAAAGTAAAGAAAAAATGAAAAGCACAAAATGGCAAAAAGAGAACAAACAGACTTTCCTGTAGTCAAACAAACATTTTCCAATCCATTTCGAACACT
Source organism: Bombus soroeensis (assembly GCA_014737365.1). NCBI lineage: Eukaryota > Metazoa > Arthropoda > Insecta > Hymenoptera > Apidae > Bombus > Bombus soroeensis. The sequence continues at coordinate 1,590,553 of JACXIL010000198.1, forward strand.
CTCCATTTATAGGCATATTATATCGCTTCTAAAATTAAATTGGAAACTTTGGTTTTTAGTTTCTACAACTTTGCCCTTGTCTGCGGAAGAAATTCTCCTTACGGAAACGCGACACGTTGACAAAAAGCGAATTTTTTTGCGCCCTTTTCCGCAGAAACGAAATTATCTATTATCGGATATTATACGGTCGAACAGCAGAGGCTTTCGAAGCGTAATTTAAAAGTTCGACGGTAATTTCATGGTTCGCGTTTTAAAACGAGTTTGGAGCAGACTCTTTTTCCTCGTTTTTCATTACAGAGCTGCTCCACCGTATTTTGGAAGTGATATGAATACGCCGGGAGAATCCAGTTAGCGAGTTACCTAATTAGGTTGAAACGGATTAAAAGATAATATGAGAATCTTTCTTTATGCTCTCTCTACCGATGAATAATGGCGGTGTCATTCGCCAGGAGATACCCGGCACATGAGAAGGATAGACATTTCTTTTTGTTTCTGTAGAAAACGCAATTTCCTCTCTTTCGAATGAAAGACGGGAAATCACAGACTGAAGATATTTCGTACAGACTCGTGAAATTCATGGATTAATTATTAATAGGTATTCCTACGTTCGAATTGAAGGTATCGATGTTCTTTAAAGTTTGCTATATTTTACCGTAGTTATTTAATCTTCTTTCTATTCAGTATTCCAATTTCATCTATCTAGTAATCTATTGCATACGGGTGTATAAAATAAATTTAAAACTAGCGTACCAATTTATAAAATTGCGACCCAATAGTTTCCTTTTCTAGTGGGATACGTGATAAGATTAAAAAATTCTCAGACTCCGAAAGCTTAAAAATCCAAAAGTACGAAATGACAAAGTTCCAGAAATTCGAAAATTCTACAGATATGTAGAAGAATTCTCCTAGCTTTGCGATCTTGTATCCTCACATCGTTTCTCTTTAAATCGAAATTCCAAATTTTAGCATATCCAAACGTTACAGCGCAAATGAACATTCAATTTACGCCTGTCAAACGATCAGTTTAACTGCGCCACTTTTTCCTCCAGGATTAAAGTTGATCAGCCGTTCGTTAAAAAGCAAAGTATCGCAAGTGGCTTCATCGCTCAAACTGGACGCGTATTTGAAAAAGGAAAATTCGTAGATACCAAAGCTACGTTAATTATTTGTTTTCAACCAGTTTTCTTCGAGCTTACTGCCGGATAAAGAGAACTCGGCTGAATTAGTTTCGCTAGGATTAATCGTGTTCGCAGTTAGAGTAACCGCAGGATTCCGGTGAGCACTCGCCGAAACGGAGCCATCTCTCGATCCTCACCGCTGGATTTTAAACATTCTAGTTGCTATAGAGATGAGAAACGCTCCTCGTTTTTTCCAGACACAATCCAGTCATTTTTTATAATACTATAGAGAATCGAATCGTTCAAGTTCGCTTTATCTATAATTAAATAGTTTCATAACTAAAATAAATTCTCTCGAATATAAGCACGTGTATAAATCGATAATGCAAATATTTGTAACTTTCGTTTTTCTTATGTCCCTTACTTTCTCAATAGATTTCGAATTATTTATACTTTTCTGTAATTTTTTTTTCTCCTCGTTATTACACGTGTCATTTTAATAGATTCGGTAATTAGCCATTCCGAAAGAAACCTAATTTAAGCAGCAAATTGATGTTGCAACGGTGGAAAAGATGGAAGTAAAATGATTAATTAAGGATCGTTACGCTGGTGAAAACGAATATCTATAATTAGTGTTATCGAGGCGAATTTATTACGTAATCCGTTTGTAATTGCGTCGATAATTTTGTGAAAGCTATGAATACTAAAATAACCATTGCGTTTGTTAGATACCTATACATGGTATATTTCTGGTAAAATATTTTAATATATTTGTTTTAAACAATTACACTCGAGAAACTTAATTAAGCAGATTAATTATCTATCTATGGTGTATGTAATAATGTAAAGGCATTTATAATATCTACACCTTCTCTTAAAACCATGTATCCAATGTAATTAGCAATTTATATTCCATAATATAATATTCTGTTAATAATTATACTCACATGTACATACAAAGAGCATAAAATAAATGTTTTTTAATTACATTTGCGAGATATACGTAGCTGTAAATTCAAAATAACCTGTCATAATTGTTTCTTTCACTTGACTATGGCATTCGTCCGTAATCATTAAATAATTGATTTTATCAAAAATTCAATTTCCAAGTTATACCATGCGACTATTACTTTCCAGGGAACTAATTTCTATTGTATCTATACTCCTGCAAATAATAATGATGATTATCTAAAAGGATAGCATGAATTGACAGCTTGAAGCTTTATTGGTTCGGATGATAACACTACATCAAATAATGTTAGCCGATATTTCATTGAATACGCACTGATAATCAAGGTTGATGTCTTCCACGATTGAAAGTGAAAAGCTCAATACGCTTGTGACAGCGAATAGTGACTGATTGACAGTCAATTGATCAGTGACTAATTAATAGCTACTACGTGTAAGCTTAAACATAGACTTAACTTATTGACCTATTCTTATTCAATGCTTGGCTATTTTCGAGATCACAGCTTTCTAGTGAAAATGAAATTTTTATCAATGAAATTTTATAAGATCCACAGTCACTGGTGATATCAAATTTTCTTGTATAACTTTAATAAATTTCGTAATAGAATGACTGGAAGTAACCTACGTAAACAATGGGAAACACCAAACAAATCGAGATCGTTACAACCAAGCGCAGCCTCTCAATTCGCAATTTTTCTTATACAACGTAATACCATAACTCAGTTATGATCCCGTTTCTTCCTAACCTAACCCTACTGACGATTCGAAACTTCCCCACTTTCGTTTAGTTATCCATCGATCCGTCACGACGTTCGTTTATTCTTTCTAATAGCCCGAATGCAGAATTTCGCTGAGTAACAAGCTGATAATTACTCGCCGCAAGCTAGTTTGGTGGTGAGCTAACCAACGAAATCTCATTTCCATGGGACCTGCGTTGCCGACGTTGGAACAAGTCTTCGACAACCAGTTTCTTCACAACAGTTTCCACGAGATGTAATACGTTTGAGAAAATTGAGTCGACGACATTCAAGGTGTGTGCTAGCGATGAGATCCAGTTCGATATGTAAGTATACATAGGTACATACTTATAAATTTCGAGATTACCTTCAATATTCGAGGTACGCTTTATAAGTTTCGAATATTTCTCAGAAATGAAGTACGGTGAAGTACTTGCATTTTGACTCTTTAAATCTATAAAGTCTCGAATTTTCAATTTTTAGAATTTTCATCGATTAATTGTAAGTTTTATTCTCATCGATATGTATATTATAATACGTCTGTTCGATCGACTGATTCATTATATTTATTTTCTATTAACTGTAGTTGCCAACCCAATATTTCAGTTAGTGTTTTAATCGATGACAATGTTCTATCGTCTAGCAGAATTTCATAATAAACGATTCTCCTTGAAACCATTACGCACCCTCCTAATGCTGTAATGCCAATATTATAACCTACTTGCCTAATTAACCTAATCTCGTGAAAAAAATACAAAACCGCAGAATGGGGTAGCACGGACCGGAAACGCGCGACGAAACACGCTGGTTGGGAAAGCGTAGAAAAAGACAGAAATGGCTGGTGCAAATTAAAGGAACTTCGTTAGGCCGTTGCAATAATTGGTACGCGGCCTCGAAAGCTGGTTGGCGGTATTATATTCTTAGGAAGAGGAAGAGGTAGGGGTAGGAAAGTTTTGTTACGGAGGAAAAAAGACTGCTGTCGAATAACGTCTGCGTTAACAGTGGCGAGAGCAGCGTGTTGGAAGGTTTTTATTGTGCACGGAGTTGCAGGAAGTTCGCTGGCGATGAAACGCGAGTTATATTTCCATTCGGAAGCCCGGCTACGGTGTTTCGAAGGGATGGGGGTGAAGAAGGATCGGATGAAGCACGAATGGCAACCAGCTATGGTACTTCGATGTGGTTCGAGTGGAGATTGTAAGTTGTACGAAGAGGTTAATGTTTCAGTGTTTGAAGATTCGAGCTGGATTTGTTAAATTATAGTGGGAATTTGGTACTGGTAATGTATCGAGGGATAAGACCGTTTTATATTTTGATTTAATTTACAATTTTGATATTATAATATACCATCCAACGACTAGAGGTTAAACGATGCACTTCTTAAAACTTGTTGAAAAATTTGGTTAACGATTTGTTTTATTCCTTAAACGTAATAAGATTTTTCAGAACGTAATAAGGTACTTGGGAATTGCTAATTTATGCACATTTAAGTACTATATCTTTCCGGGTACTTAAGAAGCTCGAAACATCCAAGAGACGTCTTTTATTTTCCTACTTTCTTCAAATTTAACCCAATTTCGTAATTTATAGAAATAAAAAAAGGAAAATACAGGAAACAGAAAACAATTCCTCTAACTATGTTTTAAGAGGTACTTAAAACCCCAAGCAGCACGATAGCGCTGTTTAGATTTTGTGTGGAAAAGTCCCAGTACATTTGAACGCTACGGACGACTAACGGTATTTTGTATTTCATTGTTATTTTTTCAATAATTTGTATTGAACAAAACTTGAAATAATTATAAACTAAATAGTACGGATATATAATAATATAGATGTATTTTATAAAAATAACAAATATGACAAGCGCTATTGCGCCACTTGTTTCTCTCCGCAATCGATGAAGACAAGTGCTATTGTACTGTTCGGTATTTTTCGACCCTATTTTTTCAAAGATTCCTGGGACTCAAACGGTTAAAGCATCGATCAAAGTGAAAAAAAAAAATGCGGAAAACTAATTGAATTAATGAGAAAGTCGATGATGGCCAAAGTCAGGAAAGCACTAGTACATAGTAGTAGTTAAAAAGCGTGTAGAGAAGAGACTACTATTAGAAACGAACTGTATAGTTGTCCGAAACAAAATAGGCGTTCGACTTGCGGTCAAAGGAAATTAGTGGTGTTCGCGGTTACAGAAAATTGGTGTTGCCCGTGTTTGCTGAAAAATTAGTACTCCTTGCGGTTGAGCAATTAGTTGTACTTATGGTTGCGGAAAAATTAGCGCTACTTGCGGTTCCACGAAGTAGCAGACAACAATGAAATTTACAACGTCATTTACGTTTGCGATTTCTTCTTAAATTCCATTTATATGACTGAATTTTTGACATAGGTGTATTTAAATTACCTAATAATTACCTAAATAAAATTAATTCTTTAACGAAAAGGATTTAGGTACATGTATGGTACAGAGTTGCACAACAAGTTTTCTTAAATTTTCTGTCGAATTTTAGTATGTACATATTGCTCGATCATCTGTCCATAGGAAATTAATTCTTATCTTCATCGCGTTTAATTGTATGATTTTCATAAATATTTAAACAATTAATATCATGATAGTACACATGCATCATCCTGACACGTTTAACCATTGATGATACATAATCTTCCACGTCAATCTCTTCGTTATCGTGTCATTATGTAATCTATCATTACGTAATTCAGTCATTGTTGCTTCTTCAAAATGATCGATTCAATTAAATCGGTGAATATCAAATAAAATAAAAAAATTGTAATTGCACGCAGTTTCTACGAAATATCGTATTTCCAATTCCGATGTAATTCAGTACACGTTCTCAATTATTTTGTTTCATTATTCCATATTTATAAGAATTACCGATTTTAACAATTCATCAAAGGAACAGCTTTTTAACGGTTTATCAAAGGATTTAATCCCGTTCTTAACTTCCGCGACAAATTTATTTGAACAATCTAACGAGACAACAAAATGATGAACGAATGTGGTATTAAAAATGACTTGACATGTAGAAGCTACGCGACGATTGAAATATTCATACGAACTGCACGTCGAATCTCGTTGGGAAAATAATTTGTCGACGGACAGCAAACCGAGCAAACCGAGTTCGCGAGCTCCTCGATTTCAGCAAGCTTTCGACCACGTCCGAGTAAATACGTTTCCAGGGATTAATAATTAAGGCCGGGGTCAGAGGAACCGGAAAATCCGCCGATAAATCAACGGACGATGATCTTTCAACGCGATGCTGCCGAATGGACTTTCCATGCTATCTAACCTCCTCTCTACCATTGCAACATTGATAATACGCTTCATGACTGTTATCGCCGCGTACCTATAAATATTTTCCTTGACTGGATGCAAGTGCAACAATATATGTTCCTACTTAACCCACTGTATTCATGTGTGAGATACTGGCTCTTTCAGAGAATGTTCTAGCAACTTGTGTTCCAGATATGTATACATAAACTATATTTATTATAGCTTGCAAGATGACTAGCTTTTTTATCTCGCCGATCTTTTTCTTTTACTTTGATTTGAATTAGGAAAGGATGTTAAGCTCTCGAACGATTTATTGGGTTGGAAACTAAGTGATGACAAAATCCGCAATCACTTAGTTTCCAACTCAACAGAAGAGATTTCATGCAGAAAATTTGAATATATCGATCAGTTAATGAACATTTTTTGGAAAATGTCGATCAGCTACGTTCGTAAGGGTTAGAACCAGAGATATACGAATCATATATTTTATTATAGTTATTGCAACAGCACAAACATTGAAACGTCTCTAGATGAGAAATTTCTAGAAAATGTTTCTCTGTGTACATAAATGCACCGTACAACAAAGGAGAGGAGGGAGAGAATCAGAGCAGAAAAGAAAAGTGGACGCGAAAAATCCACGCGTAAAACTAAGCAAATGGCGGATGCGTCATTCAGAATAGAAGAAGAGTAAGCAACACAGCGAAATGTTCACGAATGCGTGGAGACAAGGCGGCTTATCGTCTTATTTGCACACGTAACGCGCTATTTCGCTATCGTTCTCATCCAAAGGCTCAAGATATGCAAATTTCCGTCGCATGCTTCCGAAAATCCGCGCTTAAGTTCCGCGAATGCGGTGCCGTTTAACTGTCTCGAAGTTCTCTCGCGTCTTCATAAATTGTCGCCACGATCCTCCTGAAATTTTCATCACGATCATCTTGAAATTTTCACGCATCTTCCTTATTTTTCTCCTTTTATTTTTGTACGCTCTAAATGATATCTCTATAGAACTTTGATTTATTTCGATTATCTGCAACGCTATTTTCAATCATTTAACCAACTATTTCGGCCCTCGACTCTAAAGTTTCAAGAACGTTTGGTTCTATGTGCCTCGATTAGAAAATAGATGAAAAAGAATTTTGCAAGCTAATAGCGTAAATTTCTGAAAAGTTCAGGATTCGATATTGAAATGTCGAAGCTTGGTTGGCTCAAATAACCCTACACATTGAATCATACGACAGATCAGCGTGAATTTCGACGAATAAAAGCGAATGAAATTAAAACAAACCGAGAAGCAACGATGTAGTGTTCCGTTTAGCTTTGACTCGATGAAATTGAATGCAAACGTTGAATTCGTTGGTTTAAATTCAATTCTTCCGCGAACACCAGCCGCTCGATTTCATTTCGGTCCGAAGTGTTTGCCTACCCTCTCACGAAGTTATTCTTCTTATCTGGCTGAGCCAGTTGTCTGTTTCTCCACGTCGCATCGCGTCGAAACTGTAGTCGAAACTTTTCGCTTTCCTCTCCGGTTGCTTCTTTATTTTCGTTTTTAGATTTATAAGATTGCGCAAGAAGAAGTTAATTAGTAAATATCGGGGGAAGCTTTTGTAACGGACAAAATCATTGAGATCTTTGAAGTGTGCCCTATCTCACATATAATTACCACAACATGGTAAAATAAAAAAAAAAAGAATGATCTATATTCTATTAATTCAAAATTCGATGTATACTTGAAGCGCACCATGATAACCAAAACATCTATAAATTACAAATTTAAATCGGAATAGACTCCATCTATTTGGATATCGTTCTTGGTGCTAGATACATTCATCGTTAATTAATTTTAATAATTCAAAAGATTCTGAATATGAATTTTACTTAATTCTTTATTGAAATCACAAAACATGCCAAGCAATCGGTAAGTGCGTTAAAAGATTGGTAAAACCCAAGTGAAACGAGTATTTCTGAAAGTATAATGAAAGTATTTCTGAAAGAGTAATATGAAAGTGGCAGGAAACAAGGGGCAGACAATAAGCTCATAATTCGTTTAATAATTGCACGAGATCCGAAGACGCTCTCGAGAAACACGTTCTGGCAGCCATCTTTGCTCTAATGGCTCCTTAGGAAACACTCTGCTCCCTTATTTCCGAATATCGTCGCACCGTGACACCTGACCCGTGATTACCCTCCAAACCTCGCCACACCGTTGCACCAACACCGTCTTCTCTTTTTCCTGCTCGTCATCAACGAACGTCCTACACGGAAGTGCACTTCGTGCCTGGACTTCCGTACCTGTTCTCAAGAGGCCACGTCTCTCCTCCCTTCTTCTTCCTTTCCTACAACTACGAAATGCGAAGACGCTGTTACCTGACGATTTGTGTGTTCCACCGAGCGAGGAACGTTATTGCCTCGCGTTTTATTGCCAAGTCTACAATATCTGAGCGAATATTTGATAGCTTGTCGTCGATCTTGTCACGAGGAGGCTTCGTTCGTCGATCGATGAATATACAATCGTGCCAGTCTCAGTTAGGTATTTCTCTGACTTCCACGTGAAATCAAGTAATCAAGTAAGGAAAAACTGAATCGTTAGTTAACAAAACTAAACAATTCAACATTAATTAAAATTTAAGCTCGATCGAACGAATACGCTATGTAATGGCGTGTATAAGAGTAAGGAGCATGTCGCTTTGTAAATTCTATTATCTCTTAAATTAAATATTTTACCAATACGAAGACCAATTGATTGGTATAACGCTGCAAAATACTTTTGAGAATCGTCGGAAGCAAACTCGCAATACTTGAAAACACAAGAGACTTAATAATTCACCGCGATATACGTGTTTTGGAATACATTTCTATCGATGAGCAGGTAAATATAACGGGTGAGATCTCAGGCGATCTTTTGTGTATTTTGTTCGTGGATAGATCGTTGGACAAGGCCCTGCGAGAAAGTTTCGCGCAATACCTGGAGCATTCGTCGCGATGCTAGTATTTTATTCTGCAACAGTATCCTTTTTTTTCATTGCGTTTCCTTCTTTTTGTTGCTTTTTTTTACGACCATAGAACCTCGGAGATTGCTCTCGAGGGTGGAATAAAGCGGCGCGATATCTTTTACATTTTAGATTTCTATCTTTGGAACTTAAAGCGACGATTCGAGGGGATTCACGGTTCTGCCTGGCGTGAGTTATTGATTTTAGTGTTCATTGCGTGTTGCTGCGATCGTGAAATATGCGTAACGATAATTTCAGATGTTCCTTTATGCGACACAAACAAAAAACAATCCCTTATAAGATATATTAAAAGTAGCTCAGACTACTATTATTATTATTAAGATTCTTTTTAATGCCTAATTAGTAATAAGAATAGAAAACGTTCCATTTGAAAGTACAATTGAAGCGACGAATTTATTTATTGCCATTTATTCTGTATCACTCTATGTTTCCGGATAATGACCGAAATTTGTTAGCAGTTTCCCATTTCGCTGGCTAAATAGAACAGCAAACCCGTGTTCTTTCAATGACAAAAATAACCTCTTGAAAGGACAGCTCTTTTCATTCTCCCGCGTGAAACGAAACACGAAATTACTTCTTTCAATTGAAACCAGTTCAAACAAGAAGCTACCGCCGAAGTAGCTATATAAAAATCAGTTCGTAACACGGATACTCGAAAATATCCTATCAAAGACAACGCAAACCAATAATCACGAACATGTATAGCAAAGTATCATATGCTTGGTTGAGTTCGTTTGCTTTTTACTGACATACAATGCATTTGAAAAAATATTATAAAAATCGTTTAGAGAATGTATCGACTGCATTTGTGACGATACATTATGAATGATCTGTCCTTTGGAAGATATTTCATTCGAAGATGAATAAATTATGTTAGATTTTAACAATATATACGTACCTTAAAGTGGCAAAACAAAATTGTACAATGTATGTCGACTTTCGTGACTGATTGTACATATTTAGTATGTACAAAGTACACCATTAACAGAACCAGTGGATAATAATATCGGAAGCCCCGTGGTGGCAGAAAATTATTAGAAGTTATTGCAGAACAATGGTGCCCCAGGGGAGCGCGACCATCTCTTCACTCGTTGCAGAATTAATTTCCTGCATTCCGTCGAGAATTTAACACTCGGAGTTTTATAATTTAATCGGTCCTACCAAGTTGCTGCTGTATAGGAAATCGATGCGTTATATCTACTTATTTTCTTCGTAATCACGACAAAACGCGGAGCAAGGTATTCGCGAAGAAACGGCGATATTGTTTGGAATTTTTAACAAATTCCATGAAACCTTCATTACCTAGATTGTGCATCATCCAATAATAATCATTGTTTAGAATGGGAAATATCGCGAAGTGAATTTTTCCCAACTTGAAGAAAACTTCATAAGTAATGGCTAAAAGTAACTACTACTTCTACTTTTAGTTTACATTTCAATGTGACATCCGTTGGTACTTAACCTTCGCGATTATTCGTTAATTGAGTTACTTCCAATTATCCGCCAGTGGTTTAACTTGAAAAGCCCTGAAATAGGCCAGAGCAACTAAAGTTAATTAAAAACTTTCTACGAATGTAAATGTACGCCTCTCTTCGCCGGTATAACTGAGACGGGCGCTGTATATAACGGGCGAAATGCTTAAGATTACAAATAAAAATGTGTACACGCCGTTTTACTTAAGAAATTAACAGATGGAATTAGGTGAAACATTTCATGCAATGAATAGCAAGTATACCAAAGGAAATGTTCCTTACTGAGACCCAATGAAATTGGTTTTTGCTGTAAATGAACAATTTACTGGCGGAAGAAAAATTACACAATCAATAAAGTAAATCATTTTGAAACGAATAGCACGTTACAACTAAAGGAATAAATTTATGTAAATCGTTAAGAGAATGAAATTACTTCAGGAAACAAGTTTCAAACAGACAATTATCGATAACTCGACAATTTGGTTCTTAGTAACTTTGCCAATGTAATTTTTTTATAATTACGATACATCTGTCGATAATTACGATCGAATACGACATATGAAAGGCTTAAACAGCAATTCATGATAAAGACAATATATCAAAATAAAGTCTCAAAATTTAAACTGTTAAAAATAACAAATATTCTCATTGTATATTTTAAAATGTTCATGTTCTTGAAAAAAGAAACTTCTAGACAATGCTAACAATAAAGATAGCCTCGACGAAATGATTTTGATAATTCTTTGTTTGATATATCTTTACGTGCAAATAACGCTAAATACTTTTGGATTTTTCCTTACCCTGAGGTTAAATCCAGAACAGAAGATGGTGAAAGACGAAGAATTCAGTCGTTTCCCGTTACTTAATTACAGACGTCCGATTAAAAATACGATGTTCACGCGGTATCGCGATAATATCAACCCCGTGGCGCACTGGCACACCATGAATGTACTATCGTCCACGTAATTGGCTTCTTATTAAGCAATTTGACCATTAAGCTGCTATATGATAGGATTTCCTACGACGCTCGAACGGATAAGCTGCATAGAAACGCCCGACATTTAGCAAAAGAAAGGAAAAAAAAAGAAGAAAGAAAGGAGAGAGAGAGAGGAAGAGACGAACAGAAAAATTCAAACGCGAGATCGTAGGATTAAATAAATTTGCATAGAAATAGGGTGCAACCCGAGGGAAATGCAGAAAATCGAAAAAATCGTAAATATGGTTATTATGATAGTGGTAACACATTTTGGAGCTCAATTCTACATCGTGGTAGTGTTTACAGTGCTGTAACTTATGTTAGAGTTGACTTTATTTAAATTTTTCGAATAAGTTGTATCTTTGAAAATCCTTTGAAATAAACAACATGTACGCTGAATTGATAGCGTGTTTCTCTTTTCATTGTTTGAAACTGCAGTTATTTCTAATCGCAGGTTCTTTATATCGATAAAATGGGGAAATGTATTAATACATTATTTTGTTATGCCAGTTATTATCGAAAACTCAAGAAATCCATCAATTATATTAGACTTGCAGTATAAAATTTAATTATCTTGTAGACATAGTTCTTCGTATGTGTAAATATTTACGAGATGCACAGATACGTTTCGAAAAAGTATGAATTGGAAAATCAGTATTAAAAACACAACTACACGAAAACTATCAAAGCAGAATGGAGAACTTTAAGTTAGCTGACATTGATATAGCGAACGTTGATTACGGTTAATACGCGGTATGCTACAATACGTCAGTTACGTAACTGTCAATTTAATAAATGTCAATCATAATAAACGCAACCTGTAACAATAAAAATCATTTGAGAGGTACATTATACGTAATATGAAAATATCACAAACCGAGCTTCATCTACATTTTCACTATCAACACAGTTACTGACATATTTACACGCATATTTATAAATGAACGTACTTACGTACCTACAAATCAAGAAAATTACAGAACAAACACGTAAAAAACACTGTTAAAACTAAAATTAATTAGAAATACTATTAAGAGGGCACACATTTATAAAGCAGTTGCATGTGGCTACTTGGTCGATACATTTCACACGTAACTGGAATGATTCAATAAACTATTGATAAAAAATACATATACATGTATACATATAATGAATGGAAATCGAGGACTGACAAAAATACACAGAAATATTAAAAAATGCAGTACGACGAATCATGCATCGTATCATAAAAAAAATATTTTCATATATACATATTAAATATTCATATGTATAACACAGACACAGAAAGAAGTCTCGCGGCCGATGTTACATTCTTTTCTTTGTATATGTTGCACTATGTTGCACTCGATCAATATCAATCAATCCGGCATTCCTTCCAGGATCCATTCATTTCCATCTCCGTATATATATCTTATTTCGTTTAGCAATTATTTAAAAACAAAATGATAAAACTTCCTTTATCACACGATGGATTTAGCGAACTGCTGTTTCGAATGGTTTCGTGTATTTTTTATCGTTCTGAATGATTCTCGACTGCCATTTACGGAATAAGATTCACAAAATGACTCGATAGAGAAAATAAGGAAAATAGTAGAAGGAATCTAAGCGAATGAAGGATAGAGGGAGAAAGAGAGAGAGAGAGGGAGAGAGCTTTTGGGTTACAAACGGCTTTAAAGTGGATCAGGACAGAACTATGTAGTTTCGATCGTCACGCGAAGCTCTATAGAGGGTTCGTCGGTGGAATGATAAGCCCGAAACGACGTGCCCTGGCTCTCCTCTCGTAAATTAACTGCCAGTCAGTGGAGCGTTCGTTCGCGGACATATAATTTTAACGACACACCCCCTTACATACGTCGGGACCAAAGTTCGAGGCTTATCTACACGAGGATGACTCGAAAGCTTAATAAGCGGACGAGACGGCCGACTAACGAATGGCAGTACCAGTTTGTACGATCGTGGACAGAGGTTAACTGGGTAGAATGTATATAGATACTTAAGTCTGCTTGGTGATCGATAACAATTTGTAACTTATTTCCCTATACCGTATGCAATAATAAACCGTTCGGAAGAAACACTGATTAACTGCGTAAAATGAAAAGCAGAAGAAAGTGATGATCAGATTGCGGATTTTTACAGAAAATGACAAATTTAGAGGTGCAAAAATACATAGAATGCAAATAACCTCCAATTTATTTTTATTTTAATCTATTCCTAATTAATTCGAGTACTTATGAACAACGTATGTTGTAGATTAAAAATATTTTGAAATTTATTCCCGTCTATTTTCTCAATTATCATATTAGTGGAAAGTATGACTGACGAGAAACCAGCAAACAGCTGACTGTGCGAGGATAAAAAGGTTGACTGCGTAAGAACGAAGGGGTTGATTATGCAAAGGTAAGAAGGTTGACAACGTAAAAGAGAAGACGTTGACTGCGCAGAGGTAAAGAGGTTCACTCTGCAAAAGCGAAGAAACGAACTTTACTTCTTAATGAATCCTTTGGATACTTAAGGCTCGTGAAGAGTAAATTTTACGGTAACATTTAAATAACTTGCCATGTATTCTTTCTCATCTTTCATACTAATTGCATACTTTCTAGTCCATTTTAATTCTTTCACTCTTCATATAGCATATAAGTAACGTTGTATTGTAAATTTTGATTAATTGATTACATCATAAATATGTATGTTCTTAATAAAATTGCAAATTTCACTTAAAATGAAATAGCATCAAAATAATTTTAATTATGTATGTCTTCCTTACAGCAGCAAATTTACGAAATTTAATAATTTACTCGTTTAATTTTCATTTGTCATTCATTTACGATATTTCGATATTTGCAACAGTATCAATAATCGGCAAAAAGATAATTTTTTCTCATAGTTAGAGAAATATTCGCAGTCCGATAAGAATAAAATAAACCCTATAAGACAGAAAATCTATAAATCTATAAACTATCTGACATCAAATTCTTGTTACAATTATGAAAATTATTTTACTTTAGAAGTAGATGTTCGTGACGAGGGAACATTTAATAAAAAGTTTCCAATACACGAAAGAATTTTTTTATATCTGCATAGGAGCGGTTAGTTACTGATAGAAACTGAACAGAACGTACTCACTTGCAGTTCACATTAAAAGACTTAATTTTCCATGGACTTTAAAAGCAGCTGCTTTAACGAGTCGATAATGAAAGGGCAATACCCCCTTTTACATCGTGTTTTACTGATAACGAATGTAGAATTCAAAAGACTGTAATCGGAGCGACGCGATGAAAGGAAGCGAGTGAAAAGTATAGGGTGAATTTGTTTATTAGTAAAACAACCAACCAGAAGAAAATCTTGAAAATCAAGTTACTAGAATTTTATTGTTCAAAGTTTCTTTTAGTAAGAATGTAAAAGAAGACATTCATTGTTTGATGAATATAAAACTTAAATAAATAGAACACACAGAATGAAGCAGGCATACATAAAGTACAGAAAGACTTTCAAATACTATTTTAATGCAATATTAATAATTGAAATAGTTAATAAATACAACAAAATATTTTGCGTATCCGGAACACTAGTATAAATACAATAAAAAAATCGAATATTAATATGAGATACGTCCATGATATAAAATTGTCAGAGTAATTAAAAATTCAAGTTCCACTCGTAGAGAATTAAAGGCCCTTTAAAGAACGCTGGTTCTGAACAACAGAATGTAAAATGTGTTGCATTTTAATGGCGTTATACATAAACAGTTAAGAAAGATTACGAAAGGTATGACAAAATAGCGTCATGAGAGAGTCTCACGTCTTCTGTTCCGTTTATGAATGAATTGGACCATTGTTGCCATTGTTCTTTTACGAAAAATGTATTCTCTGACATATTCGCACACTTTTAAACGAAGTATGTTCCAAAATAGATCTGACAAGAATGAAATACAAGGTGGAATAGCCTCTTAAAATAGTTGAAGAGGCGTATAAGGAAAGGTAAAGCTTCTTAAGCTGTGCAACAAATTTCCGTTATGTGGTCATTAAAATCGAAATTACCGCAAAATGAGATTGCGACGTCGCGATGCTTAACTTGAAACTGCGCCATTTACAATAACTTATAGGGTACGATGATTTTTATAACTTGTGTCTCATTTGTTACGTATTTCAGTGTCATTTTTCAATTTTAATGTATCTTGTAACTATGGAGTTTTTAAATCTATTTAAAACCCAAAAATTATATTTATGTCCATTAATATTCTTTGAAACTTAGAATAGAATAAAATTAATAAATCTTAATTTTTTGAATAAAAGTCATTCTGAAGGATAATCAAAATTTCGAAATGTGGCTCTTATAATTATATGGCTAATACACAGGTCACGGAGAATTTCGATGGATTTCTAAAAATGTAGCAACAAAGACGGTTTTTCAGAGCGAGCAAAGGTAATTGTAACTAACATATCGTTTGTTAAAGTTTTCACGATGCAAAGGTTTACTCTTTTCCTGTTCCCAGCAGCAAAGGGAGAAACAATTTTCACAGAGATCCTTCTCGAGAACGTAATGCCAATTAGACACTTAGCTTTTAATGTAGCAATTACGACAGTGAAAAGAACAGTTTACTTTGGCTCCAAAACGACTCTTCAAGGAATTATATATAAATTTCTAGTATTTTTTCAAACTCGTTGAAATTAAGGAATTACGCTCTCGAACGGTGTCATTGCTCGTACTATGACGTTATGGACCTCTAAAACAATACGTAGGAGCAGAACATTTCTTTGTTAGAAAGAAAAATTATTTGCCTTTATTATAAAACTTTTATGTTTTAATTAACTGTTACATATAAATATAAAATGAGAATATTTTGCAATTGAAAGCAAACGATGTTCTTGATCTGCTATTAACCCATGGATTTCTATACAATATTTCAATGAATCGATTAAAGGAATTATATTAGATAGCGAATAAAATACAGATATTTACATACATTTGATAGTTCGCCTTTGATCAATTCAGAAGCTGTCTATATGTAGATCTGATTCTAGAATCTCCCTATACCCTCTCTTCTTGTATACATTTACCTGGCTGTACGTCACGCTCAAACGAGGGATCATAACGAGCGGACATTGATATACTCCAATGCACTATCGATTGATCGACATTAATCTTATCTTCAAGACTGGCGTATACAAGGACGACCGTAATTGATTCCGGGATTAACAGACTGGTTTCCTTTAATTAGGTTCCTTTGCCATGGTATTGCATTCTGTATCTTGACCCTTAGAGGAAATATCTGGATTATCGTGAAACATATATGTGAGGAACTGCTGAAGGTTTTTAAGTTCCTCTACATTGATCTATTTTTGATATTAAGTCAATGCAAATGAGATTTCGTTGCTTTCAACGTTGCGTTTACCGCGTTAATATATGAATCATCATTAGTGAATTATTAAAACATATACACAAGAATTATTTTACAATAAAAAGAATTCATATAATCGATATTACAATCAACTTGTATATAATTAAATTAAATTTCTTATTTACTTAAATTTGGCTAAATTAGTTAAACCTGACCACATAATCGTCGATAAATTATTGAAATTTTTCTATAAAGATAATAATTATCTGCCAAAATAGTAATTATCTCCTGGAAGTGCGATAAATAGAATAGATAATCACTCGTATTATAAGTTTCGTTTAATTCAAAACGCAGAGCAGATTTATCCTATCAAATGCTTTATTCAATTTTTCAAAATCCAATTAGCATCGTCACTTAACGAATCGAACATAAAATGGTCTGTGAATCTTGCATTACAAGCGCCATTTAATTCTTAATGCATCTACTATGGTGTATTTCGACCTGTTAATAGCGGCAATTAACAGATTGCAGCATTCCCTAAAGCAAGTCTGATCAATCGCAGTTCATTTCACTGGCTCGAGTCAAGAGCATTTAATAATACCATATTATACTAATGGAAGATCTTCAGAATCTTTCTTTATAAATAATTTCCAGCGATATCGGAACACCAATCGCGTAAAAGACTTTGAACAACAAATAAATAATAATATAGAAAAATAGTTTTCTTCCAAAAAGAGATATTTGCCCAATAACATAATCTCACAAACTAAGTTGACAAGTGCAAAATTTTAAGAAGTTCTAATTAAACAGTTCAACATGAAGGCTAGAAAGAAAACATTATGTTATTGTTATACAGTATCGGTATGTTAATAGCTAATCTTTGATTGAACAAGAATTGAAAAATATGAACGTGAAACGCTAATTTGTCTTTTAACGAAAGGACATTTATTTGGCATGCGGCACGGGAAGCATTATCGGTCGGTCGCTTCATTGTTTAAAATTAATTTCCTTCTCGTATCGAATAAATTAAACTGCTCATTGCTCATTCGACGAACAGTATCGACGCGTTCACAAAGAATTATGAGCCCGGAATATATTTTGTCTGGACCATAAAAGAGAATATCGAATACTAAATACATACGATTAATTTCAAGCATGTCAAAAGACTCGATTGGCGATAAGATCGATTATGCTGGGATTTTTATTTATGACTTTGAACCTACACAATTCGCTCTGCATTTGGATTTTGCTTTTGTTCATTTCGAGAAACTGTTGACTGTAAAACTGACGCCAGCTTTACCAAAGCTTAATTCATTTTGGTGGATTACCATGTGGATTTGATTCTTTCAGAGTTTCACACTACTAAACAAAAATATAAGGCAATTTGTATATTTGTATATGTCCCATATCGAAAAAAAAGGAATTTTACTGATTTTAATTTAATTCTATTATTCATTTTTGAAAATCCTAACCTATTTAAGAAAGCAATATAAGCATCCTAAGGCTGTAAGTTGTCAGCAAAATGCTTTAAAATGTCAGAAAAGAATGTTTTGAATATCTGGTAAAAATGTAAAATACGAGCATGTTTCAAGGATATTCAAATTCGTCAATAAAAAGAAAAAAGACATAACCTAGCTGAGAAACGAAAACAAAAAGGCTCTAAAGGAATAAGATACGAATTCGAAGCAAACAACAAACACGTTCAAGTAAAAACATTCGAGGCAAATTTCTTTCGACGTTTGCAAGTGCCTTCGAGCTGTTTTCCCTTCGGCAACCATTTCACACGACACCCTGTATGCGGCAATGTCACGATATCCGAAAGTACACAAGGAATAGGATCAGCGAAAATACCGCTTCTTGGCTTCCATCTCGAAGGCAATGATTCCTTGCTTGTTATACGTCAACCCGCTCGAGTTAGATACAGATGCATCGATTTCGGTGGAATACATTTCGTTCGAGAGATCGAAACCTACAGAATGACTCGAATTTTCGAATTCTTGCATCTTCAAATTTTCCAGCTTTCAAATGCTCGAACTTCCGAATTTTCGCATCTTTGGTTTTCCAAATTTTCGAATTTCCGAATTTTCCACATTTCGGAATTCTAGGTTCTTGGAATCGTTGAACTTTGGATCTCTAGATTTTTGAAACTGAGATTCTCGAGGTTTCAGATCTTTAAATTGCTAGATTTTCAAAATTTTCATATGGATTACGACATATTTCTGTGAATATTATTTATTACGTTTACGTATTGAAGTAATCTTTGAAATAGATCATGTTATACGTCATTCTATATAACACGATTAGAGAGAGCAAATTTTCCACGAAACAGTATACCTAATGATTATGTTGCATCGTTTGTACTTTGGTTGCTAAAAGCTAATTTGATATTCCTTCTAGCAAGATTAACATGCAACATTCACTCGCAGCAGCCGCAACATCTAAGACAGCCGACGGTGTAATCTACTTTCTATCTGGATGCATTACAATCGATATATGTATCTAATGTTTCAGAGATTATTCGATAGTTCTGATACAGACGCGTGTTTGTGAAATTTTCGTGACTGTTAATAGCCTAATGTTTTTATAAGAATTATCTCATACAAGACTAGATAACTCGCCTGATACATTTTTTCTTTCTTTCGTTTTCTTTCGTCGAATCGACTACAGTAACGTTTCTTTGTTATTGAACAAAAACTAGCTGTAATGAAACGTGGAAACCGGTTGCAACAAGTCATTATTGTCTGCATTTTTCAAGAACAATGAGTGATTGGTTGCGATCCCTAACAGAAATCGCTGAATTCGTAGAAAACCGCAGATAATGAATGGGTTTTTGTGTCCGGCAAATAATGGAGATTGAGATAATCCCTCATGAGAAAGGCGATTGGCGACGCTGTATTTATTGAGTAGAAGTCGCATGTGGAACGAATGTAACAAGCGAAGGAAATGAGGCTATCTCGATAATCCATATCCGGAAATAATATAACTGGAATTCCTCGAGCTTCCGATAGAGATACCTTTCGAGGGAATACAAAACCTTTTAGCCTGGAAGGAAACGTTATTCGTATAATATCTGGAAGAAAGTTTCTGTCATTGCGCGAAACGCGAAACAGAATATTCGTATCGAGATCCAAATACAGTTATTTATATCGAATATATTTATGATCGAAAAGTTTGTGGTATCCTTTATCAGATAATGAAACTAAAATTTTTAAATTTCTAGAAACCCAAAAATTTCTCTCAGATAATGAAACATTCAAATAAATGTTACTTTTAGTTGAATGCTAAAGAAAATTAATTATGACTGAAATATTAAATTTGACACAGAATCCTTTCAAACGTATCTAATGTAAATTGATATTATTATCTAAATCGATTTTCTGCGTATTATTAAAATACCGAAATAAGGAATTTCTTCGATTTTTCTGGAAATAGGTGACGGAAAAGGGGATTGCTAGATTTTCAAAATCTCCAGAAATTGAAAAGTATAGAAAGGTACGTAATTCCTGTTCCTACAGCTTGGAAGCGGCGACATATAACTGTACCAGAGAACGTGCACACCGTGCACAACGACGAAGTATGAAACACAATACTGTTGACTATATCTCCAATAAACTTCAGTCATATTTCAAATAGATTTGAAACGTTATCAAAATCTATAGGATCACCGAAGTCCAGTTGAAACCTGCTGCCAATTGATTTAGATGAAAATATTCAGATTGAACCGCTAATATCGAACCATTAATTTTTAAATCAAATTTCTTTCTGCTTCACAAGAAATATAAAAAGTGAAGGAAATCAATGTGTGATGTATTATACAGTAATTTTATATGTAGGAAATGTATTTGTAAAAATAACGGAAGATAAATGTAAAAAAGAAACAACTTTTTACAAATTTATCCTACCACAAATTAATAAAACATAATTCATCCTATTATCTATCAAGGGTTTATGCAGTTTAAACAACCATAAAAAATTTCTCCTATCTATCTTCTCTTAACAAATCTTTCCATCATCAAATCATTGTAACCTCTATCTCAACTCCACACATTTAGTGAATTTCAAGCTACCATAACCTGGCCACCAGCGCACTTCAAATTCCACTAACCTATGTACAAGCACTCCACCACAGAAGGACAACGATTCAACCAACCGCCTCAGTAAATTCAAATCTATAGCATCAGTGTTGCATCCGCTTCATCAAGAAGCTTCTTTTTGAAGCGTATCCGCTCGAAAAGACACTAGTGGTTATTTAAATTATCGACAGGCATCCTTATCACAGCAACCTGACAAAGACTATATAGCAAATTTAATCGAGAAATCGTACGAGGACCGACAAGTTTTTCCACAGGAGGAGAACCAGCGAAGAACATCGTGGCGGTTAATGAAGTTGCAAATCGAAGGAAAAGCGAGACATAGGAAGCCTCGGGCAGTTTGCTCAAGGATCGGCTAAAAAGTTTTGGCTTTCCACCTCGCTCACCCACTAAAACTTTCTACTTTGCATAGCCATTGACTGCAACGTCTTTCTCGTGTCTCCATAATTTCCCCATGTTAGAAAGAAATCGAACCGAGCCCGTTTCATTTTCTTAGTAATAGGCTCAAGCACATCGCAAGTAGGTTCGAACGTTGATCAGCTATGTAGATATCAATCCAGACATTTTTGATTCTCATTAACAGTATGCGAATTGTACTGAAGTATACAAACTGACAAAGTAATGATTAGAAGCAGCACTTACTACGTTTCACATGGAATCATAAAACTAGGAATCTAAATTACGTACTGAAAAACACGACAATAATGTATTTTACTTTTTATGACATATTCTTATTACCTGATGATTGATGGCGATGAACCTAACCTCGCACCAGCCGGAGGAGTCATGGACGAGAGTCATACAATGTCGCCTCTTCCCGAACAAGGGAACACGCCTTGGCAGAATGCACGGGGTTGCCCAGACTCGTCATCATTACCACGGAAATACCATCGCACTCAACATTTTGTCCCCGAACATAATAAAGGCCATTTTCTCATGTCGCGATAAGCACAACACTTCTGCCTTCGCACTCGTTGGCGGTTTCTCGCACAATGTCCGAGAGTACTTGAGATACTTCACAGTAGAACCAATTTTCGGATTATCGGCTTTATTTGCACTTGATCCGCCTCTTTTGCGATGCTCTTTGCGATGACGCGTATTTCTGCATCTCGACTTTCTCGCTATCGTCGCATTTCGTCCCCCGTTTCGGATTGTTTCACTTCGCGCGTCGGATTCCTGCGCAATTTTAATTCACAGCGTCTCGAGAGATGGCAGCTCATCGTATGCAGCGGAAGGTTTCGAAACTGTCCGGTAGTATGCGCAACTGCATGACTACCAACAGATCTTGATTGATTTCGATCGCCAATGATCCAATTTCGCTAACTTATCCACCGCGTCGAAGAAACGTCAAGACTATTCGCGCGCGTCATCGCCATCTTGCATATTCAGTGACACCAAATGAACCAGAAGCGTAACCTTTCGCGTTCGTCCCTTTGATTGATATGTTCTTTAATTTCAACGTGATATCTCTTGCAGTCTTGCAACCCTTTATTTGCTTGATTTCCGACCGACTAATAGTCAGCACAATATCCAACCGTGCTCTCGACTCGTCCTCGATCCACCTTGCCGTTGCTTCGATCGATGCCGCGTCGCTCTCGACAATTTCTGGCATGGGAATAATAGTGCCGCTCACATTACGTTAAGCGTCATTTTTTATTAGATTTAAATCTTCCAGGTATCATCATAGTTCTCTTTGTAAAGCGCTCCGAACTTCAATCCCGGTGCATTCATTTTTGCAATGGAGCGTGCAACTTCCTGATACGCGGATTGTAGTTATTATTCTATACAATTTCAACTTGTACTTTGTGACACGTATTCTAAAAATTTTCCGTTTCTCGAGATCACCGTGTGCCTAGAACACTGGGACTATAATTTATTATCTATTCAATACATGACGTTGAGCGCGTGGCCGTAAGAGAAAGCTAATTAAGCGAATACGGGAAAGGAACGCTCATTAACGCCACAGGGTAGCATACATACGTGTATGTACATATAAAAAATTGCGACATATTTGTCGTATGTCACCTACGATCATCGTAAGCAAATGAGTCGCTACATTGACCGGTGGTCGCTAACCCCAGTCGGTATTTCCAGCACATTATACACTATCATATACTTGCATTGAGGTTAGAAATTTTTCTGTCAATTTAGAAGACCCTTCTGAACCTACCGTATAATTGGAAATCAAAGAATCAAAAGATAAAGAGCTTATCATGCAACGAAGTGGCGGGTGATGAAGTTATAACTGAAAATTCGTACATTCCAGAATTCTATAGTTGGAAAGTTCAAGGATTTAAAAATTTCTCAAATAGATTTGATTCGAATGTATAAATACGTATTGAACTTGATCTCATTGCTATATACATATATATGTAGCTTCTGTCGCCGTGTTTTTCTGCAGAAAAGAATCTGTCGAAAGAGGGAAGCACATTCTTCCAGCTTGGCGTTCGCTTGATGAATGGCGTCTCTTTCGCGAACTTTAACAGAATTACTTTTTCGTAAGAGTGCACCCTGGACGAATATTATGGAAAATGTGCGTGCGGGGATTGGAAGAGTCGGGAACGGAATTCCGGACTCTGGAACCGCGAGTGCTGGCAAGTTGGGGTTATCGCTAGGGGAGATAGGAAGAAGTGGTGCTTTTTTTATGAGAGTCTCATGGTACGTCAGAGTGGATTGTTTGAATATGGTATGTTGGAGAGTAGAATGACGAACGTTTCAATGCCTCGTTTTTTTGAACGGCTGACTGAATATTTTAATACTTGGGAATATGTGGATATTCGTTGCTTGCATGTTATTTTACTTTCTCTTGTATTAAAATTAAAAGTAAATGATACCATATATGGCAAATGACAAAAGTAATATTTACCATATAAAATATAGAACTTTACCAATATGAAAATGTTTTACGTAACACACGTAATGTATTCATAAATGTTTAGTTACGTCTACGAGCCAGTGTATATACTATATAGTTATTATTTATCTTTTCATATTTTTACCAAATGCTTAACAAATTTTATTGTAAAAAGGTGAGTGGAAATAAAATTACAAAATTTGATTAAATCTCTCACGGCTTTTACAAAAGTAGTTCTTAATCCACTTTTCTCATTCAATTCTCATTACTGACAGTTCTATTTTATATAATTAGCTTCTCTAGAAGCAACGGTCGTCTTCAGATATTGCCATCTATTCAATTTCACTTATTAAATCATAATTTATTTATTCAGCGATTCAGTTTTTCTTAAAATAGACACAAAGTTCCAGAAACAGCTTTATCCTCCTTCAATAATCGGAGACAAAAGTATCAAAATGTAAAAATAGGAGGAGAAATACAATTTTCTATTATGCTCTCCTCCTTTTTCCCCTATAAATATATTCACATACATGTGATAGTATATTATACACAAACCGTTACAGTAATAAACATACACGAGTCGAATATATTAATAGCGCAGAAAATATTTCTCTGTTTATATTTTTTCGAAAACAACCTGTACAAATACTTTTATCTACCACTGTAATTCTTTTACACGATATTAACAATCAACACGCGTGCCAACAAGTTCCCATCGACCGTTCGATTTTACGCAATTCCAGGCTAATTCACAAACACAAGCGTTCATGTTGTTATCTTGAACGATCAAACTTAATGCGAGCAGAGATTCGTGTTTGCTCAGTTGGCAATTAGCTAAAAAAAAGGTGTTAACGGGTTAAATGGACCGAATAAGACTCTTAGGGTGACCTGGACCAAGAAAAACAAGCACTGCGAACGTATGCCATTTAAAAGTAACGCTAATAAACGTGGTGTATGACCAAAGGAGCTGATATTCACAGTCGAAACGATCAACCACCATAATAGATTGCAGACGGTTCTAGCTGGAGGAGCTGACGGCTCGATTAACCGAAACTTAAATAATGTCACGTCATCCCGTGGTAATCAGTAGCTGCCCTTAAATTAGCTGGAGGATACGTATCTGCGCCGCTGTCACGTAGTTGAGCAAGTTTTTGCTACGTTGAATTAGAACGTACGAACGATGATAGAGGGACGTGATAATGAAAGGAGAATTGTTTCTGTTGCAAATGCATGGCTTCCATGGAGAAACAGATTGAATGAAGTAATTAGAAGCTTTCCTCTTGGTCGACTTAAGAAATGAATTAAATATGATTAAATGAATTACTATGGAAATTACATAGGTCGTTTTTAAATTAGGATTGTATTGTATTTGAAAGAGCGAGTTGAACAACACCACAAGTCCAAAAGCTACATTTTGAGATATTTAAACAGTTCAGCGGTTTAGTCCTTTGAAAAGCTTAGTAATTTCGTTTCTTTATAATCTCGCGAAGCCCTGCTTGCTCTAATATATATTTCATATATGCTATAGCTTTAAGTAAACTGAAAACAGTTAAATCAATAATTCATCCAGCAGCAAAAACTGGACTCATGCGTGTTTAGAATTAGTAGCGTCAACAATCGAACTGAACAGGCGAAATCAAACTTTAACTAAAAGATACTTTTTTCATGCGTTCGGAAGGAAAATATGTGATTCGAAAAGCATACAACGTGCGATAAAACGGAAAAAGAAGAAGACACGAGCAATCACCGGGTCGTTTCCGCTTCACGGTTCCGTAATATGTAGCGACGTATCGGAGTTCCAATTAAACGGCGCCAACCATCCAAAGCATTGCGTTTCCGTAACCGTGGCAAATAGCGTGAACTACCGGCTGTCGATCGTTTCCTTGCGTCTTGTCGACAAGACGTGAGAAATTGTCGCGAGAGGTAATTCGGAGTTCGGCAACACCTCCCTCGTGCACATAGGCGAACGGAACTTCGCGCTGATTGATAAAGCAACGCTGCAAGATGACGTTCGATCGCGTTGTGGTTCCCCTTTTGATACATTCTCGATCATCCAGTTCCTTCCAAATTGATCCTCTGAATTTTGTATGTTAGAGATAGTAATTACTTTAAAGACACTAATTGATCGTGAAAATGAAAATCTTGAATATTATCAGATAGTACAGTTATTGTCATGTATACTTAAGAATTGTTTCAACAAATTTGATCAAAGCTACTATTTTAGATTTACAATACGCAAAAACGTCTTTCTGAAATAACTCGATAATTAATTCCACGATACCACTATACAAATTAATAGAATATTTTATCGTAAACGAAAATATAATATTCAATCATGAATGAGCGCAAATAAGAAAGAAAAAGCACAGCAGAATCACACATGTATAATAACGAACTTTTTCTCGATACGATGGGGAAAATTAACGAAGAAGAATAGCCGTTGGTGGTTCGTTTGTCAGACAGCGTTGGTGTAACAGTGCCAGATGGCATGGAATCTACGAATCGGCCAGACCGCAAAACACCCCTATATACCGAGTGGCACGTTGATAAATGTGATTTTCGAATATGATTTAACGCCGAAAGGAAAGTAGTGGTTAAAAGAGCAGGAAGAGAACATCGGGAACTCCATTAACTTTCCATATATGGCGAAGCAAGCCAGTTTCCGTTTTTTGGATTAATAACGTTCTTCCGCTCGAAAGTCAACGATCTGTTGATAACGATATATGAGAGAAGTGACGTATGGTATGCATATGATCACTTGTAGACAGTGTAATGGATATAACAACTCGTTGCTAAAAGTTGCAAAAAGATTATTCCCAATTTTTTATCCTTTTTACGTTTTCAATTTTTTATCCTTTTTAGTTTTGTCGGTCTTTACGACCTTTCAGTATTCGTCGATAAAAACTGAACGTTAGTTGCCTACAAATGTTTTATCAGTGGTTCGAATCCATCAATGGATTCGTCCTGGTATAAATCCATCAGAGACATATATCACCAACGTGCAATAACTTTACAACCTTGAATCAAGGAGAAATCTCTATCGATGTGACCAACCATAATCCTTCGGTTTCCTGCCGATTGCGGCTTAGTTATCCCTTTTAGACACATTGAAACACGACGATATTCATACAAGTAATCACTATTCGAGTTTTTTATAGGAGAAGAAAACTATTACGACAATATTCTAATAACTAATACAATAGTAATAATATAATTATATATAAAATATAAGATATATATATATATAATATATAATGATATAATAAATGATTACTAAAATAATCATAAAAATTTCTTGTTCTCAAAATATTTGTTGCCACACAAAATTGAAATATTTAAGGAGTTTGCAATTGTTCTCGCTTTTCTACAATATTTTGCAATAATTACTATAAACATACCTTCAATATATAAAATATACAACGTACAAAAGTAATGTAGGTGAACGTTGATCTTTATTCAGATACACACATAATTGTACACATATATTTATCTTCACTATATCATTTTAATTAATCATTTATGCATAAGGCAGAGTGTTCCGAAACATATCTATAGAAGATATCTATAGCGTCGGTTCTAAAAAAATGTATATACAAAAACGTCGATCAAGACTTAGTTTCCAAATTATAATAATTTGTGTATTAAAATACCAACCTTATTTCTTCGTAACTCTCTTCAAAATACACATACACACACCCCGCCCTTTTTGTTCATGCTCGTAAGCTAATTACCTCATTACTTTCGCTCTCGTCAACGAGATCAAGTGGAACCAATAACACGAACTACACGTCGTACCACTTTCCTCTTCGCACTTTCCCTTTTCTTATTTCTCAGTCTCGTCAACTGCAGTTGATATCTTTCGAAGCCGGTTTTTATCTACCAGCAGCAATCTTCCTCGATTTCACGCCTGCCTATCTAATTAACCTTGTATCTAATTAATAAAATTTCCCGATTTACCCCAGGTAATAGTTTATATTTTACCTATCTGAGTGCACGTTTTAAGCGACTACCTATTAAAAATTGATCATAGAAAACTTATGTGCATATTGTATGCATTGTGTAAAGCATTCTGGAAGGAGATATTATTGACAACAATGGTATTTCTATATAAGCAGATTTCGCAGACGAAGAATGCACTCGTTAATTGCATTAATTCGAGAAATTCAAATATTTCATACGCTATCAAAAAATAAGAACAATGGTTTAACTGCTTCAGCGAATATCACTCTCTAATTTCTGTTTCAGTAATTCAATTATTCCAATAGCAGTAACTGTATAATGTAGGATATAAAAGGTGTACAAAGTTTCGTGGAACGTTTTGTTCGAGAGTACTTCATTTATTTATATCGTATATAGCAATTTTTAATTCATTATAAAGCGTACCACTCGAAATTTCAATTTGCATATAGCTAAGTACTTCGCGTTTCAACCCTTATTGTTTAAAAATATAAAATGCATATCTTGCCGCATCATCTGAAACAATTATTTGCTTAATGCGTTTACTGTAACATATTTATTATATTCAATGAAACAGGACCGTAATAATTAATAGTGATGTTATCATATTTAATTATATTTATTTATGGTAAAATTCGTTGATTTATTATTTAATGTTATAATGTTATTTGTTTGTTTATTTTATTGGTCATTGCATTCGATGGAATACAGCAAATATCTACATTTATGATAATATTCGTATTATTTGTATAAATCTCATACCACTAATTCAGTCCAAGTAATTTAATAATCGTCTTCATTTAAAACTGCATGGACTGAAATTGTTTAGGTTCAAGTAAACTAACTTCGATCGAATACCTAATAACAAAAAAAAAGAGTTTGAAAAACCAATACAACAAACAAGAAACTATAAGCAATATATGTTACATTATCTATATAGTGACTATTATTCCTTCCAAGTTAAGGAATAGTTTAAAGAACCTCAACTTTATTTGAAAATTGAAAAGACGTTTTGTGCCAAATAAAATAACAGGTTCATATTGATTCGAGGTAATTTATTAACTCACTGGTTAAAGGCAATATCGCATCGATTATTGCAGCTAAAGGTATAATGTTCTATGTAAAGGAAGGTACAACTATATATTTTATAATTACAAGTTAAAATTATGTGTTCCTCCAAGAGTGATCGGAAACAATATATTTCTACTAGAAATATACCTACCGATTTATAACCACGTGATTCAACTTTATTCAAATCATTCCGTACGGAATCGTTTCAAAAATAAGAGAGAGAAAAAGAAGAAAGGAAGAAGAAAAAAGAGGGAAGAAAAAATTTTCTTCTGTATTTTCGCCTATCCTCCAGATAACGAAGTTAAGTCGACGAGAACCCAGGGTAACTGTGATTCCTATCTAGCGAAGCTCTTATGCCTACGGTTTGGCTGGCGCGTTCCTTCGTCGAATAATCCGGATTACAATGGCAAACTTTCTTTCTTCTTCCTTCCGTGGAAGCTTGCACCGGAACAGCGGCTCTCCGAACTTGCGTTTTGGCAAAGCCTGTTGGACCATTGGACCTTAAAGTAGCTCGTTCGCAGGGCACGATGGACCGATTCTGGCCAGGATCCACGCGATTCTCGAACCAGGAAGAAGCTTCTTCCTTGTTATGTCGGTTCTCGTGCCACGTTCGAGAGGATCGAACCAACCAACGAAAGCGTTCGTAAGAGTTTTAAAACGAGCGACTCCAAGTTGCATCTGGATCAGTCGCTCGAAGATATTGTACGTGTTGTATACCATGTGTTTTGTTATTTGAAGCATAGTCATGTTCTTGTTACGAATTATTTTATTTGATTACAGCCCCGCTCGCATAAATATAAGAATTTTAGATCCATAGCCTTTTAATTGATTGTTAAAATACTTTTATATCCATTTTCTTTCAAAATTGATCAATATAATCATAACAATCGTGTCTCGTTATAATAAATCAAAAGTTCAAACATATAAGATTTATACGCCAATTAGGTTACAAAAATGTCGAAATCCAAACTTAAGTTACTTAACAATGTACGGTGTCCAGATTGTTCGCTGATCGAAAACGAAATTTACAGTCTCTTCGTCCACCGAATCCTAGCTGATAAATTGCCCGTACGTTTCCAATTTTTCCGACGTTCGTTGTCGATGGAATTCGCTGAATTACCATTGCTTTAATTAAAACTCTCTCTCCTTTTTACCTTCTGCTCTTCTTGTTTCTCTAATTCGCCATCTCGTTTTCATACTTCCGTCCCTTCTTTTTCACCATGATCGATCGAATTCTTCGTTCTGTATCTATGAGTGGCTCGAGTGTTGTTCGTGATGGTCGAATAATGAGTTGTCATCTTTCGTTTCCGCGTAATTGACGTGAATTCGCGATAAAATTTCCGGGCTGAGTCGCGACACGTGCTCGGCAGGATCGATTCCACGCTCCGTCAGCTCAGGCAATTAGAGGCGTATAATAAATCCGCGAGTTCGGCTCGGGTCACCATTATTCCTCGACAAATCAACCGCTGATCATTTTTGGTAGCATGCTAATTGGACACCGACTTGTTGTTTCTCGTTTCGTGACGAATTTATACACGAGCGTGCCCGTAATTTTGATTAAAAATAAATAAAATATTTCTACAAGAGTCGTAGTATCTTCGTCAACCTGTTTTAAGTACAAATTCAATTATCGAAGTTAGAATTGGTAAAAACGATTATGACAATAGGAGATAGAAATGGTAACAGGATCGAAGTTAATTAGACGCAAAGTCATACCACCGCATTAAATTTCACCAAATGACATAAATTTCATTGGATTGTTCGCTCATTATGCCGCTGATGTCTCTCCCGGGACGAACATTTGCCATTTACAATTCACGACACAAAGCGTAAATGATCGATTTCATCAATTTTCACTGAGTATCTTTATCGCCGTGGAAAAGTGCATTCTGAAAGAGCGCATGAATAAAACATAATTGCTGCGCTATTTTAATGTGCGCGAATGCACGCTTAATTTCCAAGCCGACAATCCGATTATCTCGATCGCGTATCTCACAATTTTAAACACATTTCATCTTTCAACGTTCGCCAATTGTTCCGATTCGCTTTTAATTCAAAATATAAAAAGCAACTGAAATGAAATTATTATGGAGTTTTTGTGTGTAACGCTTAATGATAATTAAGTACTTTTATGCCATTGAATATATTGTATCTCAAGTTATGTATTATAACAAATTGGTTTGCATTTCTTTCACAAAGTATGAACAATTATCGTTTCAATAAAAGACTTATTTAGAAAACGATGGCACGTTGTTTCATCCATTTGTCGTTTGCAAATGGATTAACTAATTTTTTATCCTATCGCTTCGATGTTGTCATCCTCAAAAAAAGAAAGAAAGAAAATTATTGTACCAATTAGACATCTTGACGTAATGTTCTTAAAAAATTATAACGATTTCAGATATCCAAACTCGTGTTCCCTAAAATCGCGATTTTTCACCTATTGTTACTAAGCTTGATCGGAAACTTTCCACCGGTTGTACGAGTAATACATTTGTGTTCAGAGTTAAAGGCAGCGCACGTTCGCTTCCTCCATGGTTTAGACTCACCTGAAACAGAAAGATAACGCCGGAATTAATTATGCAGTCTGGCGCACAGACACGAGGTCGGTTTGGTTGTTATCGTCAGATTACCAAATTATTCGCTATCAATTAGAGAGCAGCGCAGATCTATCGTAGCCGCGATCAAATATTAATCCATCAAGAGGCCCGCGATTTAACCTTCGTTCTTCGTCGTTTTACGCCGGACCATGCAAATAATTTAGCATTAAAATTGAACGGTCGGATTAGTGCCGCGCGAAGCATTAACGTGGAACGTGTTATCGAATTTTAATACCCACTGATATTTCCACGATTCTTGAACAGGATAATGTAACGAGCTTTGTATTCGGAAAAATCAATGAGCTGGTTAATTTGTTATTAATCGTTTGATCACTGACTATAATCTCAGATGATCATTTAATAATAAAACATTGTGCGATATATATATATATATATATATATATATATATATATATATATAATTCAATGTTATAAATCACTCGTTCAGGCTACAAATTTCCGTATTATTGACTCAGGTCAGTTGATCAAGTCCTGTAACGTATGTATGGACAGACAGCATATCATAGTATATGTATAGTTTGCATACAATATTCATAGATACTGTCACTATGCAATCTATTTGCATATATGTTGCGTATCCATATGTTGCAGGACTTGAACAACTGGCCACAGATTGTCTGCAGAAATCTTCCACGCAGACAGCTGCCTGTAGACAGTGTCTGTAAGTCTATATTTACGGAGATGAGAAGATGGTTAAGTAGAGGACTGCGGATCTGATTGGTGTTTGTTGCTATACTTTACTATTTTATTATCGTAACAGTAGGAGAAAATGAGATAAAACCGGGATCCTAAGAATAAAATGGCATAACTGTGAAATTAATATTACTTAAACAAAAATTGCAAGTGTAGTTTATTAAAGCAATGTTTTTATTAAAAGGGCAAGACCTACATTAAATTTTTGCAAAAAAGAAAGAAAATCTAGAAAATAGCATTATATATAGATTACTCAATATTGTTCCTGGTATCTGTAACATTGGAATTCATTTAATTTTTAAAATTCCCATCAGTACAAACTTCATGGACACACTCAAAACAAGCTATACACTGGAACCGATCTTTCATTTAATCTGGATGCAGTGTAAAATTTCTAATAATAAATACAAATATTTCCATTCCTATTGTTATAAAAAATCGAATGTCCGATTTTATCCCTTCAAACTTTGTCCCAATATGCAATTTTATAAATATTATAGATTATTGATGCTAAAAAGAATCCATTTACATATTCATACCTTAATGCGTGACAAATAGCATAATTCATATAAAAAATTCATATTTACTTAAACAATATCAATAATAATAAACTTTATAATTTTTTGAAAGTTGGATCACAGCACCAGAAACACGGAAACCGTATCAAAATCTAAGAAAACTATGCGTATTGCGATCGTATTTTGTTTATGCACTAACTAGAAAACGACAACTGATGGCTGCATTGACGTGAGAAAATTGGAGAACTTTTAATCTAATAACAGATCTCCCTCTTGGTCGGGTCTCCTACGGAAACACAATGTCTGTTTTACAGAAATTAGTAGCTCCAAGACTTCATATTAAAGTAAAAAATTCAAGTTAATTAAAAAATGTTTACTTCTTCGTTTCGTAAAAATAGCTATTAAAAGGAAGGACATGTGTCATTTAATTCAACCTTAAAAATCACTGCCTCTATTCATCCCTTAAAATTCGCATAATTATGTTTCGTACATGCAATACTATTAATAGAAAGTAATTACCAGTTTATAAACAAAATAGGTGATTCGCGGTGGACGTGAAACAACTGAACGTAAATTAATTTAACCGTGAATCAAACGAGAAGAGAAATAAAGTAAAACTGATATTAATTTTGGAATTGAACGTCACCTGAATCACGCATAATAGAACGAGGAAACAGAAAATGCGGAAAATAAAAGAGTATTTTGTTAAAAAGTTCTTTCCAACGGATTTCGCGTAGGAAGTTGTTGATAATTTTTTTATGCCGACAGCTAATGAAAATAAACGATCAAAAAGTCACGATGAAGATGGCAAATTACACCAATTCTACCTAATTGAATACGTGTTAGGCGTTAGAGTAATATTTCAATGGAATACTAAAAGCTTTTTTATTAGAACTTTTTTCAAAATATTTAATTATTGAATATTACTTATTGAATAATATAAATCAGATTAATAAATTCAAATTAATAAACTACAAAAAGCATTTGTCCGGCGAAGGAAAGTAAAATAGAAAACAATGTCCGATAGAAGTACGTCAAAAATTTTAATGAATCATTGTGTTTGCAAAGAATGTTACTTTAGTTAATTACTTTCCATTATAAAGTGCTATAAGGTAGATTTTGTAGAGAAATAATAATGCTTTGGAATGAAAGTCTATTTTAATATTTTTGATACAATATTCTACATTTATCTACGTTTCATAGCAAGTTAATAGAATAGAAAAGAAATTATTTGGAAAATTCCGCTCAATAAAATTCCATTGCTAAGGCTCGCGAATCACCTTACAATTTTTATACCTCATCCAAAAGACCAAAATTCACAATATAGTCGAAAATGTTAAACGAAAATTTGTGATGAGTATTTCTAAGCATTCGTCAAGTGACAACTACCTGTATGCCAATCCTAGTAGATTTACCGTATCTTATGTAATTTCCCATTCGCTGTAATCACTATAGCCTCGATCCCCTTCAAAAGCGCAACGTTTCTCATCTATCAACATGTATTTAATCAATCACGTAAAGATCTCACACAGACGGAATTAATAAAGAGACAGAGCCATACAGGTAATACACAGGTACTTTATGCACGAGGGAGTTTTGAAATTAGAGATACCTATTGATCCCAGACACGCTATCTCTCGCTGATAATTTCGATACTGCAGCCATCTGGGCATAGAGCCGAGTCTCCGTGTGTGTTTGTAATTCATAACAAGTTCGAGGAATTACTGTTTCTCCATTCGCATTCAACGTCAAACGATTATTATGCATGACTCCTCTGAGTTAACAGGAAAGAACCGCGAGATACGTGTTGCACGATATCGAATCCTACCCAGAACGCAGAGAAAACTATGATTCATTTGTTGTAACAATGACGTAACATAACATTTATTTTAACTATGTTTATACAGCTTGTACTTATTTTAATTCTATGTGAAGAATTATATAAATGTATACAGTATGAATGAATTTCTATTTTCTGAAAACTGTTTAATCTTAATATTAGAATATACATGATTGGTGCGTAATTTCACGAGGATTAACCTGTGTGTATACGTATTCCTACCGTGTCCGATCAAAGTGACCGGTAATTAAAAAAGTAATAGTTTTTATGATTTAACGTAGATAATGGAGAATTTATAACTGAATATATATAAAATGATGAACTTTCAGGAAATCTCGTCCAAATTTACTTCTGTTTCGTTTCAATTATAGACTTAAAGAAAATTACACGTTTATTTATATAGGGATACAGCAAAAGTGTAAGCACACTTCGCTAATTTTATGTAAAAGGCGATAATACGACTAATTTTTCAAGTGATCGGTAAAGATTAGGTAACAGTTACTACAAGTTGCATCTGATTAACGAAATATAATAGTTCATTTTCATTAACATTAATAATGTACAGAACATTTTACAAAAATGGGCATCTCAAACCATGTTTACAGTTTTGCACTTTAATTATACTCGTCGAATTAAAGTTTCAATCTAGTATTTCGTCCACTTTCCTTTACTTTTTTTTAATGCTTTTAATCTACGAGGCATACTGTCAATTAAATTTTTAATTATTTGTGGTTCAGTATTGTACCATTCCTGTTGTGCTCTTTCCCATAATTCATAAACATCTGAAGGTGGATTATTATATTTCGCCAGCCTTCTTCTCAAAATGGATCACAAATTTTTAATCGGATTCATATCCGGACTTTGTGCTGGCCACTTCACAGAAAAATTTTGATTTTCTAGCCAAGTTTTAACTATTTTTGCAGTATGCTTAGGATCTCCGTCTTGTTGAAATACTACTTCACGTTCATTATATCCAATAGAATTAACTACAGAAGGTAAATTACTTTGTAGAATGGTCAAATAATGCTCTTTTCGCATTATGCCTTCGATTCGAACTAAGGGACCAACACCTCTGTGAGTAAAGCAACTCCAACACATATTTGAGCCACCTCCAAACTTCATAGTTTGTTTCATACCACCTGGTTGATCATTATTCTCGGAGGAAGTCCAATATCAGGACCTTCTGTCGGATTAGAATCTGTTAATTTTTGTTTCGTCACTCCATATAACTCTTTTCCAATCTTCGGTCGTCCATTCTTTGTAGGTGTCAACAAATTGTTTTCGTAATTTAATATTTTTGCTTGAAAGAGCTGGTTTACTTTCTTTTTCCTTCGCTCGTAAACCAATTTTCTTTAAAGAACGACGAATGGTCCATTCGGTAGCACTTATTTCGATTTCCTGAGCAGGAATTTTTAGTGTTTTGTAACTATCCGACCGAATACAGTGTGCAATTTCACGTGCTGCTCTATCCGAAATAAGTCGCGGTCTACCGTTTTGTGAAGAAATTGGTGCATTAACATACTTTTTTCTTATTCTTGCAACTATCGTATGACTGACACAAACAAACAATACTGTTCTTTTTATATTCACTAAGTGACTTCATCTTGGATTAAACATATCAAACTGAAAAGTAATCTAACAATGGTGTGGGACAGTTGACTGTGAAACAATGGACAATCAGTGCTTATTGCCAGTTTCGTTTCCCTGACGTTTACATGCTATCATAAACGTTTTTGACGAAACGTGCAAAACTGTAAACATTGTTTCAAAACACAATTATTATAAAATATTCTGTACATTATTAATGTTAATGAAAATGAACTATTACATTTCGTTAATCAGACGTAGCTTGTAGTTACTGTTACATAATCTTTACCGATCACTTGAAAAATTAATCGTAGTATCGCCCTTTACATAAAATCAGCGGAGTGTGTTTACACTTTTGCTCGTCACTGTATATCTTATTCATCTTCGCTGCACTTTTTACAAATTATCTTATCATCAAATATATTCTTTCTCGCATCGTGAACAGATTTTTGTAGTTTTGTAACCTTTACAATATTTAACTTGACAAGTTTTTTTTCATAAGTAACTTTGTGGCCAGTGATACACTCGTAAAAAAATTATCTGTCGTTACGTTACTTCCACATTCTGTGAATGGTTCCATCAGCTTCAGAACAACGAATTCTCCAAGTGGAATTGAATCTTCTCTTCTCTCATCCTTTCCCAAATAGGGAAATCCATTTATTATGTACTTACTTACTATTGACGTCACACGCCAACCAGAATTTTATGCCCAATTTATCTGGTTTGTTCGGCATATACTGGACAAATCTACACCTAGTCTTCGACGGAAACAACTGCTAACCAACAGTAATGTTTGCACCAGTCTTATAACAATTTTATGAATTCTCTATAAATTGGTCCCATACTGTAGATACCATTACAAATTTATTGGTTCATAAACTTTGGCTTCTTTCGCTCTTCTTATCAAAGCGTATAAACCTCATAATTTCAACAAAGTCACTCCTGCTCATTGATCTTGAAAAAAATGCAGGTCCCTAAATTTTATTCCACAAATATGAGATATATAAATCCTTTGCTTGATATGCACCGCGGGCATATAGCAGAGCAATAAATGTATCTAGTTTTATTGTATCTAGCTTCCACTTAGTCCCCAATATTCTAAATGCTTCTTCTTCCGTACATTTCATTATATGATCTCTTATACGGTGATCAGTGATAAGATAAAATGCCGTCTTTACTTTATCTTTCATTATATACCGTTTAGCATATCCCTAAAAATATTCTGAACTGATGCCCTGCCAGGTTTAGGACTTGCATCTGTTTCTGTCCAAACTGTTCCATCAGTCCCAATTTCAATACGTTGGTTCTCTATATCAAACTCACTCTCTGCTGATAATCTCTTTCTTTTTTGCCCTGGACGTGAACGCTTATTTATAACATTTTCCTCTTCACTGTAGCTGTCTAACTCTGATTCGGTTGCAAATAGGTTTTCATACGTTTCCATGCTGTTTTAAGTTCCTGAAGTTTCTTGTTCATCGCACTCTGAACAGTCTTCTTCTATGTCCGTTAATTTTTTTAATAATTGTTTTTTGGAAAGTCTTGACATTTTTAGGGTAAATATTTATCACAGAATAACACTATGTACGAAATACAAAATTATTGTGAAATTTGATATGCTCACTTTTTTTTGATAACAACTTTATACAAAACCCTCTGAGATGCTTTCTGTCTGAGTTTTAAAGATAACAAGTTTAGATGTCGACTTATTGACTAACAAACTGAGATGTATTCTGGTCGAAAGGACGATAGCAAGTATTTATACGAAAATATTGCTGAGTATTGGCCGTTCTTCACCAACGGTTACTCGAGGGTGGAGTTGGGAAAAACCCGCTTTTCCCGTGTTTTATCGCAATGAGCAGTAACCCTAAGAAACTTCTCGACTTTTACAATGTTTACAACAATGGACCGTAAAGAATGTTAAATTTTATAGCGGTTCCTTAGGATTATTATGGGTCTGAGTTGATATGCCTTGACAGCTGGTGGCCATCTTGATCGAGGAATGGATTATGGTTTATGACAAAGTTACGGGCGTAACAGTTGCTACTATTTGTTATTACTGATTATGTTTGTCATCTGACCTTGAGATAGCCTTTTCTTTGTACTGGGTCGGTCAAATTGACCGCCCGCTGTAGGCAAGGCAGAATACAATTTTTTCTTAGAAAAGAAAAAAGCAAACTAAAAGTAAATACCGAAAAATATATCGTATACATGTTTTAGTAAAAGTCAGAAATTATGAAGCGATATGATAACGTTTAAATATGGTTACATTTGTGTAGAAGTTTGAAAACGGTCAATTTGACCAGCACTGGTAGGTTTAGTGTTAAACGATTTATTCTGATGATTAACTGCTGGTATTTTTCATGAAACAACGTATACATTACATATCTCATTTTGAGTTATGTCGTTGTCGCAGCAAATGAACAATATGTTCATTTGCATAATTACAGTTTCACATATTTATTTATGGTTGTTATTATGTAATGTATATTCGTAACTTTCTGGCAAACAAATAAAAATTACGTAAAATATACTGTCAGAGGAAGAAAGGTAGACAAAAAAGATTATGTACTGTCAAGAAAATATAAATTACACAAAATCAATGATTCTTGACGTTCTCTCAAAGAGATTCAAATTTATTACACGACCAAATAGAGAACAATATGAGATTGCTTTCAAATATTACAAATATTCACTGCTTGTAATATCAATTTAAAATTTCGTTTTAGTTTAAAAAAAGACAGATATTTTTTTAATTTGTAAAGCAATTCGCTCTTTACGACCAGTTTAATTTCGTAAAAAGTATCTTTTAATGTGTAAGGAGCATAGTGTAACGTGGAATAATCGTCGAATCGAAGTTTTCGGTTGCCTGTCACGCGCAATAATCGTAATTCGTAAAATTTCCGTGTGAGGGAAATGCCAATAGTTGGCTGAACGGCCAGCGAATGTCAATTTATTCGATGTCATTAAATACCGCGGATATTTGCCAGGAACGATTATTCGACCGATGTTTACATCAGAAAAATGTTCAATGTTTGCAACAATAGAAAATTATTGTTTCCACAAAATACACTGGGCTCGATGCAAATCGTCTGACCTACTCTGTTGCGTTGTATTATGAACGACGAGTTATTGTCGCTAAAATCGCCGACGCTCTATTGATGTTTCGATCTAGCTATCTTTATTTTTAAAAACGAAATTTTATATTTTGCTTAGAGAAAAAATGGTCTTCTAAAGCGTTTTCACACATTTTACTTAGCGTTTAGGATATATAAAATTTATTCAACAGCTTTCTTCACTTCAATAAGGTAAATTCTGTAAATATCCAACTGTAACTGGTTAAAAGTCGGTCGAGTCACTTTAAGTCCACGCGACCACATGCCATCATTACGGGATTTTCAGGATGAGCAAAGAGTTAAGTAGATCTTGATAGACGTTAGGAGAACATTTTATTTGGTTACGTGAAACTTTCAAAAGATAAGATGGTTAACTTCGACTTTTCTAAACTTCTCAATTTTATTTTTTATATGTGCAATTTCTTTTGCTATAAAACAAGATACAAATTAAGGATGCGTGGCTTTCTTAAATTATTAGGTTAAAATTGATCAAACGTGAATAATAGGCTTAAATACATTAATCAAAGTGAATTAAACGCATAGTTCTCAAATAAATACAGAAAATGACGTATACATTCGATCGCGCGTTTCATCTCGCTTGTCAAATAAAAAACTTCCAATTCGTAGAATTTTTCCGCTTCGCGGCGATGCAACATCTTGTCCCCTTTAATATCTCAAGGTGGCCTGCCCTTCGTGTTGTCGAACCGATTTATCTGTCCAAAAACTCGTTTGCAGAAACGATCGGTCGAAAGGTCCGCTTTGATCACGTACACGTTCACGATGCACGCCAGATAGCATGGTGCATGTGCATTGCGTGGACAGGGTCGAATGTAATCAACTCGAATCGGGTCGCGACACGGACATCCAGGATCCTCTCGTGACTCGACGACGTCCGTCGTCGATTTCCACTGGATTTCGTTTCGTGCGATGGAAATTACATTGTGCTGTTCGACGATCGGCCTGCCGCGTTTTCTCTGATTGCGGCTTCGAAAGGACGTCCGATTTCTTAAGTCGCGAAATGAATTGGTGCTCGAATATATCCTCTGATCTATGAAGATATATCTGCAGCGTGGAAATAAATTTCGTTTCTGAAGCAGGTGAAAAATTGTCCACGAGATATTCCGCGTAACTTGTAAATTTCACATGTAAAACTCGGTATGTATAAGACGAAGTGGTTAACTCATTATCTATGTTAAGGAAAGAATTTAAATTTCAAATAGACGAAAGCAGTTGCCCTATTACACAATGACTTTTAACCGAGCTTTATTCGAGGCTCGCTCGTTTAAATAATTGATAACACTCGGTCGGTTAATGGTGCTACTTATCACAATCATTTACACATTGCGTTAATGTTACCGCAGAATTAAATTAGTCGAACCATTAATGGAATATTTAGTCGCGCAGATTGTAAGC
Organism: Bombus soroeensis; assembly: GCA_014737365.1. NCBI lineage: Eukaryota > Metazoa > Arthropoda > Insecta > Hymenoptera > Apidae > Bombus > Bombus soroeensis. The sequence goes on from JACXIL010000198.1 coordinate 1,631,212, forward strand.
TCAACGATCATTAAGAATAATATACGGTAATTGAGTTAATTTTTGAACGAGACACACCGGTAAGAAGTGCCTGAGTTTGAAAATTCAGCAAGCTTGTAATTAATCCTACGTTAGCAACACCATACATCTATTTCGTTTTCGAACTACATTTTTATTTTCCTCTTCAACATTTCAAGAACGTAGATAATACATTAATTGCGTCGTTCCATGGTTTTGTATTGTGGAGGTATGGTTGTAGATTGATGTTGAATGATAAAGACTTGTGAGTGTTAATGCAATCCGTCAAAATGTATTTAAATAAATGAAATAAATTATAAATAAATATAGACAATGTACAAAGTCGCTCGTCTGAACGTATTCGTCTATGTTCAACGGTTGGACGTAGCGGTGACATTGTTTTGCCCGGAATTTATTTATATAACGATCTTGTTACTCCAAGGCAAAGCAACAATATGATTTAAATTGTCCTCTACTCATGTGCCGCTACAGTATGATACTTCATGCATTATATAATGATCATTTTTGCAAGGTTTGTATCTCTCGTAACAAATTTCTCTTTAACCACCGAGTAGTATAAAAAAGAAAAAAAGAAATCATCAAAAATAGACGTCGTGTATTTTTCGTATAATCTTTAAGTAACTTCTAAATAAAAGATCTCCTCACAGTATCCCAGTTTTTCTTTAAAAGACGAACGATATCCTCCCGAAGAAGATGCTCGACCGACTACCTAAACGAGGGCACGCGTTTTTCGTAAATAATCGAACCGCAAGGAGCCTGGAAAACGGGGCTTCCGGTGGAAAAAAACCGGCAAAAGGGAAGGTTGAAGAAAAACGATGACGTAAAGACTTGGTGCATTAAGGTTAACGAATCGGAAGTACGCACTGGGGAATAGCAGAAACCGGTGAGATAAGAAGCGGAGAATGCGCATGGTTTATGACACTTCCGTTTGAAGCCAGACAGTTTCCCTGTCTAATGTCCTACGCCATTGCACGCGATATCGTTTTTTATATCCATATTCGTATTTGTGTCTTTCGCGCAAACGGAGCTCGGGGTGCTAGCGACACCCAACCGTAGCGAGCATGTACCTACAATTACGGATATTCAACTGCGGTGAATTTACGATCAGAACCTGGTTGCTTCGTTATTTATGAGAATGCAAGGTTTATACGGCTTTTGGAAAATGTTTATTCCGAGTCTGTTCGAAACTACGCCGCAGTCTGATATCGGATCTCCGTTTGTGTTCGAAGTTCTATAGTTATACATCTATTTTATAAGAGCAAAAGACTGGGGTATTTTTTGTTCTTGCGGTATTATTATCTTGGACAAGTTTATTTGTCAATAACTTGACTGTCCAACGTTCAAATACTTTTGTGCCATCCATCAATCCAATCTATTTCCGTTGTATAAATAAAATTCGTGGACAGAGGGTTCTATATACATTGAGCCGGCTAAATACCTATAAACATGCCGAAACATATAAATATTTGAATATCTACAGATAGCAATAACGTTAAACCTTCCATTTCTATGATTCTCTCTCATCATTTTCATCGATGATAAACGGTTTTTGCAGAGCCGTGTCACGGAAGAAAATTATTTTGACAGAGATCACCAGCCCCGACGGGATTCGCCAATAGCAAATTCAAAGCTTTGATATCAAACGTAACGTTCGTCCGTGTTTCCGGCTCCAATGAGTTCTCCATATTAATTATAAACATTAAATTTCATTACGACGCTGGGCAGAATTCCGTCTGATCGTAAATGGCAGCAGTTGAAATTTAATGACACTCGATCTCAATCGATGAACGTGCCACGAATTTCTGATGAATATTATTTTATAGTAAATTCAGAGTGATGGAAAGATTAGAGCTTGCGGAATGTGATAAAACGAGTGCTTTGTTTTTTTTTTTAATGTTGTTATATAAATGTAAATGACGTTTATTAAATATATTTGAAGCTATGAATTACAAAGCAGCATGAGTCTATTTTTATTCTAATTCTCAATAGATACATATTTTATTATGTTTGCATGGAATGACTGTTTCCAGTTTAGTCGGGACTCCTCAAGTCTAATAAAACAGTGTAATAAAACATTTCTTAATTATCTACATGTTTAAATATAAGTAATCTGCGTAAAACGCATTTGGAAATACCATGAATTCGAAATTCAGTAACTTCGATGATTAAAATAATAATACCTACTTTTATGGCAGACTAAAACCATAATTTTCGACAGAGTTTATATTTAATGCGTTGCATATTAAATTTTTTTATATTCGTTATAAAATTTTATCGTGTAATAAAAAAATTAAGTTTCATTATATTCACCAAATGAAAAAAAGACAAAAGGATAATTCGACTAAAACACGATAACTTCCATTTGTTTATCCAACGGGGCGAGTTTGTAATTTGAAATTCTACTTCGTGCTGCGTTTCGAAAAGTCAGAAAGGAAAAAAGGAGGAGAAAGATGTAAGTACTCCTGCTCGTTTCCAGGACGAGAGAAATAACTAGAAGAATTCAGGGTGGACTGCAGTCGTTTCCAAGTTCTTTGGTTTCAAAGGTATTCGACGAAAATAGTTTTACCGGATGAACGAGCAGATGACTGGAGGAAGCCAAATACAAAAGATTCATCCGGCAAAAGGCGCGAGTTTCGCCGGTATTTTGAAATTAACGGGCTTTTCTCTCATTTCTCTATGAGCATGGTATTCAAAGTCTTTCCAAAACCAAAGGTTCAAACTTTTGGATTGAAAGTTTTATACCTAGCATTAGGCTAAGTAATAAATTCATTCACGTTCCTTTAGAAAAGTACATTAAACGTTATTATTTTCACATAGAATGTCCTATTTTGCTATAAATATATGTCTTTCATAAAAAAAATATATTTATCTAAATCATCGTATTTATCGAATTATCGAAGTTTTGTACTATTTCGTTATTAAATATTTCAAGATAATATTGTGAATGGAATAAAATACGAATTTTGAAAATATAGAAATATTACCAGAGGAACCGGAAATAATCGAAAGGGTGGGATATCCAGCGAAGAATTTTTCTTTGGTTCGAGGATATGTAGAGATCCACTCAGAAACTTTGAAACTTCTTCGAGTTCCGACTGCGTTAAAAGCTTCTTCTGCTTTAAAAATTATTGCGTTCTGTTTGCTCTTTATGCGTATGAACAAAACTCTTCTACTTATTCAACTACAATTTTCTAGAACTTTTCTCTTCGATAACTTTCACTCTGTTTTCCAAAGGCTATAAAGAAAATATCGATTAATACGCCTTTACAACAATTATGAATCTCGAGAAATTAAGAAAAGGAATCGAATAAATAAAGAAGTGAAATTATGAAATGAGAAAAATTAAGAAACAGGAGAATGAAAATAAGAGAATCGGATATTGCGACAAATGTGGAATATAGAAAGAGACGAAAGTAGCTAAAAACAAGCCTCATATCTCGTTTGATATTTTATAGATTTGCATATCCAGTGAGGCGACTTAATTTACAGATTCGAATTCAGGGGATACGATTATAACATTCGGGATATTATATCAGCTTCCGATTTAATTATTTACATTTCTGCATCGCGTACGATCGTAATAGAACGCCGGTTACGTAAAACCCCTGCAAACAAATTAATTGCCATACGATACGAGTGCAGAAATATCGAATGAGCATTAACGTAACAATAACGCCGCGTAGATAAGATGGACACAAGAGTGAGCAATTATCAAGGTAAATAATTAAAAATTTAAAATCGTAAACTGCTACAACATTATTTTACCTTCTCTTCGTGTTCCTTTAGCATATCTAACTCTTATGTAATTTGAATGCAATTTAAATAATATTTAAACAATATAATCAATATTATTTCATTATTTAATCAATAATGAATTATTTCTACTATTATTTTCAAATTCTCCAGCTCTATTAGAGATGAATGTATGTATTAATTATAATTAATTAATTGTATTGTATCAATGATATTTCTTCTTCCTATGTGTGTGTATATATGCGTTTAAGAAGAAAGTAATCATTGTGTAAAATGCTATGGAAATGATCTGCAATTTAATCAAAATTTCTAGTCAAATATCTTCATTTTTTAAAGTTCTTATAATGAAAACCTATTACAGGTCAATACATATTGATTATAATTAATGAATTGTATCTCGAATTTTTTATTCATTATCGAAACATACTGTAATTTCAGAACTTCTTGGAAGCCTGTTTCATTACTACGAATAATGAAATCCATATATCGCTAATTGGTTCAATTCAACATTTAAAATCATAGTCTCTAATTACTGCTTAATTTACAACAGACTTTACAATTAATTTCCCTAAATAAATCTTTCGCTATATTACCAACCATGTACCAACCAACATATCATTAGCATACCTTAAAATATTCATACATAACCAGCTACCGAATCCAATAAGCTGAACCTACTACCATTTGCCGGAGATAGCGTCGATATTTTCGCGGCCTCACCCATTGTTCGTCGCAAACAGTCCGAAATCGCATCGAAAAGGCTGACCGATTAATAAGGTACAAGCCATTCACGAGCCGACATCAGCTCTGGAATCCTGTAACTTTCACGATGAATAGCTGCCCCTCCTTCTCTATGCCGTGTAATCGTGCATTAATGATGCTTGTTTGCGGGGTTAATAACGTGAATTTTAAACCGAGCAGATCGCGACGCGTGCGCTCCAATGCGCTGACCTAATTAAGTGAGCGAGCACATCGTGTCGATTCGAAAACGCTATCGAAACAGGATTCGCTTTTAATAAGCCCCGATACTGGATAGAATTGTCGCCCTAAGTAGCGATGGAATTAACACGATATAATATTGACGCAATATTGATAATTCCACTGCTAATGCTTATGCATTCATAGAAAATTCGAGGATGTAAAGATGTACGTAACGAACATATTCGAAGCAAAGTGGGTGTTTTAATATTGATAAAAATATATAAATATATATAAAAATACACGGTTTATCGACGATACTCGAACAATTGAATATCTAAGGATTTATGGGAAATACGTAGAAAATGATAAATAAACTATGTATATAAACTACACTTCGTATAAGGTATCCAGTGATTGTCAACATATTATAATACAGCCTTGAGAACCGATAGAAATAAGATCGGAACTTCGCTACAACACGATATTAAATTTTGTCGCTGGCATCGATAGATATTGATGCGGCGTCAGTCCCAACACTAGCTCGCTCTTTCTGTCTCCAAGACGCGTCTGACTATGAATTAACGCCATATCGTGATTCCGTATTTGCGTTGAATTTACGTCCGCACGGTCCGCGCGTGTTCTGGCAATTTTGGTTTGTTAATTTGCGATATGGTCCGAGTTTGCGATAGCGCGGTTGGATTTATTAAATAAATATCTAGTAAAATTTCGTGTATGCTCGGGTTGGTCGATATTGAGTTACGAGAGACGGTGATTTTTCCTGTCACGATTAACCAAATTTCGGAACCGTTACTGGTAAATAGAGAAATAAAAATATATATTTACATAGACGATTTTAAATATCATCGTATATAAAAATAAAATTCCCGAACATTCGTAATGAAAAATTTCTTACAATTTATAGATACTAGATTCGTGCAACAAATTTTCATACATAATAAATGTCTTCTAATTCTACAAATTTCCATAGAAAATGTACAGAATAAACGTGAAAAGAATAACGCTGAATGAAAAATCGATAGGAAACTGTCGTGAGTGGAAGATAAAAAGAGGCAGGATGTTTCCCCGGAATAAACAATAGCTGCTCGAAACTATTACATTGATTCCACGATATCGATTTCCCCTGTTTAAACTGGCAATTCGGGAGATAGTTCGACGAGGAAACTCGAACGGCAACTTTCTTCGCCGTCTGGAGTCGTCGCGTCCTGACTACCGTACGATGAACACACGAATACCTCATCGTTCTATCCTTCGCCATTTGTTCTGATCGGTTAGTTACGAGCCATACGGATCTTTGGAAACTAGCAGCCAACGTCCATCAACCTCTCGATTCTCTCTGATCGAGAAACGGAGACGCTGCTGACGCAAACGGTAACGCGCCACTGTCGTATAAACCCGTGCAATTTCCAAACTTCCTTCACTCTATCATTTTGAAAACCCAAGAGGGAATGTTCTCAGTCGATTTCTGCTACGAATTTATTTCGTGGAGTAATATCACTCTGTTTTTGGAAGATTATATCTAATACACGTATACGCTCAAAATTCATAGAACATCCTTTATTTTCTAGTATTTATCATTTTATAATTTAACGTTTCTATATTTTTTAATAAAATTAGCGATATAATATTCTTTTGTATTCTTTACCTTTTTACCTAATTTTTTCTAATTTTAACCTTCCGCTGGCAATATGATTTTTCTATAACCCAGCCGGCATTATGAGTCTTTCAATCCCTGGTCTGATTTCTTACCGTTTTGGACTTCAAAAAGAAAGCTGAACAAATTTGAGATACTTGTTATAGTCCCTGATATACTATACAACTGGTACTTTAGTCAAATGTTGGAACGTTTTTGCAATAAAAGTAAAGATTCGATGGAAGGTCATAAAAAAGTGAGAATTTGTTTAAAGGTTTTGTATTAAAGACAAATATTAGAGAAGTTATTGTGCGGTTTTATCTATCTGTCTATAAGATTATGATTTGTCGAGAAAATATAAAGAACTTTGTCAACCGTTAGAAAAGTATAATTACTCTGAGATTTCAATCTGCGCGATTTTTAAGCGGATTATTTATTACTGGAAAATGATATGAAACGCGCATTGAAAAAGAAAGGTGTGTATCTCATGTTTACGAGCGTATGAGAAATATAGGAGCCGTACGTAAGATAAAAAAGTTATGCATACATAGAAATTCACTTACTTAGGTGTAAGATTTTTTTAGTTGCGGATCCTTTGTTTCGAAAAAATTAAACAATGAAAATTTCATCCGGACCTCAACAACTTACATTGCCGGTGGAGGGTTAAAATTAACTTCAAACTTTCGAGGGTATTCAATGTATCTTTCATATATATACCATCTTTATTTTAATAGAGACGATGATGATGATTACATAGAACGCAAGCACGTCTATACAACGCATTCGCATACTTGACAAAATTTTTTGAACCGAATCTGTGAAGCTGGAGGTGTTAGTACCAAAAAAATCTAAAGAAGCGCAAAATGAATTCACAGTGTAAAGAATACGATTCACAGGGGCGGAATTAACCAGAGCGAAAATAAATAGCGACGTGGAAGAGAAGTTTGTGTGAATCTAAATGATTTCGTAGGAGCGTAGAGATTGAACAAATAATGTTATTAGTAGTCTTAAAAAGAAATAACAAATCTGCCACAATTCTCTTAATTTGTCCCACATTTATAAAAACACACACACAAAACACACGAGAAATAAAAAAGATCGAACGAAAAGGATAAATGCATAAATGTTCACTGACCAATCTGTTCGAGTGTACTCGTCGAATTTATCGGATTCGGCTGATTTTCACAGTTTCGCGCTCTTTCGATGGCACATTTCTCCGTCAGATATTTTGTTAAAATATCGGTTGGTTGTTTATAACCGATATTTTGCCTCGGCTGGAGGGAAATTTCGCTGTGCTTACGTAGTCTCTTTATTTGCATGTACCTGATTGCGCCAAATGTTTGACAGCGAAATGTTTCTGTTGTCCGACATAGTTTCCCTTTCTTTCTATCTTTTCCCCTCCTATTTGTGTTAAGCGACACAATCCCCCGAGCAAAAGCGGACAGGGAGCAATACATTTTACCCGAGCATGAAGTTTCAATTTTATGGCTGATAAAAATTAATAAATTACCGGTAGGTGCAACGAGGCGCGTTATAAATTATCAGTTCATAAAATTGGTCCACGTCATCGGCGAAGCGCGCTTGCATCGCGATTACGCGACCATTTTGTCGAAAGGGGGAACAATCGGCGATTTCGTCGCATTCGTGGTGCTTCTTTTTACCCGCTGCACCGTTTAAAGAAGTTCGACAGAAGAAACTGTGCGAAAGAAATTCAGACTCCGAGAGGAACGATCGAATGAATTTAGATTAAACTTTCAATCTCGTACTCCAGTTCTTCTTTTTTTTTCTTCTTTCATTTTGTTTCTCTGCTGCTCGTTCGATTTACGAGTAACTGAATCTATTAAAATAGTATAAGTGATCGATTTATTAGCTCGTTTTAGGAGGTTTGAAGTTTCTTAACAAACGTGAACTCGCTAAATCTAACTCTGTATGACATGCATGGAAACTTTTATAATTGATTTTCATCGACTGTTTTATGTATAAAGCAATTTTGATGGACTAAAGATGGCAAATAGTAGGGAATTATTCTTACAGTGTGATAGAATATCGTAATAGAATGGCGCTATTAAAGTTTCAACAGAACGTTATTATTAAATTATTTATTTGAACATTTTTGTTTCATTCCATATAATATTAGGTTGTCGGAAAAGCTTCATTCGTTTTATAAGGAAATAATAAACGCACAATGTTTTTTGTTTTACATTAGTTTATTGAATTATGCACGAACATAATGATAGAAATAGAACGAAATGGATCATACTTAATTGAATAAAATAATATAAAACAGAAATTGTTCTATTATTCTGTTCTGTCTAATTGTTCTATTATAATCATCTATTATCACTTTATGAAACCAAAGAAACTTTTTGGACAACTTAACACAAAGTTTCACTTGGTATAATTTGTCTTTTCAGTTTGCACGTCTCTGTGTTTTACAACGTTCCATCCGATACTTTCATTCCTTTTATCATAATACAAATTCAACACACTGCTGTCATCAGATTATAAATGGTAGTAACAAATAATCATTAAACCGAATGTAGTCTGTCGAAATAAAAAGAAGTGCTCTTTGCTCTGAAGCTTACCCCCATTTGCTTTACGGGAATACATTTTACTGATTTTACCGCGTTTCTGTTCGTTTTAATTTCAACACATTATCCATGAATCAACTAGGTAATTACACGTCGAAACTACCTTGTTAATTCAAAAGAGCAATATCTTTTTATCCTGAAATATCGCCCTTGTTGCACTTCTTCATTAACAGTGGAATTATTATAGACTGATTTAAATCACTGAAATCATGTAATTGGTTAAATGGAAATATGAAATAAGGAATTAAACAAATAATTTTTCAAACTCTAAAACGTTGTAAAACGTGTAACAACTGTTCAAACGTACAAAATGTATATGTCAGTATATTACTTAGCATATAATTATAATGTATGTTTGTTAAGTTTATTTATTTCATTTATATGATTAATATAAATGAAGAAATTAAGCAACTTAGGTTACTGGCATAAATGTTCACATTAATTCGTTAAAAGTTGCATACGCTAACTGACCTATATAGAATAGTTCCGAGTTTCACAAGTCGCAACGGATGTTAAACCTAAATATGTCAATAGTAGTAAGTACACAATCGTGACATGTGCGATACGTATGCAGTCACGAGAGAAGAACATTCTTCGTTTTCAACGCACATGCATCCTCCTTGCCATGTCACGGTGATCGTATAAATTGCAAAACGAGACAATCCATACGTGTCGTGTGACTCGTGTATAACAATGCACGCATTCATTGCTTATAAGAGAACGCTATTTCACAGATACCGTTACTACAGTAGCCGTAAATTTAGTTAACAAGTGGTAAATAACATTTTTATCGATGAAAGAGTCTGATAAGAATGTTATCGGTGCTTTCAGCTTCCTGTGTGACTCTTCATTCATTTATCGTCATAATAGTAGTACCCTATTTTTAAATTAACATGAAAAATCAGTATACGGTTAAGCATAATGCAATACTAAAAATAAATATAGTACAGAATATAATAATTTCAACTTTTTTCTTCAACTCTACATTCATTATGTACATATATTATATTTATAAGCGTACGAATTTCATTTCCAGATTTAACATGATTGATTATCAAAGTTGCTACTATGTTAACATTTCAGCAGTAATAGGATTTTCAATGTTTCAAGACAGTTCTAAATTTTACACTCAAATTTACCACGCCAAATTAATGAAATTAATCAGCATCTTTCTCTACACCCAACAACTTGAAAATTTTCCAATAATATTGATACAGCCGTTCAAAGTGGTCACAGATTTCGTTTCCACGAATTATTTATCGCGACTAGTCACCAAAATTACCCAATATCATTTTCAAAGTTGTTCGGTCATTCAACATTTTATCCAAGTCGTTAGCTACTTTCGCGAATGTAATATTCTCTCTAATCCTACGTCGATGACATATCCCACGAGTCAAGCAAAACACCGAGTGGATTTCAACATTCACGTAACCAAACTGGTAACAATACGAGAGATCGATTACCGGTAGGATAGGAGAGATATCGCGTCTGGGGAATCCCAGTGTCCGAACAGGGACGCGAAATTTGTGGCCAGAGGAAACGACGAACAAGCGTAAAACAGCCTTACGCAAAATGCGTTCGTTAGCGTGCAAATGGATCGGCTGGAAATGGCCAGACCGTAAAATAATCTCGTTGCAGCGGGTGTAGCTGGCTCAGTGCGTTCGTTAACCGTTCGTGAACCACAGGAATGGACGCAATTACCAAGGACAAAATCGAACCATTTCTCCGGCTGGCAAACATCGTAGGATCTCGAATCGTTTTCCATTCGTACCTCAGCTCTAACAACTGAACAATTCTTATTTCTAATGGAAATAGCAAATAAAAAATATTAGATAATCGAAGCTACGAATTTGAAAACAACACGAGTGCAGTTTTTGACGCAGGAATGAGTTCTTGATGGGTAGGTTTAGTGTACTTGAACCTACAACGACAGTGAAGGAAACTAATACGGTGCCGGAGTAAGATAGCATTTTCCAATAACATTTTACGATTTCGTACAATTAAAACTGGTGTTTTTTGAATTCCGTTAGTTAAATATTACCTAAAAATATTGTCGATGAAAAATTCAAGCTGCTGACATCTTTATGAATGGAATTAAAGAAACGTAGCCTAAACAGTTTGTTGTCTCCTTTGAACGTTACTGTGCCTAGGAGCTTCGGAGATTTGTAATTTCTTTGTATATTACAATTTTCCATAAGAACGTAGAAATTTTAGAAGCTGAAGAATGCACCAAACGACATTAAGTAACTAAATCTGAAAAATTCGATCGGCAAAAACATTGCGCAACACCGAATCAATGAATATTTCTCGTCGCAGGCAAAACAAAAAAAAAAAAAAAAAATGCCATCGCTGCTGCGCGTGACGCTTTTCATTGTGCCCGTTTTAATTTTTCGGTTTCCAGTTTTTGTCTGATTGCGTGTGCATGTGTGTGTGAGTGTTTTTATGAATTTAAGTCAAAAGGTTTTAGAGATGGAAAGAACTACAATGAGAATTGGGCCGATGCAATTTCATTATTCTTTTTTCTTTCTTTTTCTTTTTTTTCGCAGTGAAAATAAGCATGGCGCTGGGTTGAGAAATTGTTTTTGACCCACTTCGCCGTGCACACGGTATTTCCGTGTTCTCAGCTATGAGAAAGTTGTGGAAACTCTTGGCGAGAGGACCCCGCACGTTTCGAGATTCGTTAACCTGGCTGGTGGATGTAAAAATGCGGTTCCTTTGAGCTGGCAAATGGATTTCTAATAGATTGGTCACGTTGATGATCAAAATTACGAAAAAGATCGTGTTTATCGAGAGAAATGAAATAAATTTGATAAAAACAATGGAGTTTAAAGAATCCAAGAAGATAATGTTTTCCATTCGCTAAACGTTATAACAAGTACTACATTTTGAATATTTTATATATTTTTTTATATTATATGAATTTTCTGCGTTTTTGCATCTTTACGTTTTTGCACGAATGCATAAAAATCCGCAGTCAACTGATCACTTATGAAAAATTCGTGAGCAAAAAAGATTAGTGGAGCGTGGAATGGTACAAAGAGATTTGCTTGGTGAATGGTCTCGAATCACCAAAATTCGTGGCCTCCACTTCGATAACGGAATGGCTGGAATCCACCTCGTCCAGCCTCGTTCTCATCGTCTTTTACGTGACACTTTAACGGAGCAGACTAACAACGTTAGCAGAGCGAAGAGCAAAGGGCGACTAATTCGATTCGCTAGACAAACCCAACTTTGTCTTGTTTTGCACCTTCAGGTCACGAAGATCGGACTCATTTTGTACGCAGCTGGCACTCGGCAAATCTAAACAATTCCGAACGTTGTTACCAGCTAGGACGATCCTGAAAGACATAAAACACGTTTATATACAATCGCCATAAACAGGCGATTGTTTTGGAAAATTTCAAGAGACGCGCGCTTTTGGAGAAGAAGATTTCCAAAACGTAACCGCAATGAAGAAGAATCACAATGGTGGCTTATGGTGGAAAAGCAATTTAAAAGTATGGTATTCTGTCGATCCTGGAAAAATAGATTTTCAAGCATCACAGGGTGTATTATTGTACTTAAATTTCGTTTTAACGGGCCATTTTACGAGCATCTTTAGTTTCTACGTATAAAGTTGCAAAACTAATAATTCGTGCTAACTATATACAATTTCATAAAAAATATTACTTCCACATCTACGATATATTTGTTATCCACATTTCAAATAATTTATAGAATAAGCATGATCATAGCCTCCTACTCTTTTTTATTTATTTTTCAATATTAAAATGTTAATTGAGTTCCTTAGAATTTAACCTATAATTTATACAATTAATTTATAGAATTTATACGTAGAATAAATTATAGGATAATTTATAAGAAATTCAATTAGCATTTTATTATCAATAAATAATAAGGGAAAAGAGGAAGTAATGATCACCAATAATTTAGCCAGTTTAATCAAATTTATATAAGAAAATATTTCGGACGATATTAAAAAACAAAGATATATAAAAAACTTGTGAAAAATCTTCGGGACGCAAGCAGTACGCGTTGCAATATCAAATCGTAGCTCGTCCCTGTGACAACTACCCTTTCCTCTCTTCCACCCTTCGTTATACCTCGTTTTTTCCCAACGATTCGTAAAAATCGCTCGACACGCCGAGAGCATGGCTGTCGAAAATCAAAGGGCGCTGTGGAGCATTGTAGCATGCACGGATGTTTGAATTTCTCACGGTGTCGTAGGCGCGAACAAATTCTCGACGATTTTTACACGGTGTTACTGTGTACTGCATCGAATCAGAGAACGATTTGCAAAGCCCTGTGTGTGCCCTCTTTCTCTTTCTCTCTGTCACTCTTCTAAGCTGATCGCGTCAACCAGGTTTGTCTAACGCAAATTGTTCCGTGTACCACCTGGGGACACTTTCAATTTTCTGAACTGTGCATCCCCTAAACCTATGTTTAGAAGATAAAAAATCTGCAATATATCAGTTTAAATTTATGATACGATTCTACCGTTAATTTACAGTTGAGAATTTAAAAAAAATTGTTAATCTGTTATCCAGATGCTGTGTAATATCAATGCTCTGTCTTTTTCAATATTACCTGCAAATAACAATTTGCATCTGTCTGACAATAAATTGATCAATTGAATCACAGCAATCTGGTTTATACCGTAATTTGATCAATACTATCGATGAAATTATATCGCAATTCTCTTGAATCTCCACCACGTTTAAATGTCATCATCATTCTGTCTTTTTCTGTCTCTTCTTCTTTCCGCTATTCCCCTTTTGCCTCTATCGTTTTAATCGACAAACTGGTCGTCGATTAGGAAACGAAACGAGCGGGCAATACGGCCTCGGAACTGGCTAGAAACTCAACGATTCACAAATGGACTCGAACGGATTCGAAGAGGGTAGTGATCTACCCCCTTTGCTGGCTGCCTCATTATCCTTTTCCACGGGTCGGCGACGCTAAGCAAATACTCGAATCTGGACACGATTGTGAATTACACGCCTCTAAATTTGTATGCACACAGGTGCACAGGCTATTCCATTTAACACCAGCATTGAAATAACATTGTTGTTCTTAACGTTGGAAGGAAATGATCAAAGACGGAGCTTTGCAACGAGGGAAAATTTTATGACTGTAATTTTAATACATTTTTATTAGAGTTTGTGGATAAAGGTATTGTTGAAAATGAAACCGTGTATTTCGCTAAGTTTGTTAAACTTTTATTTACTTTTTATTTCATTTGCTACACGGCAAATATCTAAAAATTGTTCAGAGGTACGAGCGACCACATAAAAAAACAGTGAAGGAAAAAATGAGAGAAAAGCATCGAACGAACAGTAAATAAACGATAAATAAGAAGAAATAAAGTATGCGGTAACTGCAAATAATCGACAAATAAAATAACCTGCGAGTTTTATTGAAAAAGTCATAGTGTCTGTTGCTTTGAACACCGATCGAAAAAGATGATCAAGGAAGAAAGCATTGAAACATAAAAACAGTTTATGAAACACGAACAAACCTCGTTTGGAATCCTCGCTTGATTTCATTCCACTTATCTCGTCCCGTACATACATAGTTCACTCGGTGTAAAAGGAAAATTAACGTTTCTCGTGGTGAATTCATCGCGTCCAGGCAAATTGACCCTTATTTAAACCGCTTGAAGCGGTCGAACCGACCGAATTATCAGCCGTTAGTCTAACAGACCAGTGAAAACGTGTCTGTTAATTCACTTGTCGGCTGGGGGAGACCGGAACCTCAGAAATTTGTGGATGTGAAGGGTAACGAAAGGATAGATCGAAGCGAAAGGACGATAAGCAGAGAAGAGACGAGATAAGAGAAGGAAGGGATTCGATTGTCGAAACGCAACAAGGATGAACGAAATCGTACCTCACTTAGTGAATCAATGTTCGTGCGTATTTCTCACCTAACATCGATATTATCATTAAAAAATTATACTTACAAAATTTGTACGTATTTGTGAAAAATTGCGAATATGCGAAAAGATTGTAATTTTCGAATGAAATCTCTCGGGAGAAAGTTTAGAAGGTGAAACAAATTTCGATTTAAGTTTGATTTGTTTAGTTGTATTTTTCTTTTTTCAGACGGATACGTGACTACTAGTTTTGAAATTATGTTCAAACTGAAAAAAAGACAGCGATGAGATTTATGAGATTATGTTGCTTAAAACGTTATTAGATATAGGTATAAGTAAGCTGAAAACAGTTATGCCTGGAACTTATACTATTTTATTGCCTACGAGATGAACTTGATTCTTCTGAATGTTCCTTGAACTGGAATATTATAACTTTTTCTAGAAATTCACCAGTGATAAGGAAGAAAGAAAGGACACTATACAAGTCCGGAGAACGTTGAAGAGTATGATACAGACACGTTATTTATATTGCAACGGTATATACCTTATTTGTTATAAGTTTCTTTCGCAGTAATTTTATCCAAGATTGCAGCGAATCTTATCTGGGAATCTACTTTGTTCGCTTTTATGAAGAACTCATTTTTATGAGGAATTATTTCCATGGGCTAGCATTCTTGAAAAAGGGATGCCGAAGATGCAATATTAAGCAGGAAAGAAATTTAGCTAGGTATTAAATGTTTCGAATTACACATTTCCACTTAATTGTAACACTCGTTCTTTATCTCCTGACATCTCTTTGAAACATCTATTACATAACACTCTTAACATTACCGTGATAATATATGTAATCGTTTATTTAAATACTTCCTTATATTTTTTCAAATATGTAAATAACAAATATATAATTTAAACAGTTACGTTTAATCGCGCTTCCTTTGTATCTCTTAAAACAAAGAGGAATTGATTTTCATTTTTCTTTCTTATATCTTTCTATTTCTTGAAAAAATAATCCATATTGTTGCCATTTTATCTTTAAATCTCGTGGAACCATGTTCTGATTAACTTTTAATTGCATTTGATAACGATACGTTCCAGTATTTTTCTTTTTTGAATATTATATAAAGAAAATTATGTAACTTTTATCGTTAATATTATTCTTGATTGTATATTTTATTTACAAAATGGAATCAAGAAAAGTATAAAAGTATTAATTAAATTGTACAAAATTGTATATTGAGGTAATTTATGAAGATATTTCTGCAAATAACGGAATTGTTTGAAAATAGTTTTATGAGATTTTATAACACCTGAGATTTTCGTTAAAAATAAAAGGTGCAAGGGTTCGTGAAAATTTCAAGTTGAGAGAATTGCGAGTTTAAGATCTCTCAGATTCTGCCTTAGGATGTTTGAATAGTTCCAAAGTTCAAGAGTACGATAATTCAGAAAGTTTCGTCGCCGGAATTTAAAACGCATCGAGGCTTAAAAGCTGATCTATTACCTATTCCTAAGTTTAGATTTTTCCGCGGAAGCTTTAACTTTCCCATGCGGAGCTCAGAATGCACAAGAATCTTTAGAAAATTTTTAATGAATCGCAACTTTCTTGGTAATCTATTTCTTGCTGCATAGAGAATACAAGAATACGCGATTTACATATTCTAAATTAATTTTCTCGTACTGATGTTCTTATCTATTAAAACCAAGTGACTCTTTATACAGGTAATTTAAACAAACATATAATTACTTTTGTAATGGGCTGTTAAGAGGAAATAACGTAACATAATTTAATATTTTACATTTACTTTGAAAACACATTATTTATCCTATAATAATTGACATTGTGTTGTTTGAGATATTCGTTTGAAAATTATTTTTTCAAATAAATTTTCCCCGACTCTGAAACGTAATTAAGTAAATATAATAATAACAATTTCAAGTAATATTTGCTCAAGCCTGTTTCTAAACTATATAGTCTATTAATTTATGGGACACTAAAAAAACACAATTAACCCACTAAACAAACTCTTTAAAACGGTAAAACACCTGTCTGTGGAAATTACAGGATGAAAGAAGCGGTTTGAAATTTTACTTGGCAGCGGCACGATTCGTGTAACGACAAGGGGTCGAAAAGTGGCGAGAAAGAATGGGAAAAGGATAAAGGGAGGGTGGCGACAAGACGATCGTGTCGCGTATTCGCTCACGTCGCCATGTACACGTTGCACTCGGCCAACGAACAATGCATTAGTCTCCCTCATTACCGAATGCAACATGCCAATTAGGGGAAACGTGCAACTCGCGCTTCCTCTCCCGTCGCTTGTCCCATGTTTCTCGTTTATCTTCAACGCCGGAGCAAAAAACATACTGCCACTTTCCAGAACATTCGGCGTTGATGCAGAGGAATTAGGAATTTAGTAATGAAGAAATTAGAAATTCGAAAGTTGGCAAGAATAATTAGCAAATTGCTAAAAATACAAGAAAATATAGGAAATTCTTCGACAATAGTGATTGTAACAACATATTGGAATAGAGACGATGTTAATGATGAAATTTCTTTTTAGAATAATACGAATGTTAGTGTGTGATTATGAATACACCACAAGTGGCTATTTATAAGAATTATTTTTCTAAATATAATTTATAACGCGGAAGTTTGATAAAGTAGAGCGTTCGAGAATAATTGATAACTAGACCGTGGAATTTTACGCATTTTTATATTTTCATGAACGTCACAAAAAAAAAAAAGAAAACAATTGAAATTTAAATATAGTTTTGTTTCACCAGTCAGGTATTATGGTAAACACTTTATTTTGTATATTTTATGTATCTTTGCATTCTATATGTATTATGTATATTTCTGCGCATAAAAATCCGCAGTATATTGATAACTATTGATTCTACGTGTCGCCGAAAACTGAAATACAATAAAATCGAATAAACCTGAACATACTATCTTGTTTATATACGAAAATGCTAATTGATAAAACATATCGACGCTATTGGCTTTTAATTTCCAATTCAAAGCAGTTGGTTCGAAACATTTAATAACTTATCAACGTCGCCTTACAAATTCATGAAGCGTTAAAAAATGTACAATTTATTTCGTTGAAAGGCTGAAAAGAAAAGAGAATTAATCCAGTGGATTTTGCGGAAGGTGTGTTTCTTCTAAAATATAAAAAGCGCGCCTTCTATTATCGTTCGTTCATCCAGATGCTAGAATTAAAATTCCTAAAACGAAGATGACCTGGATCCGATTTCGAAGCGGGCGCGCTCATCTGCATTTCAAGCGTGAACTAATTCAGCTTTTTTTACATGCTTCCCTGGACGAACGAATTCCTTAAGCATTAGAATGTTATCGTGTCCCTGTAATTCTACGTGTAATTGTGTTCACCTCGTTTTACGCGATAAAGAAAAAAAAAGAAAAAAAGAAAAAATACAACGAGCAATAATACTTTGCCTGTATTTGTCGTGCTTTGTCTATGGCGTGCGGAAGAATCGACTTTTTTGTAACAACTGACATAACCTTCGACAGTTTGATCTTTTTTTTGATGCTAATAGTGTTTTAATATGCAGGAACTAATGCATAATTTACAAAAATTAATATGTAAATTATACTTTACGAGAACAAAAATTATTCGAAGCGATCAAGTATTAAGAAAAGAAAAAAGAAAAAATGTATAATTGGTTTGAAAAGCTTGAAAGAACACATTGTTTCCTCGCTAAATTAAAATTTCGCCGATCTCGTGTAATAATTTACCAAAGTTCTGTTGCGTGCACGTACAAACACCGTTCTATATAACGTAAGCATTTTCGAGTAGTTATAGGCGTAGCGAAGTGGTAAATAGTAATATCGCGTGCCCAATAAAACTGCAGCAAATACCACACAACAAGCTATTTAACTCGTTCAATCACAGTTTCGCTCTAATAATTCATTTGGCTCTGTATTTTCACTTTCATCCAAAAAGTCATTCACATGGCAAACTCAATTGTAAATTTCTAAAATTACACGCTGCTTCCGTATAACCATTTCAACACGCTCGTAAATCTCTCGCGATACAACATTGCCAGAGATTCACGAAAACTCAATTGTTCTACATAAGTAGGAAAACTCGTAACTACGTGGTATTGAATTGAATATGTAGTACATTCGAATGGAATCTAATACTCAAGGTGTGCTTCACCTAGGACTTGAATCCTAATCGTAAGACGAAGTAGTTCGCGAGTGGTTGCGTGTTTCGAAAATCCACTTCATTATTTCGGCATTTGCGGGAATTGTCAAGCTTCCAAATTTGCGAATCCCCCAACTTTCGTATTTTCACGTTGTCAAATTTCCGGAGTATCGAGCTTCGGGACTTAACAATTTTGCAATGTTGGAACCTCCGGGTTTTGAAACTTTTCAATTCCGCGATGTTCGAGTTAGTAGGTTTTTAAATTTACAAATTTTCAGATAGCTCGTATATTATTCTATATATGTGTAACTGCTTCGATGTTCACACGAATCGAAACTCTGCTCGATTTATGGAACCACTAGGCAAAGCCATTGTGTAACAATTCCTCCTGTAAACTGTTCAAGCGCTGCGCTAATTATTGAGCTATGCATATATCGTATAAAGTACTTTGTTAATGCAATTATTGACACATAGAGTCACACACAGAGAATTGACACACAGCGAAAAAATATTGCTATTGTGGCAGCGATTATTAACTGTCTCTTGCTGATAATATTTTTAACCCTTGCTCAGTTCCTCATTATTTATAACGTATTTTAAAACCTTCTCAAAGTCACAAACCTAAACCTCATTCGCATTCATACTGCATTGGGGTTTTCTAAACAGATAAACCTACTTGATTACACGAAACCAAGTATCAGTGGATCTTGCAAACATGCAATTGCTAATTATGTATTTTCGATCGTTGTTGTTAATGGGATCCATCTTAGAATAAGCTCACGAATAATAAAATTAAATGTTAGTCGAGAAACGTTCTTCAAAATGGCGAAAATTTATTTTATATTATCTATGTATAGATTATATGTTGTTTATCGAATGTCGAAACCTACTTGCGACGTACTCAGGCCATCGCTAGTTAATCTAGAAAGACCGATCGAATGACTTTCGTTTGGTTGATCGAGCGTACGATACAGCTCGGCGAGGGTGGGAAAATTGGCGTGGTCGGATATCGAAAACTCTACTGATCGTTCATCGATTCGAAGCATCGCGTCGTCTAGCTCGTCGTGTAATTCTTAGAACGGGCCGGCACTGCTTGAAACGATTCGAAAGGACGCGAAATCAAAGGGGATTTCAGTTTGTACGTCCTTCGTGCGGAACATTTTTCATCGGTTCGTTGACCAATGTTTTCGACAGCCTGTTTGCTATCTAATACGCCTGGAATCTGCGATTTGAGGCTGCACTCTGCACTCTGCACTTTGACCGGTTTACCATCCCCTGTTGCCTCCGTTTTTCTCTTTTCAGAGAAGCAATCGAATAGAGAAGATATTATTTCGTCTTTTTATTTGGTTGAGAAGTCAAATTCCCATTGTTTCCTTTCTTCTCCGAGAATTATTTACTACCATATTCTATTACATTCTACTTGAGAATTTCTGCTATTGTATTCTACTGCGATTTGTTATCGTAATTTGCCCTCGTCAAATAATTTAAGTTAAAGAATTTTGTGACCCTTTTCCTAAGTAGATCATTTAAGTTTGAATATAACGACAAAAATGAAATGAAATTTGTATAAAAGGTGTAGCATATATTGTACTATGTTTAATAAACAACGTGGAGAAACTCTTCTATATTGGATTACATTTCCACGTATATGCTTGAGCTTAGTAAAAATGATTACAAAATTCATTTATAACCAAAGTAATGTTTTAAATAAAAAGATTAAGTCAGCAGATTTAAATTAAAGATTAAAAACTTGTCTTAATTAAGAGATCAAAAACGAACTTGGTACTTAGAAGTTTCACGAAGGGAAGCAAATTGAATTATTTCAAATTGCTTTATTCAACCATTTTGTATTTTTTATACAAAATGTTCGTTCAATTCTAACTTCTACTTATCTTTAATTACATGTTCTGTGCCGAAATCAAGTGGTCGCGGTATAAAATTTAGAATGATCCGTCATTTTATGTCGAATGTGTGAAAAAGTTCTGTCGTTTTTATTAGTGTTACGTTTGATCTGGCTGTAATAAATGGGAAAACTTTTAATGGCCATGCAGCTTTGCCGGCTTATTGCGCGTAGCTTCAACTATAAAATATTTTAATTCCTCGGAAAGGGATTTCTTCACGAAATTTCATAAAGTACATTTGCAGTTTCATTATCCGCGACCATCAAGCTCAACAATACGATGAAAATGATTGTCCTTTCTGTAAAAATGTTCAAAAGCAAAGTTTAATCTAAAAGTTCCTATTGTTTTCTTCTCGTAAACGTAACCGAATGCGTCAATGAGTTTTCTCGAATATCTCACATTTTGTTTTAAACCTTATTTCAATGAAATATGTTGTATAATAGTGGTGAGAGGCAGCATTTTCCAACATTTTTTAGAAGATAGTATGTTGCTTTAATTTCGTAATACGTGAACGAGTATTGTTTTATGCAGCTAACAAACAAGAATTTTATTTTAATTAATATAAAGGAAACGTATTTGAAATTATTATCATTAATGATACACGAAATCAAAATAATCCAATTCAAACATTCTCGTTAATAACAGCGATAGCAGAATACTATAACAGAAATCAAATTGAAATAAAGTTGGTTATTTAATCAAATATTACCGATAAATATCACGAAACGTGTGCTTTGCATGGTAGATTCCAAATCTACGCTAATCGTTATTGGATTGCGTAATTACCAATCGCCATAGCAGCTTGTAAATGGCGAAATCGTCGACGTACTTAAATTGCAAAACGTGATAGCGCATGGGAACAAAGGAAACAGTATCCATCACTGTCAACCTCGTTTCTGGGACCTCTTGGAAAACTGTGAACGAAATTTCACACAATCAACTGACAGAACCATCGCTGAAAGAATTGCGTTTGTTACTGTGTTTTCATGAAACTCAATTTCTTTTTTCTTTCATTCGATCTATTCACAATTTTTTCTCTTCTTCTGGTTTAGTTTCTAGCGTTATCAGGCTTACGGTTTGAAAAAAAACTAACGTGGGTTATGAATATTTTTAGGATTAATGACAATACAATGGCTGAATTGTAAATATATGCAAGTATGTAAGTTGCGATAGTCTTAGTTTAGAAAGTACACTAACAATTATTCTTTCTAGTTTAATTTTTTATTTGATTGAATTAAATTTGTTCGAATTAAATGTATTGATATCTGTTTAAAAGACATTTTGATTCAAAGATATCGACTTTATAGTTTCTTTTACTATTGTTTTTCTCTTTTCATACTCGATTACTATGAATGATTTTTATTTTCATAAATTATAGTTTACGTACCACGAGTGTTTGATTAAATAATTCGAAACTAGAAATTGAAAGAAAATTAATCGTTGAAATAAATCATAAAGTAAAATTGTAAATTTCATGATACAGCGAGAAGTACGCAGCTTTGAATATCTCTTAAGCTTTTCAAACCTATTATACTTATTTTCTCGTTTTATACGCGTTTCAATGCATAATATGTGTCATTGTTCCCTTCAGACGTCGAGTGTTCTCACTAATTGTTTCTTGTAATTCCCGACTACTTCTGTAAAATAAAACGCGTCTAAAAAATAATTCCATTCTCTCTTCTTTCTACTTCTCTTAAAGATGCAAGAAATTAAAGGAGAACAATTATTTACAACAATCATACACACACGATCAGTGAATAATTCATGAAATTTAGCGAAACAATCATTTTATCGAAATTTATAGATTGAAAAATCTTCCAGGATACTATTAGTAACATTCACTAACGAAATAAAAAAATGTAGAAAGAAGACAACTTTCTTGAAAATCCAGAATTATCATGAAAACGTGAAATAGGTTTCAAGCGTGGAATTCGTTGATTTTAGCGAGTGTAAGGATTCAGAGGGTGGAAAGATCCAAAGTCACTAGAAACGTCTGCGACAAACGCGCGAACGCCCACACGTATGTTTCCGTGTAAGCTTACACGATGGGGCAATTAAGTGATCCAAGTTCGAACAAGTGCAACCGCTTCGAAATCGGCACGCTCTTCAATTTGCGCCTAACGATCCAGGAATAATGGTCAGCGCATCTGTCGTAATTAATAGTCACAGTTGCGAGCAGGTGAATAGATCAAAGAAATCATCGAGGGATGAAAGTACTTCACGCAATCTTACGTCGTCACGTACCACTCAAAGCAAAACGAAACTGTTTGATATTGGCTTTTTCCTTCTTTATTCAAAAAATATTTTTTTTGCTTTTATTTATTTATTTATTTATTTGTTTGTGATTCATGGATTTATGATATCTCATCTCGTATTATACTATTCTCACCACAAATTATCTCATTGTCCTTATAATCTCACTAGATTAGAATTAAAACCAAAAGTGAGCTTATCATAGAACATTTTTGGTACAAATTAATATATCCTCATTGTGCGTGTCTTTGGCATTGTTCACAACGAATCCCATAGTTCTCAATTAATTAACACGTATCCAGAGTTGTTCTAATCGAACAATTAAATAATTAAAATAAATAAAAAAAATAATAATAATTCCCTCCTTTTCCCTTTTTCTCTTCTTTATGGTTTTTCTCGTTGCCTCTCTTCTTGATCCTGTCTCATCCAGAAATTCCTTTTTCGTAAAATTTCTCCACGCTCACCTCCGCTTTATTCAAAAGTTAATGTCTTCTTTAATTCGTACAATATTAATTTTACATATCAATACTAAATTTCGGATAACTTAACTAACAAGGAGCTAATATTAGCATACACAGTTGTCGAAGCAAACGTTGAGATGCCTAAGTGTGTGTTACGATGTACAACGAGGAAAGGGAGATATTGCTGGTCGGGTAGCTTTACCAAAATTCTAGCGATAAAGTTGAGAGAGTAACTTTGTCCCGTCGTAAATTCAATCTTTACGAGCTCACTAAAACTTTTAATGCGCGGGTGAACATTACGATCAGACCGTTCCTTTCCACGTCGATTCGATGCAAAGGTATTTGTCGCTTCTCGTTGGCCAAAGGGTAACTTGTAAATTTCTTTTTCCCTCTGTTTTTCCAGCAATACGGTCCTACAGGTGTAAGAAGAAGCAGAAACGTAATTTTGCCAGAGAAAATTATTTTTCTGAACGACTTTTGCACGAACTCAAGAATTTTACACTGTCCGGCTATTCTAACGTATAAAACTCCCGATAAATGCTGGTTTACACTAGTTAGGAGGATCAACCTTTTATAAAATCCTTAAAACTTATTTAAAAATAAATGAGTTTATTATTAACTTAGCAATCCGTCATATAAAACGGTGTACTTCACACTGCTGTTCTCCTCACTTCTTCTTCTTCACTCTGTATCTCTTCACATCTCTTCAGATATCTTCAAGAAGAAGTGGTACAAAAATTACATTGAATAGTAAAACCAAATATCTCATAACTATGCGTATTCCAATATTATCTATTGAAATATGACATCCATTCCTGGTCAGACACGAGGTAGTGTTAAGCAAGTATTTTTTTTTAATTTAATACTTTATTTAATACTTTATTTGAAAAATTCAACTTAATGAAAAAGAATGTTAACAATTAAATTTTATTTAAAAATATTCTATTACATTCTGTATTATTCAATGATTGTGAAATATTTTATTCTATGAAATATTGTTTAAATGAAGTTAAATAATTAGTTGCTTACAGCTTTAGATTAAAGGCTTGAGAATATTGGAATTGAAAATCGAATACACATTGCCACAGACATTCTTACGTGTCAGATTAAATTAATTGCACGTGAAAATATACAAAAATCAATAACAGCCGAAGCTTGGGACGAAGGATAAAAGCAAAGGCATCCTCATCTTTTTTCTAAGAAAAAAAGAAAAAAGTTGGCTACTGTAATATAAAAGTTCGCCGTTTTCTAAGGTATTACAAAGGAAGTTAGCGAATTTCATAAAAGTAATTTAGAAACTTCCCTTTAATGAAATCTTTATTAGACGAGACTTCATTAAGCACACTTTTGATCAAACAATTCGCTGTAATAATACAGGCTATACTTTTTATAATATTACACCCCGATGATGCATATTTTATGCTTAATTTTGAATAATACGTTCCCCACAATAAAAATATTTCATTCTTATTCTTGCAGTATTTTTATTTTTATAACCGTTACCACGATTACGATATTGAAATAAAGTAAATTTTTTAAACATTTTTTTCAAATAAAAATATTAAAAGTCTTTCTGTCCGTCGAAGTGCAAACAAGACTAATACAGTGCAGTATTAATTATAATCCATGGATCGCAGGTAGCATGACTAAAGCTTCGAACAAATAACGCGCCGATCTCGGCATACAATGTGCAAATCTTTTTCATAGTGACACATCCGCCACACTTTAGCCGTTCTAGCTTACTAACCATAAACTCCAACTGAATGAAATTAGTTTCTCGGACAACTACGAACGAGATCTAGAAACCATAACGAGTTATAGGGAACTAAATTCGCCCGGTTTCATTCGGTGTCGGGAATGGCGTCGGAATATACGTTTTATCGCGGTTTCGCTTTACACCGGATTCTCGTGATGTCACCTACAGATTTCGTGAATCGCCAGAGTTCCTAAGCTAATAGGACAGATATGGTCCATATCGGGGATCGATGTACTCCTGTTTCCACACGACGTTCCGCAGAAATTTCTTCCACTTCCATCAGAAGCTAACAATAAGAGAGTTCTAGTCAATTGGATATCGCTTTTAACGGATGGAACGTTTCCTACGGGCCATTTAATGGCCGCGTAGATGGCGCTAGCTTCGACGCGACCTCTGAAGTTCGACTATAGATTCTAGATCGTTCCGTCGAGGTTATGTTCGATGTATCGCTGATAGGTTATGGACGAAACCGGTGAATGTTTCGCAGTAATCTTTGTCGTTCGATCAAGTTTAAAAATGGCCATTTGGTTTGGGAAAGTTTGTTGATGATCGGCGGAGTGGAAATGCTATTGAAGTTTCAGAAACAGCATTTTATTGTTGAAGTCTTGGATCTTGCGAATATGTAGCGTCGTAGAATATCGGCGATCGAATATCAAGAATAAGATTCGCATCGTTGGTCATTTCTGAGGCTCTATGGACTTTGGAAATAGGTGCACGCTTTCGCAGAAATTTATTGGTGATTTGTAAGACCGAAGCGGTAGCAGAATTTCCAAAGGGTCTCTGTATTTTTAACACTCCAATTCTTTTAGACTAGTGGTTCTTATTCCGGGTACGCTGCAACCATCTCGTTGTTCGGTTATTAAAACTTTTATAATTTGATAAAATTTGTTAAGCGTTTGTACCATTTTCTCTGTTTATCGATACATGTAATTCAAGTTATAGAATATTCAATACGTGTATATATATGCACATATATATAACCGAATAATATATATAACAATGTGTGTGTGTATGTGTGTAAATTCTATAGAATTCAAACTACCCGCCAATCAACATTTTTACTTTTGATCTTTTTGACATTTTACTTTTGAATAGATCACGAGAGAAGGGTAATTTAGGACTTAGGAAATCGATTCTCGATTTTCCAGGTAAAATTAATAGTAAATTTGTTATTAACTGTTATTGCATTTAATTTGATTATTCCCAAAATAAACTCGATTTTCCAGAATCGATCGTCTGATTGTATATATGTAATAACGTGAATCCTTAGGTTAAATCAGACGGTCGATTCTGGAAAATCGAGTTTTTTTTGGGAATAATTAAATTAAATTTGTGTGTGTGTGTGTGTGTGTATATATATACATGCTTCGCTTTTATATTTCCACTGTTACACGTGTATCATTAACTTCCAAACGTAGTTTGCCCTTTGAAGAGTACCACGTACCTACTCTTCTCAAAATTCGTGATATTCCTATTATTTTAAAAACTGTCTGCACAAGCGCAGCTGAATACATCGCCAAACACCTGGTTCCCGCAAAACAGAAATGTAGAACGTCGTTAGACTGGCAAATAGCCACGGTTCGAAATCAACCATGACAAATTCACGCCATTAAGATCGTAAACGGCGTTCGTGGGAAATTAGCACGTCACGGGGACGATTCGTTGGTGGCTTCGTTATTTGTAACTGGTCAACACCGGAGGAAAAACGTGCGGTGAAAACGGGTCTCGAAAAAAGATGCACGGCGTGATGATACGTTAAGTGGGCTGCGGTCTCTTTTAATTGCCAAGAGGCCAGCGCCGTTGACTTTTGTTCCGCCTTTTTGCAGCTCAAGGAAATTAATGATCGCGCCTGTGTTTCGGATGCTATTAATCTCGTCCAGCTGTCACGAACCGAAGTAAAAATACGCCTAGACAGTCGCCGCCTACGTTCACTATCGAGCAATTATTTTATCTTCCGCCAACCCGGAATAACGTTAATTGCTGGACACGTAAATTCTCCGCGTTACGTGAATACGTTTTACGTTTCACGGCATGGAAAAGGTTGTTAAGATTCACACTCGGAAACGGTGTGTACGTATGGACAATAATTTGGAGTTTTTGAATACGAGATGTTATTCATTCGTTTGCAACGATGTTGAGAACTATTTATTTCGACGATCGTTGGTCGACGGTTGATATTCTTCATAAATGTTACAAGAACATGGTATTATAAGATGAAATTCCAAACTATCTTTAGAAAGTTGAGCGAACCAGTGTTGCGTGTTTGATTAAATAATTGAATTTAGACAATAGACATATCGTTATACTTCACGCGTATGTAGGTATGTTAGCACAATAAACTTCATGTTATAAATGTTATACAATCCGCTTGTTCATTCGTGAAGTGCGGCTTCTGACTTTTAGCAGAAACCGACATGTCATAAATTCGCACATAATCAAAGGCTTTAACAGGACTTTCTAAACCAACAGGCATTAGCTTTCCTGAATTGCTCGTGAATTATACTCCATTCCTAGTTTGTGCACTCGCGTATACTTGTGCGCAGAAAACTATCTCGAAGGGAACATTTTGGCCACTGATTTACGTGCCATGTTTCCACGGGGTGGATTTTCAACTTCCAGAAACGTTGGAAATCAGACAGTTAAAGAATATTGTAACCCTTCAATTCAGTCAGTAAAATCTTTAATCGCGCGTAGATTGTGGATTTTTATGCGTTTAAGATAAATTTTAAAATACAATACGTTTATTTTATCATTTAAATCGTCTTTATTCCAAGTTAAATTATTTGAAAAGATTCTTGAAGACTTGAATTGGCATTTATTTTAATTTAAATTATTTGGAAAAATTCTGTAGGATTTCAACGATATCTATTATAGATTACAAAATACTTAGAATAGTTATTATAATAGTAAATACTAATGAACATAAGATAAACATTTACGCTACGAAGTAATAAATTCCAAATTGTAGTAATAATTGTTCTTAAAGAGTTGCATTTTAATTCACTTGAGCCGATCAGAAAACGTAATCTTACTCTATGGTAGCACATCGCGTGCTAATTTCCATTATCGGGGAATAATTCTTGGCAAAGAAAATTAAAACGTTACCATAATTTTTGCGCAATGAAATGCGGTGTGTCTCGTTAAGACTTTATAGATGGCGGATCGCTAAAGCGTTCGCATAGTTCGTTATCAACGTTGAAAAGGCATCGGAACTTACATGAAAATAACTTAAACGCTCGGTAAATGAGTATATGTCACGGAAGACTAATAAATTTACTTGTGAAAATTGCAGGAGTTTTAATCGTCGAAGTTCGATCAAAAATGTTGCTACTAATTGTTTCCTACGTATTATTGCAATTATTATATTATTATGTATTATTTCTGAAAGGATTGAAACTTCATAATACTTCCGCTTGAAAGCCTTAGGATGTATTTTTAATCAAACTTTCACGCTTAATAAATTACGAATTTTAAATTACTCGCTTGATAAATTACAGAAATTCGGGGCGACGCGACTGGTGGTAATAGTTGCTTTACAGATGTTACACCACTTTCTCTTAGTGCATGATGCGGCCTGCATACGTGGCTAGAAGAGTCTACGTAGAAAGTGAAACAAGCATTCACGCAGCTCGCCTACGAAGCACTAGTATTTAGTTTAACCCTCCTATTGTATTCACAAAGACTTTCGCCAATTACATAATGGCTGAAATTGTAGGCATTTTTAACGAATCTAGTAAGACGAAACAGTTTCGTGTTTTATGCAAATATTATACATACATCACAACGAAATATCTATAATAGAGAAAATCAGGAAACTTGATTTTAATAAAACACAAAATTCAAAAATCATAGCGTCATTTGAAAATTGAACTCGTAATGGAACACATTGCTTTAAATTTTTTTTATAATTTATAACTTTCCTCATTGTTGCTCGTAAGTTTGATCATACATTAGTAAATGAATGGTGCGTTATCAATTTGCTAGGAAACGTTACTTGGGAACTCGATCTTTGGTGATTTGATCGTGTTGAAGTAACTACTTCAAGAAAAACTCTACATCTTTATTTATGTATATCCTGGAAACTGCTATTACGCAGAAATATTCTAAATAAGGAAAGGTGCATATTATTGTACCCTTGAATACACATTATGTTTTGGGTTGCAAGGTTTAGGAGCAAAGAAACTAATAAACAGATTTTTATTTATGTTCCCTGTAGCCTCTAGTCAAAGCTATAAGGTTAACTTTTTTGGTAATGTCCTTTTGCTATAAATATATGAACGTGCTCCCTATCATTCCAATGTCTAGTAACACTAAGAGAATAAGGATCAGAATCAGCATAAATTTATACTTATACCTTTAATTATTTCAATATACGTTTCTATTACAAATTCATCCACTCGTTCTTCAATCAGTCAACCTCAACCTCAATAGATCGAAAGTCATCGATATTATATGAGGCTCAAAACTATCAATTATATCGAATCGATTTCTCTTAACAAACCAGAAATCTTTGGTTACGGTTACTAAGGCTTACGGCTCTATTGGTTGCGATTTTTATCAACTGACAATCGTAGGAACGACAGGAAGACAGAACGTTCGGTCGAACGAACGAAACATACCCAGTGAAAACGATTTCTATCGACGTTCGACAGCTCTTCCTTCTGAAGGATAATTTATACGAGTCGCTTGAAAATCGGAAGGATTCCAAAGCAAGCGATATCCTGTTTGAAATGTTTAAGGTCGCAGTTGTGAAATAAATGAATATTATAATGTACGACACTGGCAGTAAAACAATCTAAAAGCAATAATTTTCAAGGAGTTTGAACGTATGTTTGACAACTTTTCATCAAACATTTCGTTTACTAAAACTGGTCCATTTAGATAACAGCGGATAAAGTTTCTTAAGAAAGAGATTTCTACGGCTCTCGGAATTGCTTTGTACTTTAAAATTTTTTACAATGATTCTGTTCTGAGCTTCATCAACATCTCTATCCTTCGATAATATCGTAATTCCACGAAGATTCTTTTATAAAGATGATTTTTAACTTCGTTAGAAATTTGTATCTTCCAATAATATCGTAAACTCAAACGAACAACTTAAATTCGATGGAAACCTGTTGATTTTTCTCTGTTATTTTATTATTATGGCAGTAAAAACAGTTATTATTGGATCATTCGAAAAGCTCGTAGCGTTTTTATTATGTATTTTTATCAAACAGTAAAACGAAAAATACGAACAAATTCTTAAGAAACAACTCTCGAAAGTATAGATGGCAAAAACTCTAATTCTAATTAAATCTTCCTCAAGTTTCGCAAGTTTTTTGGACTCTTCAATAAAAGACTTGGTATAGTATCGAGAAAGTATCGATCCGATTAATTATAAACGATGACACCGAGTGTCAAAGCAGGAACATCAATCTAATGAATTATTTTTATCGTATCGTACTAATGGAAATCAAATATCTCGATCGTGGTTCGTTATTCAACGATGCATAATCGTCACCATTTATTCTTCGTGCGTCATTAATGTGGCTGCATGTAATGGCAAACAGAGTTACCAATGGCCATAATCGATTGCACGCGATTTATACCATTACTGGTATGCGGAACATTGACATTACAATTACTAAATATCGTTTCGAACAAACAGTTAACTTCATTATATCGCCGCAGTCCACCCGCTGATTCCTCAGAACGCTCGAAATAATTTGGAAACTGTCCAGATCAAAAATTTCTCCCGAAAAATATCATTATCAAAGAATTACAATTACTTTATTCAATTGTTAACCAATTTTATTGTAAGCGATATTATTATATCTCTGTCTTTATAAGCATATTTATACTGCGAACGCTTTGTTTAATAGCTGAAATATCGATTTCTATGTAAACTATAAATATGAGAAAATAGATTAGATCGAATATAAATATTAAAAATGACAATAAATGTTACAACGTTCAGAATAGAATAGAATCAACATTCTTGCCTTAACGCTCCAAGTGTGCCTCTCAAGCATTACAGGTGTGCAGCGTTATAAACATTGTAATCAAAATTATATTACTTCTGAGATGAATAAAGATTGTTTTGAATGACTTTAATATTATTATTTACACGTCATTGTAGCATTTGAAATCTGACACTTAAAAACTTGCAAGTCGGAGTATGATGAAAATAAGTTGGAGTTGCCGGTCGATATTCACAATTAAAAGCGTTAAGGGTTAAATTACTGCGTTGGGACGACGAATTTAACCTACAAAGAGAAGTCTAGTCGACAAGTTGGCTTGGGTCGACAGAAAACGCCGCGAAAAATAACGTAGGCGCCGCGACACGCGGCCACTGAGTCATCGCATTTTTACAATTCGTTCATTCGATTCACCGAATATCTGGTGTCACGGGAATCGAACGAAAGCATCCGTTATACCAGCTCACAGCCACGGTGATCTCGTTTGCAAAAAGAATCGCCACTTTTTCAATACCTCCCGAGGATTTGCGGAATACGATCTGCGGATTCGGCTAGTTTCGCGCACAGCCGCATTAAGAAACTCGACTGAGAAACTCGCAGTATCGTCGAATTGGCCTGCTATCGAACAGTGTACAGCATTTATAAAATAAAGACAATAAAATCATTAGTTGCAATTTCTTGTTACATGAAACTGCAACTTTTTTATGGTTATGTAAAGAAGAAAATTTGTCGAAATCTGGACTGGAATAGTTTCAGGAAAACACAGTGATTCAAGTTGATCGATTTATCCTCGAATTTCGCATTCCAACGAGCTATGGAAAATCCCTTTCGTCGCGTCCTCCTCGATTTTCCATACGATGAGTCCTCTGCTGCTTAACCCCTTCGCATTTTATGTTGCGCGCCACTCTGATATCCTTATTCTCGTCGTAAAAGCCCTCGTTGGCTCACTTTGTAAGTGACTGATATTTGCCTATGGAGAATCTGAATTTGAGGACTATTTGAAAGTTTGGAAACTTCTTGTAGAATTGTTATCACTTTTGTAAATGAAGATACAATTAAATTTCGATACTTCTTTACGTTTACTCTTTCGCTCCGACGGACGTATATATACGCCTTCGAAAAATGAACATTCATATACGAAGAGCGTATATATACGTTCATACTATATATACTTTTATTTCATACTCTACATGAGATACTTTTGTTACTCAAGTATCTGGCAATGCTGCATGCCTCAAACAGTTGATTTTTATATTTTATAAAGTAAGATGATATTACTAAATATAATAAATATCATCGCAAAATTTAGAGAACAAGAAACGACTTCTACTTACTTCGTAGGATTCCGTATCTCAGTGTCAACTACTCAGTAATGCGCTCTGTTCACGGCTATCACATTTTATCACAAATCCTCCGTAGCGAAAGGGTTAATTTATATGACAGAAGATGTTTTCTCCATGACGAATTTCAGAAATTAATATGTTTCTCTAACACTTTCGCGCTCCATATTATTTTACTATTTGCAACATTCAATCTTATCGAGATGTTAATTAAATAATAGTAATAACGGGGTTATTGATTTCCCCATGGGATTCTAAGTTATAAGACACCCTCTTAAAGTCTATCTCGTCTTACAAAGTAGCTTAATTTTTCTCTTATTCTTCTACGATCTCTAACATTCCTCCGTATCGCTCAAATCGTTTAAATTCAATCAAATCATTTCCCAAAGAACTCAGTGAGCTTGCCCATTCCTTGTTTATTGAGAATATACATATGTGTAGTATGGGAAAAGGGGGATATAGGTTTACTCTATATATTTAGATT
Source organism: Bombus soroeensis (assembly GCA_014737365.1). Taxonomy (NCBI): domain Eukaryota; kingdom Metazoa; phylum Arthropoda; class Insecta; order Hymenoptera; family Apidae; genus Bombus; species Bombus soroeensis. The sequence goes on from JACXIL010000198.1 coordinate 1,664,336, forward strand.
AGAGTCTAAGGAATAAACTAAGAGTCCTAAGAGTGATGGGGAAGAGAAAATGAGAGAGAGAGTGTGTGTGTAAGTGAGAGAGTATGCTTTGGTGACGTAAAAACTAAATGAGTGAAGGAGTGGGAGAAGAGTGCCAGGGTTGAGGGTCAGCATTTTTTGACCTGGGAGGCAGAAGCGGTGAGCCGAGTGTTAGTATACGACGTACGGAGATATTGTAGTCAGTTTTTGTATTGGGTATCGCTTGTTAAAATAGAATTAAACTTCATTTAAATACAACATCCTTCCTTGTCCTTACCCTAGAAGAACCACACATGGAAAGATACTACATATATTTTTCTTGGGCAATAAACGTTATATATATAAAAAAAATTAGTGAGCTCCCCCATGTAGAGGAACCATAATTGCATAATTGCAATCACATGGATGGTAAAGAAAGGGTTAATCTCGTGATTATAAAAATGTATAGTGAAATAAAAACAATTGGTTTCGCTATTGTAACCTTTAAATCACACAGTTCGTTTACTTCGTTCTATTAATCTTTCACGCGGCAATTAAAATATTTTCTGAACCCCCTCGGCGAAAACTAAATTTCCGGTCAGTGGTACACCACGCGAGTAAACACACAGCCTGATAATTGGCGACTTGCAACCTCGAATAGAAGGGATATATGATATAGAGGAACACAGAGGACGAAGGTTTCTGAATCGCGTTAGCGCTCGTTCAACTTCAATTATACACGGATTCCACGAGAACGGCCGTTACAGGAGGATTAATTAAAATTGAATATCTCGTTGAAATTTAATTGCATGATCAAAGCGAGACAGTAGAACGAGGGGCAAAACGTGGCCGACCAATAGCCGACTCCGCAGGGATAATCGACGTGATTGTCGGCGTCAAGCCGGATATGCGTGGTCTCTCGGTCGATTTGTTAGCTTTTAAGCGCTATTGCATCCGTTCGATAATACGCGGAATAATTTGATAACGCCGAGGCAACGTTACACTGGCCACGCGTGTATGTTGCACGTGTGACCGGTTCCAGATCGATCGTGGAGAAAAAGTGGCCTCTCAACCCTCTTCAACCTTCCGTTTCTGCGTCTACTTCATATGAAAGCTCCTTCAAAATCGTATATTTACGATCCGAGGTCTACAACGTTTTAATTGCACGAACTATCCAGATAAAAGAGCAATCACTTTTCTCATATGAAATTTCACTTTCACGAATACAGATTAACTGACGGTTTCCTTTTTGACTGTCGAGTCACATAATTCATTCAACGAACCATCGACTCCCTTTTTCGAACGAATACTTTGGCATGAGAAGGCTACTCCTCGTTACCAGTTACGTTTGTTTGTTTGCATTCGTGTAAATTCGTCGTTATCATCGCCTTTATCCCAATAAGATCATTTCATCGGTGTATTTTAAGGTTTTCTACTGCTGTCAGTAAAACACGAATCTATGTGCTTTGAACAATTTGTAATATCATGATTTTGTTTCTTAATTTCTGCAATTGTGGCTTTTTCAACGCCGTGTATTTTTACTTTGTTCTTCTTGTTTCAATTTTTTCTTTTATGCTTCCCAATTTTTTAATTGTGTCGTATTTTATTTCGGTACTTAGAACGCTGTTAGTTTCATACTAAATCCTAATCTTCAGAATTCATTCGATCGAATACAGGAAAGAGTACATAGTGTGTTATACTAATAAAATGTCTGTATATTTGAAATAGAAAAAGGCAGTTGTTACTGGGAAATATTATGTTCGGAGAAATGTATTTTAGAAATGTATTATGTATTTGGATTAGGGTAGCGCTACTGTGAGTGCTTAAATAGTTTTGTAATTTAGAAAACGCAATAGCACCTTGATAGTCCGAACTAAATAGAAAATATAGTAGAACATTCGAGGGTTTAGATCTTCGAGTTACGCAATTTTCGAATAAGAAACATTCAACGAACGAAAATTTATGTTGCAGAGACTTTACACATATGTGAGGTTTTTCGATTCATAAATATTGAAAGACGCAGAGACGTGTAAGAAACCTAACGGTAGACATTACATACACGCTTCTGAGTGGACTAACAAAAAACAATCGGTTTGCATGTGAGTAGCAAAGACGCGACAAAGGACAATAGTTTCGGTGGAAGAAAGGGGGACACGATGCTTCGAGTTTCAGAGACAGCGGTGATAAAACTTCAACTTATAACTTCGATTTGTAGAGGTCGAGCTTCTCCGAATTCGAGTTGCAGAGATAAAATAACGCATCTAAACGCGGAGAAAATAAATCGAGATGAAGGAAGTTTATATTTAGATTTACAGAAGATTTTACAACGGAGCGGAAGAGAAAAAACGAAATTGTTGTTGTATAGAGGATTCCAAATTATAGATATTCCAGTTACTGACATTCTACTGTACACATGTAGAAATATCTAAGCATTCGTTTCTATATAACACCATATGAAAGCACTTTCTACTAACAAAAATGAGTTTTTTGGAGGGGAAAAAGTAGCTTACGTTAGACGAGAAATCCAAGAAACTTTTTTAACAGGACCAACGGGAAGACGTATCCTACGAGATACAAGAGGAATCATCTGGATTGGTCGAGACATTTCGAAGAAATCAGGGAACATACATACAAAAAGGAAAAAGAAAAAGAGTATACTCGTCGAATTGAAATATCTTCTTTCTTTTTCGAAGTCGATATAAAAAGCATTGCCCATTAATATCGTTAATAGATGTTCCTATCCTGAAATCATTATTGGAAATGGTGCAAGTCTTTCGAATAATACTGTGTATCAAAGGGTGCCATGTGATCACGCTGAAACCTAGTTTCCATTCTTATTCCGGTCCAGTTTCGAATTATAAACCGCAATACTTTTTCACCTCCTTCTCCTCGCAACTGTCTCCCCTTTTATCGTTGCACACTGTCGCGTACCTGGTTCTCAATCCCTTTGCTTCAGTACACCACCATCTCTCTGTCTGTCTATCTTTCCTTCTTTCACAGACTTTTCCGCTTATTTCACGCGGGACGGGTACGTACACATGTTCCAGCGATATCAAGAACGTGCTATCCGACGACCGCTCGTCGGATATCGACTTTTCTTCCGTATTCCACCGAGAGACGAACGACTCTCGTCGACGAGTAACGTCGCGATTATATTTTCTCGCCTGGAATAACGGCTCGTACGATTGTCTACCACACTTTTCCATTGGCCAACGTGGCCAATAACCAATCGTTGACGGCAACTTTGTTTCTATACTGCGTTCTATATATTTCAGTTATTATATTATATTATATTACAGTTATATGTTGTTCAGTAGTCTATGGTTTACATTTACACTTTTAAAAGTAAAATAGATTATGCAAAAAAAAAAAAAAAAATCAAGCGGATCGTGTCGCAATTGAGAGAACTGTCTCACGCGACCATTGTTCCAACTAGATAGAATCAGCGAGGGAAATAGAGCAGGAAATTCTTGCGGTTCTTTGAAATATTTATCAGGACAGCCTGGTTGTAAGCAAAGATCACGAGAGAAGGGCTGGACTGTGCCGTGTTGGACGAGAAAGTCCAGAGATTTCAGTATTGCCAAGAAAATCCAGCGAGGATCTCGTTTGTTCAGAGAAAAATTCCTAACGACTTTGAATCTCTTCCGCGGAAGAACTTCTAACAGGTGGAACAAAATGGGGGATCTTTAACCCTCGATGGTGTAGCCGTGACACGGCTGGCGAATACCGGATCCTTTCCACCAGAATCTCAACTTTCCTTCTAACGTTCTATACTAAGAGTTCAAACTTAACTTTTATCGTATTATTTTTCAGAATTTCCTTCTTTTCCTTTCTTTAAATAACGTAATTCGTATTGCTTCTAGAGAATAGTTTTCTTTACCGAACGGAATTTGAAAATGGTTCTGTAATAGTTGTGGAGAGACGTAATTCAGCAATTACATTTCTTCCTTTCGAGCTTCTCTTCTTATTCGACGTATCTGCGCCAAAGGAAATAAAAACGAGAAACGAGTTTTTCTCCGAGAACATCGCTAATTTCCCGAAGATTGAAATTGCATAAAAATGCATAAAAAAGCGCATCAAAAATGCAACGGAAAAGTTTCCTCGTAAAAATATTTGTTTCCAGCGAAGTTACACGCGCGACAAGTAATTCTCTGAGGAATATCACAACGAATATAATTACGACGTAACAACCAGGCGAAGATAAAATAATTTTGATATCGTCGCGTTAAATTTATTTCAGTGATTAAAACGCGACTGATGAAAGAATTTAAGGCGCACTTAGCAGACATTAAACTTAATACCGTGCTGATTTCGCTGTAGATTCGAGGAAATGCATTTGACGAATGGGGAACGCTTTATGGTATTATTGCCTTACGACATGAGCGTTCTCTGACTTCCAAGAAATCGACAGCTACATAATTGCATGCAACTTTATACCAAGCAGAAAATAATTTCACGTACGATTCTATCTTACTATTAGGTTACTAAGGGGTTTCGTAGCGAAAATGAAGAAAGATTCGACTAGAATTAGGCTTTTAGCATTCTATAACTTGACGAGTCTTTCTCAAAAATGATATTAGCGATATTATTTTCCTATTTCTTCTTTAAACATTTATTACTTCTATCTCTTCTCGAAAAAGAATTCTATGAAATGTACATTACCATTCCGAAACCTTGTATACGCATATTCAATATATCAAGTTACAGTATCGTCAAATTATATTCGACATCGATCATTTTCAATTCGCCTATGTCAATCCAATTCGATCATTCTGTTTCGCGATTGTTTAACTGACCTTCAAAATATTTGAAAAATCATTCGATTTATATTCCAGAACGCTTCAGTAACTATCATTCCGCGAGTCACGAAACATAGTTTACGTCGTGTTGGAACTCCGCGGGCATCAGTTTATGCATTGTATCTCCGATAAACTGGTTCTACCTGTTCGAAATAACAAATTAAATCCTTTCATGTTGATTGTTCGCGCGATCTAAGAAACGAGCAGCCGATGCGATGGAGTACTTTCACAGACGATGTTTCGAATAATTTCAGGTTTATTAGGCTCTCGCCTCTATCCTTTCGAGAACCAATCTCTGGCAGTTTGTTTGATCGAGGTCGAACGATATGCACGAACCGACGATGGATCACGAAAGTCACGCTTGTGATACTTGTGTTTCGTGAGACGAACACGAATTTTGAAAATCAACAAGACGAGCAATTTATCGGGACGAGCCACTACATTTTTTACATCGAATGCCAAATGCCATTTGCTTCAATTGTTATTGTTCAATATTTTGAATCGTGTTTTCATCTATTTCTATTAATTTGCTAATTGGATCATCCCTTAATCTTAAATGTGTGTACGAGGATCGTCCAAAAGGTACTACCTGTTTACGTACAGAAGCAACGTGTAAAACGATGGAATGTACTTATAAAAGGTCACCTACCTTCTTTCGTATATTGATATAAATCATGCCAAATTTTGTATTTAAAAATATTTAATATCGTCATAGTATGGCGCGTCTAAAATGGCGATGCAATTTGAAAATCCCGCCGACGATTTACGATTTTCGAGCGCTGAAAATATTCTTGCGAAAGGAATTCACGACCGAATTACAGCAGTTTACGATACTAAAATCATTGGAATGACGATAGGTGCGAGAATTCGATAGGTTAATAGAGAAACTGTATGTGATCGTAAGTGTTCGGGCCCAAGAACGTGTCTGCGACTTTGTTGCAAATACTAGACGCATCGAACGAGCCAGATTACCATTTTCTATTTTCTTTTTTTTTTTCTTCTCGAAACTTAAAGAGTCGTTTGGTCAATAACGCTTCACAAGAAACGACGATTTAAAGGAAAGCGTAAGACGATAGTTATGTGAACTGGCGGCGGAATTGCACGACGAAGGTATATAAAAACTAGTACAACGTTATGATAAGTGTTCAAATATAGGTGGTGGCTGTAATGAAAAATAACTTAGTATATATACTAAAGTAAGAAATGAAGAAAACCTTTTAGGATGCATTTGTATCGTTATTTTAAAAAGAGTATTACTTCCTGGACGATCCTCGTATAAAGTTTCATAGCAAGAAAAAATATTAGTTGTTATTCCTTGATTCTCAGATACGCTCATCATCATTTTCAATCCAAGTATATTTTTCTGCTATTGATAAGTTACTTTGGTTTGAGAGAGATACGAAGAAATTGTTGTTGATATGGTTGATTTTTGGTTTCAATTTTATGCTAAAGATTTTCTTCAGATATTAAGAGTCCTTTCATACGTCGAAATGGAAGCATACTAAGAAATGAAAATTCGATGATACCAGTTGTGCGACGTATTAGAGACGTTAATATGTACGTGGGAATTATTCAAATAAATACTTTCTTATATTGCGAATATAAATATCTCGCAGAAAGTTTGTGCATTTATAGATCTAATTCTGTCGCCACTGGACACTAAAAATTATAAACTCGAGTGGAAAATAAGATACATAAAAGCGGCAAACATCATGTAATTATGTTTCTTTTACGTCGCGCGGCTTCCATCGCGGTTTTCGTGTTTTATCTCGCGACCCGAAAGTCGACAAGACTTTCTTATACGCGTTTGCTGGAACAGATAGCACAGCGAAATAAATTGCGATTGTTCGATCGTACGTAAGCACAAAGTACGCTCTCCCGATATATCCCTTTTCTCGCCTGTACAAAGACATTGATAAAGTCTCTTCACCGATCGCGCGAAAGTATTTGACTTTTCGCCCGAACGATCGGTACTTTGTCGGAGCAGCGACATACGAGTTACGGCTACGATATATTTTCTCAATAGAAAAATTTCATTCCATCTAGAAAATCGATCCGTCGAATAGAAGTGTTGGAGCACGCGAGAAGTTTTGAATATTTCATCATTAATCCGTTAACTTATACGATAGTTGCAACAATTCAAAAACTGTTTTAATATTAAATCATGGATTATAGTTCTTTAGCCAATATCGTTCATATGGCAGCTTCTGGAAATTTACTCGAAGAACTTAACCCCTGGAAAGTGCGAAATATAATCGTTTCTCGAATACTAATAACGGAAAAGCTACAAATTTTAAGTTGTATCGTGGTTATAGCGAATAAACGACATACTATACTGTACGCACGCAAGACATTCACTGTAACAATAAAACAACAGGTTCGAGAAATTGCCTGGAGTATAGGTAATATGTTTCACTCGAAACGAGTGACGTCGAACAATCCTTTTAAATCTTTTTACATCAGTTTGATATACATTGTACGGGTTTACGAGACGTTAAATAAGTTAGTAAGCCCCGAGGCAACGTCGATTTGCGAGGATAAAAAACTTTATTCGCGAAAGCCGCAGACGAATCGCTGGTACGCACGCGACAACGAACACTGACGAGGGCTTTTTTCCAAACGTAATGTATAAATCAGAAGGAAAAGAGGTTTTGTCACTGGTACCGAGAACTGTGTGTTTCACTCGATGGACGCGAATACGTGTCAGCGAATATAGTTAATTTTTGTTCGTGATGGAACGTTGAAAACGCTTAAAAATGTTTGCCCAACAATGGAAGACTATGTTTTTATTTTGTGCCAGGTCTTGGAATCCTTGTTTCGTCGGAATTTCGAATAAAATTATTAACTACTATATTAATATATAATTACTATAAATTTAATTAATATTCTTCGAGTTTTTAGGATTTCTGATAAAATATTGTTCATGTGCAACATAGATTGGAGTTTTGTAAGTAACATTCAAATGAATGTAATTCAAAAATATAGTGGAATTTTTATATTCTCGTTCCTGACAGCGGTTGTTTTACTCTAAAAGAACAAATAAAATACGAGAAAGTTCTGGTTTCTGCGTATATACATAATCGTTTAACAGGGAAATTAAAAATAGGTAGAAGCGCGAAATAGCCTCATAATCAGAGAATGGCGAAATTTCGTGACGCTTGTGGAAAGAGAAGGGAGAAAAGAGAAAGACCACGATATTTTAATTTATTTTTAAACGAGGCCAGCAGCTGTTAAATGCAACGAACAGCGTCGAGTTTATGACACGGACGTGATTTCTTCGTTATTTTTTACAATATCCATAACAATCTTCATGCTCCATATCTAACAACATACATGTTCTTTTTACTTTACCATTCGGTGTATTCAAATTCAATAACTGAAACTTCTTTCTCAGAAACATATGAGAAAGTATAAATGGCTATTAAAACGAACATTAATCCATTGGAATAACCTCATCCGTCTACTTTTAAAACTCGTATAAAAGGATATATGAGATGAATATGCATCGCTTCAAAAAGAAGGAACAGAACACTTTCATACTTAATTTTTTTCAGACGATCTTTTCAAATGAAGATAATCATTCGAATTGATGCGTATGTACTCGTACGAAGAATACGTACAATAGTTGCTCAGAATCAATCATAAATCGATCGGTCATGTTCAAGGCTATTCAGCCATGTATCATACAAATTCATATGTTCTCCATATTCAAAACAGTTGCTCAATATTCATCTTCCAGCCTCAGGCTGCATGAAAGTCGCGTACCTATCACTGACATATTAAATTTCGTCTAGTTTCGCGACCTCACGATCATCACATCGCATCTAACTTTTAGATTATGCGAGCATCAGAAACCAGAACTCCCACATTGAATCAAGTTGCCTTCATAATGATATTAAAACATCAGAATACATTATATTTTAATTAACATTAAAACGGTATATCAGCATCTCATCAGACCAAGCTGTCAATTTCTTTTTACAAATTTCTCACTTTCATTGTAATTAACCAATTGTTTAATAATTATTTAGTTATTTAATTAACTTCCAATCTCCAAAAAAAAAAAAACAAAAAATCCGCCCATTCCTATCCCACCACAACCCAACCCCACTGTACCACGCAAAGGATCGAATTTTATCATCTACAGAGCGTAACAAAAAAATTCTGCAAGTTCACAGATAGCGTTTCGTTGGGAAATTTCCACGGCGAGGGAAGAAACATCGACGAAACTTTTCGAGACACACGCGCCCACGGATCAAGACGCGTCGCCATTATCCAGAAGCTACTTCTATTAAGCAAAACAACTTCGTCTTTGTCTCGGACGCGTTCTTGCGAGGCCCCTCCGCCTCCACCTGGTCTGGAAAAATGACGAGGCCAGGCGGAAGGGAAGCACGCGGCGAAAAACACGCTGGAGACGCCGCGTTAGTCGCGTCGCGACGCCGAACAGAGAACAAGGGGACGATTCAACGTGTCGAAAACTTTGTTCGCCGCTTTTCCGGCGCCCGCGCCGCCAGAAATTCCTGGCGTCCCATCGAAAATTAGGAAAACGACGGTAAAATGTTGGCGGTGCTCCGCTGGCTATTTGTCTCGCGGCATGCGTCAACATCCGTGTAATTCGGTTAATTTCGATGTAATTACGCGAGCAACGAAGACAGAGAGAAAGGAAAAAGTCTGAAAAACAAGGAGTTGAATAAGAAGAACCTGGACGGTGGAAACTTGTAACCGGAGACTGGTAGATACAGTTACTTTGTAAACATTTTAAGATAGGACAGAGTTTTCGATTCATTTTAGTGTTTTTTTTTTGGTTTAACAAAATTGATCTTTGAAATGGACGTCTTGTATGATTAATTTCTAATTGTAAATACTTTTCTGTCTTTCAAAGCACGAATTTTCTCTTGATTTATTAATGAATAGATATAATATATAGTATAATACTTTTACTCTTATGTCATATTACTAATTGATTTCTTTAGTTATTTTTCAGAAATTATCATTTTGAAAGAAAGGAATTCGTTAGTATTCAATTTTTCTTTCGCATTTCTTTTATGAATAATATATGTTTCGTTATTCTCACAATAACGTTCGTGTAACGTCACGTTACTTTGCTGAAATCGTTTTCCTTACTCACTTTTCGTAATATTCATACAGCTTTAAATCACTTCCAGGCATACTGTGATCATATTCCGTGAAAAATACATGTAACATACCTGAAACAGACAAAGTAATTGTTAATACACATTTACATTTAATATGGCTTTAAACTAATTCAAATACATATGTAACATTACACGCGCATAGTACGGTAAAAATTTTATCAAGGAATAATTCTAATATTTCAAAGTGTACCTTATGTTAAAAATTTGTTGATCGAGCCATCTTAATTCTAATTAAATGTCAATGTTTGTATCGAATTCATTTCATTCGCCAATTTCTATAAATCACATAAATGAATATAGCAATATAAAAATTAGCTCAACTTTTCAATTCACTTATTGCCTTAAATATCATCTTTCGAACGAAATTTAGTTTACCAAAATGAGCATGAGTTATTAACATTAAATTTATCGTTTCTCGCAACTGTAGCGTTTGAAACGTCATTTACAATATATCATTACTTTCTCTTTAAAAGATTTCTTTCCTTCCTCTAAGATCGTAATAAACCTCTTATCTGTTTCTTTGTCCTTGATAAAACCATGATTGTTTGAGAATTAGTCGGCACGCCACGTTAAATTATCAAAGTCCGAAAGAATTTGAATTCAAACACGGCTCTTTCCTGAAGCAACTCGCGTCAGCCTCCTCTTAGCATGCAAAAAAATCCCTAAGTTCTTCAGGTTTTAATTCGAATTTAGACTTTTCACGGTCTGGTAAATGAATAAATTAAGAGTATCACGGTAAGCTTGGTTAGGGTTAAGCCCTATTTCGATAGGAGAATTGTGAAAACGTGTCACGAATTTAATTTCCACTATTATTTCTAATAAAATACGTTATCTATCTACATCTATCTACAGTTATTACGTTTTTATGTATTCGTCCGATCGGAGTAAAAAAATTGTTAAACAATCTTTGAAGATTAGAAACGGCAATGGTTTTCCAACAGAAGTTATAACCTTAACGTATCTAAGAAAAAAATCACGAAAATGATATAATACAAAGGTTGTAACTTTTAAGGTTATCATTTCTTTCTATAAAAATGTCCGAAAAAGAAATTCATTTTGATGTTTGAAGAGGCTCATTTTTGTGAAAAAGGGAATCTGCAATTCTGAATAACTAGCGTATGTATTTCATATATGAACATTATAGAGGTAAAACTTCGAACTTTTATTGGGGTCGTCTATACACCGCGTGACCAAGAAGAGTTAAATACATTTCAGCCAATACCAACGTATCTAGAAAATTTCCTTCAAACCATCGCCATCGTTGCAGTTCCACTTTTCATAATGATCAAAGGACCGAAATAGGAACATCGCGCCGACGTATCGAGCGACCGGCACTTTATTAAAAATGTCGTGCAATGGCTGCGAAAAGGTGTAATCGGTGTGATCTCATCCACTATCATTCAACCTCATCCAACCTCCGTCATCCTCTGCTCCATCAAATAACTCAGAATTGCCGATGAACTGTACCACGATCGTAATAGATCAAAGAGTTACGCGACACGTTTCCATCCGTCTCTCTCGCATTTGCTCGCGTTTGTACATTTGCGAACATAATACACGTAGGTATAGAATATCGGCTAGGGTGTGTTGCGTTTGGCCGTATCTAAACAGGGAATGATTATCGTCAACTACATACGTTTATTCGTTCGCGTTTATTCGCGTTTATACGCAGAGATTCGAAACACGAGCAAATTGTACCATTTCTGCGTTCCTTCTCTTCCCTTGAGCTTCGTCGATTCTCATCGTTCCATCGCTCCATCCATCTGTCTTTATTTAGCAGAAAAGTTTTCTTATTCTCATTGGTTAACAAATATTAACAATGCTAATTATAGCAAATATATATATATATTTTTTTACGGTTACAGATATTCAGATACTGAAATTTATGGACTCTCTATAGAGACGTGCTGCGACTAGTTAAGAAATAAAATCTGATTTTTAATCAGAAATCACTTGGTCAACAGTTATACATATCTTCAAACATCCATCATCGGAATAGTACTGTTCATACACTGATACCACTGTCCATACGATATTACGTCAACATATGAAAGGGTAGATAATCATGACCCAGCCAACGCAGTCTATCGATCAACATCGTTACGTCTAATACTCAGCTTTACTAACCAAGCATACCTGGCGCGCAACTCTGTTCTAACCACGATCGACGAAAAATGACACGCATAAATATGTGTTCTAAAAATTTTGACTTCATGCGTCGCACCTGTTGCGCCTTCCTATCGTCCATAATTATTAAGCGAACTGAAAACCATCGATTCTAATCTTCTTAAAATGGGTGATATAAATCTTGTTAGGTGTCGTCGTGTTTATTAACGCTTTCCATCAATCGACTTTTTACATTGAAAACATTGATGCTTATTGCGTTTCATAAATATTAATATAAAATAGAAATATTAGGATTTGGACCTTAAAATACCAAAATGGTACAGAAATGATTAAATTCAATCCTCAATGGCTCTAATCTCAGATGAAATTTGATAATCAATTAATGTAAAACTTAATTCCACGCCTAATAACGGCATTTAAAGAAAAAGGAATTTCAACAAAAAACAAATCTTACTCTAATTTCTTAATTATTACGTAACTCAGCTCTCGGCTTATATCATTGCAATCAATGAACACTGAGCCGATTAGGCACTTCCGATCCAACGATCTAAAAGATGTCTCTATAATTAAGCGGATTAGAATCTATTGATGCGACACGTTCGACATGTCCATATCCAGGGTCCGTTTTGGCCACCGTTTGATTAAACGTCATTCTATGGCTCTTCGTCTATTTGCACGTATTCCAGGGCAAGATACAAGCGTGTGCGCGCTTTTGCCGCGCCGCGCGTCGCCATTTACGCTCACGAGGTTTATATCGCATGTACATAATTGCTATGGTGATTGACTAAACCTGTTAATAGTCACGAATCTGACGAGCCGTATTACCGCAAATTTCCACGTGGAAACGTGATCGTCGACAAATGCTGAACGAGGCCCCACTGCCTTTGACGATACGCCTCTCGATGAAGTGCCAGTTCGACAGTTATCGAATCGAAAACACGCTAATTAAATAGAATCACTCACGAAATAAGAATTTTCAGTATGTACGCCAGCTGTTGATTTTTACTACTTGCGATTCTCAGTGGTCTTATTGCGGTAGTTTTCCGTTGGCAAAGAGGAGAAGGTCTTTTTTTAGAATGTGGAAGTTTTACGGAATTTGGAAGCAAATACGGAATTGAACGTGGATGTGGTTATTAAAGGGGTTAAATGAATATTTTACTGAAGAAAGAAAGGTATGAATATTTGAGAAAAAGAAGTAAAAATTATTATTATTATTATTAGGTAAATTAGAGGTTCGTTGTAGATGCAAAGCTCAATGGTAGAAGCAGCTTGTAAAAAGAAATGTAAAATGTTAAGAAACTCTAAGGAAAGAAAGTAGAAAAGGTAAGAGGAACTAAGAAAAGAAGTAAGGATGTTGTTATGTTAACAACGCAACTTGTGTACAATGGATAATATTTCCTTAAACAAATTGGATTTGTTCATATTTCCAAACACATTTTAGCAAATCATTGAAAATTAATGTTGAAGTATGATTAAATGTATTATTTTATAAAAATCAGTTTATGGAAAGTAGAGAGGATCCACAGCAGAACTTCTATAAATCAGGATGAAACTTTATTACGTGGTAAATCTTGCGACAGCGATTGAGTTTACGATACATCAATCGCCTCCCTGAGACTTGAAGTTCTCAGAAATTGTAGACTTTTCCAAGCTTTAAACCACATAATTAACTCAATATAGAAAAGTTATATATGAATTTTTTAACTACAGGAATAATGGAACAGTCACGTCTTTATCAAATTTTAATACCTGCAACCTAAGTTTAAAATCAGATAATAATTGTTAAGGTGTTTAACGTGACTCTAAGTATTTCTGAGAACCTCATTTTCTGAAGGTATCCCGATACTTATCAGAAATCACGCACGTAATAGTTTTCCGGTTAATTAAAAAATTTTAATTTTCGTTTCGAACGGATATTAAAATTTGACTGAAAAGAAATTTGATGAACAGTATACACCGGAATATAAAAGATTGTTCCGCGTTATGAATTCTGAAATGAAATATAAATGGAAAATATGTCGCACGTGTTGAGAATAATTTCAGCCGTAGTAATTTAAATACTAATATTTTTCGAACTTAAATTAATCAAACAATTATAAACAATTATTTTGCAAAAAGAAGTTTTAACTAATCCAATCGTTATAAACAATTATTTCCTATCTATAGAAAATTCCAGGTTTGGAAAATTAAAAAATATAAATTCTCCAGAAATCGTTATCATGACCAAATATACAAAGATGTTTTATCTGTGATAACTGACGACTGTCAGTTTCTATCTTATTCTATCGTCACATGTACAAGGAAGTCTACCCAAAGATGATGACGTCTTTAGCCTAAGGTAACGTGCACAAATGTGTGTGTTCGATCAAACTCAGTGTAGGTATCCGGCAGTAGAGATGCAAAACCGGAGAAACACGCATCCGATCGTGCACAGCATAAAGACGAGGCCACGTCGTAATCACAGATATGACCAAGGATTAGCGATGAATGAGTCTTTGACCAGCATGCGGCCATCAGAACGTTTAGAACAATGCCATGATCCGGGCATAGATGCATTCTCATCGATCGTTATTGATAAGGCGTGTCGAACTTCGCGCGCTATCTGATACAATGAAAATTAGATGATTCTCGAAATTATAATAGATAATGGATGCTTCTGTAAAATAATTTAGTTGTGGCTAAAAGAATTTGTAAGTTTATTTTGGTGATGATTTTAGCAGACTACGTGTATTTATATGCAAATTCTTATATTTATGAAGATAAATAAAAAAAGATGGGATTTAGATAGAAAATTCTTTTACTATAATTAATATGTAATTTACTATAAGAGAATAATTCTCGATCTTATAACTTCGTCTACGCTAGATTGTAATATTCAGTAGAGAAAGAACAGAAATTGTAAATCCTAAATTAAGGTATGTAAGCATTAGGCTAATAATAATCACCAGACGTCAGTAACTTTTAAGAGATCAATAGAGATTCGAGCAAACGGTATTCGCTGGAAATGCGAAATCGTTTGATGTCGACTAAGTGGAAAACGAAATGCAAACCATGCGGGATAAGGAACGTTGTGCTTAAATGGTCCTGCAAATTTCCGATCTTCCTTTTTATTTTTATTTGCGTTTTAAAGTTTTAATCAAAGGAAAGGAATTAACACGTCGCAATTTAGACGAATGTCCTTTCCTTCGGAAAGCGTTTCCCTGTTAATTGCGGTGTATTTCTCTAACTGCGTGGTCGTCGACAAATCGATATAGTATACTTGATGAAACAAAAACAAAGGCTAAATAATCTCGACCGAACGGCAAACGCAATTTTGCAAATGTGCAAGTTACCTTAACGAGCATCGTAAAACTTTATTCCTCAAAGTACAATATGTATCGACTTTACTATTCTTTATTTGTAAAATTTAAATGCTGTCTGCAAGTTTGTATCTGTTTCTCTATTTTCACTGTTGTATTTCTAAAGTTTGCTTTTTCACGATAAAAAATGTTTTCTATGTTTCCTCCAGTATATATTATTTACCAGTGAAAATGGAATCGATATGTACTGAAAGGAAATGTATTGAACAGCTTTTCGAAACAAGCAACCAACATACCTTGTAAAAATACCTTTAGATTATTTTATAAAAAAACACTGTACCATATAGCAAGATAATAAAAATAGACAAATGAAAATTAGAGAAAATATTTTACCTTTAAAAAATGAAAATCATAAATAACACTAAATCTAGAAGTTCAACCTAACTATCCAATTATTGCTAGTAAATGTTAACTGTTTGGGAAGACAACATACATATACGAAAGGTCTCAACTTAATATTCCCTCATATCGCCATTTGAAACAATGCAACCTCGCACTATCCTTACACTATCCTACACACATCCATGTAAACAGCCAAGCCAACACTCACAATCAGTCCTATTCACCATCCTCAATCGCTTCATGACACAAACTTCCTCCGCCTCGATCTCGAATCATCACTATCGACCTACAATCCTCCCATCTAAACCAACAAAGCGTCAGATTCATCGAGGACGATCATCATCCTATCCTACTGTCGTGGATGAACGATAATCATCAACCGATGCGTGACGATCGACAACCAGGTTTCGTGTCGCCGTCGCGATCGTCTGACTTCCTCTTAAGTTCGTCTCCATCCAGATCACGTGTGCACGCGGTCGCCATTCGTTTTGGGCTATGATCATAAAGAGAATGCATCTTCTGACAAACTAATGTTCTGACAAAACGTAACTAAACTTTATCGTAAGTCGTTAACAATTATGGAAACAAACATTACGATTTTCTAAACGTTTCTTCTATATTTCCAAGACATTAACGCTATGGTGACCGATGTGCGACAGCTATTCCAATGACGAATATGACGCGAGTGCACAATAAATTCTTTCAAATCATTTATTATTGCTAATTCTACCTACTTGCAGAAGGAATCTTATCGCATAAAGCTACTATCCTAAACCTTCTGCACGAGTTTGATCGTTGTAATGTGTTCGTGAGAACGTTGCTTGGTCGGAAAACGCAATTACTGTAACCGTAGTCTTATACTGTTTCTATGTCTAGAAACAAGGATACAGAGAAGAGCCACGGGCCAGATAGGTGGTCGTCGCGCATATCCAGCCTCGTTATGCGGATGGGTACATCGGCTGGTACATGGCCGCTATTATTTGCAAGATCGATAACGGTTACCTGCGGGCGCCACCTGAGGGAAAAAGAGGACATCAGAAGCGTCCGATGCATATCGCCCACTACCAACGGACGACGTAACCTTACAGCTCAGGGCTGTTCTTCCATCACGCTCTTTCCCTCTGTATCCGCGATTTTCCTCTGATTTTTCTTCCTCTCGTCGCACTGTTGCTTCTTTTTCTCCTTTCCTTCTTCGTTTTACGTTCAGTGTCTTTCTGTCAGCGTGCTTTCCTTCGTTCGGCTCCTTCTTTTAACACCTGAAACAGTGTATCGGCACGCCAGGACTTTACTCCCGCTGTGACTCAGAACACATTCGTGAACTGACTTCGTGTAGCGCGTTCATACGCCATGTTTGTCTCCCTTTTCTTTTTCCTCTTGGATCGTGGAATTTGATTAATGGATGGTATCAGAATTCGTGAAATTTGGACGTGTTGTTCTTGTTTTGGTACTTTTACAAGTGATTACGAGGCCGAGAGTATAGCACGCCTTTCGATGATTTTAGCGACGAGCGTTTTCCTATCCGATTCATTGGTTGCGAAAACTAAAAAGTACGTTCAAATTCTAAATAGCTTGTTGTCTATGTCGTTTCACGAAGCAGCAAAGAATTAAAAAAATTAATTCTCTTTATAATCGTTTATATATTTTTATTTACAAGATTGCTAAATCTTGCTCAAAAATTATCAAAGAGCGATATCATATCGGCTGTTTAAAAGCAAATTTCGCCACAGGCTTACAATGTCCAACTTTTCAATGTATCGACAAGTCCTCCAATCATCCATTCCTTTCAAACAAGACGTACACAAGGCGCGCCCATGTACATATTAACAAGACGACTGGTTTTATACTTGGCGATACAAGCCGGTCTAACGAGCCTAGATGCATACATGAAGTCTCAGCTAACTACAAACGACCATAAAACGCCCATCAAATCGGCATGTCCTGAAAGTACAGCAATATCGCATCTACATGACACACGACCGTCCCGCGGAAGTCATTATACGAACAGCCATCGTAAAAGTTCTCGAATCATTTGTTCCGCGAGAGTCTAGTATCCTCATGGTCAACGTTAAATCGCGACAAAGTACTATAGTAAAAGAAGTAACAGACACGATTCACTTACATTCCAATGCTCGAAACTCGGTTACACGTATATGCAACTACAATGCAGCGTAGAAAATGTCGTTAATTGTTAAGTTGTTAGACATAATCAGCTTTGAACCGGTTTTATGACGCGGACGTGACTACCCTGCTATTTTCGACTTTTAAATTTTATAGGCATTTTTGTCGCATTTGGATAATTTATGATCAATTTATATTTGATTTATATTCAATATTCTCGACTCTTATGGAACACTATTTTAGCGTGATAATTCTAAAATCTTAATACTTGACTTTTCATTCTGAAACAGCTCTATAAAATATGAGAAATCTGACGTATCATGTTTTTCACCAGTGGTCTTCGTGTTGTTCGCCCCACGATAATTTCCATTCCTGTTATCCCAATGTCTGACGAAACTAACTGCAGTTTCAAATTAAGCCATCGTTCTCATATCCAACGCGATAAAGTGGTCGTCGCCATACGGCCGAGATAGATCCGTGCTCCTTCTCCTCATACCGGTAATTGTATAAAGTTGAAGAAACGGATGGCGCGGTCTGAACTTCCCAGGGGCGGCAATTTAAAAGGCCGGCACTCGGCTGCGCAGGAAAATTGCATTTGTTCGAAGGAGGTAGCCATGTATATACGTATAGCAGCACATTATCGCGTTATGCCTCACTTTAAACGACTACATTGTACGTTTAGAACCGAAGATTTACGGTCTTGAGGGTGCAACGGCGTCAGCCTAAATGGAAAAAACTGCGTGGATTTAATCTACCTGCGATGACCTCGCTGTGCATTCGTTTCTTCGTCGGTAACAGCGATGTTATTAAAGGGAGCACCCTTAATGCCTTAAAAATGGCCGCAGTGCTGTTGACGCGGACAAATTAACGTTTCGACGCGTCAAATCGCTGTGAAAAGAGTCGTTTCTCAAAAACCGATGAGATATCGATAGGTGAGGTACGAGATGACGCGTTTGTATTTCAAATAGAAAAATTTGGTGGACATATCCTGATTTCATAGAAAAGAATGCTTCGTGCGTTCTTTAATTTCTATACTGAAACGAAATGAAATGAAATGAAAAAGTCATCAATCAGAGAAAAAGACAAGGAAGTAGGTTAATTAACTGTCACTTTGAATGTGACTTTCTCATCAGATAATTCACATACCTCCCATTGTTCCGCTCAAAGTTGTTAATCATGGCGAATACATGACTCATAAAAGGTTATAAAAGATTTATTGAGGTAATCATTTCTAAAATTAACCACTTTCTACGTTTCTATGACTACAGTTTTAAGAAACTAATTATCAGTACACTCTCAACGATGTAAAATACAATTAAACAACTAAAGATCTGCGGAGAGATTGCCTTTGCACATTGGATACTTTCAATGTTTTATATATTTCTGCGCATTATTTTCACTCTATGAGTTTTTACAAAATCATCAACACTCTATCAAACACGCTTGACCCATAATCCTTGCCATCAATAACTCTTGATCACAAAACAAGAAACAAAAAATCAAGTTCTCTGGGTTTTCTCGAGCTCTTAAACCCAAATTCACTCTCAATGACACAAATCAGCCGAGAAAGGCCCTACTTCCCACGCAATTCGTTCTACGAAGCACCACTTCAGCCGAAAATTTATTGACGACTGTAGTCCACGGAGCTTCTTATTCCGCGCATTAAACGACCATCCGCCTATCATTATCGTGGTCGCATTAAGCACGCGCTGGCTCCACCGAAGAGAAATAATTTGCCAAGTTGCATTAACTTTTACGAGCGTCCCGAATAAACGGTAATAAAGGGTGGAAGGGGTGTGAGAAGAGAAACCAGTCGGTTGGAGCACGTAAGTTGCGCGGCGTAACAATAAGAAGATACGAGCCGGAAACGGACATCTCGCAAAGCAAACTTTTCCACGGATAAGAATCTAAAAGTGGCGGAGGCACGGCCTCGTGGCGTACGAAGGAAAATTGCGTCTGGTCGTGGCGAAGATGCCGGTTATCGTGGCATATTATCGCATCGTGCTTCACCTTAAATGACTGCATTACGGCGGTATGCCGCCAAGTTCGCGGCCAACTAACGAAACCCCCGAGCTACGAAAAAAATGAGGAAAAACGAAGTACAAGAAATATGCATAAGACAAGTCCGTGATAGAACAGATAGTTGCTGGTGTAACGGTTTGCAAACATAAGCTTCTAATAGTTACAGGCACCTACTTGTTAGGGCGTCAATAATAATAATCAGCATTAGGCCGGATTTATAACGCGGACCTGATATTTTTGCTATTTTTAAGTTCTACATTTTTCACTGGCATTTTTACGTATTTTGTTTTAGTTTCGTTCATAGCCAGAACTCCCAATTTCTAGTATTATCGAGAAATTTAGAGTTTCTTCCTGCATCTAAAAAGTAGTTGACTATTCACGAAAGATTTTCACTTACATTATGAATGTACATGGAAGACAACTAAACTGCTATTTTGCAGGAAAACCCGATCGAACATTTTCATATCTACGTCGTAATTTGAAATAAGCAGTTAACAATCGATTCGTAACGGGTTCATAATGCCATTAATTTTAGCTTCTTCGTTGGTGAAATCGTATCGTTGGCAATGACTGGGATTTCCATTTCGCTGTGTGACACGGGCAACCACGGTTTACGCTTGAATACCTTTTCGAATCGATTGGCGAAAGAATCCCGGTGCAACCACGTTGCTGAGCGGCTGCATTGTTTGTAATCGATTTCTTCGCGCCGTCTAGACTCATTATTCTATTGGCTCGCGTTAACGCATTATTGGCTCCTGGCTTTTTAACTCTCTATTAATAATTATTTTGGTAAGATGAAATAACTTATCGATCGTTTGTATTATACAAAGAAGCTGCTGTAACTTCGATTCTTTCGTTTTATTCACACGCGAAGTAATAATATTATTCTTTCTTCTTAACGTTTTCGTATAGGATTGAAACAAAGAAAATAATCATCGTTAAACAATACCTGAGAGATAGGATTTTTATATTGTTTGAAGTATTATTAAATACGTCTGAGTAAGCTGGAAACATTTATACCAGCAATTCACACAGCGAGAAAAAATCTACTTGTTCCGTTTTGCAATTCATCTTGCTTCGATTTTTAAACGTTTATTAGTAATTGATATATTCGCTGGAAAACGATGCGTTACGTTTACTTAAGTTTCCCAGCGCGTTTTCGAATGTCCTAATATGTACTTATGAAATGAGTATACAACTCATAGCGCAAACACGTTGCATTCCGCTTTCGGGCAATAATCCAGATCTGATTCGCGTCGCGTATCAAGCAACGATCCTCTCGTATATTATCGTCATGTATCGCGACTATTGCATCCGCGGCGAAACGAGTCCGCGGCCAACCAGTTTATCGACTGTCCAAGCGGAACGTGTAGATTACTATTCCTCAAGACCGAGTCGAGCCGCGAAATTGCATCTAGACCAAACCGAATAACCGATATCCTGCCTCTCTCCAACCCTGAGAATGCCACGGATTTTCTCCTGGTAATTGGATATGAGTTGTCGCTTTGAGACAAAGCTTCTCTCGGCTACACCTCAGTTTCTGATTATTCTGTGTTCGAAGGTTGTAACCTAGGGAACTTTGATCGACGAACGATCAAGCTGTGGCACAGGACTCGTGCTCCTGGCGCCAACGATCGAGACCAGAGAGAGAGCAGCTTTTCAAAGAGAGTGGAGTAGGTTAGGTGTAGTCGATTGTGTGTGGTTAAGCGTGTCTTTCTTGGCCGATTGATTGCATTAAGCGAGGATGGATGGATGATGGAAGGTTTCTTTGTCGTAGCACGTTCAACGTATGCAAAGTGAACTTAGATGCACGACGTAATTATCAGACTGCAAATATTCATCCGATCATTCATATCACTCATTCGTCGCAACAATGACGGGACAGAACATTTGCAGTTTTTCGGTTATTGATATCAAAAAAAAAAAACCCGTTTGCTGTTCGTATCGTTCGTGCATTCAATTGTGCGGCTGAGCTTCCGAAACTTATCGCACGGTCAATAACGAACGAACATTTGAAAATTCATGCGGCTCGACCGGCTGCATATCGATTCGGTGGAATAATGAAACATGCTAGGCATTGTCGCCTGCTGAGAGACGAATGCTCGCGTCGCTGCTGGAATTTTGATAAATGATGCCACGATTGCGACAGCAATTAGCAATCGAAAACACAAATGTAGTTTCAACAGATTGACTGCTCAGTTTCCAGCTACACTGGTCATGGGGAACGAGCGACTCATAGATATTTTCGACACGCTTCAATTTCTGCTCCTATGATTATATATGACAAATTGTATGGTTTTGTCACTGGTGTATGATCCTTTCATCTACCAGTTTCATTTGTCATAATTTGTCCGAGGTTCGTAGATTGAAGCTTTGTTACGACAGAATTAGGACAGAGATTCAAAATGTTATATGTTACAGTAAACAACACTATAATTTAGTACTTTTCAATTTAATACAATACGGTTATATAGAATAGAATTTTATAACTTATAAACTATAATTAAAGAGTTAGAAAGCTTGAGTTTCAATTTTGTGAAAAATTGTATTATATGACAATAGTAATATTGATATTATTTTGATAATTTTTTATTTAGCTGTAATATTAATCTTCATAGAGGGATTATTTATTGCATATGATACAATATAGTTTATCCTTATGAAACGAAGTACACGTTACAGATATATTATTGTCCTAAATTACTCAATTACGATTATTCAGAAATGAATAAACTAAACGACATTATAATTTTCCAATACATATTCTTCAGATAGATTGATTCAATAAAGAATAAATTAATAACATTTGGACAGAATTATTTATTACATACGTATATGAGTATAAGGAGGGATTATTTGATTAAGAAACAAATCTTGTTAAATGAACATCAGAAATTCTTAAGTGATCGTGAAGAAAAAAAAATTGAAAAATCTAGTTAGAGAATTGGTAAGCTGTTTCTTCTGCAATTAATAACAACGTTATGATTAGTCGCCGATCTTATCAGCATTGGTACAGAAGCTTTTGGCCTCGATATTGGATTTTGTTTGGAGAACGCGCATGTTCTGATCGTGTTCCCGAATATCTTCGCCACGTTTGGATACAAATTGAATAGAAATTCGAACGGAAATGATTTACATGCGGCGTGTTGCATTTTACTCCAATATCCACGTCGATAACGTAGAAAGGAATATTTCGAGAAAGGATTATGATTCTCTAGGCACGCAATGTGTTTGTTATTGGATATTTCTAATACAGCTTTTATTTTTGCTGTAGTTCTTTGCATTAAATTGTTGACTGATATTTAGTTCTTAAATTAGATTTTTATACGACGATTTCTATAGGTTCGTTAGAATAAATTTGCAATATGTATTTTTGTAAGAGTCTATTTTACACCATAGTTTGAGAAACAGAAATATTCTGTCTAGAATTCAAAATGAAATACGTAATATACTTCTTCCCTGTTATTTATAAGTATTTTGTAATAATGTTCTGTTCTTTCGAAATATCGGTATCTTTTTTGCCTATAAACATTAACTATGATATAGGCACTTTCAACGGTTTCTAAACGTAGCTATAACATCATTATCATCATCATTATATATTATTATTATTATTACCATCTTCCTCCTATCTTATCGACATTCATTAAACCAGCTACATATATGAGATTAAGCTAACAGTAACATCCACTTACTTAATCATTATAAATAACTTAATAACTGTCTAGATACTTTAGCTTTACTATGTCTTAATAATCGTTTACTTAATGTTTCTCGCTCTTTCAGTTTCTACAACAAACATATAATAAAGTACAGTTAATTAAAAAAGAGGTATCTATTGCAACATATATGATGTTCAAAAACGTTTGGATACCAGTTTCTTTTCAAGATAGTGCAATTTAATTACAAAATTACTGGCAAAAGGATCTATGATAATTTTATTTTACATTTGCAGTATATTACCGTTATTTAACCTGATCTTTACAAAACTTGTACGAAAGACACAGGCAAGAAGTGATGTACACCAGAAGTTTGTAAAAGCTATTCGAAAAAATTCATTAGCGAAAAGGACAGGACAATTTTTCATGGAAATTAATATTCGCGAAATTATACATGATAAAACATTATAGTTACATTTCTCTTAACCTTCGTCACGAATTTTTCTGAACAACGTAATAAAAAAAGAAAGCAGGCGTAAAAAGGGGGTGGAATTTTCTGCTAATTCTTCTTTCGTCCTACGCAATCAATTCGTTGAACGAGCCACAATTCGATGCTACGTGACCTCTGCAACCGTCGAGATTGATCGCCTCGACCATTCGTTCGTAATAGATTCACCCGACTTTTCGACATCGACTTTCATGGCAATTGTATTATTCTTTTTTTTTTTCTTTCTTTCTTTCTTTACTTCTTCGTTTTATTGTCGCGGTCATCGAGACGCATTTCGTAGGTGATACGAGATCGTGGTCGGATTTTCGAACGAGCATCGTTTCCTTTACTGCACGTGATCCTGTATTATGTCGACGAGCGTGTGCACGTTCCAGAATCGGCAAGATCTCTTGATCTGCCGCTCGTTTTGTAGGAAACGGATTATCGACGAATACGTTTGGAGAAAAAAGCCCTCGAATTGATAAGAGTTCGCTGATAAACTCGAGAACTTTACCGTTTCTCGAAACCTTAGAATGGTCGTGAAATCTTAGGATTCTTTATTTTCGTTCCTTTCACGAGTACAATTGTCAAGATACTTGGCTATTACTGTAGAAGTTCGGAAAAATAAAACTTCAGTGTGTCGATTTCTGATTTACCTTTTCAAGGAAGTTTCAAGTTCAAATGGTAATTTCAAATTTTACTTATTAATTTACTATATAATTTCGTGGTTTACCTTCAATTGAGTTCAACTTTAGAGGATTAAATAAATTTGTGTTAGAGAACTCGTTATTTAATCTCGAATTTGAAGAAAGAGGATACGATAGAATAAATGCAGAAGGTAATAAATAATTCAAGCATACCTTCATCTGCAGTTTCTTTGGAAGTTCTTGAATATTTTAATGAAGTATTTAGGTCATTTTTATTTTAGAGAGTATAATTGTATATGCATGTTTGTAACTTTTGATGTTTCGATATTATTCATAACTATTGTCTTCTCTTATATTTAAGAATATTTCTTATTACAAGATTAAAATATTTAAAAAACCGTGTTTACCAAATAAAATAAACAATCGCATTATCGCAATATTCAATCTGCTTGCTGTTTTTCCAAGTTAAATGAAACGAGGTAGTGTTTCAAACTTATTTTTCTATAATTTAGCAATACAAAAATTGCCAATCCGAGGTAGTTTTGTCGTATTTGGATAAATCTCGCATTCAAGGTTTTAAAGCTAACATGATAAAGATTACTATATCGTTGATACGAATACCGTTCGATATTATCTTTTTCTCACACTAGATATTACCTGCACAAAAGAGCCAACAGCGGTCCCATTGTTGAAGAAAATTATGCATCTGAAGCATATTGAATAAAACAACGTAACACGGAATCACGAGGATAGCAGCAGCAACTGTAGAATTTGCTTTGGATTCGTCGCGAAGATAATTACGTTTTATCTGCTTAATTCCTCGAAGAGGATTGGCCGATGTATAAATTGAATAGCACCGTTATAAACGCTTCGAGTCCGGTTGAAGTTAGTTTCGCACGGCGAATATATTACGGCCGGGGAATCACATTGTCGACCATACCTTTCGTGTTTCACATTTCCAAATAGGTTTAATATCATATCCGGTGGAACACTCTTGCGACACATAATTCAGGGGCGCAAAGTTTCGAAGCTGACGTTGCACGCGTACTCTGCAGATACATTCTTAGAACTGTAACGCGTCCGCGCTGTTCATTAGCCGCCCCAATCTGCATGCTGGTTAATTAAATTCGAGCGTGTATCGCGCCTTTCCAACGCGTAGGCTGTGTACAAATGTTAAAGGGCTCAACGAGCGTAATATTTAGAATGGAAATAAAACGAAAATGAATAAATAACATGGAAATAGAAAAGTTGTTGGTATGTATTCGAATATATGTAGGAACCTTTTATGAACAGGTGTATATTATGTGTCTTATATATAATATGCCATGAAACATTTGTATGTGTAAATGAAAAATTTTGAAAATTATCAGTGTAGTGAGGCTCAATTATCATTATTATACTACGGTCAAAATAAATCTGAATATGTACATACGTAGAAGCTAAGAGGTATTTAGACTAAGTATACATTTCGCAGGAACGATAAAAATATTTAAACGGTCAATTAGCGCTCATTATGTGTTTTAAAATAGCTATCCATGCTAGGTTATACTAATGATAGGTTCTCAGCGAATATCTTGTTATTTCTATCCTATGTACATATTCGGCTATCCAATTTGACCAATGTAACCTTGGCAGTCGTGTCCCATTATAATAGCAATGAAATATCAACAAATTTCATATAACACGTATGTATAACAGAAAAGTCTTGACAAGTTCTGGTATGTTAGATAAATTATGGTAGGTATTCAAATAATTGAAATTCTTACCGATGATAGCAGTTAAAAGCTAACAGAAAAAATGAACAAAGATAAAAAGCAAACTCCTGGAATATTCATCCATTAAGGCCAATATAGCCACATATAAAAAAAGATCACGAATTCAGAATACCACTTGCGGCGAACAAAGCATTCACGTCGATTTTAATCCACGGCGTTAGGAAGCAACAAAACCTCTATGCCGATGGCTCCGGACAAAATTGTGCCCAGGTAGAGGAGGTACACGCGAATTATTAAATTCATTATTCCAACAGCTGTAGAGGGTCGGCGGCATCCATACGCTCGTCACGCGTTCGCACGCGTGTTGGCTTATTATCTCGCTGTAGGCAATCCGTTCTGAAATAAGCGTGTACGTGAGCCTGTACATGCGCGGGCAAACATTCATGTCCATGTCAACGGGGGACCAGAGCGGACCAGGATGCACGTGCGCTTAACGTCGCCGGTTTACATCGTCATTCTGATAAATCCAGCTTCGACGCACAGAATTTCGACCCTCGTGCGTTAGGATTTCATGCCCAGAGCAAGAAAGACAGAGATAGTTCGATTATAGTTCGATTGGGACATGTCGGGCTTCGAGTGGATGAGACGATTTTTGACCCGTTTTTTTTTTCTTTTTTTTTTTCTTTATTGGAACACCTGGTGTTGTAGTGAATAGAATAATTAAACAGGAGCACTGTAGAATCAGTCAAAATGACTGATACCAGATTTCTTGCTTTTACAACTTTTGCAAATATGCAAATGTAGCTTTTTATTCAAGCAGAAACACGATTATTGGTCTGCAAATATCTATGTGTATATATATATATATATATATATATATATATATATATATATATATATATATATGTATTTTTATGAATGTAATTAACAGAACAGGGCACTTTGTTGTCTCCTGAATATTATAGACTGTTGGATGTTTTACATATTTCTGTATAGTATAAGATTTTTGTTTATTAATAACGTATAAGCTTGTGTGCGATTTACCACATGAGTATTTGGCGCATAGGTCAACTTTTACACTGTACGCGTAAAGATTTATTTCTGCTTGTGTTATCAGGACGAGTAATTTTCCTATGAAGATTACTGTGCATAGTATAAACACTCTGTGTCTTCAAATTGTCCGTGAATGCATAAATTTGATTACTGACTTATTAATGATTACTCACTTATTAATTCTACAACAATGTATTATTACGTATTATTACAACGTATTACGTATTATTACTCACTCATTAATTGTATAAAATATACAGTCACGCGACCATTCCAATCTAAACGTCAATCCACTTCATGCAAACAATGATTCTTTTATTTCAAACGCAGCCATTTCTACTAGCAACACGGTTAAGCTGCCCATAACAACCATCAGAGTAAGCCATATTTTTTCACTCGAAATTGCAGACTACGCTACATCAATTCCGTGCGCTCCATACACTTGTAACAATCGCATAAATGTTTAACGCTTTACAAGCCAACGATTCTGTTCAAAAAAAAAAAAAAAAAAAAAAAAAAAAAAAAAAAAAAAAAAAAAAAAAAAAAAAAAAAAAAAAAAAAAAAAAAAAGAAAAAACGGGGAGAAGGGAAGAAAGAAGGAACGAAAGAAGAAAGAAAACAGGTGAAAAACCGTGGAAACACTGGAAGAACATAAACCCAGGAAACGCTAGAAGCAGCTTCTACAAAATTCATTCGCCAGGACATTCCAATACTGTAGCTCCGCACGTAGCGAATTAGATCCCAGCCAGGTTGTATCGGCTGGTAAAAATTTGATACGAACAAGTGGAATCGACGAAAAACACTATAAAACCAAATAGTTCCCGATACAAACTCGATTTGCATATATCTGTAAGCGGATGCCCGTCGCTTCCTGTCGAATTTTTGTTGTTCCATACATACACAAGCCGAGAGATATTCAGAGAGGATTCGCGATAAACGTTTGCTTTCAGTCGAGAGATTTAAGAGCACCGGAAACTAACAAATAAGTCAGCAACTAATGCCCGCTAAAAACCCGAATACCAAGAAAAAAAAGACGGGTTTCGTTGACAAATTGGTTCCATCTATCGAACGCAACGTCCAACCTGCCGTATCACCAGACCTTTCTTTCTGTTCTGAATTTTATACGATTCCCGTAAAAATCGTATAAATCTAGAGACAACGGTTATCGTGGCCTCCGGGCTGATATCGTTCAACTTTTAGGCAGACATTAGGGCGCGTCACGTGACCGAGATAGGATGATTCTTACGGTGAAAAAATCCCCGGTGATTGGAAGCACTCTGTTTCTAAGCTGTCGACCTGATCCTGGTGTTATCGTCGTACGTTCGTCTTCCTGAAGTCCGAAATCCCCTCCGGGGAGGACAACCGTGAAACGTTAAAAGGATCGGTTCCCGTTCATCGCCAGTCTCGAGTAATAAAATAGATTAGATCGAAAATAAATCCGCATACTTTTAGCGGACTTGAACCGGAGATAACCGAGCTACGATTGCCGGTCAATTTTTATTTTAACGACACGTTCAATCCTTTACCTTTACGCGCGCTGTGCACGAATACGTATCTATGTGCGTTAAGGACAATTTAACGCAATCGTTGGTGCTAAAATATTATTTCTTTTTCAAAACTGTATATATTTCTTACATCATTAGTTTAGCTAATAACTAGCGTTTTAATTTTGCCGACTGTCTTTGTCTTGTCTTTTTAAGTCCTTTTTTGTCAAGACATATCGACTCAAAGATCTAAAAATTACGTCAGCAGACATTGTTTTGAAAACCTAATCTTATTGCGGACCTCTAATTGTTATATCTCAATTTCGCTCTTATTTCAGCGAGTAAAAGAATTTTTACAACGTTATTTATTGTGTTTATTGTATTTATTACATACATTGATCTATATAATATGTTGGATATTTGTGTACATGAATATTTAAGTATTTTCGTATTTCAACAAGTTACTTACTTTATTCGTCACTCGGGTGGAACAAAAGTGTGGAAGATTTATTTGATTCGATGGACGATGTTATTACGACCTTTGAATTTTTCGACGTATCGCAGAGCAATTTTTAATAGCCCGGAAGTAAAAAAAAAATCGGGAATTCAAAGGTGCATCATTCAAACGTACACACTCGATTGAAAGCGACAACATTTTTCATAAATCCAATTCTAACTTCGATACAGTGAAATCGAGAAACGAAAAAAAAAAGAATGAAAAAGGAGAGAGAAGGAAAAAAAATTTGAAAACTATCGCATTCATTCGGTGGAGAGGCCTTTCGAAAACCGAAGTGAATTAGCAATTGCGACCGGTTTCGATCGATCATCGCGACGGAATCAAACAGCGGCCCGTTGTTTGTCAACAAACACAAAAATATGATATCGAGTCGTTTGCTACCTTTATTGTCGTCGCACAAACAATAGGGAGATTTTATAAAATAGGAATGGCGAACCTACTGAAACGAGAGATATCGATTTCCGACTGTCGAAATGTTGCTTTGCTGCGGGCTTCCATTGATCCAATACAATCACCGCTCCAGCTATAAAGATGGATTCGCTTTAAGTCAGTCAGAGTTCCAAAATATACAATAATAATTATTCCGTTGATGAAAAATTAATATTGACCCTATTGCACACACGTTCTGTTGCTTTATTTTTTGCAAAATGCTTAAGTTACTTCTTCCGTTTATCTATTTGTTATTTGTTATATCAATGTATGCTTGCATATATTAATATGTATGAATAATATGTAACATGCGAAAATATTATAATATTGTTAGAATATAAAATCATGTACGTATGCGTGAATAGCGGGTAAAAGGTAGAATAAGTTAGAATATCAATCTATTCAGTGAAAATTGAGAAAGTTCTTATCTAAAAGCCAAACAAAGGAACCAAAACACTTTGAGACACAAAAACAAAATTAATTACTTGGCTTTCTTAGCCAGTAATAAAATTAAGTATTCCTTGAAGACCCAAGTCACATAAAATGGCCCCCTAAATCAGCAATCGGAATTCATTCCAATGTTTACACTGGCTGAACTATTGAATTCATAAATACGGCTTCATTGCGGTTAAGTGGTTCGCACTTTCATTTATTTCCCTGCAATCCACTCGAATCTAAATCGACCGACCACCGTCTGCTCGTTCCGCAAACACATCGAAAGGGAGTAAAAGAACAGAAGGGAGAAAGAGAGAGAGAGAGAGAGAGAGATCTTGGAAGACATCTGGAAAAGCGGGTAGGAAGGGGATGATTCTAAGTGGCGAAAGGTTTCGCGGCTGACGCGAGGGTGCTTTCGATTAAACGGATAATTAGGCTCGAGAGATAGATGGATATAATTCGAGGAAAGACGGGGCCAATTTATTTCACGCGAATCTTCACATTGCGGTGATTCACTCGGTTTATAGAAGGGAATAATTCTATCGTAATGTCAGATAGTGAAGGGAAATTCCAACGATGATGGTTTAATCAGAATTGAAAAATATATTCGATACAAATATTGAATAACTTAATCTACGTAAGTGTCCTTATGGCATCTTAACCTGTTCAGAAAGTTGGATAATGTAAATTAACGCGAAAATACAATTTTTCTAAATATATTCAATTATTTGTTCCTTTTCAAACATGTGCCTTATGGTGGACATGTACATTATATTGCAGAACGAAGTTTTATGATATGATTTTGTATGTTCAAAATTAGCATCTATAATTATTAATATAAAATAATATTTTCAAAAATAAATGTCATATATACATTATAATAATTAAGGAGGTTGAATAACTTGTGTCGAAAAAAAATATTGTACGTCCAATATAACGTTCAACGAAAATAATTGTTTAGGTTATTTTCGTTTCCTTTCATTTTCGTGTAATTATTTCGTGAGAAACCACTCATTTCTCCTTTCTTTCTCGGACAGCGGCTACGGCACGCTGCTCGTCCATCGCGGATAGACGATGATCGAAAAATTCCCTGGAAAATCCGACACCACGAAAATAACGTGGTACGTGATTCTCGGTTAATGGAATTTAACGGAACGTTAGTGTTCCTCCATTCCAGTTAATTTAATTGTCGAATTAAAGATGAATGGAGTTTCGTTAAATGAAAAGTCTGATCGTTGAGCTTTTGTTAATTTCGGACCATTCCTTCGTTTCCTTAACATCTGACATGCAATCTTGAACGAATAAATCAACGAGAATTTATTAATATTTTGTTTGCTCTTTTGCTCGAAACGAGATTAATTATGAGAAAAATAAAATATTCAAACGTAACGTCTAAATACAATTTCTAAATTTATTAAATTTATTCAACTCGGTCGAACGAAAGCTACTGCTAAAATTTTGTTATATCTAGACAAATAAATAAGTCACAACTAGATCACTGATGTTCGTGCAAATTCAGATTTTTGTGCGTATCGATCAAGAGATAGTACGTAAATAGAAATTCTTCTCCATTCTGTCGTATCGTATCGTGTATCGTGTGCAAATTTATATTTTTACGATTACAACTAAAGAAATAAAATGTAAACAGTCATTTGTTTTACTTATCAAAAACCATAACGAATACTTTGTTTTGGATGTTTTATACGTTTATGCATCCACGTGTATTCTGTGCATTTTTGCATTTCCAAATTTTGCATAAAAATCCGCAGTTAATTTATGATCGATATTATATAACATTATCGAAATCAATGAAAAATTCTCCATTCTAGCGTATAAAATCCGCCATAATAAGCAGCAAGACATCAAAAGCCGTTCTAAACCATCGTAAACTTTTTCAGAAGTTTAATTAAGTTGGCCGTCATTTAGATGGCGCACGATTAAACAGCAAAACGGCGGGAAATACGAAGGCTTCGACCTTCCGGATTAGTAGATAATGCTTTACGAGCAATGAGCCGCCGCAACCCTTCGTGAGAACTGTAAATTTTACTGGAAGAGGAGCAGTTGGGTGGAAGGGAAGATTCTCCGCTCGTTTCGTGACGAGAGAGAAAAAAAAAAGAACATAGCGGTGCACGAAATAGGCCGTAATTTTTCTGGACGGTTACTCCGCCGTGACACGTGGTTCGTGGAACTCGTGAGCAAGGTAATTTGCGAACGAACAGACGTTTATTAATGGATCCTGGTTATCTGCTACTTCAGCCATCCCTGTACCTTTAATTATCGCATTTAGTCTGATAGAACAAATGTTCTCTGCGTGTTTCTTTTAATTGTAGACTAAACTCAAGATAAAGAGATATACTCCACTGCTCATAAATATTAGGACATCTCGTGGTTTTGTATAAGATGTGATAATTTGTTTAGGTCATCAAAGAAATCATTGAAACCTTAACGCCCAACTTTGTCCGATCTAACCGGTAAAAAATGCACAATTTTAACGATTTTAATTATAAAACATTAATTTACATACTTATTGTGTAACACACAATAATATTAAAATATCGAGAAGAAATATAAATGCAACGAATCACGAATATTTAGATTCGTCCATTGAAATGTATTTGCAAATCAAAATAGCCATGGCGTTATTTTAGATGTTATAATTAAGAGAAGAATTCTAAAAGTCAGTAGCGGACCGTTATACGCTGGTCTTTGTAAGTTAGTCCGTCGCGTCCGTTATTCCACCGTTACCTTTTATTCGATTTCAATCTGAGAAAATCATTTTCAGCGGACTGCTTTCAGAAATAACTTCCGGGAA
The DNA here is from genome assembly GCA_014737365.1 of Bombus soroeensis. Taxonomy (NCBI): domain Eukaryota; kingdom Metazoa; phylum Arthropoda; class Insecta; order Hymenoptera; family Apidae; genus Bombus; species Bombus soroeensis. Next base: position 1,697,493 of record JACXIL010000198.1, read on the forward strand.
GATTGAAAATATTTCAGATAAACATGGTGCGCCATGCCCTCGTAAGAGATCGAATGATAAAATATATAACGAGTACATAATAAGAGCACAGGCTATACTCAAAGAATTTCCTCAATTCGAGATACCATTAGACCTTGATATGTAATCTAGATTTTAATTTCGACACTAAAATCACGAAAGAGATTGGTAGCGAAACTTTTGTTACCGTCTTTTGTATCATTTTGAGAAATCTGTACCATCCGTATCTCGACGTGTCTTCTGTTGGAAAATTGTTTTCGTGAATTCGTGATGGTATTCTCGAATTATTTCTTGAAAAGACACCTCTCTCCCAATAATCTGCCACTGAATCTACAAATAAATCCACAAATACATTCAAAAGCAATTTTAACAGAACCGCGACATCCTGGTAAAGCGCATCTATCGAATCTGACAGTCGTTCGAACGTAACGCGATAATCCGGTCGTTTTGCTGCTTCCAGTACGGGTGATGTTTCATCCGCCACTTTAGGTAGACGGAACGCAGCTTCTCGAGATCCGCACAAAGGGAATTAATACCGACGTCAGACGGCGAATCCGTCTCGCAGCGAGATTTGACGCCTATACACTGCTATACAGGCAAGCCTTTGCATTTCCCTTCGCGCGTTTGCTCGAAAATTATACGTATACACGCGCAGCCAACCGAGCCACGATGCCGTGTAAGAGGAGAAGCGGTGGTTGCGGAAGAGGAGGCTTGGTTACTGCAGCTGCCAGTAATTAGCACCGCAGAATAGCGCGGCCCGCACTTTGCATTCGTATGCATGCAACAGAAAATCGTCGGTAGTGCTACGTACCTTGTACAGAATCGACGATGCATTCGATTCTCTCCCCACCCCCTCTCTCACTCACTCTCGCTCTTTCTCTTTCCGTCTGTGACTCCAGTTTTATACCTTCGATACAACCGATTGCTTTATTGCCGCTCTCTCGGTACGGTTGAATAAGCATAAACGAGATTGGAATAGGTTTGAATGAGGTTTTAGGTGATTTGAGCGATTGTGTTTGATGGAGTTTGCCAGGTTGGAGAATGAAGTGAATTTGAAGTAGATTTCAGCTGTTTTAGAACTTTGGATTCTTTGAAATCTGGAGATACAATTATATAATAAGCAAAAATAAGTAAATAAACATAAGAATAAAAATAGATTTAACGTAAATTGTTTGCAATATACATGTACAAGTAGTGGTATATATATAATTATTAATGAGCATTAAAATGTACATAGGTATAGTAATGTTGTTGCCATGGAAATAAAGTAAATCCCACGTGATAGATATTCATTATCTATGCATCTCTTCAGTTTTGATTACGATTCGTAGGTGGAATACATTTACGCAAGTAACCAATGTTATTCCTCTAAACATAAGATTTACATATGCAAAGTGTGTCATTACGTAGACACATTAATATTAATGTCAATCGTACAATTCGACTAGATAATAGAATAATGATGATTCTATTAATAATAGTCATATTGATATATTTTCAATATATGTTTCAACATATTGATATGTTTTTATGCTATCGTAGTTATCTGCAAGTTTAGATTTAGTTTTGTTTTATGTTTATAAACTATGCAAACTCAAGCCAAATTTCTAGATCATCAGGCTGAAATAAATAAATAAATACAATACAATAATGTTCATGTAATCATAATTGAAATGAATTAATATCGATTGGGAAAAGCAATTGTTTAAGTACGTAAAATAAGACATGTGCTGAAGAAATTGAGCCATATATGTATGTGTTTATATTCCCAAGGAAATTTAAGTAGACGATGCTGTAAAATTAGAATTCCACCATGTTGTAACTGATATTCTAGATTTATGAGAGCTCGTAATGAGCCATTTCTCTTGATATCCCCTTTAGGGCTGTTTCAAGTCTTATGTAACATAGTAATCATGAAGCAACTACATATTTACGTAGATTTTAGTTCACGAAGTTAAATTTAACATGGTTCCTCTCCTAGCAATAAACCTGAATTTATCGCTTACTTTTCTTAACTATGGCCCTACGTGATAACTAAATTAACGTAAAAAATAGAATCGTTTACACAGTTTCATAGAATAATAATGTAACATGGAAAGTTAAAGAAAAATTCAACCAACAATTACAAAGTTAATGTATTATAAGGATCAAATATTCGTAATATATTTAGATTGTTTTAAAGGTTACTAATAGATTACTTCATAAAACCAATCTTTTACTTACATATTACACTTATTTCCCCAAGTTTTTATTATACATATATTTTCTATCTTATAAAAGTACATTGCATAAATCATAGCTATACAAACTTCTCTATTTTTACATTATTCATCTAAAATTCTATTTTTCTTTATATTACGAATCATGTATTATACCTTTTGTTCGTGTTTAAACATTCTTCGCTTAAAAAACAATAAGTTATTTATAAAATATAGGTAACTCTCGATGTTCACTAGCCCCCGATTACAAGTGTGTCGTTTTTATTTACACGATTGATACGTTGCATCGCATTTTGTCTACTTATTCCAATCGATACATCATTTTGTATTTTGTTTGCTCATTGAACCAACGCGTCGCTCTGTATTTTGTTTATTCGTTTAGCGGATGCTACATGTCGCGTTTAGTCCGTTTATTTAATCGACGCTCATTTCCGCCAATAGGGCAATCGTGAATGCTCGTCAGACGCGGTATATTTTCAAAATCATCATCGCTCTGAGCGATGAGTGCGTGGTATTGTTTTTCTGTCAAAGTGGATTTTTCATTTTCCAACCATTTATTCTGTACACGGTGCAATAATATTTTCTTTACCTTCTTACCGTATGATCGATATACATACGCACTATTATATTAATTTTCATTGCAACTTTTTAAACTCCCAAAATTATTTATATCATTAGAGACGTTTCGCAAACTGCACTTGACAAAGTTTTGTAAATGCCGAAGGTAAGATTGTCAAGACAAGCAATATATCGAAAATTTTAAAGACGATAAAGAAGACACAAAAGACAATTTTGCTAACATTTTTATTACTGGTGTAAAACGAATTGAATTTTACGACTGTTACTTTGTGAAAAATAGATAGTAACATAATTTATCATGTTCTTCCCCCGGTTCTTCGTAAATATGTAATTTATAGATTGCGCATTTCTATGCAATATCATATTTCTATCGATATAATTAAAAAGCGAGATCTGAATTTTCCGCGCGATTTATTCCACTTATTAAATATTACAACAAGTACTTGGAATATTTTATATAGTTTTGCATATTGTGTGCACCCTATACATCTTTTTACCTTTAGATTTCCCTCAAACGAATAAAAAGTCGCAATCTATTCGTTAATATTTAATTAATCATCGATAAAGAACCGCTTGTGCTGATCGAAACCGCAAATTGTGAAAGAGTAAATAGAGCGTATCTTGTGGTAAGTTTCGAATGGCGTCTCGTTCAACTTGGAAAGTGGCTGAACGCAGAGAATTTGGAACAAGGGATTCCGTTAGAGGATGAAACCGCCGTCCGTTGTCCGGGGTTAAACAGCTGAGTGGTAGATTCAGCGGAGGTAACCGGTAGAAACGTTTATGATAGTCCAGAGATCGCGATTTCGCTGCCTCGTATTCGAAATGCAAAAGCTCGTGTCCGGGTTAACCGTGAAAACTAACAAGTATTCGAAGCACGTGAATTTGAATCTACGACGTGGAATATGACATGACAAGACTGAAAACGACCCCCAGGAGTGTGAAGTTAAAACCTATAACTGCTATCGCGAAATATTTCAGAAGGTCATTGTGTTTTATAGTGTTGGAGGAATTTGCAAATATACAAAATTCTTAAGATTCCGAGAGTTTTGCTTTTCTGCATCGTCGATTTTGAATATGCATTCGAGTCGGGATTAACACCTGGCGTTTTGATTTGTTCTGTGGCTACGCTTGTTAAACTTAACAAAAAATCTGCAAATTTTTCAAAGAATATTTTGTAAGATCGCTATTCTCGATAGATTCGCGAAAATTTAGAAATTTTAGGAATTTTCCGAATTATGGAAATTTCCCTCTTTGAAAATGTTAAAAATCGATGCATTGTTTTGGAAACTTGGAATTTGAATCGGACTCGAGATGAATTCACATTTATAGGAATTCAGAGAAATGTAAAAGCAAGATTCTAACGCTTTCGAGGGAGCCATCGTATTTTTAATATTTCGCTCAAAATATATTGGATGTTTCCTAAAAGAAAAAAAAACATTCAACTCTATTGAAAATTAAATCTACAAATGGAAAAATAATAAAAATAAGAATTTGAAAAATCTAAAATCAAATCTATATGTAAATCCGAATAAAATAGTGGCTTTTGAAAATACTTAAAATTCTCGTATTTCTGAATTAAAAATTAAACATTACCAAACATGTCGAAAATTAAAAGATCGTCAAATAACAAACAGTTAATAATACGAAAATTTTCCAATTGTCTATGTTTTAAAAATATCTTCGAAAATTCTTTTCTCAAAAGATTTACAAGAAATTCTGTCAAAATGCTGCCACAAACTTGAGAAAACCACGATTATTCGAGCTTCATATTAAGAAAAGCTGTAAGTCCTGTATAACAACTGCAAAAGTTATACACCGCTTGCGAGCAAGCTCGGAAATTCCACGAACTCAGTCGTAAGGGAATGTAACTGACAGTGTTGCGCGAAATCGTTGAATTATTCTTGCTAACAGACTGGTTTACGACAACGTTTTTCGGCTATTTTGCCACCGCGATATCTTACCGCTACTCTAACAAAATGAGAATGTTGAACACAGTCAATTTTTTATAGTGAAGCGTAAACTCGTTGATACGACCGTAATGAAGTCTTGAGGCAACAAAAGATAAATTACATACGTAAAATTGATTTCTTCGATATAAGTTTAAACAAGTTTGAGTCATCAATGCTTAGGATGTCAATTTTTCAAGCACTTGATAGCTTTAAAAATCCCAAGCTCTTGGTATAACTCTTTTAGTAAAAGTAAGTTTCTTTTAACTATAAAGTTTATTACATTCAAAATTTTATTCACTGTTTCGTTCGGCTGAAAGTCTAATTTGAATAATCGATAATTGGTAAATTAGCGTGGATATATTAAACCGATAATGAGTTGTTTCCAAGCGTTTCCGTACAATTGGCGTTTTATCGTATCAACTTCAATATCGTGAAGTGGCCGGAGAAATTGAAAAGATTAAATAATAATAAACAGTATTTTTCTCTCCCGCCTGTTATTCGATAAATGTTTTACGAATTAATAACAGAGATGCAAATTTTAATAATATGCTACTTCATGAAATAAACAAACAATAATCGGTTTTATGTCTGTTTATTCGTAAAAAATAAGCAGAGATTGCTCGTAATATATTAAAAAATCATCGAAAGTTTGCATCAATAATTTCAATAATAATAAAGTACTGTATACTACAGTAACAGTATAAATAGAGAATAATGTCTATAGCTTTTGTATTTTCACGTAAAAAATTATTTATTTCCTCGCATTTCCTTCCTATTCAATACAAAACTTTCTTTCGCAATGTTTTCTAAATTTTTATTCCAGAAGTATACCTCATAGCTATGTTAGATCGCAAATATTTTCAAAATCGATAGTCAAATGTACGAACACTTGTTTAAACCGTAAAAAATGGCAGATGTAACGAAAGAAGAGGAGTAGCATTTATGTACTGTTAAAGAAAAGTCACAGGGTAGAGTGTGGTTATACTTCGGATCTAACGAAGTTAAGGACGGGACGGACCTTCTCTGAAAGTTTTTTAATAAATAGAAGAGTATGCATCTCCTTCATGAATATGTAGATAGATCTCCTTGTTAAGATTTCTTGCAGTATGGTTTAATATTTCCTCAGCCCGTTTTCGACTTTTTCCCTTCGTTTTCAAAGTTCTTACAGAAATTCCAACGTCGCAAAAGAGAATAACATTACTATTGTTGTGGAACGCAGACAGTTCTTAATTACAATTCCAGCGCGAAGAATACGATCTTGATGTATGTTTTATTCATTATGATTACTTTACGCGCGAAATTCAAACGAAGAATTGCGCCGAATGCTACGAGATTAATATGTATTCAAATAATCTAACATTTGGTGCATGGAATTGTTATGGATGAAATTGCTTGGAAATTCAGATGATCGATGTCACCGTGATCAATATTTTATTGCCTTTAAACGTACTTGAACAAAGTAAACGACGTTACAGGATTACTATTCGAATAAGCTAAAGATCATAAATTAGGTAAATCAGGAATCTACCAGACAATAGATACCTCAATAATCAGCGTTTCGTTACAGTACAAATAAATCAGCAAATCCTCCGCCAAAGAATGCTGTTACCTGTCACCATGAAAACAGGATCTTCTTCTTGAACTTGATCTAACATTTACACAGAAGGTCTGTTATCGACACGGAGCATACGAGAAATGCTGGTAGTGGGATCGAAGCCGGTAGAAAAACCGTTTAAAAGAATCTTGCATCCCACCTTGTAAGCAACTTTCGTGCCGAAAAAGTTTGATTGGCACGATGTTCGCGTAGGCGAATAGAGAACAAAACTTATCGCGGGAACTCGTCCTATTAGGGGCATTCCTGGCATTCGAAGAAGCAGCCTATCGAGGAGCGCGATTTCGAGAGGGGTCGTACAGTTCGTGAAACTTTGAAATCTCGATCTAACTTTATGAAGTGTGGCGCCAGCCTCACGGTAGTTCGTGCCAGTAGCATGGCATTCGATCGTTCAAGAACTTGCCCTTAATTTCACTTCTTCATTCTCTTGTTCTAACACCCTTTTTCCCCAAAACTGTCCAAACGATTTCATTCTGTCAGCGAGACATCTGTCAACTCGTTACAAGGTAATTGTAAAACGAAGCGTCCATTTCTCCGGCGACGATTATACGCTGTATACGCTATAATCATATCAATTTGAGCATTTGTAATACAAACAAAAATAATTTCTCATGCAGTGAGATACAAGAAAATCAAATTTCTTCCATATTACCATGTACATGTTATTTAGTACATATTTATATTTTAGTAATTTGACGATACAATTTCTTTCAATCAGTAAATCAAGAAAGTTCTAGATCTAGAGTATCTCAACCCTTAAATATCTAGATATATCGCATGTATAATGCTCGTAATATCATTTGCATTTTGACCTATTCATCGAGGTTCATCGTTCCGACAATCGTGCAGATTCGTGCATTACACGCAACGATCCTCATTAGGTGATACGACGACACGAGTGTAGAGCGTTGGAATAGTTAACTGCGAATTATCCAATATGTAGGATGCCCTTGTCGTAATCTCTCTCATAAATGTCACCCTTGAACACGGGCTGGCCGTTTGCAGCGCTCGTCCCAAGATCGGTATTTCCTCCAACTGGTTTTCACTCCGTAACCCGCCTGATCCATAGATTCGTCAATAACAATCATTACAACTTAACACACGTCAGCTGTTACTAATGTCGTTTGCCTACTCCCTCGCGATACTCTCTCGTTAAGCTCGTTAGAAGCCACCTCCACGTCGAATTAGCGTGGCCACGTAATACAGGATGCGTGGAAATAGCATGATACGTTGATATCTTGATCCACCACTGTGCTGTTAAATCATGTTTCACAAAGTTCTTCTTCCCACCGGTTAAATTGCCACTTATGGAATCTATCGTAGATATTTAATGTTTGCGAATATTGTACGTTGTAAATGCATAATTCAATTTATCTATCTATTTCGCAGACCATCCACAACTTTGAAGTATTTCTGATAGAAAAATGATGGATTATAGCGATATGATGTGATCCGTTAGTAGCATAGCAGGTTACATTGGAAGTTCGTTTATTCGCATAGATAGGAGATAAAATAGTTGGGATGTCTGAATCGTTCCTATGGTAGAAATTCGCTGATTTTCCACATTACCTATAATTTGCCGATCAAATGGACGGAATTCACATGTAGATTGCTACGTACGTTCGGCCATTCTGCTGACTACTAATATAATTGAAATTGGAATGACGTTTGCTGGTAGTTTGTAACAGAAACATAATAATAACAGCTCGCCAGAAGTTTAGTAAATCGAGTAATCGACTAAAATGCAACGCACGACGTTGTACCGTATTAGAATATCTCGCGATATTGTAACAATACTGTAACCATTTAATGTAAATAAAACGACGTTGTATGTCCATATTCTCGTTCTTTAATCTCTTCAGACAAATTTATTAAATTTGTTCGTATTAAAATTAAATTTGAAGCCAGAAACATGTAATTACGTTTCATGCAATTATGTTTGCAAGAGAAATATTAGAATTACGTAACTATTTCTACGAGAATTTCAACGCGCTGTATAATTCACAATAATGATTCGGCATATTACTACGTGTATCAAATTTCTCTACGCTGAGCTTTACCGTAAGCTTACCGGAACTATACAATCTAATATCCCATACGGTGTATACCGCGTAGAGAAAAGCTAGGAATTAGCAACAGAAGTTGCATCGCGTTTAACGACACTCTAAGCTTGTTTCAACGACGCCGTTCCACTTTACGGCCATTTCTATCGAGCTTCCGGAAAAATCGATGCACCGACCATGGTCGAACCAGAATAGATCGCGGCCGAGTGTCGCGACACTAGCTCGTGCTATGGTTTCTCTTCGCCTTTGTTCGAACCAGCCACGACCGTACATGGTCATCGATAAGCGTTTAAAAGCTGCCCGCCACGCGACACTATCTCGTTCCGTGAAAGCGTATTACACCGTTTCTACAGGGTAATCCTGTCGATAGTTTGATAGTTATGTTAGATAGCTAAACATGGGATTTCCTATAAACGTCATCTAGCAGCTGACAAAAATATTCGAACGTTATTCGATTTCTAATGATAAATTACATACACCAGCAGATCGTCAACGTTGTTGCGTTGTTGCAGCATTGTCTTTCAATTAATTATACAGCGAAAGAAACACTGCGTGTGCCGCGATTTCGCGTTTTCAACCGCCAGAATATCTCGTTTAATGTTCGTCCCAAAGAACGCCGGTGTTCCGCACACGTGCTCTAACCGCCGATGGGAATTGGAATATTCCGTAACCGCGGTTTTGTTCCGAGATTTTAATGCGATGAAGATCTCACTACTTTTTTACCATTAGCCGAAGTGGCATTGGAATTCGTGGGAGAATGAGAAAAGAGGAAAAATATGAATTGAAAGAAGTTTACGTAAAATGGAATAAAATAGAATAATTCGGTTTTAATTCTTCGAAGTCGTAAATTGTTGTTTAAGAATCATGATATCGATATAGTGTATATTTCGCATTCTTTTTGTTTTTGAAGTCGAATGGTAGTGAAATTATATTTACCCTGCGTTACTGAGCTGGTGTTCCAGGGACTGCGCCGATTCTATCTTACTTATTCTCTTCCATTCTGTTTATAACTGGGTATTTGTGTTGCGTCTACCTTTCGACAGTATTACGATATACGCATTCACGCAAATAGACCTACATAACTTGTTCAGTAAGAAGAATTGTCAGAAATGTTCTATATCTATACATAAATTATATGTACGTTCAGGAGTTTCGTAAACTCAACCTCAGGCTTCACGTCCTAAATATGAGATGCTTCGACAGTTGTTATGTGCAGTTAAGTTATTATTATTGAGTTACATCGAAGAAAAGATACTTTGAATAAGGAAGCTAAGTGTGGCAAATTTTTACGTTTAATTAATTAAATGAATTTCTAATTAATTTTATAATCTATAATGTTCGTCTCATTACTGAAAATCGTGACATTGAACGGGGCATAACTATATTCGTTTATTTTACTAATCGATTAATATGAACAACATTATTTTGTTCGAACGAAATATTCGAAAAATGTACAAGTGTATCCGCAATTAATTACAATTTCCATGACTTTTAATTTCCGTGTCACATAAAAACGAGCCTTAAAAATACGAGAAGCTAGAAAGAAGAACTGCGCTACACGAAATTACCTCGTTCGCGGGCAACTCTTTAAATTGTCGACTAATGTGACACACGCGAGTCCCTTCAACGTTCCTGTAAAAACACTAAAGAAAAAAGCAAACTAAAAAGAGAAGGAAAAAAAATAACAGGAGCGACAGGAAAATAAGTTGCCACAGCGAAAGACGGCGGACGAGAGAAGAGGCCGTAAAAACGTTTCAGCATTCGAAATCGCCGCGAAGCGAACCGAAAGCGAGCCACGAACAGGGGAACAATGGTTCAGCGTCGCTCGTTAAAACATTAAAAGCACTTTTGTCTTCCGTGGCCAGCTAAAAAGCGGCTCTGATGGCCTCGAAAAGTCCGCCTGCATGCAGCCGCCTGCCATGGGCTCGAAAACTCTGTTCTCCTACTGTTCCAGTTCCTCCTAAGTGTTTCTACCCTTTGCGACCTCCAACCTCCTTCCTTAACATCTAGCGATGGGATCAAGTTTTCTGTGCCGAATAATAAATATTCGATAATTTAATAATTCGAGTTCAATATTTAAGGTTTGCTGCAATATAGTTCGAATGCTACTCGTAAGATGTAATGATTCGTTCGGGTAATCGCAAATTTCGAAAATCGAGTGACAACAACTTTGCTGAATTGAAAGAATTTTCAACTTACGAAATTTTCCAATGTTTGAATCTCGGAAGTTTAGAATTTCAGAGTTTGTAAGTTTAAGGATTTTGAAATTTTGCAAGTTTACGTGCGACGTGCTTGAACCCATCGCTATCTCTACTTTTTTCGTTCACTGACAAGCGTGATGGTACCGCGCGAAGACACGGCAGTGAGTTTCATTTTCTTTCTTCGTTGGTTTTTTTTTTCAAGAATGAAGATTGCGCTTCTATTGCAGAGAGATATTGTGCTTCTATTGTAGAATAAAAAAATTTTATTGCTATGGTCTAGTAAAAGATGCGTTGCAGTGGATGCTTTCTTGGGATTGAGCAGTTTCAAGTAGAAATGCGGAGGTAGCTTTGTGAAGAATTGTTGAGAAATAAGATTTGAAGTTAAGATACAGGTAAATAGTTAGTGGGATTTTTAACTTCCTTGCAGGGTTCTAATTATGTTTCAGCTTAAACTTTGAATTTGAACTTTCATATACTGATGTAATTATAATACAATAATATAATCTTCCTTGCTAACGATTCCTTCGCTTCGTTAAATAATAAATATTAATATGATACTACTTACATAAATTACATAAGATTATTTGTTGATCCTCAGAACATACCTATAACAAAAAGAAAAGGAAGTTTCAATATATGCTCGTACATTTTCAGTATATGTTATTTTTTAAAAATATATAAAGAGAGTCTATATATAAAAGAGTTTATATATAAATATATAAATATAAAAAGAGTCGATTCAATTGCTATTCAAAAATGGAATACAGGAATTAAACAGTAGAACATGACTTTCTATAATAATTCTAATCTACAATCTGCAAAATACAGAATAAAATTCACAAAGCTAATAATATCGACATATCTCTTCTTCTTTATCACGATTTGTATCATGTACTTTTATGCTGAATACAAATTCAATATTCATTAATCAATAATATCCATTCCATAATGCAGATTATGGAGGATCAGTAAAATAAGAGGATCAAACGTATACCTAAAGGATCCTCATATTATCGGGGCTGAAACCAGTATGTACTATCCTAATCACGTAATTCATTGGTCAGCATCAAGCAATTGAGCAAATTAACCGAACAAATTTCATCAAAGGCGTTATTAAGTTTGTTTCCCTTAGTTGGCGAACAGGTTAAAGAGAAAACTAGTAAACTTTAATGCTACCGCCTAACGAACTGTATCTGTATCTAAATACCATCTTTTCCCTCGTTTCCCTCTTGATCTTGCTCTTTTGCCACTTCTTTACGTGATATCGCTTTAATAAAAGGCTGACCAAGATTACGTCGTTCGAATATACCAATTACCATTAAACATCGCGTGACTTGCTCAGCGAAAAACATCCATTCTGTGGATGTTCATTTTGTGGAAATTTCGCGATTAAACGGATACATTGGTGTCGTGGATTTAGAAGAAATGTACTAATATACGAAAGAGTGATTAGGGTATATCTGCGAAAAAAAAGTATTTTATCTTGTATGGTTTTCTTCTATTTAAATAAAAATGTTGTATTTTATCATAATATTATAAAGAATTGCGAATTTTGTTAATAAACTGTCTGTGGATGATTTTCTTTGGAAATTAGAAACTCGAATTAAAAATTAAACATTTTCTTAGTTATTGCTATTATACATTCGTATATTTTATTATATTCACACTCGATATAATCTCAAACTTATTTTTATCTATGTCGAATAATCTGAATAGATATACTAAATAGTAAAAACTTCAGTGGACATGTAAATGTTACGCAAAATTTATTCTTCTACTAGTAAAAAGCAAAGATAGAACTTTCTGTAGAATAGATTCTGAATAGTTGCTCGCTAAGGGTATAGGACTGATACTTATAATTAGGATTATACATATAACTAGATCTATCTAGAATTATAAGTATAATTCTTGATAATTCTAATAATTTTCTAAAGAATATTCAAGTTTACCTAATTTCTTTTGTAAATGCTTAATCGTTAAAAACAGGGAAATATATACATAATATTGACTTCCACAATACACTTAAGAATTATTGAAATTCCAATTGAATTGTATGGCTGCATAGCGATTGAAAGTTACCAATCTACATTTAAATATTTAAACTCCACTACAAAGACATAAATTTCATGCGTCCTATCAACCAACACATTCAATCGAAATGCTGAAGTTCGTACTACAATGTTTCTACATCGAAGCACAAACACGTTGGCATCGATAAATTCGTAGGAACGCGTGAATGAAAACGCATAGCCCCAACAAAGGCCCTCAACCTATCTACGTGTTTGCGCATCAATGCGCCTCCACGCCTTTATCATTTACCAAGCTTCATTAGCATACAGTTGTGACAATGCAGTGACGCGTCGCGTTATGCACAACAAAGACTTTCATTAAATTTATATGGTGATATGACTCGAATAATTAATTGCTGCTGGACTATTCGACTATACATATGTGGATATACAGGATCTGATCGAATAACACGTAAAAGTGGACACATAGAATGAAATTTGTATATTCTCGGCTTAGTTTTTCAGAAAACCGAATTTGAAAATTTATCAAGTGTACTTGAACGTGACTAGCGAGCCCAGAAATAAATAATCGATCTGAGAGTTTTACAATCTCTCGCAGGTTAGGGCAATATTTGCTTGATATTTGTGTAGTTCTAATGCTTTTAGAATTTCTGTTGTGATTTAAAAATTGTTTCGACAGATCATGGATAGTAATCAAGAAGCTATGTTTTAATGAATAATTCGTCGTTATAGATTTGTCCACTTAAGCAAAAGACAAAAAATATCATAACGTTGCATTAGTATCAGAATGATCGTAGCAATTAGAACTCCAACTTTTTCTGTGCATTTCTGTGAATTAAAACTTTACAAATATGCAATATGTTATAAAACTTTACAAAGAGCAGCCCCTTCTCGCCCGTCTGCTAGTAACATTAAAAACTGTAATTATTTAACGACATGACGACTTCCAAGGATGAAAAATGTCTGACACAGTCAGAATTAAGCTAAAATTTCGTTACTTATTTGAAAATACAATTTTTAAAATTTCATGAGAAAGATCTAAAATCCCACTAAAAAGAAAGCTGGCAAAGGATTGAGAACTATAATAATAAACTGTTAAAAAAAAGTTAATATTCAATTCTAATTCGCTGTAAAAATTTAAGAGATGTATTATCAGTTGGGATATTTTAAAAGGACTCATTTTTTCAATCGAAAACAGTTAAAACTTATAACCTTCACTGCACTGCGTAGAAATTAATTAATTATTAATTAATATACATATATATCTTCTTTTGTGTATGTAGCATAGATGTAAAATTATTCATTATACAATAATTATGCTAATTAGGCTTGCACGTCTTGCCTTCGACTTTTGATGATTTTATTAAACGACATCACGATGATCGTCAAATGCTTCTATTTTTCGTGTGTTTAACCAGAGAACAGGTCTCACAGTTATCGAACTATCGATCGTTTCTTCCTGTCACTCGTGAAACGTCCATTCGAAATGAGAAGGAATATGAAGGATCACGACATCCTCTTCTCGGTGAATAACGATCGCTCGTACGTGGAGCGAAATTTATTTTGGGAGACGTCGAACAACTGTCGCTTGCCAAAATGTCTTCCAATACTTGATAAAAACTAGACTGCAGACGCTTATGCAATTTCGAAGAATCATTTTGAAGAAACATTCTGAAGAATCATTTCGAAGAATTTTGGAAAGATTATTTTGAAATGCGTCGTATATTTTTCATTGTAGAAAAAGTATCGATCATAGACATTATTTTCTGGAATCGTTAGGTGACAGTTTTTCGAAGACGATTAAACCAAGTTACAAATCGCTACCATGGATTTTCAAAGTAAGACGATGCATAATAATAAGAAAGAAACGGTGCTTGAAAATAAATTCATTCACGTTTATTCAGTAACGAATAAATAGACACCAATGAATAAAAGAATTAATTTTTATAATAGAAGGTCAATATAAATATCTTCACCATCTATTCTCACATATGTATGTTACTGCACAGTTAACTTTTAATTGAAATGCTCTCATTCTCAAGTGCGCTTAATCTATACAATATAATACAATTAATTAGCTTTACATTCTACTTTATAGACAAACAGTGTTATGAGAATAGTGTCTTTATCGCCTTCTGCTATCGACCTTACTGGAACGTTTGAACGTTCGATCTATAATTCCAATGCAGTAGCATAATCGTATGAAAGTATTACTAAATGATACGAAATCTAAGATACTTGGTCTTAATAACGTGTTGCGTATAATAAATACAATGGCTCTTTTATCGGAGATCTCCCCAATCAATTTCTCCCCTCAAAAATTTGTCGCCCTATTATCCATTCCAATCCATTCATTCTAACCCGCAAACAAAAGACGAAACCGGAAAAAAGGGAAGAAAAGCTGGATCATTTAAACGTTCGATCCAAAGCCTAGCATTCCATCAACAACACTCGGTGGTGGGATCAGTCAACGTCCCGGACATTCCATCGGGTCCTGCTTCTTCTTCCTCGGCGAGCAGTCTGGAAGCCGCGCATACGAAAGCTCCGGCAAGCAATCTGTTCGCATTCATCACCATCTGCCCCGTTCTACGAAGGAGACAGAGAGTTCCAGAAATCGTTCGATTCGCAGCGCGCGAGTAGAGAAATTCCCCCATCCCGCAGGAACGGTCTTGTTTCGCTTATGAAACAAGCGTCTCGTTTCCAGAAGCAAATAGCTGCGGTGGACGAGGTTCGTGCGACCACGGAACTGCTGCGACGCCCTCGTTACACATGCCTAAACTAACCAACCTCGAAACTAACCTAACCGCGCTAAGCCTTCCTCTCTTCTCTCTCTGTGTTTCTACCAATTTCTACGGGGTGTTTGAAGCAGTTAGAGCTGTGAACCTTAGGTTATAAGTAGAAATGCAGTTCTTTCTATTTTTATGGATATGTATATCAAAAAGAAAAAAGAAAAAATTATGGAGGCTAACCAGCCATTTGTTTCACTTATTAAATATTATAAATAATATGTGTTGTAATATTATAAGAAGAGTCTTTACGCTTTTCGATATTTCATAGACGCGTAAGAATTCGCTATTTCAGTCAAGCTGATTAATTTGCCTCGTAATTCGCCAATTTCGATTATAAATCATTTGTAAAGCCACCTACATTTGAAAATAGACCATTTGACACGTTATTAGAGGCATATTAAAATATATCGTACATTGTCTGTCGTAAGTGTTTCCCCCGTTTCTTACATTTATTCCAAACGAAATGTACCGAAATCTACTGAAGAGCCGTAAAACTTCATAATAAATGGCCCATTCGTTAAGCCTTTTCTGTTTGTTTTAATAAATACTTTTACTGTCCTATTTCTATCGTTGCAGCTTAATTTTAAAACATCGTGTGCAACAGTCAACAAAGACACGAAATAGTGCCGAAAACAGAGGAAGTGGACGAAACAGAGCAGCTAGGATAAATGAGTGTGCAAGTAGACACTGGATACGTCACAACACTGTTTCAATTTCACTAGCCTGTCTATTCTCAGTGTGTCTTCTTTTTGGACTTATTCTACAGCTCTTCATTTCGAGATCGTCTCTGTCGTTTGAGAAGCTCGACGTAGAGAAACGTAGAGAAAGTGGTCAGAGACGAGTGTGGTTTATTCAGTGGACGGTTCCGTAGTTCACGTAGTAGTTCTATCGATGTTCTTCGATGTTGCGGTTACGCTCTTATTACGGGAAGAGAGAATAGTATTCTAATGGTGTAAAGGGAAGATCATTGAGATTTTTATTTATTCCCTTTTGTTAGTGTGTTTATGGAGTAGCTACTATAATTTCACTGAATTCAGAATTGTTATGTACCTATTTATGGGGATTTTAGTGCTACACAAAATGCATACCATATACAAAATTATATAAAACATCCAAAACAGAGTAGTAGTTTTAATTAATTTTTACTTATCTTCTTTTGCTAAGTTGGCGTTACGTTTTGTTTGGTTGGATTTAATTAGCATTTTTATGCTACGGCCCATGACCATTTCGATCTAAAAATTAGTTCGTAAATTACTTTATAGCTGCAGGAGGTTTGCATTTCTGAGGTCCGGGTCAATTAGAAGCACACGATCAATGGCGATACATGTATGTGTTTAAACCCACGACCCATGATACACACGAACAATTTGTGGACACAGGTTTCGCCCTCCTTAGATCTAGTCCCTCCGTTAACCTACAGCATCATCTTACTAACCTCTCAATTATGAAGGAAGGCAGAATGCTTAAGATCCCCGGGATTTCAGACATCCACCGATTCGTTACTCCAGTCACCGCCTATTATGTGCGATTTAACATCAGAACTAATGACTGTTGATGTGCAAAACTGGTATTAATCAAGTCAAAATAAAAAAATACAACAGGATGATGTATCTGAGATGTTACTACGTTTAGCGAAAAATGTTGTAGATCAAAGTAGAATCTTTTCAAACGGGACATATTTTGATGTTACATATTAGTTTTTATACGTAAACACATTCAAATTGCTTTAAACGAAACCATATATTCTTTGCTATATTTGTCGATGCAACTCAATTTTTATATTAAAAAAAAACTGTCAGTTAAAAACTCATTAATTTAGAAGATATTACAATTTCAATATTGTTATTGTTATTGTTGATTTATCAAATTTATCAAAAGACTACCATCGCGAACTAAAGCAGTGTTACAATTTTAGGCTTGTGTTAATAATCTTTATCGTGAAGAGCGTAGAATAGAAAATAAAAGATACCGTAAAATTTAGTAACCTGATATAGATTATTATGATTTATAACCCAATGATACCGTTTTAGGATTGAAATGATTAAACAGTTGGACGAGTAGAAAGGAAATTGATAATAAACTAAAAGGAATAGCAAGAGTTGGGACTATCAGCGTTCTGAATGGTGACGTCTTTCAACTGTTCCTATCGCGTTCCGTTTCCTTTCTACCTGTGCCTACACAAACGTAGAGACATCGACGCTGGAAACCTCCTCGTTCAAACAGTCCCAGAACTTAACCGCAAACAGAATCTCGACTACGGTTTTGCCTCTGTGAGGCAAACGACAGAGAGCCACGCCAAGCCACTATCGAAGGAAAGCAAGCGTGTACTGGACGGGATAGAGAATTGTAGTGTAACCGAGCAAAGGTTGATTGTACAAGAGTAGTAAGTTCCTCTACCAAAGTAAATTTTGTTCGATCAAAGCTAGTTTGTTTCTGACTAAGCCGAAAATAGAAGTTGGGGTTAATGTCTTAGAAATTGGTCTTCTCACTGGAATTAAGTCAATCATAGGCAAATTATATTAATTACGTCCTATCGTGAATTCGTTGATTTTAGGAATTTTCTAATAAAACTTTTGAGAAACATCCTTTATACTACATATATTGACATAATTTTGCGTACTACATATTTTTCTTAGTGAGGAAATCATATCATCCTAAAAGTCGTTTATTGTCGTTCGCAAAGTATTGGAAGTTGGTAAATCGATGATAACCGAGGTACAGAAACCACTTCGACCTTTTGGGCAAAGTTTGGTCCGCTTTAAACGAAGCTTCCTCCGCTTTCGCTACGTGTATGATGTTGGATAGAGCACCTGAGCTTTTAACCGGCAACGAGCATCGCAACTACGCCTTGCCTCTTTCTCAAGGGAATCGAGGAGTGCTAGCTGGCCCTTAGAAAGCGATACGTGGCCCGGTTAACCCCTTAGTGCCTCGGTTTTATGGTCGCGACGTTGTAAATGCATTAAGCCGGCGACCAACGATAGCAAACCCTTGCCTGGACCGACATCGCACCTTGGGAACCACACGACTTAGGAAACCAATGTGACCTTTCATTTTCCGAATACTCGATAACAGTAATGATGTTGGTATTTGAAAAAAGTATTGGTGTCCGTACATGTGAAATATATTTTCTGGGCGTAAAATATTCATTAAAATAAAAGGTAAAATATTTTGCATATTTTTCAAAACACATAAGGTATCAATTTTAACTTGATCGATAAAATGGAGATATTCAATCTATAGGAATTCTCTCGTAGCTTCTCCCATTAATCATGTTCGACGACGGATCGCCATCGTGTTTGAAGAAGCGAACGGCTAACCGTAGTCGAAGCATCAGCTAATATAATTATGAACACCATTACCAGTGCGTATAATAGGATTCTAATGAGTTAGTAGTTAGCGGATATTGTATTCGATTTGACGGATCGATCGCGCAGAGCATAGCCGCGTAATTGGTTACGTTCTCTCAAGCGAATGAAAATCGATGAAACGAGAAAGTGCGATTTCTGTTGTCGATTATCATTCAATTATCACATTTTTGTTAGAATTACATACATATGCGCATATAAATACTTAATGACTACAGACGGTATTGGCATATATATATATATACATTTTCTTACAATAAAGCAGTTTTTTACCGGATACAACATTTCGTTTTCATAAAATCAAACTTTTGTAATCATACGAAAGTACTTATTATTAAGCGATACGAAAGGTTCCAGTTCGCAAGTGTAGATTTTAAAATTTACACGAAACTTGAAAGAACACCGGATAGAAATCGACGAACAAACGACTCGGTGTAATGAATGCCGAATTTACTTTGCGTCTCGGCAATGGATAGAGTCGGCGAATTTGCCGAAAGGAAACAATTCGTGCGATTCAAGCGTTCTATTGGAATTTCGTTAGCGAATTCTATTGGATTTCATTGAAGTTTATTTATTTCAGCGGTTTCAGAATGGCTTATGAGAACGTTTATGTGAATTAAATATCGTTTGTGTCGGCATTTGAATTTTCGAGATAATTAGACTTGCGTTTCTCTCTGTTTATTATGATTTTAAATAGATTAAGGTTAAAGGTAAGATAAAATTGATTTTATATGACAATTACTGTGACTCTTTATATATCTGTAACCTTTTATAGAGATTGTACGTAAGAATTTTCCAGATTTCAAATGACGATCAATTTTCATTTTGTATATATTAGTAGATAATATTCATAATATTTTATAAACACCGAGAATGTTTCGTATAATCGTTTCATAAACTGCACAAAAGTCCATTCTTATAGATGCTTTGCAACCCCGTACACTGCGTATATTGGAAATTAAACTTCAAACATGGCACAAATTCTAGTTAATACAAATTTTCTTCGCATCTTTTAATAGAATTTTTCAAGATATTTTGCTGCGAACAATAGAAAATGGACCATTACTCAATGCAACAAGTACCTACTCATAATGCCATGAATGCGTTTCGTGCTTGGGAATCCGCGAAATTTATCATCTCACATATTTAGAATGCTTTTCGCTGACCTGTTATGAACAAAATTTCACTCTGCAACTGTTTCACTATTCCTTTCAATTTTCTTTTTTTTTTTTTTTTTTTTCTTAAAAGTCGTCAACTCTTCAGCGCTATTTGAAAACCATTCGGCGCGTGACAATTACGTGTTAAACGAATTATCAATCACATTTTATATGAAACCAGAAAGTGTCTCAATGCCTGTGAAAGGGACATTTATTATCCGAATAAACGCGCGACTGGTGGTATGACGAGACGAAAGGGTGAGTCGTGACGCATTTTCGCGAACAATTCGGAAACATTCCCATGAAATACGCATTCTACAATTCCGTGGGTCGCATAATGCGATGCACAGAAACCGTGGCTACCCCCTCTCTCTTCCTCTTTCTTTCGTTCTTACGCACAGAAAAATTCTTTTCCGCCCCAACGACATTTCAACGACGTTGGAAATGCGTCGTTCGTGGAACGCTTTATCGAATTGGAAAACTGCTCGTCCAAGCACAAGCGGTAAAAAGTGTACGTGGCTGTCGCGGTCTTTTAAAAGAAACCTTCTACAGCACGAAATTCAATCCCGTTTACTTGTAAAGAAATCATCGGTCCCCAAGCTTCGTTTTACAATACTTTTGTGTTGTGTCGTTAAGTATGCCACGAATATTTGATCTACAGTTCTATGCATTCACGATTGTTCAAGTAACGTTGTCATATTATTTGAATTTTTCTGACTGAAATATTTCTCGTGAAAGGTATGACGAGTACATTTTCCTTGACTTTTTGGCTTTAGAACCAGAAAAACCATAAAAATATTGTCCAATAATTATCGTAGAGGCTTGACTTCGTCTAAACCGAAATAGTTTTTTCCTCTAGGACAGTTAATATCTCGCGTATTACTTTCTTTCTTTGGATATCTTTTTACCCATACAAGAAAAGAACATATCATATCAGATATATTGTATTTATCCGCACGTTTGTTTTAGTTATTTCGTACATATTTTTATAAATTGAGAATAAATATTTGATCATGCGTCGTAATAATTTCCACGTGTAACCTATCTGCATATCGAAGTCAAAATTTTATTTATTTCAACGTAGGTGACTTTTGCAAAGTAGATTAAAAATGTTAATCAAGAAACACGGTAAAAATGCATTATTTCAAATGATCAAAGGATTATCCATTCATAATTTATTCGATCCTATATGTCTAAAAAAATTTCAATAAGATGACACACGCGATGTTGAATATCCGGTGAAAAAATCTACGTATTAAATACGCTGTATCTCTTTCGCGCCAAAAATATTCTACGGATTTTCCAATATCTCTTTCCAAAGATTTCTTTCATCTTTTTGAACAAAGTATTGCACGGGGAATATTGAAAACTCCAATGAATTCATTCCGAGTGCAAACAAACCCTGATAGAACGGTATCGATAACGATATCGTGCGGATATTATTTTGAAAAAATGCGGCCGATTATCCTGGAAAACGATATCGTTGCTGGCTGATGAAAATTTCGCTTCTCTTTCGTCAATTCGTATACCAGATATTTATTATAATCACCTGATTTAAATACATTTGTAACACTTCTGTATTAGCGACAGACGTTGGAAATTAACTTTGAGTTTTGTATTTGTGATCCATCTATTTGGAGAAAAGTTTTTATCAATCTAAATCGTTATTATAAGAATACCAAGAATACAACTACAAATGCTTGTTTTCTGTAACGTAAGAGAGATCGAAATTGAATTTTAATCGAAGTCAAAGCTAGAATTATGAATTAGGTTTAGGATTAGGTTAGTTTATAAACCAATTGCATGAAAGCAATTATTCCACTCTTGCGACTGTTCGCTAGAAAAAACGTTAGATTATCTCAATATTATACTACGATAATGCTATACAGAGTCTGATCAAATTTTTATGCAAATTTATATCTTTGTGAATATAGGGAAAAGCATGGAATCCAAATAATAATTTATTTCATTTATGAAAAGATTATGACAAATACACCACTTCCTAAATTTTATGTATTTATTCGTTTTATAATTCATTTTTGCGCCTTTAAATTTTTTCATAAATCCACAATCTGCTAATTATGATTTATCACCTTGTTGCGACCTGAAACAATCTGCAACGAGTTAAACACCGAATTATGTAAATTCCCATTAGACCGTTACAGAGGGGGGTGAGAGAGCTTCCGTTGTAAAATCTTCGATCGTCGTAAAAGACCAAAGAAACCATTATCGAGTGGTAGGAAGTTCAGAAAGGAACTGCCACAGCTTATGGCTCGTTGAAACAACGGAGGAACATAACGCTCTTTCACACCGTCCTTCGTGGTTCGTTGTTTCGCGGGCTTTTTCACGTGAAATGGATGAACAAGGCGAAACGAGGAGCTGAACCTAGGCAGGAAGTAGTGGCTAAGCGAAGTGACGATATTACCAACAGTTTGGCCGCGTTCAAGTTAGAAAGCAGTTTGCATCTTAATTAAGTAATGACATCATGCAGAGGACAGTTGATGAGAGCACAGTTCAACCCTGAACGTCCTCCTCCCACTCTGTTCACCACGCTGCTCTGCTTTGCTTTAGATATACGTACATACAGAGTGTCCCAGTAACTATGTTACAAAACGATATATCTGTTACTATTAATAATACGATAATTCGTTCCTGAAACATTTCATCGTATCGTAAAGAGTAACAGAAATATTGTAACAGAGTTACTGATACATCCTGTGTACAGATATATTTTCGCTATGTTTATGACAACTTTTATCGCTTGGAATATTTTTGGAAACATTTTTATGCGTCACGATTAAATTTTATTCGATGCCGTTTTATTATACGCAACATTAATTAATTGTAATTTAATTTTAAAAAACATTAAATAAACAATATTTTGATATACGCAACATTAAAATGGTTGTGTGTAAGCAACGAAATTTTATTTCTTTTAAAGTTGCTGATACATATAATTATAATGTAACAAAGCATGTTTCAATTCGGTTAGATCTATCGAACGAACCCATTTAAACTATCCGGGAACCATATCGTACGAATAAACCGAGGAACAGTAATTAAGAAAATTGTTTAGTACTGCTTAATTCAATCGGATCAATTCGAGCGAATTAAACTGGTGACATTAATTGCAGGAAAGCAACTGTTCACGGGGACGAAACGAGCCGCTCCTGGAAATCTGAGATTGAGTAACGAGCTTTATGTCAATGACAATGGCGGAAATGTAAGGAAAAAGGAGGCGGCATAGACATGCCGGCAAAAAGCCAACGGTCGACCACGCGACCACGTATACAACACATGTAGTAAACAGGAAGAAGGAAACGAGACTGTGCACACGCAGCGTTTAGCGCGTGCCATTCACCGCCTGATTCCTGATGCCATCGCGATTTCTCGCATAAATATGCCATTTCGTAAGAAACGATGCGTTCGCTATCATTTTTTTTAAATATTAGACTTTCCGCATTATGAAAGATGGGAAATCTGCGTGACCCGTCAGAAAGTCAATGAACTAATTAACCAACCATGACTAACCCATAAATTAACAAAATTGACAAAACATACATAAAAATTATTTTTAAAATATATCTTTCTATTCCCTTTGATTAATTCATAATAGAAAATCACGGCTTAATATCTTTTAGACCTAAAGATTCCCTAACCGATATAACCTGCCGCTAACAAAATCATTTTATCTTCAAATTCTTTAATTCTATATTCTATAAATCTTTAAATTCTTTAATTAACTACAAGAGACATACCCACTTCCTTTCCAGTTACATATAAATATTTATATCCCCAAGGACAAATGGAATTCAAAATCTGTCCACGTCGAAAGACATTCACATACCGTTTCACGAAGGTTTCGCGAAGCGGACATACCGCGAAATCCCCCTCGTTGCTTGCTGTTCGAAAGAGTTCGCATCTACGGTGTCAATTCGAGGAAGGTCGCGCGGACACACCTGGTCTGTCTCGTCGATCCCGAATAGAAAAGAGTTGTTCAGGTCCCCGTATCGATATCCCGGAAAGCTCCGGTTGCAGCCGCGCGCCCGTTTCACCGGAAGAATTGAAATTCCGTTCCCGTCGCCTCGGTTTCTCCTCTGAAAGCACTCACGAAAGCCGGTTTCACGATTCTCGCCACTGTCAGAATGTTAGCTGTCGATGCACCGTATCAATTGACGAACTGCCCGTCAAAACTGAGCACCGAATTTTCCTCTTTTTTAACGATGCATATGAACTATGTGTGGGTGTTTATATACTCGTGAAAATATTCGAACATCTACTGTAGGAAATTTTTATATACACATCGTGTGTGTTAATAAAACACACAAACAATTTAATACATTTCGAAATTTGATTATCACAGGAACGAGTAGAGCGCGGATATTTGTGCAAATTCATATTGTTATAAATGTATGTTAAAATATGAAACCTGAAAAGAAATTTGTTTTGCCTGCTAAATATGTTACTAACTGCTAGCTAATATCTGGATATTTTCTGTGCGTTTCTATGTATTCTTGCATCGAAAAATTTACGCGGATAATGAGACGCGATTGTAACGATTATATAGGTCAAATTTGAGATCAATCGGAAAATGTATATCGGTAAAGAATTAGTCAGCAGTCGTATAGCATGAGGATTTTAAGCATGTAATAAGTTTTAAATACAGTCTCTCTGAATATCGAGGTTTATTACTTAACTTATCAATTATTTTTGTGATTTCTGCGAAATATATATGTACTTGCATTAAATATCTTCTAATTTTTATATATATTTTCAGATTGCTTGCAAACTTTACCAATATAACCATGGTAGGTGAATGTCATTACAATGCTAATGAAATTTCAGAGTGTTTCGCATAACACGCATAATGAGTTTTACCACTCGATAGCCTTAAACGGGCAAAACTGCTAACTCCTACGAACTTCTTCGCACTTGATGTTTAACTGCACAACTTTTAACACAATTACTTTAACGTTCGAGATTTTGCATGGGGCCGTGTATTATGGTCAATTCTAATTTGTTAGCCAAGATTTATTTTAGGGTCTAGATCTCTCATTCCTAGTGCCGATCGACGTTTTCTAAAACTAGAGTCGCTCGAATTTACTGCCCTGAATATTTTCTGCATTATATTTATCCAAGCAGTTCTACAATTAAAGTGCTATATAACCGTCGTGTGAAAAAAAATAAAAGAAATTTGCAAGATAAGGAATATTTTCTATACTTTTCATATGTTTCAAAATAATTCTACATTGTATCTTTATCGTCTATCTAAAATATAGCATATACACCCAGAATATAGTATATAGATATATTATGCCTATAGCTTCCAGATTTGAAACGTTAGAAATTGTAAGTGTGGAATTGAATCTTAAAACTTTAGGTACACGTTAAGAATTCGAGTATTTTTACATTTTATTTTACGAAATATATATTACCTCAATGTTTTAGATTTTTCAATCCATATTGGATACTTAAAATTTATATATATTATTATATTATATATATAAATTATTAATCTAAATGTATAATATAAAATTTGTTACGTATTATTATTATTATTGTCACATATTATATCCCACTGATGCTTCAAACATTTAAATAAATTATTTGCTACCTTCAACTTATTTGTGTTCCATGAATATATATATAGGATATAGATGAAGAAAGAGATAGTGCACTACTGTATGTGAGCGTTCCAATTCACGAGCGAACCTATTTAGGATACATAAGATACATACATTTCCTTTCACTCTCTTAGGAAGAATGTTACGACGTAAACTTGGCCGCAAGTGAGAGCTTCTAAACCTGTAACCACTCTCTATAATGCAATCTTTTCGATTTCTCATAAGACCTTTTAACATCTCTCCGTAAATATAAATGAAGAATTCACATGTTATTAGAAATCAATACTTATATACTTTTTGTTTTTGAAGAAATAGTTTTCATTCTAAGTTAGAAACGTTTTCTCGTAGAAATTTTATTAACGTGGCGGAGTGGGCACAACTCTATGCAATTTTTATTCTGCGTGAAATGATGATATATTTAAAACTTAATATAGTCGCGATATACAATCAATGACGAATTGTTACAACATTCTTGCACCGACACTTTTATGACTTTTAGAAGTGGCACTTTTATTACTTTGCCTTATCAAATCTTAAATTTCATAAAAATCGTTAATTCGTATGAAAATCCGAACGTATTAATTCTACCAGAAAACAGATAGTCTTTCATAAATAATATATATTCATACGTATACTTGAAAATATATATTCGTATCCTTGATTTTATTATAAGAAAGCGCGTAAATTTTAAGAATCCATTAATTTCAAAATTCTGTACACCGCTTTGATTCTCCCGCATCTGGAATATCGGTCTTCCATCTGAAATCCTTTGCACATCACGCATGTTGTCTCCATTCAGAGGATTCCACGTAGGTTTCTACGTCCTTTTCCCACAAAATGGGAAAGCCCGTTTCCATCTCTTGCCATAATTTCGACCCGCTGTTAATATCCCTGGGATTATTCACCTTATAGCAACGGAGATTCACGACTGATGCTATATTCATATACAAAATTGTAAACCATTATACCAACTGCCCAGAGATTCTTCAATTTGTTAAGCTTAATGCTCCATCCCGGTCTTTTAGGAGATTCCCAATATTCTACATTTATGTCTCTAGTATGTGCATTAATAGTATTTGCGAACATGCTAATTTACTTGCCCATCAATTAGACTTTTTTCGCGGATCGTTTTCTGCATTTAAGAAAAATGCTAGAAATGCTATACGTAATATTTCCGCGCCATTTATTATTAGTAGATCTGTTATTATTAGTAATCTTAATTATTTATTAATTTTATATTATTGTATTCTTCTTGTACGAAAGAGTGCCACTCTTAAATAAATAAATAAATAAATAAATAATAATAATAATAATAATAATAATAATGATAATAATAATAATGTTCAACCCTCGCCTGATTTTAGGCTTCTTTTGTTAAAAAGTCATTCTAATTTTCGTTAAATAATTCTCTTTCAAAAGCAGAAAGACAAAAAGTTCCGTAGAAAATCAAAGAGATTAAAAACCAAACCGAATTTTCCTCAGTGAAATCTCCTTCTTCTCTTTATCTGGCTTATCCCACGGCACGATTCATCTTGTTTTCTCAGGCATGTCGCTCAAAATAATTGCGCGACCCAATTTTCTCATTCGAATGTACCTGGTACCACGCGCGATATTTGTTAACGCGATTACGTGCGTTGCGTTGTCTTGCTACGGACACCCGGCCCTGCTAGTTAAACGGCTGCCACCTGTTTCCGATTTTCTGGTCAGTCGTCGCGTTTTCGGACGCGCAAACTAGTTTCTACGTTGTAAAAGGTTTTTACGATCGCTGGCTCAACGAAATGTTCTCCCTTCATACAGTGTTCCAGTAACTATGATACAATCAGCAAAGAAGCGACTCTACGTGAAAAAATAAATCGAAGATGTAGAACATTTTTTCACGTGGCCCTTTATTTTCGAGAAAATCGCAGTTGAAAATTTGTTGGGTATATGCAGACGAGGATGTCTGTTATTTTCAACTTTTGGATTTTTTCACGCCACCCTCTTGAAGAATTCCAATTAATACGAAAACTAATCTGCACACGATTAGAGCTCGGTTGTATAAGGGAAAAGCGTGCCCCTAGGCCCTTAAACATTTTAAAGATTATTTAAATATACATAAAATCGGTTTTATTCGATTAGCTTCCAAGTTATAGATTATGTCAAGAAACATGTCAGATAAAAGATGTAGATCTAGACAAGCAATGTATTTTATATTCTATTGCCTAACTTTTTTTCGTGCGACAAACGTTCCAAAGAAAAGCTTCGACGAAATAGTAAAATTCTTCTTTAATTTTAGAAATTGGAACGTGCTTTGATCGTTTTTCGTCGATAAAAATTTAAAAAAAAAAAGTACTTTTTTATTTTCGATCCTGCGCTACTTTTTAGAAAATGAAAAAATTCCTGTAAAAAAGTAGCCTGCCTACGAGAACACTCGTGTTTAGAATTATTTAATCAGTTGGTCTTGGATTCCGTTTCGCGACAAAGACCGTGACGGATAAAGTTTCGTTACTGCAAACTTGCTACTGTATTCTATAATTGGTCCACGTGAACAGCGGCTTGTAGTCCAATTCCGTGCACGCGTTCCTACTATGCTCGTTTCGGCTTGCCCTCTTAGCACAAATCTCGAAACCAGGTTTGTTTGGTCAGCGGTTTTGTTGATCTTCATGGGAAGATAGGGCTGGGAGGACATTTTATATTTTTGAGATACTTCAATTCGTTTCAGCGAATGTTTTGCAATGGTGAATGAATGGAAAAAAATGGTGCAGCTTAGATTTTCCTGTAAAATCCTGTGCAAATCTGTAAGAGTCACGAATTCTTTCGTAAGAGAACTTCCGAATCTAAAATTGAAATATATTAGAATCCATTGTTGTTAATTTAAAAAGTGTGCGAGATTCGAATGTATACTAACGTGTTCTTACGTTATTAGTGAAAATATTCTAATGCAAATCTAGTTTCTGTAATATTTCGTTTTCTCTCGAGGACATATGATATATGATCACGATTTTATCATGTTGGTATTTTGCTGTATTGTATGAAGCATCTCGCGTGACCGCGGTAAGATTTAAAGCATAGTTTTTATGATCTGCTTGCTGATAATTTCGATTGCGTTCTTAATATTTCATGATTAAGTTCTGGAATTAATGAGCCGGCGGGAGGTATACGTTACTGTCTCGCTTTTCCAGATTATTTAGTCAGCGTGTAGCTTTAACACTGATTCTCGGTACAACAGAAGTTCAACAGACTGACGATAATTAACTCTTTAGAAAATATAGAAAACTATCTCTACATAGTAATACGTATATTTCGTTAATAAAATTTACCAATAAGAGAATAATAAAAAAGAAGGATCAGGAGTTTGTTTCATCCCATACCATCGCATCAACCAATTTTCAATCTATAAATTTTTAACGAATACAGCGAAAAATTCATTTAACGTGTGAAAATACCATATATATATATATAACAAAACAAACTTACATACAAAGCTTCTATATTACATACTCATATTTACATACAAAGCTTCAACGTTTCTAAATCTTAAAGAATAAAAAATCTGTAATCTCCAAAACACAATTAGGTCATAGAGACCTAAATGCGGTACGATAGATGGGTTAACGGGTGCAGCCTACACGTCTAGACACGATCGCCGTTACTCGGGCGAATGCGTTGCGAATTATAGAATGGCGTCACTTTCACTTGGCACAACGGTATCGTGTGCGTTTATGTATAGACGTTTCGCTGCGCGTGTCTATTTACCGCTCAGCTATTTCGGGTTTCCCTGCATCTCTTGGTCGTTTTCGCGCGCTAACTCTATCGAGGCCAGAACTTACGCGCACAGTCGCTCCTATGTTCTAATTTAACGTTCTAATTTGACGTAACCGCGTTAAGAGTACACCCGTGTGTCTGCCACTGTACGAACGTTAAGATAACAAGCGGCCGACTGGAAACCAGCATTTTTTCAGCAAATGCTATAAATGTTCGAGCGTAGCTACTGATGTTGGGATCGATTCAAATAGGGCACGCAATTGTACAAAATGCTCATTACATAAAATAAATCACTCGTTCGTTGCAACAATGACGTAACTCGAAAATCACGATTTTAGGGGAAACGAACGTTCGAGCGTTTTGATCCGTTATAATTATAAACCACGCCAATTCTGGATGAAATCTGAATTATTTCTGTCTTGTACAGCAGCTTTCTATATCTAAATTAATAATATAAATATATCTGTCCCAAGCTATTAGTCATAAAGTAATTTTCAAGAAGAGGTGTAAAATTCTTAAGTTTCACGTGTCGGATTATACGTTACTCGGTTTTTACCAAAACATGCAATCGTTTCTTGTTTGTCATTCATTCGTCCGAATGACACGATGGTGATGGACGTCCCAGTGACACGCAGATCGTTATGACAGAAGAGCCAATTAGGCTTGATGCAGGCATCAAGCGTCGTTACGATTTTCCATTGATAACGGTGTACGATTCGACAGCTTTATACTTCCATAACAGGGTTGCACGTTCGCGTGCATTGCATCCTGAGAAATATAAAACCGTCGACTTAATATTGCGAAATCCCAATAACAGTGTTTACATTGGAAGATACCACTATCGTGAGTCAACCGACAATCGTCTGCAATTTGTCATGCAACTCTATACGGTCTTTAACCCTTTTCACAGAATTAGTACCTCTTTATTCTCAAGATATCCTATATATTTGCTATACAAAAAATAGATGCGTAAATAGATATGTCATATCTCAATATCGAAAATTTCAAATTTCCCAGGTTCCAAAATTTTTTCGCCACAAACTTACCGAAAAGTGTATGGTTAACGTGTTACTAATTGTGAGTTGTACATCGTGCGATATAGGTTTGAAGTTAATTCAGCTTGACTCAGCTAAAGGAATGTGACGCTTGAGTGATGATCACGCTCTCGTAGAGAACTTCCCACAGGCCTCTCTACTTTTTAATCAAACTTTGTTAATTTGTAGAACTCGTTAACCTGAGTTCGCCGGTACCTATTTTGAAATTGGACACTAGTAACTTATGAAATATTATTAATTAACGTAAACCATGTCTTACGTTCGATATGAATCACTCGCATGATAATACGACTACCAGGCAGTCATCAACTTTTCGCAGTTCGAAGTTGAACTAAATTTGAAATTCTACTTTATTCGATTTTTCATGTTATGAATTAATTTAATAGAGCTACGACAACATAAATATATCGTTGGTTATGGAAATATGAAAATTTATCCAAATTATAAACAAGTTTTGAAAGTGATATATGTATTCAAAATGAATCAATTGAGATAAAACAACAAACGTCAACCAGGCTGCAAGGGGTTAAATATTGGTCGCGATTGTTCACATCGACAATTTAATTAAAGCATAAATAAACTGTTAGAAATACGCTATAATTGCTAAACATTTATTTTATAAAGTACGTATTTATTCGTTTACTTTCGTTTGTTATTTATGTACATTACACAATACTATATATTTAACGATACGTGTTAAAAAGTATTTTTGTAAACTTTTTCTTACTGGTAAACGATGCTTATGAATTGTCATTGTAATGAAAAGGGAAAGTAACCTTATTATCAATATAATAACAAATTTTAATAATTACGAGTCAAAATGAAAAATATAGAGCAATATTTTACTTATAACCGATAACATGGTACTTTAAAAACATATTTTTAGCAGTGCCTTAAGGTGTGTTGTACTAAATGACCTATGGTTTTAAGCATTTTACCACCCCTATTGTTCTCTTTCGTGGACTGGTTTGGAACAAGTGTGACCCAGTTACTCGTTGAAGTATACAGCAGACGAATCTAGGAACTTCACTCAACCGAAGTAGACATAAATTCAAAATTTGCAAGCACAAGCTCGGTCAACCTCTGTCAATTAACCTCTATGATTCAACCTCATGAGTGATTTTCTGTCTGAGTAATTGTACTATGCATGTACTTTGGGAGAGCTTTGTAAGCACGTTATGTATACTCCTGCTTTAAAATACCTGCATACGTAGGTAGGTTACAATGCCTACATCTTTAAACATAGTCGTTTAGATTAAGTTACGAGGAATTGTCTTACATTTTCTAATATCGCTTTTCTTTTTTTAGATATTAAAATTATGCTACTGAGATACGACTCCCTGCATTATATTAGTAAAATCCAAAATCAATCTGGAAGTGTATGTAAAAGCTATACGTAATTTGGCTATATTTTTTTATTTTTTAAAGTATTCTTTGTATTTAATCATAAATTACGAGGTAGTATTTAATCTTAAATTACCATGATTCATCATGGTAATCTGATAATTCTTCGTAATTTTGATTATCTCATTGTAGTCTTCCTATTGGAAGTTTTGTCTTATTATCGTTACTTTTTTATTATCCTGTCTAATATTTCTAAAAAGGAAAAGATCGTTATTGGCAGAAAATATAAATCAGCGTGTAAAACCGTGAAAGCCCAACCATCGGTCCTAAATAACGCGATCGTTACGAGAAGGCTTCACGGTACTTCCGGAATTAATACAAACGACGCCGATACGTTATCGTGCCGTGCACGTACAGTTCTGCCGTAAAACTGGCGATTGCACTTTAACCGCCAGTCATTCTCATTTACCTGGATCATTAAGGAAATCATAGCCGGAAGGCACGGAACGTCTCCCTTGCCTCGCCTCGTGTAGTTCAATGGAATGCATCGGATGGCTCGTAATAATAAGTACGATTGCCACTAAATACCACCATGTTCTTCCGCTAGATGCGACTAAGCCACGGAATTTCAAGAGCAATAACCAAAATGGAGCTTGTGCATGACTTTCGCGAGTTTAAAAGCTAGCGAAATCGTATTTGTCTATTTATCGAGTAACTTTTTGATTGTTATTTCGCCCAAAAGGGAGATAGTCCGTCTGATATTGTTTCAATGAGTAGAATTAACAATGTGGAATTATTTGTTATCTTTTTACGAAACAGCTGATTTACGAGATCTTCTCTTTGGAGATTGTATGCAATTCCTTTACGAAAGGGAAATTCTATAAATTAATCGTTTCGCGAAAAGCTTGCATGCAATTCTCCATTCTTCTATTACTAAAACAATGTTATATCGATTCGAAGCAATTTGAATGTTCGAGTGTTATTCAGTTTCAATTTGGTAAACATCGGATCGATCATACAACGATCAACGCAAAAGAGGCGCGTAACACTTCATCGCGAGAGCATTATTTTACATCAGTCGTAAAGTAATTTCTCCACAGTCCTAGCTTGTTTTTCGTGAAAACTTGGTTATTTATTACCGAAACGAGCCAAGATGAACGTACTTTTTTGCATCGAAGAAACTTTCATCGGCTTAGCTAGGCGAAATATCCAGGCGACAGTATCATAAAACTCACGATGGTATCATTCGCGATAAGTTCACGAAGAACAGTGCAGGCAGCAAGAACTTAAAATCTAAATTAAAATTTATTTCTTACTCTATTTTATTAAAATAAAATCTCCCACAAGATTAACCAAATCTATATTTTTCATTGCATATTTATTCTTCACCTAATATCATTGGACAATTTGACTCAGATTAATTCCAGGGTATTTAATTTCAATTTATATTCTATATCTTACGCGATAAATATCATTGTTCGTGGTTTTTATCGCGTGAAACATAGAATACAAGTTAAAATGAAGTAACCTAAAATCACGAACGTAGTGTCTCGACGATATCAACCGAATACCTATGTAATTACTATAATACACGTCGATTCGTCAAAACACGCATACGGTTGCATTGAGATCATAACTTAACGAATCGGTGACGTCGAAAGTTTTCTTTTTCCTTGTCTGCTGCTAAGGTAACGCTTGATTGCGATGAGAAGTTAATAAAGTGCCGGGTAGAAGCGTCGTTACGGATACCCCAGTGCACTTTCCGCGCGGGAAGAACATTAACGAGAGGATGTAATGGAGGCAGGCACGTCTGAGAAAAATATGGTCGTTCGTTTATCGTGATAACGCCCCGGCATAGCTTTTCTCATCCTATTTTCCACGGTAGTCGCTGAGGCGCTTAAAAACATTGCCGGTGTCGTCGCGCGGCAACCTGGAAATGCAATTTCGAAAATGATACCTG
Organism: Bombus soroeensis; assembly: GCA_014737365.1. NCBI lineage: Eukaryota > Metazoa > Arthropoda > Insecta > Hymenoptera > Apidae > Bombus > Bombus soroeensis. Next base: position 1,731,202 of record JACXIL010000198.1, read on the forward strand.
CCTCTTCCCCCTCCACCATTCTACTTGCGCTTCGTTTATCATTCGTTACGCTCGTAAATATCGCTTAATCGAATGATACCTCTGCGAACAAAGTTCAGTCCGCTGCGCTGGCGAAAACGACGAGAATATCCGCCAGGAAATCGAGTTTCTTTGAAATGTGAAGCTACACCTGCTGAGGAACGAGCATGTTTACGCAATGCGCACACAGCATTAACAGCACTCTTTAGAATACGACGTTCTAAAGTTTGTCGAACGTTAGGGCGAAACGATACATACGAGGAACATTTTTATTCCACTATTCGTGACTTTCAATAGCGGGCAAAAGTTACCTTAGGTGATTTTAAAAAGTTATGTACATGTGAAATTATGAATTTTCAGGCTCTAAAAATTCTAGTATAAAGAAAGAACAAAGAGACATTTGTTAGCTAAAGTTTCAAATTCCGTGTTTCTAGTTCTGCAAGCTAAACCGACCTAGTTCCTTTCTCAAGAACGAAAAATATTTCGGCCGACAAATAAAGATATAACCGTAAAAAAAATTCTGAGTTACTCTAACCTCCGTATGATTGTAATTTATTTGAATAATAAATTATTCCTATTATTCTAAGCTCTTAATCAGTATCCACATCGCGGCTCGAATTTGTTATAAATATTATACTTAAGTTAAGCTAGTAGGTAAAGAAAGATAAATTGAGATGAAGTAAACAATAGGAAATAAGAATTTATTAACAATGTTGACCCAATTCCTTTATTAAACCCGATGGCGTAAAGAGGCTTTTGGCACTCTATAAAAAGAAGGCTGAACCGCCTTCCTTTAAAAGGGTGAACGAAGGTACGCTTGAGGATCTTAAATGGAAGTGCTACACAGCTTTAAACTTTTTCTTAATCTCGATGGATTATACTCGAAACAATTTTTAAAACAACGCAAGTAGAAGAAGTTGAGGAACTACGGATAATGCAAAGCATGTCGGACAATGGGGATTTTCCTTTTCCCTTGTACAATCTTATTCTATTTGTTTTACCATTGTGTTCTAATTGTACAATCTGTTGCTTTTCTTATCGCTTTGCAAATTATTTTACACAATAATATTTTTAATTAATAATGATTGCTTTTATATGAACGTATTTTATATTGAAATACTTTTAATTTCATCTTAACAGCTAAAAATAAGTAATCGCGTTGAAACATTTTATAAATTTCGTTTATTTTACTCTGATTGTATAATAAATTATGTCACGTAATAATTGTTCTTAACGATACCAAAAATCAAAATATCAAAATGCTTTCAATTTTATCCGGGTAAAGAATTTCTGAAAATTAAAATCTATTACAGAAACATGTACTACACCTTATGAAGTACAATGTCGTAAGAATGTTTGCAAGTATAATTTACCAAAAAGATTAAAGGAATTGATCTCTACGTTTTAAACGTACATATTATGTATCTGAAATTCACCTTGGTATTCTCATTGCTTAAAATTGCTGCGGTCATAAAATTATTCAGCCATCCAATATAGAAAACGATTTACTTTCCATCGTGAAACGCGTTTTTCATCGCTCGGGGACCCAATTAAACTGTAAAATAAACGCGCCAAAATGATAAGTTAGGCGTGACGAAGGAAGCAATCATCAGAAAAATGTAACAATGAATTACGTTAATCTAACAGGGGAGTTTCGCTAACAAGATAATTACAGACAGTATCGCATGAATTACACGAGGCCGTAATTTAAATTTTCCTGATTTTACAAGCTCCTTAGGACGCGTTTGACATTTAATTAAGTCGTATAATTACCGGCACGGTAATTTTTCATACCAACCACGCTGTTCGTAAGTAACATTTGCCTTCCACTAGAGGGGACGACGACACGAGTCACTCTCATTCGTAACTATAGAAAAGTAGGATTATTCAAGTCGCCTAAGTTTCTGCATCTTGAAGTACAATGCTGAAACTTGAATTTAACTCTCAAAATCTACAGTAACGATATGCAACTTAGTTACATTTATTTGTAAGACAAACTCTAGCCTAAAAATGAAAAAAGAAATGATATATCTAGAAATAAAGAAACAAAAAGTTATAAAATAATCTAACTTGTTGCGTATTATGAAACGTCATTAATCTGTAATACAACAACGAAAGAAAACATTTTCATATTACTAAACAGACATTGCAAAATTATTATTGTGAATTGCTTAATCATTATGCTTATTAATTATTATCTTTCTTAAATCATTAAGCTATCAAATTTCCTTTACGGACCAGTGCCTCCATCTGTTCGTTAAATTAAGGCTAATTATTCGCTTAACAAAGTGTGTGTATATCGTTCGGAGCACTATGAAATTCCATAGCCAGTTCAGTCGAACCAGAACCATTCACCTCGGTGAATTTATCGATCGTTACAACCGTGATGGTTGCGTTCGCGACCAATACGTAAATGGCTTGAGAAAATGCGGTAGGTTTCGATCGTTTCGACCGCATGGATAAGTCGAAGCAAGATTTAGAGGAAACGTAAAAAGGCAACGTCCCTCGGTTCTACTTCCTCGAGGTATGCTCGTTAGTTTGCTGGTTGAGTTACGACTGCACTTGCCTTTTGAATGAATCGATGACAAATTTTTCTTTCTGTTTTTTCATCGTCTTTTCTTTTTTTACCTTGTAGTTAGTGGAAAATCGAGAGTATTTTTTATCGAATGTGTTGGTACTGTGACTAAAAAAATATTGACACGCACATTTTTCCCGATCACATTCCTTTACTTTTTAATTACAAATTTTGGAACCAATATGGAAGCGTTAAATCAAACACCAATGAAAATCAATCAAAGGTCCACGTTATTTTACCTTTAAATAACACAACATCGAAGAAGGAAGAAAACGTTCATACGTCTGCAAACGCTTCCTCTCTTATTTATGATTCGCTGTCGAAGAAAATAAAAATAATTGAAAATGGGGAAAAACCGCATTTCATGGTTCTCATGGTTTTGCGTTATCATACGAGTGAAATACCGTGTCCTGCACTTTTCCTTCGAGACATATATTCTCCGAGAATCGTGGATGCTAAGTAATATAAGGCTGTATAATACTTCACCACATTGACTTTTATCGTGTACTTTAATTTATCCAGGGAGTAAAAAAGTGTTTATGGATGAAACATTTGTGCACTATAATTCTAAAAAGTTACTAGGAAAATTGTAAACGATGAGTCTGGAGAATATTTCAATATACAAAGTGCAGTTTAAAAGTTCGTCAAAAATAAAATTTTCCTACCGCTAACGTTTATCTATTATAACAGCAACTATACTTTGGATGTTTCATCCGCATATTATACTTTTGTTTGCATATTATGTACATTCTTTCCATCTTCGAATTTCCTATAAACTAAAAATCCACAGTCTAATTAGCGCAAACTGTGCATCTTCAAACTTACGCTCTCCATAAAATTGTCCATAAGTCTAAGTCTTTTATTCTCGCAACAGACCATCCTCGTCCTTTGAGTTCTTAGCGTAGTCGTAACAAATCGGTCACGTTCCAGCGTGCGGTGATTACATTTGATCCTGGAGATACTAGGAAAAGTTCTAATATGATCATCCAATTACCGGAATCGCGCACAAAAGAGCGTTTGCAGTGACAGAAGTGCTCCCTTCGACGAGACGCTGCTCTAACGAACGTTCCCGGTCGTTAATTACTATTCTCGTTCATAGTCTCAGCTAAACTCGCTCTGTCGTCGCTTCAGCCGGTTCCTTTATCCGTCTAACTCGTTCTTTTCACGGAATATCATTTCGTGTGACATATTTAGGCCGATGCGCGCTGTTCTCCGCTGAAAATTCAAATAATTGTGCGCGTCCGCGATATTACGACGCTACAGCTGATTCAGAAACCATTTTGTCTGCCGGAGAACAACGACATCTCGACGTATCCTCGTCAGACGAGAAGAAGATTGGAATTATGGATTTTTACATGCCTCCTGATGTAACGTTTTAAAGCGAACGCCACGCCATATCGTTGAAGGTAATTCAAGGTCGTTCGTGGTCGTTTAAGAAGGAAAATAAATTACTTCGAGCGATCGAACACCTGGGCAATTTACATTGCCAATACAGGTATAAATCATCCATCAAGCAATCCATTATAGAATGCTTCTATGTTTTACAGTGTAAGTTGAAACGATACCTTACCAGCACTTTGCTGAATTTTAAGAAACGGAACTTGGTACATAGACAAGATACATCTTTCGATTTAGGAAACCTAAGAGATGAGAAAGTGTGTCAATCTAGGAGGATCTGTTTTCGTGTTTGGATTGTACGCTTCGAAGCGTGAAGTAGTTCCATGATGTGAGCGAGTTCCTGGGATTTCGGTGAAGTTAAGATGAGAAACGATGGTACTTGGATTGACGACTATTTGTCCGGGAGTATTTAGAAACGTCGAGCTGCTGTTGGTATTGGTTATCTCGGATGTTAAGGTCTGCTGTTTTATTTAACTAAAATATATGCGTTTATGTTACTGCTTCAGACGACTTTTTAATTTATCTCTATTGTGTTTTCTTGACAATGAATTTACAGAGTACGGGTGTGCTTCAATAATTTAGCAAACATTTGAAGAAAATAAAATACGCTACTACTCCTCTGAATCTTAGTAGATTGTACAAATTAATGACAAATTAATAATTACAGACAGTACGTAATACTTTTTTGTGGAAGTACTAGATCACGCATCTAAATTATCTATAAAAATACGCAGCGTTTTCTTATGGAATTCAAAAAATTACCGAGAAATCTCAGGCAACTTTCTTGCGGCTCCGTGATGTTTTCAAATGCAGGAGATTAATATTTGAATGGGCGTTACGCGTCAAGTTTAGCAGCGAGCTCTTGAAAACGATAAACGTGTGAAATATTCATATTTTCTAAACGCTCTTAGCATCTGGAACACGCATTTCCATTCTTCAAATCTGATTTTCACACTTGCAATTGCACATTTGACGTTCAATTTCGTTAAATCCGTTTAACTATTATCGAACTGTCTATTAATGCTAACCAGATGATATTTCTCTGTTAAGTACGAATATGACACGTACTTAGTACGTTAGCGAAATTTACAAATTCTGTAGTAGAAGATTTCCAATATATGATTTTACAGACTTGTTAACACACAGATTTTAAATCAATTCTGCTGTTTAAACTAATTGAAACAGACTCTAATGAAACATGTAACATTTCAAAAATCATTTTTCAATTAATATTGAAACAATATTATCTAAATAGGGTAAATACGTGTAGCGCGAGTGATCTTTCCGCGCGATCATCATTTTATTTTAAAGACTTATCTTCTTTAAGTTAACGATAGCGGCTAAATGTTTAGAATAAAAGATGATTGGAACGGAACGATCCTACATGGGAAAATTCTGACTCATCGTGCCATATGGTTACATCCGTTGCATAGAGAATGGTTGAAGACTAAATACAAAGGTTTTTTTCCCCGAGGAGGGGTTGAAACATAAATATTATCAAAAATTTTAAGAGTATAGAGACATCTCCACAGTTAGACTAATATTAGTAGTAAAAGCTATTTACAAAAATAAAATGAAAAAACGAGTAAAAAAGTAATAGGAATAAACAAGAGAACATGTTCATAGAGATTCTATTTTTGTTATAACGTCGAATACACGAATTTTTTCAATTATTTGTCTTAACATTCTATAGTGTCTACCTATTTCTACATGAGTCTCGAATCAAATACGTAATAATTTTTTGAAGATATTAATATTTTCCTAATCATTCGTTCTAATGTACGTATCCCGAACAATTCCTATTAAACGAATTTTATAACACTAATATCAATGATAATTGGATCACCCTGTATATAAATGACTCGCTATGTACCACATCTATCCACCCTACACGGATATACTTTAACACAAAATTCGCGAATAATCCAGCAAGTATGCCAAAAGAAATTCGTCGTATTCTTCCCAAGACACGTCGAGTTCCAACCTGAAGCAAAAATCCCGAGCCGCGGTGGCCACCACTCAAAAAACTTCCCGTTCCGGTTGCACAGCGAGAAAGCATCGCGAAGCCGGAGGATATCACAGGCCACGCAAGAATAATCTTAACCCACGCGTTTGTTCGCCGACTTTCTTATTCGAAGCTGGAGAGTGAAACGCTCGGCCAGCGGAATTGCCTGCAGAAGCGGCCTACTTCCGCTTCAGAACGGAAGTAAAGTTGCAACGAGCGCAACGAACATAACCTTCTCTTGGTCGTTACCTTGAATGGAACATTTGCAGAAACCGTAGCTGGCAGATATTGAACTGACCAAAAAGTCTCTTCGCTTTTCCCTAAACAAAAAGACATCTTGCCGATTTACGCGACCGAAATTGTGCAAGCGGCGAATAGTTTTGGAAAATCGAGTATGACTCTACTGTTGTACAAAATATATTCGATATATTTACCTTTCTACATCTATAACTTTTCAATTGGCCGATCGAACCCTTTTATGATCTGTTTTAAATGCATGAAATGCATCTGATAGTCATGTCTCGTCGCTATGTTAATGAAATTTCGAAGCATCTTATGCAATTTACATAATACACGTTGAACGTTTTAATCCTATTCATACAAATAATAACTATTTTTATTAGACGATCTGTTTCATAATTTAGAAGACCGTAGACTTAGAACCTTAAGTAGTTTGGTTCTCAAGAGGCCACCAAACTGTGAAGAAATCAGACCTACCTCCACGATGCTAAGACTATTATCAAAGAGCCCATTGACAAATTTTGGAACTATTTACGGCTCAACAATTCCCATAAAATGCTCCACACAGTAAAATGTGTAAGATCACCGTGCAAGAGGAACTTAACTTTCCTGCATTAACCAGAGGGAATTAAACCGCCCGCAGCCCCGTTCTTGACCAACACATGGGCACTTGTTAACAAAACAAACAGTTTCTGAATGCGAATCATGTAAATCACCAATAACCATACAGCAAATTTGACTGCACTGCCCTAGACTTTCATCTGATGAAATTTCGTGCGAAGGAAATAGTTGCAGTATCGAAGCCTGAATGATTCTAACAACTTTCATAACGCGTTGGAGGGTGTACTTTTGGCGGTCGTTAACGACTTCACTGTTAAAATAACCATTTCACCATAAATCATTATAAGATAAATTCGTAAATGAATAAATAAATAGACAGTTTTGTAAGTAAATGATATGTAATGGGGTGAAGTAAATAAAAATGGGGTGAAGATTCGGACCAGCTGGTAAATAAATATTAACAGATGCGCGCCAAGTTTTCCTTCACGCAAATAACATTCCGAACGAAAACCGCAGGCGCTTCCACCACCGGTGAACCGTGAAATTTCCACCCCCTTCTCTCCTCTGCACACGTGAGTGAGATAGTTTCCGGCTTTCGTAACAGCCACAGAACCTTTGTGTCGCGATCCGTATCCGCGTCGGACAAGGATCTCCGCTTCGGCAATTGAAAAGTGGAAACTCTGATAAAATCTCGCCTTCGTTACTGTTCGCCGATCGAGAGGGAGGGCATATTTATGAATCGGTGAACGGGAACGAGAATTACGCACTGCACCGAAGGAGAGATATTGTGTGCCAGAAGTTAGTGGCGATTGCGTGTAATTTTATACGGTTATCGAGTTCTTTGATGAGATGTGGTGTTTTACGATAAAGGACGATATTAAATATAGGCGAATTTTGGTGTACGTGTATTGATAGAAAAATTGTTTTATAGCGTGATTGTACAGAGTTTTCACGCTATTGCTTCTCAGCGTGTTTCTCGCAAACGATAAGTACGAGGGAGAAGATGAATGGTTCGAAGCGAACTACATATTCACGATAATACTTCTTTCGCAAGTGATAAACTGCATGTGCATTTCGCGGGTGCACTACCTTTTTTTTTAAATAGGAACCCTCCTTTTTTCTGCATATATAGAATCCTGTCGTCATTCTACGAAAGAGAGTATTGAAAAAAGTACAGAAAACTGATTAGTTTGTGACATACTTTAACTTTAATTTCGTAGAATTTATCATATGTAAGACAAAGAAAACATAAATACACGAGTACTGCATTACGTTTTTCCTTGTTTCTACACGTGGCATTGGAGTGCTATGTGAGCGCATCAACATACAATGTACACGTATATGCATGTGGAAATTATAAAAAATGAATTATTTGCCAACTTTCTATTTTATACGTTGCCTCTCGTGCACTTTCCCTGTAACTCAGAAAGTAGCCTACGTTTACAATTTGAATGCGTAATTCGTCAATTCTCTTAACAACGAAAATATTGAATAAAAACGACGTGACACTACATAACAGAATTAATAAAATATTCTATAAAGACATGTTTGTACGGGCAAATGTTACCATTAAAGATAGGAATTGATTGGAAGAATTACGCGGGGTATGGCTTACAACTTACAACCGAAGAAGTGTTCTTGACAGACCAATTGACTTTAGATATCGTCTCATTTGTATGTCGAGTAGATTATACAAGCAACTGTGCGCGTATTTCTTGGCAAATGCCAACACTTTCGCTTGCAGATTGCCAACAAATCAATCTTCTGAGTTTAATGAACGTGCTTAAAGAAGAAACTCGAGAGGTCTAGCATCTTATGAATCAGCAATCTAATTATAAACATATACATAGTCAACTTCTGCCTCAGCAAAATACAATTAGTTAGCAAGTCTAAAAATGTCGCCTAAAATAACACTGATCACAACAAAGTTTTATCAACAACAAAATGAAATTCTTCATCTATGCACACCGAGTTTATCTCCCAGACAAAAGGGTGATTCTGTGTGAAAAAATAAATCGAGATAAACCGAAAATAATCGAAAAGAATAAATCGAATATACGATACTGCATTTACGAAAAAATTGAATTTAGAAATTTGTTGAGCACATTCTTGGCCAGAAGAGAAATCATCAGATAAATAGTAAAAAGAAGGACATTCGGAATAATCCAGAAGTTTGTAAACGGGCAACAGTTATCGACAGAAATAGAGAAGAAAATGACCGGATTAAGGACAACGATGTGACGGATTAAAGGAACGGGGATTATCCTTATTGGAACATCGAAAGCAAAAGCAGTGCAAGTAGAGTCAAAGCAACAGACGAGCAGGAAACTTTTTCTACGATAATGGATTGTAAAAATATAAGCTTTTAAATCCTTGTTCCACCCCCTTTTCTGTCTCTTTCCCAAATCTCGCGCGGTAAACAATAAAACGACATTCGGTTAGCAGAATGGTTGACCAAACGAGACTGGAACGAATCCTACTGTCGTACTCTTCTTCCTTTTGTACAGAGTATCCTTTCGAATTAAAAGAAATTAAATCAATCAAACGTAATACGATGGAATTATAAAAATATTTTTATAAATACAGACTCTAGTTTGCTTTGGTTTTTATTATAAGTTGTATCAAGTAGTATTATATGAAATTTAATGTAATTTTATCAGAAATATTCATAAATATTCGTGGTCTTATCAAAAATAAAATGTTTCTTTCGTTGTACTCCGCAATTCTCACTTTACTTGATCCTCTAGTTTAGAACAGCCTATATATAATAAAAAGTAAAAACTATCAATTCAACGCGACATGGGTAACGACTATAAATTTTTAGCAAACAGCGTGATTCATTGGATCATACGCCGAATATCGTTCAACATGGTCGTCGAAATCTGCCTCACGCTTTTTTATATATTTTAACCGAAAAAACGACAACCAGCGATATATCTATTATACTGATTGCATGGATATATATGTATGCATGTATATGTATACCGTCATATTTACAAACTTATCGCCGCTTTTATAACATGCATAAGTGTAAATTAATGATAATGGCCGTGGCGTACATGTGAAAATTGAACTAACTTGAATTTGCAAACGTCGCTGCTGAAAATATGTCGCCATTAGCTGTAATGCGTCGTTAAAGTTCTTCTGACAGCTTTTTTCTCATATGTAAAATTACAAAAATAAAATTAGATAGAACTTGACAAACATTATAAAATTATACATGAATTCTTTTGTAATTATAGAATTATAATTTAAATTTTACTGTCTACACATTTGTGCATTTAGATTTTTCATAAATGTATAAGCATTAGATTAATACGATTAATTAAATTACCAACGTTAAATATGACCAGAAAAACTTCGCAGAACAACATAATAATGTCTCGAAAATTACAAAATTTTTCTAAAGATACTAAAATTAATTAAGCAACGATACAAAAATGTTTTCGATATAAAAATATTGTAAATGATCAACAAGCGACACAATTTTTCTATCGTTCTAAAATTCAAAGTCTACAAGCTAAAATACCGGAACTTATTTAAATTTATAACATTTACAAATCAACGTCAACGGATGTTCCAATTCCCTCGAATACAATGAAAACCACGTACCTACTACTTTCCCAACATTTTTGATACAGTCCATTCATTTTCCTTTCATTTGCACGACACAATACAAATATCCAAAAGTGTAATACTTTGACGCTCCAATATTTTAGGAACAGACTGAAACGAATGATTCTTTACCAGTCGGATATTCCAAGCTTCCGTTTTCGAACATTTTTCGTTTTTGTTCCATACGATGACGAACTGTCTCTCGATGAAACAGCGAGTTTCTGTTTGTTAGAAACATGTTGGGATATCTTCGAATTAATGAAACATGCTGTGTAATGCAAGACATGCAAAATCGCAGGAACCTCTTTCATTTATCTTAGGAATCTGATTCCTTTAAATTAATAATTTTCGTCGATTCAATTTTTGGTAATTTCGAATTTTAGAACGCGAAGCTGAAACAAAAAAAATCGTAAGAAATTTTACGATTTTTCGGAAGAATTTGACGTTATGTTTGTATTTCGCTTGTAAATTTTAGCAATATGCCCAGACTGTAAACTCGCATGATTTGTCACAGCTGCGAAATATTGAATTTTTCCGATTTTAAAGAAGCGACACAAATTCCGATTTCAATAAATTTCCAGCTGATTTTATTGCTCTCTCCTCGTGTAAACGTTACACGCAGAGAACATGCAAAGAGAACGTTAAATAATAGAATTACTATCGATTTTAGAATTCGTCTTTTCAGTTATTACATATGGTAGGCAAAAAATAATACCTCGTTCGATTTTTACGAAATATTCTTTTTGCTAAACTGAGGGGATAAATGCGATTAACGTACACGCAAAGCGCAAAAAAGTAGTCGTAATTTATGCAAATATTTATTATCAAAATGACATTGCAAAAAATGATTCCTTCATTTTGAGTGTCACTTTGATTGCTTCAATAAAGTCGTATAACTTAGTTCAAATGTTAAATGAGAAATAAATCCTACTACAGGAAACAGTCTCTCGTCAAAATTTTCAAATTACTGCTAATTAATTACAGCTAAAAGTTACAAAGACTATCTGATTTCAATACACAAGAAATATTTCAAAGATCGTCAGTGAAACGTAATTATAAAGTATTTAACACCGAAATGCCTACATAAACAAAAGCCTCAAAGTTTCCAATAAATTTCAAACACAGAATTCCAACACAAAGAGGGAAAAGTCACCGTTCCATTGCCATTTCCAACTAAAATTGAATAAAAAGCACAACACACCGGTTGGCCCAACGCAAACCGTTCCATCAAATCGGAGGAACAAGGAGCGGAAAGGTTCCCGGGAACATAATGAAGTGTTTGCACACGCGTAGCCCTGCTGCAAAGCGTTCAAAGTAACTGCTTTATCACAAGGGCTAACCCAATAAATGAATAAAACTGCAATCTTCAGTTTTCGCTGAGAAAATAGGCAGGAGAAAAGGGATCAAGACTAAAAGAGAGGAACTGATCAAGGGAAACTCAAAGAAAAAGGTAAGGAACGGGTGAAAATGGAAAACAAAAGAACACTCAGATCGATACATTCGCCTTTATCGTGCGCCTGCTCTTCGACTCGGTGTGCGTACTAAGAAATACAGGAACAAAGTGCAAGCTGCGCTTTCAAGAGTCGATCCCACGATCGTCGATTCTAATCTCGGCCAACTTTTACCTCTTCTTTCGACTGCAACGTCTTCTTTTAACGTCCACTCTTAACACACGGACGCGTCACGTAAATGGGAAATCGGTTTACCGACAGAATTGCGACTTTTGTCGTTGATTGATATAAAAGGAATACATATTTATTATATTTTTTACGATATAATTGTTAGTATTGTTATTATTTTGTCGTAAATAGGTCGGATCCTTTTTATGCATAAGCAAGGTACGCAATTAATACTATTATAGTAATTATGTAAATATAAAATTTACTTCGAAGAACTCTATAATTTAAAAGAAGATATAGAATATAGAATCGCCAAGAAAGTTTGTGCTGCTGGTGACTTGGTTTGCTAAATTTGACAATCTGGTCATAACATCGGTACGTTAGAAACAAGTACACAAGTAGAGATGTAAACGTATAAGGATGCCTGACCCTTTTAGCAGACGCATCGATATGCATTGATTTTCTCAAGAATCTTTGAAACTTACACGTTAGTGCATGTTAAGTATTTCATAAAAATAAGTCGAGTCAAGTGCAATGCTCCTATGTCCCAAGGTCGTAATATCAAACGCGTAATAGCTGAATGGTCATGGTCAATAGCAATCATTGGTTGCCCAAATTTATACGCAGAATATCTAAGAAATTTGTGTTATACTTCTACTACACTTCATATAATATAACTATATTTCCAGTTGTCTCTTATGGTTTTTATAGTACGAAGACCAAATGATAGACGCAAATTCCTAAGAAGAAGAACGAAACTAAAATATAATATTCTAAGAGCAATAATACTGAAGAATGTAAACTATAAATATAATTTTCAATAAAAATATAATTTTATGATTTGCTTTATATCGCTATTCCTTTTCTGTTTAAGTAAAAAAAAATGAGAGAGAACGAAAATTAAACAGTTCGTATTCCCTAAAAGCTGAAAGCAATCGAATTGATGTAGAACGTATCAGAATAAAGGAACACAGGAAAACTTTTTATGTAGTGTCGCATTGTGTGCTGTAAATGTAGGACGACGAAGATGGTACACCATTGTCAGGAAATTGACCAGCGGAGATCATAGGATTAGAACGCACACGTAGCTGAGGGGTCCGCGAATGCTGAACTCCCTTTTTAGTAATGAAATTTTCACTACACACAGTTTCACGGAACAGACCACGTGTATAGTTCCATAGCGCGTTAAAACACAAACAAAATCGACGTCATTACGGTTGCCGTGGATGAAAAAACCTTTACGCGAGAACCATACCGTTTTAGGTTGATTAAAAAAAATTAACGAAAGAGCTAGGATATTAAAAATCGTATTTGACATCCTTACTTTATACAGTCAATATTATTACGAAACGCTTTTTAATAAAGATCGTATTTTATACGTTAATGTTAACGATTACGGTAATTATCTTTATATTATAGTACGTAAAGTCGTTAGATCTCGATTGCAGTTTTTGTGGAATATTAACAAATAAGTGTCGCTGCAAAAAATTGAGGTTAAGATACATAAATAAATTTTTTCAATTCATTATATATTCATAATTGTTGAAATTTATATGTAAATAAATCAACAATAGTCAGTTGCTTAAATGATTAATTTATTTACACGCTGATATAAGAATTAAGACGTGTAATTATCTTTATAGAGAGGCACAAATTCTATAATGAACGCTACGAAGTTTAAACTTTAAGAACTTTGTACACTGACATTCACTGTATTCCTTGTTAAACATGTCTCTAACTACGTCCTTGGTCAACAACATTGGACCAACATAAGATACATACGTAAATTGATACATACGTCTACGATTAACAATGTGTCAACACGCATTATTAAATCAAAATATTTGTTCATCGTACACACTCGAGCACATACTTCTCTGCCCGCTACTTTACAAGTACCTACTTAGTATCACGAAGTTTTGGAGTTGCAATCGAGTTTTGCGCCAAAGGAGGATCACAGACGCGGTTTTAAGGACCGCACGGAGTCGAAGGATGTGGTGGAAAGTTGGCCGGAAGCGGGTGCTGTCATCTTGGAATTTTCCGATGCTCGTTTTGGCTCGAATAGCTTCAGCTGACGCGGAATCGACCGGGCAAAAGTTAATTTCACAGCAACCATCGACTTCACCGTTACAGTTTTGTCAAACAGTCCAAGTCTTCCTTTTCGGCTTCAGCATTGCTGGTGCAAACAGCGTGTTATGGATATTGATATTTTTTTATTATTCATTTAATTCATTAACAGAATTAACACTAACTTTTATACAAATTTATACTTTTATAAACACGAACTAAGAAAATGGAAGCGAGCCAGACGTTTGTTTTGTCAGGAGGCGTTTTGCTGGTAAATTTTTATCACGCTCGTGTTCACTCTGTTTCGATATACCTCACATTTTGCCAGTAATTTCTTTCTGTGAGATTCTTAATAATTCTTAGAAATTAATTTCTTTAAATAAAGTAACGATTTTTAAAATATACGACGGAAATATTTAGCGAAGATGATCGCGTTACTCGATCCTTTTTATTATTTTCAATAAAATCTTGGTATTTCGTATCAAATTCGCTTTAGAACGTGCTATAAAAAAAGTTACGCCAAAAGATCTTTAAATCTCGAAGATTTAAATTTTTCTGAAAAAGTATTAAGGAGATTCATCTAGACAAGTGAAGCTTCTAAATATATAAATTTTAAAGATCGAACTTTCGAGTACAGTCCTTAATCCTTGAAATATCAACCTGAGGTCTCATTTTACTTTAAAAATTTGAAGCTTAAAAGGTAGCCATATTTCGCCCATATGACGTCGATCAAAAAGTGCTCCATGTACAAAAATCTGGGCGTCTTCGGTCAGAAACGATGGGACGGAGGATTCACTTTCATAAGCGTCAGAGATCGGACAGGTATGAAAAACTGAAGAGTCGTACGTCCTACTTAGGCTCAAATTCCTGTCGAATCAAGTAAGAAGGTCGGATATCGCCATCGAAACTTTAAAACTGTCCGGATCGATTTATGGAATTCCGATATTATGACCGAGAACGCGGTCCTTGACGAAAAGATAAGAAGAAAAGGATAACGAGAGAAAGGAACAGAGAAAGAGAGAACTTTGACTACTTTCATCGGTAACGAGAATTTTCGGTTAAAATGTGCTCGTCAATGACTGAAAGCAGGAAAGTTAAAACGTATTATATTGGTATAATATAAAAGTTGAAATAAAAAAGTTCCAGCTGGATCTACATTATACGTATGAAGATTTCTGTTCGACTAAAAATTGTCAAACTGTAGAATGACCGATAGAAAAACAGTTCCAATAAAACGATTGTAAAAGCGAAACATTCGTTTGAATTAAAATAAATTTTTAAAGAGAAGATGATAATTTTTAAATATTAGGATAACAAAAAAATTGGATAATATTACGATGAAATAATTGTATTACGGAAGTTGATACGATATTATTAGATTAGAACGGATTCTGAATTGCAATTATTCCAATTTCTTAAAATTTTGATCAATTTGATAGAAGAAATGTGAAAATCATCGATATATATATATTGACCGAATGAGTTCGAACGAAATGTTTTGCTGTTCTCTAGCACGTTTCACCGGATAAGAGATTTAATAACGATTCGTGCCGAGCTGCAATCGCTTGGCTGGTCGATTTTTACGAGATCAGCGTGAGACAGCTTAATGAAATTCGGGAAATTTACACTTTTATCACGACATTGCGCTGAATTAGCTGGAAAGTTTCGAGGAAAATCGTGCAGGACCGCTATAAACCTGGAAATCATCAGTGTAACATCTTATATAATTCGCCGGGCTTGTTGGTTGCTGGAGAACACCGATGAGAGGGCTGGAATTACGCTGGAAGGGAAAGAGTTTCCCAAGTTCTACGGAAATTCACCTTTAACTTCTGCTTTTAATGAATACTTGATCGTGATGTATCACCCAATATTACAGATTTAACGGGACGAAGTTGTGAAGTTCATAAATGAGGACAAAATTTTGTAAAATCTTGTTAACTTTTGCTTTATTTAAATTATTCAGTTTATTAATAAATTTCATTGTTACCTGATCCTTTATTAAGAAACATATTTTAAAAGAATACGTTGAATTAATTCAACGTTCTATTGAACAAAATTAAAATTAAATTACGAGCGAAGATTCTAAGAAAAAAAATATCACTTTAGCTTTCACCGATTTTTCCTATACGCTAAAACATTATACTTATACGCAAACATGACCTCAACAAATTACCTACTCTCATTCTCAGCGCTCTCATGCCTAAAACCAACGATTCCCTAAAGTAAAACAAAATGATCAACAAACCCAAACTAAACTCTCTCATCGCTGGAACCAGCTTCTCTGAATTACAACAATCTCGCAGCATAATACACATGTGCATGTATACTGGTCGAAATCCTGGCTAGTCGTGAGGACAAATGTCGAACGAGATTACGGACAGCATTATCGCGCAACCAACTTGGAATTCACACGGATACGACATTTAACTCCCCTCTAATATGTACCGCGTTAAATCTCCGTCTATTCCTCTAACTTGGAACCCAGGACACGGAACAATGTGTGCACTCTAGTGATGGGACCAAGTCCAATATGTACATACTTATAAATCTGAATCAAATTCAATACCTAAGATTCACTTCGAATATTAAGTTAAGATATAGAGGTTCGTTCGAGTATCTCTATACAGATCTTCCATAGATCTACTTGCAAGTATGTACTTTGATATTTGCACGCGTTTTTAAGTTAACGAATTCTCGAACTTTCGGATTTTGGTATTTTTGAATTTCGAGCTGTTGGAATTTTTCAACTTTCAAGTTGCTAAATTTTTAGCTTTCCGAATCTTCAATTTACTTGCCAACTGTTCGATTTTCGCAGGCTGATTTCCAAACTCAGAAGGAGTATTTATTGGCAACTTTCGAAAACCCACTTGTAACAACTTTGATACTCGAACGAATCAAACTCTTTACAAGTAGCAATCGAATCGCAAGAGTCGAAGGATCAGCACTCTTTCATCGAATACTTGGGATATGCTTATGAAAATTATAGACGATAAACGAGATATCTATGCGGATAAACTGTTTCTTAAACGTTTGAACTCGATCGAATCGACGAAAGTATGCTGATATTAATTTAATTAATCGATATTTGAAGCTGTTTGCGACGTGCTTGAATCCATCGCTAGTGTACACAGTTGCTGCGATGATCACGAACGCGATGATTACCCAGAACTACGCTAGAGACAGTTATGCCAGTTACCTGCGATTTCGCACCTAAGTACGAGCGCATACACCGGCCAAGTTTCCTCTCTGATTACACGTGCAAACGCCCCAGCCATTGGAAGGAGACTTTGACGATCAACTCAACATCGCTTCCAAAGACGCGCAACATCGTCAACGTTTTCCTCGTTGCATCGGTGAGACGGTTCCATTTAACTGATGGAAATGCACCGCGTTCGCGACGATCGATGTTTCGTTACCTTCGTTGAACAAAGAATGCAGATGAAAGATCTTTATCTATCTTTAAAAAAAGATAAATATATCATTAGGAAAATTCGTAGCTAAGGTTACTTCTAAACTGCTCGAGAAAAAATTTCCAAATTTTATTCGTACTTAGATGATGCCTTTATATTTCGTCCATTTTTCGTTATGACTATTCCTACTACTACAATGTGCATGTTTTTGTCACGATTCATACTTTTGCTGTTCTTACATTTCATTCCTTTAGCCTACTTCGCCAACGTTATCTCCTTACTTGCACCATCATTACTTCTCTTTGTTCTCGCCGTTTCTCTCGCTTTTTGCCCCTCTTTCTTTCGGCTGCTTACCTCTTTCTACACGATGTACCTTGTGCATTTTGTTTGTCACTCTCATCAAAGGACGGTGGCTTTAAGTCTCTCTGACTACGCTTGAAATTCTACGTCCTAGATTCCCGTAATGTCACAGACGTGGAAATGTACCGTCTTTGTTCTCCCGCCACACTTCGATCCCTGCTATGCCTCTTTTCCTCTCTTCAACCCCATATTCTTTTCTTCTTCCTACACTTTTTCATCTCCTCGTATTACAGTAGCTACGTCGATTGATCGTGATAGATCTCGCTATGAGCGCGCTTATACAGATACAAGCAACGCGTTATCACATTGCGCACCAGACATTTTGTTGCTGATTACGTCCATATTTTTAAATTACTTATAATACAATATATTAAATTACTTATAAATTGGGTTGCTAGTAGATAAAATTCATTGCCTTCTTAAATATTTATCTTCCAGAAATTAAAATCTCATCTTAACGTTATATGCGTCTTAAAAATACGTGTTATAATTGTTTACGTACTAAAGATTACGTACCAAACATTTTTTAAATCGCAGTAACAAGAGCTGCGTGTTACAACATTACACAGCATTATTATTACAGTACTACAGGTAATATTATCATAGCATATAATTATAATAATATAACACTCGAAAAGCTTTTACATATTGAAATTAAAGAAATGAATATGTAGATAATAACACGTATCGCTAGTGTAATATCAGCAAATATTAAAGATTATAGCGTTGCTATAGCATAGTGTAGTACAGTGTAGCATCGTGTAGCGTGGTGTTACAAAGTACATACATAGGAAAATATGCGAGTTGGAAGAAACGAGAACGCAATTTAATCAAGGAGGAAAAGCTCTGGAAATTGCCTCTCCTCTTCGTCTTCTGTGAATTAAAACTATATCGCTTCTTATCAGAAACATGCCTAGTTCAGAAGCGTTCTCCGCTTCGAAATCTACTTCGGTTTACAGGATACGGGGTTTATGAAGTTTCACAGAAGCGCAAATCCTTTTGAAACTCAGTGATAGGACAGTTTTAGAGGATCTTACATGCGGATTAGCTAGAGGATATAGCGAAAGCAATGTGAAATTTATGGATTCTTCAGAGAACTGTTTCTATGAGAAAACACGCTTTTAATTTTAACAGATACGTATGTCTAATCTTATGTTTCTTTCATTCACGAAAAAGAAAAATCATTAAACGTAATCTGTAAACTACGGATGTTTATAGAAATATATATTTTTATGAATAAAATATTTTTTAAATAAATAAATAAATAATTTTTATAAATAAAGGAACAACCTCAGGAAATATTTGCTTTATCCACTAAATATTATAATACCACGAATATTGTACTTTGAACATTGTGTATATTTTTGTATATTGCGTATGTTCTATACATTTTACTATCTTTTTTCCTACAAGTGCACTAAAATCAACAGTCTATAGTATTGTGTAACAAATTAACGCTATAATCTTTTTGAGATACTAGATTGTCACCAAAAAAAAAAAGAAACGGCTTATGAATTTTAATGAGAATAGTATTATCGACAATGAACACTGTACATTTTGCAAACACGGTGGTAAATGCGGTGCGAATTCGGTTAGACATGGAATGTAATTTTTGCACGAGCAAATGTTACACATTTCGACCGGTAATTGTTGCAAATTATTACCATGGGATTCTCCCGACCCGGAATCCCGGAGAATGCGATATACGCGACGCGAAAAGCGTCTCTAAATGCTCGTTTGGCTATTTAACTCGTTTGCCAAAATTGCAAATTTCACTGTGCAGATGGAAAATACCGAAAACGGTTCGCAGACAAAGCTACATGAAATAATGTTTTCTACTGCGAACGAAAAAAAAAAAGAAAAATATCTGAAAAAAATGTTTAATCGAGATAAATTCGTTTTAGAAAGCGTCCACGTGTTTTGGAAAACAAAATTAAGATATCAGAACAAAAAATGAAAGAAAAAGCTTGTAGTTATAGACATGAATTCTTTTTGAGAAATGAATGAAGCGTTTCGCGTGCGAGTTCAATTTTGTTATCAGACATTCATTTAAATCTCGTTCTAAAACCAGTTAAATTTTATTCTCAGAAACACGTTTAGTAGTCGCGTTTGATGAATGAGATACGTGAGCTTACATTAATCGCTACTTTCCTGACATCGTTTTTCTCTGCTAATTAACTGATGTTGTTTTCCTCGGTTCTTTCTTCAATCATATTATAATTGTATATTGGTGTGATACATTGTATATAATTACGATTTTTGAAAAGTGAACTAGTGAATATTAGTGTGAGATCACTTACAAAAACACGATAGTGACATCGTTTCTCGATCCTTGAAACATACCTGTAACAAACAAAGTTTTATATTTGTTATTATTATTATTATCATTTGATAAAAAGGAATACACATAAAATTCAAAGAATATTAAGTAAGTTATAAAAGTAAAGAATTTCTTCATTATTAAATAATAATATTGATTAATTTGAGTAATTAACAATGTTCCATTTCTGTTACCAGCGTGCAGATATTTTCGTGTGCAGATGAGCCATTGTAAATCATCGGAACTGCGAATTATATGAATTATACGATACAACACAATGTGAAATCCTATAATCGAAATAGGTACATCTCTGTTCGTGGAGGAACAATCGCGTGACACGGGATCGCGCGAAGCGATTCTTTTTCCCGTGGGGTAATGACCGCGACACGGATAACGAACGAAATCGATCCATCGGAATTACACAGGGCTACGGTCCCGTTCTCAATTTACCGTAATGGTTTCGATCCCCGATATTCGATCGCGATAGAAACTTATAACCGATCCGATATTCGTAATTGCGCGCGTAAACGTACCTCTGGGATGTCGCGAACCATGTCGCCACTAGATGTCGAATAAAACTCGACTCAAGCTTCTGATAATAATCGGCCTTTTTATTCCCTAGCCTCTCCAGTAGCCAACGAGCAAAGCAATTTGCGATTTCTTCCTTCGATTAAACCTCTAAACGCTTCTCTTTTACGATCATCCGATCCATTTTCCATATACAGAGGCTCACGAAATTCTTTCAGCGGGTTATAGCATAGAAACGAATATCAATAAGTTCATCATTCTAACAATTATGCAAAGCTGATACCTTGACGCAAATCTAGCGTGGCTAATGATGTTATAAATTGGCAAGGACTTCGTCCGAGGTTAAACGCTTAAACGCTGAAAATAAGTTAATTGATATTTAAATGCAATCCATCTGTTTGAAGACTAAAACGTAATATGTATGTGTATGTGTTTTCAACCGATAAATAATTAAAATCTATTCGAGAATGAAAGGTAGATCGATTCGTTGGTAAAAATCGTTTAAGAATAACCTGCGTGGCCATATTTTATTCGTCATACTGATACAGAAGAGTGGTGTAAGTAGGGGTCAGTAAGTATCTTATGAAGCTTCTATTTATGGAAGTGCTTAACATCGTGAAGATAAAAGACGATCATAAATAGAAGAACAATATTTGGTGGTATTTATTATATGAAAAACAGATTATTAAGAAGCTTATTGAACAATTATTCGTTTATGTTATACACAATTTACAGTCCACGAAAATAAGAACTACTTCATAACATAAAGTTTTCTTTTATCAGAACTAATTTCTTGCGCTGTTATCTGTATCTTAAAAAAGAATTAAAGAAGAATTCTAAGAGCTAGAATAACCAATAGAAAGAACATACAAACACACAGCAAAGCAGATTAATCCACGAAGTAATCTTTTAAATACATTATAGACAATTGGTAAATTAGATTTTGTAAAATTAGTTTTTCTTCTAAATTACAAAGCTACCTACTCTTGCATATTAACGAAGCAAATTCGAACTAATTAGAGAACAATTCTAAAAATTACGCCATAGAGAGATAACAAAAAGAGAAAGTGAAGCAGATAGCCAACGAAAACTTCAAATGTAAAAGACAAATTGTACCCTGTAGTGGTATGAAACCGTAGCGGGTAGCGGAAGTTCTGCGACTTCTATAGCGGAAAGAACAAATGGAAGAAGGACGGACAGTGAGGCGAAGAGACAGCGAGAAAACGACTTCTACTAGACTCGCTCCATTCGAGAAATTTATGCGAGCCTTGGCACCGATTCTCGGCCATGGGTCGAGATTATGCCATCGACGTATGGCAAACCCTGCTGCCTAAAGCCTCGTTTCCGGGTCCACGTTTCTTTATGCGTTCTCTTCATCATGCACGACTGTCTCGTCCCTGTACAGGACACACTTGGCAACCAACTGAATGAAACGATACGGTTAGCAATACGATTTACGAGTAGCTTCAAATAAATCACATTTTTGGCTGCTATTGCTGTCGTTGGGTTGATTGTGTCACGGATAAAACGAAACGCTTTATGTTTACGTACGAAAAATCACGTTGTACAGGGTGAACCAGAAAAAAATGGGATCACAGACACAATTACAATACGCTCTATTATCATCGAAATTAGTCCATGCACCGTACAAACATTCTCCGCGCTTTATGCTTTTACCTAGGTGAAAATACGGGAAAAGTATATCCAAGCATGGCACCATGAATAACGTAGCACTTTTACATTTTATAAATTCAGCAAATTAATTCAGTGAAAAATCGAGCGCACAAAAAGCAACCCGTTTAATATCTCCTTTAAAACTCGCCGGTATAAATCTTCATTACGAGATACGAGATTCCAAATGTAAACACAAATAAACTTGCATAGAACGTGTCGTTCCATATACTAAATTACTTTTTACGCGGTTAATGCGAACCAGACCGTACTGTGGCTTCATTAACCGACATAATCAACCAGTGTAACTAGAGAAAGAAAAAAAAAGAAACATGTCGAGGTTGCGTTATTATTCAGGCCTCGTCACCATGCATTAATAAAAATGTAATAAATTGATTAATTGACGAAGGTAAAAAGGACTAGCGACACCGTCACAGTTTATGACTTTATGTAGAGCTAGATGGTGACAATTAATGCGCATACACTGGTTAGGAAAGACAGTGGGTAGATAGAAAGATAACAAAAAGGAAAAGTAGATACGTTATTGCATTTATATACCAACTAAGTGGAATCCGATTACAGGAAATTTCGTATCATCTTTTTACGCTTATCGCATCACGATCGAACTGATTATCACGTAAGTTATAACGAATCCGTGATAAAAACTTTCTAACCAATTATCAATATTTTGAGAAACAACAGCGTCATTTCATTCCATTCGATTTAATGTACAATGATAAATCGCCAAAACGAATCGATTTATCAAACAAGCTGCATTCCAAAATAAATCGACAGAACATGAAGCAGCAAACATTCGAAAAGAAAAATTACTTTTTTAATCAAATAACGCGAACTAATTGATCCGGAATAAAAGTTGTACCAATACCAATTGCAATTACTCGACATTTATCACCCGGCAACGAAGAGCAAGAATAATTTGTCTTGAACGCAGTGCGGACACGATGCTCCGATAACTGGTTTATCAGAAAATTGACTTCTACGCAATCGACGATCCGTCGAGTGCATTCTTGTTTTCTATTGCCTCCATTATTCAAAGTAGTCGGCTGTCAGTTTGCGTACGCGTGTTTTAAATTCCAGCTAAGCGAGCAAAAGAGCGCTAGTTGTCAGGAACAACTGTGTACATCCCTGTTCATATCGCACGTAGAAAAAATGAGCACGACCGAGAAATGAATTTTTTATTAAATATATGTTTGCAAGAAATAGCTTGCCACTTCTATATACATTTTCATATTGGTTTCAAGCTTGACCGATATAATCATGACGGTTGTGTCTCATAACACGCTGCTAATGAAATTTCAAAATGTTTCATACAGCACATACAATATATAGCAGAAGAGTTTCCTACGGCAAATGTTCAAATATTATATTTTTGCGCAATGCGTTTCAATTTTCAGTTACAAACCATCAGCGTAAAATATTCCACCATTTTGTAACAATTACTATTTCCTACGTCCTCTATTGCGACAATAACGAACCATAACACGATTCTTTCCTTATGAGAAAATAAAAATTCAATCGTAGAAAATGAAAAAGGGAAAATAGTTATTCAGCAAATTGCGAACGGTGCGTGAACAATGCGAATGAAGAGACATGGAGGGGTCAAACAAGAAGCAGAAGCATCGATGCGCAAAAACCGCGGTGCACGTTGCAGGAAACCGGTAATTGCGGGGCCATTTCATCGCGAAGAGTAGCGCGTTTACACATTTCGAACGGAGGGACGCGGCATGAAAGCAAAGCTTCGTACGCATGCAAATGAGAAGCACGCGTTTCGAACAAAAGAGAAAACAGAACACATCAAGCTGTACAGGACGGGAGAAAACCACGTGGAAAGGGACAACGTTACAAATTATAATCAACGTTTTATCATAATCATCTGCAACCACAGAAACGATATTCGTTACTGGGAAATAAGCGTCCAATTGAAGCGATGAATTCCAAAACAGCACGAGTCCATCAACTAATACCTTGAAAAGATCAGATGTCTTAGTTCGTCTTCTGTAAGGGGGTATGCAGCCTTTGTCGATTTCAAACAATCGAAATTATTTTCTTCAATTTTTTAAAGCTTGATACTTTTATTTTAAAGAAAGATTAAGTTGAAGCTTTAAACGCGTTGTTCCCGAAACTTTTTTTATCGACCTTACAACCAGCAATTCTCCGAAACTTGTTTTATACGTTATTCACCTATAACGTGGCGTACGATTGCTTTAATATCTTAATCCGTTGAATTTTTATAGATGTTTAAAGTTGATTCTTTTTCAGCAAAAACGACAATTTTGGAAAAATCGGACGCTACGTTGAAGATAATTTATTCCCACATAAGGTCGCCCAAAAATTTTTTATTTTTTGCAATCCAGTCACATTTGCCGCTGGATACGTGCAAGCAAAGTTCCGCTGGATATGAAGTCAGATAATGTTCTACCACTCCGATAATTTGTAATTTTATGTAATAAAAAATTTATGTTGTTAAACTTATGAGCACAGTGTTAGAATGTTGTTTAAAAATCCCTATAATAATCTTGGTCCTTTACAGAATGCTCATAGGCGAAAAAAGATGTTAGATTTACCCTATTTTTTTGGTCTCCAGGGTTGCATACACCCTTAATTCATTAATTTTAACATTGTTGGATGCCATTTTTTTGTAAAAAAATTCATAAAACCACAAACCTGTACTGCTTTGGAGTAATTTATTCTGGTACTTTTAATCGGTTTATTTAACAAATGCTATTTAACAAAAAAAATGTTTATTATACTGAACATCGCTGTCCCAACTACGAAAATATTTCCAAAATAACATTCTAAAACTTTACGATTTTCGAACATTTCCTCAACCAGAAATAAATAACAGAACGAAAGAAATATTAACAAATTATTCTGGAAAGTACTTATCAATTATATATGTAAGATTTTTGCATATATTGCGTAGAATTATGTAAATATTATTGTGTTGGTCGTTGTATAATGTATTTGTATTTCAATGAATGACGTTGCCAGGGTGGGAGGTTGCAATTGTTGGAGGACAATAGACACAGTGCGATTTATGCCTTGTGTATGGAATTAAAAACTGCACTTTTCCATACGCGCACGTGTACACGCAAAATCGTGGACGTGAATAGAATTTCGAAGGCGCGAAGAACGAAAAAAGCACACTGATAAATCGATAACAGATCGTTAACAGATAGTAGGTATGCAATTCATTCTCTCGTCGTAGCCCGAAAAATCAATTGCGCTTTACAACGTGGATGTAAAATTTTGTAATTAAACCCTGTGTACGTGCTGAAAGTACCTCGGCTCGTTTCATTTGTTACGTGGAAAAAAGATGCTGAAACTGAATTTCACTTTATTGTCGTTGGCGATTTAATATTGTTACACTAATTTCTATTAAAATGGAAAATTGAAACGAAAGACGCGAAAGAACGGTTTAGCAATTTCCATGTACGTGCATTTATCCAGCGCGAGAAGATCAGGGCTCGCTAAACTCGCTTACAAATTGTAATGCACCGTGGCTCGCGTGTCAGATGTATACCGCTCATTTAGCAGCAAGATTTTAAGCACCAAGTAAATTTGACGCACCTGTCGTAGTAACGACACTTGTCCCTACGATCGCCAAGATTTACGACAGTGTCGCAGGGGAACTGTAAAGTCAAGGACCTCTCCGTGTCGCTATGCTATGTATAACGAGATAAAATTAACGATCGTTTAAACGTTGACGAATTGACTCAAATAAACCAACTGGTGACGCTAGCGTTGTGTAACTTTGTAATATTCCAAGATTACTGGCGGAAGTAACGATACTTTGCTGTTTTATGGCTGAATGTTGGTTATATAGAAACCGCTGGCTATTTTTAACATTTAGTAAGATTGGACATTGTCGAAATAAGCTTCTACTCAAATAATTATTAGAATGAAATTTTGATTTTATTTAATTTATTGTATTTATTACCTGATTCTTAGTGGTCATTAGCGGACACTTACAATTAGTAATAAATTTTACGGACTTGTTTGATTTCAGATGTTTATATGCTCGTTTATATACTTCGCTAGTTTTAACCGTGTCAGCCGACCAAGATGTTCCTTTGAACTTTCACTGATAAACGCGATGAAACAGACGAATGCACTGCTAACGATAATTCGTTATATCGAAACTATCGGCTTTCGAAAGATTTAACCCACGCGGAAACTTCGAACGATGATAATATTTGAAAATGACGCGATACGGTGTTTCGTACGAAAATTTCGCCAAGATGTATCGACTTTGAACACATGCGAAGCGTTGTGATACTTTATGTGTAAAATCTCTTCGAGATAAAGTAAATATTCTGTATAAAATAAGAATAAAGTAGAAATTATGTAAATTCACATTTTGAAATAAATTATACAATATTGACGTTTTGCAAAATTGACGGAATAAAATATAATATAATTGGAATTTCTCAATTTTTTCTTTTCACAAAGATTCCAAAATATGTATATCTACATTCTGAATAATATTTTTTATACGCAAAATTTTTCATTAATAAATTACAAATACTAAATATAACATTTATCGAAATGTGTCTAGGCTACATTCTGCTACAATTGTGGATGCACATGTTTTAGAATCGACGGAATAACAAAATATTGATCTTTCTATAGCATAGATACAATATTTGTTGGGTGTTGATGTTCCCAGGGCGCTTTATTACAAAATCAGTAGCAACAACACGAAACGAGACGCAGAACTGCTTAACAAAATTAACCGATCCTTCCCTATTACTGATTCTATATCAACGTCTGATAACAACGAAAAAATGATTACGCTTTCTTAACTCTTAAACACACGATTCTTGTAAATATAATAAAATATTTTGAAATTATTCTAATGAATATACGCAACAATATCATAGGAAGACAATTTAAAAAAATCATCTCATTTCTTTTGTACTTTTCATTTCAAGCAAACTATAACATAATGATAACAAATATCTAAACAATTATGTAAATAAAGTCTTATAAAGCCTTTAACAACTAATAAATGTATAAAGTTTCTCATTGCATTTTTAAAAGTTCTATTAATTTTTACTTTATTGTGATAAATTATTGTGAATATAAAACATATTCGTTAATTAATTCATTCATTTCAGCTTCAAATGAGCCTATTATTGAATCTTCAATACAAAATTTCAAATTTCATCCGCTAATATCCCAGTGATATGTATAAATATATGTAAATGTTATTTCGCAGAAACTCGAAATACATACATGCAGTATTGAATCTCGAAACGATATTCCAAATCGAGGACGATCTCCCCACCTAACGTAATTGCGCATCGTACGACAGAGATCTGAGCAGCGAGACTATAAAATTGATAAAACCATTTAAAACAATCTAATTAGTGCTTTCACATTCCTATCTCTAAAAAGTTTCTCTGAGAACATCCTAAATGAAGAAATAAGAAGAAACATCAAATTGATGTTATTTCCAAGATCAGATTTATCACAATTAAAATGCGGATGTTTATGCATTTATGGTAATTTTAGAAGCGCGAAAATGCATAGATTTTATGTAGTACATGAACATATAGAATATTATATTAATATTTATATCTATATTTAGATGTATTTATATTCATACTTATATTTACAATAGTTAAATATTGTTGAACATTACCGATATTCCTGACAAAAATTATACAACTATAAAATATCCGTTAAATTTGTTGATTCGTAATATCACATTCATACTTAATTATTATAGAAATTTATTCACGGAAATTAATATGTATTTCAGAATGATATTACACAAAAGCTTTATTAAAATTCATGAATATTGTATAAATTATGAATAGTTGGATAAAAGACGGTTACAACCATGTACCTACACAACTTTCGTGTTATCAAATGCATTTCCGATATTACACGTTCACTACATTATTAGCAAATATACACCTATTTCGAAATATTTGTTGTACCTATAGGAAATTTCATTGCATTTAAAAATCTAATTACAAACAAATAACGTTACTACAAATTATTGGGCAATTAATTCCAATGTATTTAAGCAATGGCGTTAATCAAACAAAATTCTATTAACAAGGTGCATTGTCATTAACTACATAATCGACTTCAAGTGCAGCGTGCATATTGCTTAGCGTCAAGATTTAGCAAGGGCGACAGGATTGTTAGGCTTCCCGGGAAATTAATCGAATGCGTTGACAATATGCATTCATGGGTGACAGAATTTCGGCGGAAATAGGAAATCGTGATGCCCTAAGTACAATCGCTATTTGACGCGCGTGAAAATTCTCCAAGAAACTTGGTTTGGATTATGTGCGTGGCGATGGAACTACATACTGTATGTACACAGGAAAGAGCAACTGATTGTGAGCGGTAAAGCAAGAGAACTGACTCGGAACGGAAAATATTTTCGAAGTAACGGATTTCAGTTGAATTATTTTGTCCAAATATCATACTCATTGAAATTTGTAATAGTAAAAAGAGTTACGACGATATTTTAAAGCACTCGCGTCTTTTATTCGAAACGTTTTATATTATATAATATATATATATTCGTATAAACGAATATTGATTTGTTATCTTTTCTCACCAACCGCCACATGGTTCATCACACTAGAGTCTCCGCCGTGATAAATAGACAAAGTTATCGGAGAGGAACGGTAGGGAAGAATAAGAATATCGGAAGATTATGTATGCGCTTCGTCCTGAATTTTCTAGAGAATTTATCAACAAGATTGTTTGACAAAAAGGCTCCAGATTAATTATTTCAAAGCACTTGATTTATTACGGATTATTATTTTTTTTAAAAAACGTTGAAATTGTATAGTTTTAACGGATGTATAAATTAAATTAAATTACTAGACTTTAGATTAGCAATCTAATAATTTAGAAAGTGTACAGAAGGTGAATGAAAATTTCTGCAGTTTCCCCAAACCAGGATTGAAGGTGTTTGCGAGATTTACGCCTTGAAGGTAGAAGTTAAGATGTTTAACGATGCCAGACCATACCGTGAAATTTGCAAACATCCTTTTTTCGTGGCAGCAGCAGTCCTGTTATTCTTCGCTTGAAATTCATCATGCATACTAACCATGAATATGCATCTCAGCTTCTTCGCCGTTGTATCGCGAACACTGAGAAAACACTCGTTCTCGTTCAATTAGAAAGAGATCAGAAGGCAAATCGCATTTGCATAAACAATGGATTACATCGATTTCTTGAAACGAATGTTACAGGGATAGAAAGATTTTTTAGGTTACGCGATTATAAAATTCTGCATATATCAGATGAATCAATGATTTTTGTGTAAATAGTTAAAAGAAAAAGGTAGAAATGTTGAAAATAAATCCACTTATAAAGTAACTATATAATTTTAATTGCATAAAATTTAACAGCTATATAAATTCGTATAAATTTGGGGAGCCATTCATTATGTAGTCACTAAGACAAAAATTCTTGGAAATAATCTTAAAAAAGATCTTTATAGGACGAAAAGTTTTTTGGGTCAAAAATATTAAGATTACTAAGCGACATTAAACTGATAGACATCCGGCCTAGTAGATGCAGCTATCTGCAATCATAATTTCCTCGACGACTCAGAAATTAAACGATTAATATAAAATAACAGCAAGGATGATATTCTAGTTCCACAAACTTCGGATCTCTGCTACCTGTATTTTTAATTTGACGAATTTCAAATTTATAACATCTTCCTCCATTAATGAGTTGTTTCAACAAAAATATCCCCAAATTTCGTTATTGGAAATCGATATTTATTTATTTTCTAACTACTAGATGTAATCACTACTTTAATTTAGTACAAGAAGACAACGATAGATATTTGTTGCGAATTCTCGACTAAAGAGCAACCGGTCAGGTCAAACCGATCGGTCGATATCGTGTACCTCGATTGA
Organism: Bombus soroeensis; assembly: GCA_014737365.1. NCBI lineage: Eukaryota > Metazoa > Arthropoda > Insecta > Hymenoptera > Apidae > Bombus > Bombus soroeensis. Next base: position 1,761,514 of record JACXIL010000198.1, read on the forward strand.
CTTAACGCTCAGGAAATTTAATAGATCGAGTGTTAGAGTAATCTAGCACTGTATTTGCACTCATTGTATAAAAGTGTGATGTTATGAACACGGCGGTGGTAAGATCTTGTAGACGGTACGATGTCTGATGATGAACTGTCATCCTACGTTACCGATTCTCCTTACCAGCCGTTGGGTTTTGTCTGTCCATCGTGCCTTTCCGGCTAGGCTTTCCCCGGGGATTTTTAACTGACCTCGGAGTCATTAGGTTTACAGCTCGGGGAGGACACGTAATTCAGAATTTCCTAAAGGGAATGGGCCTGCCTGTACCATAAACGGACTCAAAATTCCAAACAATATTTGTAATAATTTTCTTACCGAATCTTACTAATTTACCAACTGAAAGCCGAATTGCGATCTAATATATTTAATAATAATAAAGAAATTGGAAAAATAACAAATAAAAAATATTTTGTTTAAAAAGATTGGAAGGTAGAACAATTACTCGCTTTCCTGGATAAGTATAGGTATAGCTACGAACATTTTTGTTCATTAACCGCTCAAAAGATTTGGAATCTGAAATTATCAACAGCTCGATATTTATTCCTACACAAGCACACAATATCACGTTGGTGTAAGTTAAAGGGAAACGAAAGGATCTTCGCTTTTGCATGTAGATACTCAAACGAAGCAACGATATTTGAAAGCAACCTTTCGACAATATTTATATCTATATCTCGAGAGTCGACGAAGAACGTGATTCCACTGGCTACTGAATTTTCTGCTGCGGCAAAGCCGGCCCGGTATATTAGTTTTCACCCAATTTCTCAATTTCCTAGAGCTGCTTCCGGACTTTGCCTGGCTTTTGTGTGGACAATCTTCCTCGCTACCGGAAGAAACGGAAGTAATCTAACTTTGTTTGATGAGAATTAATAAATTAACGATTCCTCCGCATTCTCTTCCCTCTCTCATGTATTTTGGATACGTCACTTAATATAAAGCGCATCAAGGGCCTTCATTATTATATTCTCAATATCCAAAAAAGTTAGGCGAATCAAAATTTTTAAATACTGCAAGATCTCCATCTTCGTTTAAGATAACGTCATCCGGGTTAAGCTGGAAGAGCTTAGAGAATTCCTCTTGTAATATCTCCACTACAGCTATAGCATAGGAACACCAGCTGATGCTACATTATGTGTGGAACATATGTATTACAATAAGCACGGTACCCACGAAAATGTTAATGTCTTTGTTTTTAGCGATAAACCACGGGCAATCTCGACTTTTGAATAATATGCTAAAATTACGCGCACAGAGACACACTACATTACATAAATTTCTAAAGAAGTAATCAATGAATTTCATAGATTAATAGCAAATTAGCGACAATAAAATTGTTTCAGTTATAACGTTTTATAAAATGGATAAAAAAAAATTAGTGCACGACAAAAGTTTGGCTGACTGCAAGAAAAGGCACACGGAAGTCTCAGACCTCCTTTATTCCGAGTATTCGCGACTTGAATTATTTACCCAGCAGGCTCCTCGAGAGTACGCGCAAACAACGAGAAGACGTGTTTCCACGATCGACTCACGATCCGACGTTTTGGTAAAAACAAAATAGGATAGTCCGTGAGAAACGGCCACGTTTAAGATGCATAGGATTTCCCTTTCCTTTCCACCATTCTTCCGCTTTGAACGAAATACTTTTCTTACACGAAAAATCACTAACATTTTCGATTATTTTTTTATTTTACCTCGCAGACTCGCAGTACGTTTTCCTCGTAAAGGTTTCATGACTCTAGACTCTTGGAACTAATCAAGATTATTTCACGAAGTATATAATTAAAATATATGATTAAATGTTAAGATATTTAACAGAGTATCTTGTGTTTCTATCTGTTACTGAAATAGTTATGTAGCACAAACGGAAATGATATGACGTAGTAGAGTAATATCAAGGAACGGAAGTAGCAAATATGTACTATAATATGCTGTTCAAAATGGCTAGAAAAAGGATATTCGTAAACAGTTAATATGTATCGAGTATCGACTGATATTCTCAACATGCAACACGTATATTTTGTTGTATGTATGTATATATGAAAAATCAAATAAAAATTTAAAAAGTTTCCGAATACGAAATATGTAATAAATTTCGAATAAAACGTAAACTTATTATAACTTCATTTAGAATACGAATATTAATCAATATGATAATAAATTCTAGCAACAGAAAGATGCAAATTTGTATTTGTATAATAATATAATTTGAGATGACAAAATGACTTTAATTTTATGGAAGTATTTTATAGTCTGATAAAGGAAGTGTACTTTTTAGAAATTATATTCACTTCACTCTTAACTGATATTAAGTCATTCATTAATCGTCAAGAATCATAATAATTTCCGAACTTTTAATTTCATTTAATTTTATTACTAATCTCTATCGCGGGGAATGTAAAATATAATATAACATTAAATATTCTAACTTTTAGTAACCTAACACGAATTATTACGATCATTTAGAAAGCTGCAGTACTATTTGAGAATTAATTAGCCCGACACGTTCGAGTGTTGTGTTAGTAAATGGGTACCAAATGTATACGATAATAGAAACATTAGAAACTGAGATGTGAGACTATGAGAAAATGCAAGAACCATGTTGGACAATTATTCGGCTATACGCGAACAAAGTCGATAATGGTGACCAAACTGCAGTTCAAGCAATGCCTGAATTATTACAGGAAGGAAGTTTCCTCGAAAATTAATTTAAACAACGCTTTGAACCACGGATGCAAACTATAAACAGCATTTCGTGAAATTACGCGAAATAATTATAGTTCGCAGGACATAACTAAAACGTTTCGCCATATTTTGACCTATAGTATGTACTTTGCTGCATCTAATGACGAAGTATAAATAAATTAGGCATAAATTACTGTTTCTATTTAGAAAGTGTTTGTCAATTACAAAACAAATAATACGATAATAATGAATTGTAAAACTGAGAAAGGATGATAGGATGATTAAATTTGAATTCACATTCAAATTTCCAAACTTTCCCGTATACTTTTTATGTATCCTGTATTTAGTTCATCGTGTGCCAATAAATTTGAAACCTGTACAGCTTTCAGAGTTTTCCCAATTAAATTGGAAAGCTTCTAGAGTTTTTATTTAACGATAAGGGCAAAATATATGAAAAGAATATTTCAAACATCGTATTATTTTATGTCGGTAACTAGTTGGCTGACTATTAATTTTGAAGCCAAAAAGACTCAAAACGTGGAAAAATTACGTACTCACTCTACGATATTTAAATGGAAATGAGAATCTTTCGAACGAACTCACCTATAAAAAAAAAAGAAACATTTTTAATTTCATTACTAAACATATGACTTTTATTTTTTAATATTTAACAAATACGTAATTTTGAATCTAGTAATCAATAAAATAGTAACCAGCACATTTTTAATATACATCTTTATCAGATATGTACGTATTACAGGTGACGTTTTAATTTTTTAATTTTCATAGATTCGTCGATGTCGCAATGTTACATTTTCACAATTCTCAAATTCTTTAATTATCTCGTGTCGACTGTTATAACTAACACTACGTATTCCCACACAAGCGAGAATACAATGTTCTGACAAGATTACACTGTTACGTTCACACTGAATTATACACGCGTGTACACTATCACGCTGAGCGCTATAATTAAACTAAGCTGCAATAAACCTATGTAAAACAATAGATTATGTAAAAAAAGATAATAACAATATGTGTTCTACCTGAAGAGAATAAACTAATGAAAATTATTTGCTCATAACGAAACATGACGATATGCTTCAGAATAATTACACGAGGCTATAATTATGATAAATTAATCACGGCTTTAGATAATTCCATACAATCTTCAATTTCATTTATGCATAAAATATATGGGAAGCAGAGAATCAATCTGAATGCACGTATATCTTATGATTAATAAATTTTGTGAAATATTATACATTCCACTGTGTTTGATTCTTTATACTGACGATATTTTATGAATGATATAGTAGAAGCCCTTTGTACGGATTTTCCATATGTAAATATACAAAGATTATATAAGTATGAAGATAAAAAATATTTATTGCGAACATATTAGTTCGCAGAGATTATAAAAGCAGTTGGGCAATCGAATAAAAATATATACCTTTAAATCCTGAAATACACGGTTTCGTAGAAATCTGCCATTATTTGAATTTTCAGAAACGTTTAGAGTTGATTATCTCGCAACGAAATCTAATTAAGATTAGAAACAAATTATCGTAACTCTTTCATTCATACGTACAAAAGGAAGCCGCGCTCCATCTGATAAACAAGTCATCAACATAGGATATCGACGATATCGAGATTGGATCATGGAGAATGTGAGTGGATAGGAGGCGAATTATACCTACGACATCTCATATCACAATCGTGCCATTCCACGGGAAATTTCCCGGCCGTAACATCCATTTGAAAACTGGTCCATGCTTGGATTTTCCAGCGGCGAGATTTTATTGGCCATCGAAATACATGGCTGCCTCGAATCGTCGATGGTGCAAAGGCTTGACGTGCTCGTGCCGTCCTTGAATTTACGTTTACGGTAGTCACCGGAACGTATGTAGCATCAGAGAGCGGACGTGCCAATGCACAGATAGAGAACGGTCTATGGGAGAGGGGATCAGACCCAATCACCAACTTTACGATTCGTGCTCGTGATATTATACAGTTGCCCAGGAAACTATACGAATACTATAGCATATATCTTTTATAAATATACTACGTTTATTATACGAAATACATATTTTGAAATTTTGTTAGCTCTATTATGAGGCTTGGTGAAGTTTGGAATAAATCTTTATACTAAAAACTCTCTGTATACACAGTTTCAATGATCTTGTAATTTCTATATACACTTTTAGATTGGTTTCAAAGATCGATATAAGCATGTTAGTCGTGTCTCGTTGCAGTGCTAATAAAATTTCAAAATGTTTTATTAAACGTTCGTTAAATATTCAAATACTTTCGCGGACAACTGTACGCACAGTTCTATCAACGAGATCTCTTTTATAGTTTCAAGGATGACTGGTAGACTGATAGGATAGATCATAGATAATTGCTAACGTTGACGGATTGTAAACCTTGTACGATGGATACTTTTTGATTAGTCATTAGTGACATTACGGAGAATGGCAATACCCTGTTTGATAGACCATTACTTTGTTACTAGAGCAAGTTTAACGGCTTTGATTATTACGCTGGCTTTTAGTTACAGATTCCTTAGGAAGGTCTTTGTACGCGAATGAGATTTAATTCTTCGCGTGCTATATATTAGTGTGACTATAGGTAATTGAAGTAAAATGTGTATCCATAATTGAATTTATTATATGTACGTACTCTCCGTGGTAGCATGGACTTTGTAGTTGGATGTTTTGCAATAGATTCAGTTATAAACTATCGGAATTGACCTCCGCGTTTTCTACAATTACCGTATTTATTTACTCTATATCTTGTTTTCTCGATATTAACTTTATAGTATTATCACCGCATTCTTGCGAAATATTTTATAGACCACTGCGCGTCTAATGCCTTTTGTGTCGAAATTCCAGACATAGAATGCAATTTCTTTGCACGAGCGAATTAATAATATCGCTTCGATGGTTATTTGACACTTCATTTTTATTTTGATTGAGATTTCGTTCCTGTATGTGGACAATGGCAAATAATTCTTACAAATAATGCTAACGATGCAATTCATTCGAGTGTCAGCATATTTTTCGCACGTACAGTCGATTATAAAACAATTTGGCCACATTAGGTACTTATAATAGTATGTACAGTGGATCACAAAAGTCTACATGAACCCATTAAATATAAGATATGTGGTAGAAACTTTAGCTGTGCAATTTTTTTAACGAAATTACGGAAAATGATGAAAATGACGAGATTGAGAACCCCCCCCCCCCAAAAAAAAAGAAATTCCAACCTGACAACGCTTTTTAAAAATATTTTTCTCGAGAAAAGTTATAGAACGAAGAAAGAGCTTTGGGTTAATTTTATATAACTCGAAGACTTTTTGAACTCTAATGGCCCACTCGGTTCTTCAACTTCGAAGCTACTTGAACTTTGTAATTTCAAACCCGAAGAAATTCAGTTTTAGGTATAATTCGGCGACTTTTGAAAAGTTTCTGGTCAGACTTTCTTTTTGATTTGTCAAAACTTTGATCGTATTGTTCGAATCGCTTAAAAAGATTGCTTAACATGTGCTACCATCGTAACTCTCGTTTAATTGACGTTTATTAACGCGACATCGGCCAATTTGCTTGTAACAAGAAAAGCATGTAAGCCACGATTGCTACACTGCTTATAACGACATAACATGGAGATTTTTTACGTTCAAATTCACCATCGAATTATCGAGTAAAGTATAATATTTTCTAAGCAATTGGTGAAATACGGTCAATGTTAAATTCATATGTCCATATAGTTCGTGTAATCTGTATAATCATATGAATTGGAATAAAAACATGGAATAGGTAATATCTAATAACCCATCCATTTCTCGAAGATATTATCACAAATATCAACTCTAACTTAGAAAGCCACCAAATATTATTTTAGGAGAATCTCAAGGTTTCGTAAGAATAAGCCTGCTATTAACAAAATAATAATTTAAAGAATCTAAAGTAAAGTAGAAATTATCACTATAAAAAATAATAATTAATAGTATGTCTTACAGAACTGATAGTATGAACTGATAGTTCATTAGTATCAAATTCTTGAAAATTAAATAAAAGTAATTCAAAGGTGAAATTTAAATAACTAAATGGACAGGAAAGAAAGTAAAGAAAAGCTCCAAACATTTGGACGAAACTCGCCGATCGTGAATCGTGAATCGCTTGAAACCGTAATTCTTGCAGAGAGCGGCAATTCCCTCGAATACAATCAACGTAACATTTCTTGAAATTACCATGGCTAACCCGGATTCGCGTACAAGTGAACTTCTTTCAACGACTATGCGGGAATATGTTCCCTATGGGACCGGATGTCTCGTTACGACACCGCTGGTCACATTGGGAAGGAAATCACGAAAGAAACCCATTAACGAGGGAAATAGAGATAGAATAAAACAGAGTCAGATAGATTCTACAAATTTTGATGTGAGGAAATTTCGTATGTTTATCGATGACCACGCATCCAATAAAATAATATTCAAACAAAGATGCCAATATTCACACACCGTACGTCTACTTCAATGTGGCAAGCGAAAAGACAAAATTGCGTTAGTAGACGAAAGTAGGCCACACGTGTGACGATGATCAATTTTAATCCTGATTTCAATTTCAAATCATAGCAAATGTTAGGAATTATTCAATACAAGTAGTACGCGATACTTCAACGTTAAAACAGCAAGTATTAAACCCAGCATATATTATAACTGCGAGAAAATCATGGCATGAAAGGCAGGCGATGTTAAATAAAGATAAGAAGAAAGAAAGACGCAATACGCAACATACAATAAAGAAGAAAAGAAGAGAACTGACTCAAGAATTCATCGAAAAAATCTCTTCGATACTCTTATACCGAATAAAAAAGTATATAGTACTCTGGAACACGAACCAGGAAGCGTGAACTCACAGAGAAGAAACCAAAAAATATGATACAACCAAACCACATCCAAAAAAAAGAGCTCACGCAGAGAATCGGAACCAAATGAACAAAAAACATATATATATATATAACAGAAACGCAAATCAAAACATGCCAGTAGCAAAACCAAGTATGTATACAGAAAGAAGGGAACGAAGAAGAAATCGAGAGTAGCGTGGAGAAGGGTGAAAGAACGAGGAGAAAGTCGGGAAAGAAGGAGAGGAGACTGTGCGGTGAGTCCTGCTGCGATGGTTTTTGTGTTCTCTTTTGCTCGACTGGAACATAGGCATGCTCTCGATCCAGAGAGCAGAGCCGCATCTGTGCAACGGTATATCGCTAGTAAACGGGTTCCGTCGGTTCTGAAGTTACCGGTTTCCTTCAGCAACCAATACCGAGGCCTGTTCACGCAACAGACGCACAGCCACGTGACGAGTTTCTGCTCGAGAGTCCACGCTGAAATTTCTGTTCGACGGTAAGGTGACGTTCGAGCGGTAACGGGATTCGCGAAAAGTAGTTCGTCAATGTTTGTTTATCTGTAGACGTGGGTGAAATGTGAAAATGCTTGGATCTGACGATTCATTTTCTAGAAATTTTGTATTGGATTTTGTGTACTACGATATACAGTAGGATCCCGTGTAACGGGAGACTGCAAAATGTTTTGACTACAAAACTGTAACGAACTGTTAATCATCGCCTTTCCGACTATTTCATATTGAACCACCAAGTATGTAACACGAAAACTGAGAAAAATGAAGAAACACAGAAAGCATATATTTTTTAATGAATAAGATGAATAAAAATGAACGAAGAAAAGTATGGAAACATTTAAAATTGGGCCATTGGTTTAAACTAATTACGAGTTTTCGTTTCTACAAACCGCAAACTATAGCGATTATGTACTCGGTAACAGTGATATCGACGCAGTTCACAAGCTGGCCGAGAATTTTTTCCCGATAAAATCGTGGCATAACGCGATACCATGATTTTACACAGGAAAGCGTAACGATATTATTTTTAACTGCATCACGCTATTTCATGGTATTGCGGTTGTACACGTGCACACAAATACACGCTAGCTTTTATACTGAAATTAAAATTCTGGGCGTTGCTGTACACATAATAGGATTTCCAATTTCTTTGCAATCTTTTAACTATGTCGCAATCAAGCTTAAAACAGCAAGATATTGTAATACTTTCTTTACTAACGAGAAATATTATAAAAATATTGCTCCTCTCTATTTTTTAATAAGCGCAACTAATTCAATTTTGCATACTTCTAATCAAACTTTGTTGCGTGATATTTTGTACCTATCTCGTACTGGTGCAGAAACTGAAAATTTCGAACTGGCTTTTTAGTCATAAGATGCAGTTATTACAACAAGTATAATACACCGAGTATTTTATATATTCCATGAATTTTTGCGCTTGAAATTTCCCATAGATGTATACAAATTTATTTAAAACCAGCTGTAGATTTTTTCCAAGACCAACAACAACAACGATTCGCCATTCATTTCAATAGAATGCTCGTAATCGTGTAAAATTACGACGTTAATTCGCAGGAAATAGAAAGGAGATTCGAAACAGAGAAAGGAAAGAGGAGTCGAGGCAAAACTCGAGGGAAAGTCAAGTATTTCCATGTCGGCTGTCCTGACATTTTCGTGTGGAAGAAAACTGATTTTCCTCGGTCTGTCGAGGTGAAACGATTCGCGGAAATTGTCGAGCAGGCATAAATCCGACATCCGGCACCTATATGGCGTATCCACCTCCAAGCCAAGGGTGAACACCTCTTCGCGGTCTCCACTTTTCCCCAACGACGAAATAAAAACATTTTTCAACCGACCAAGCCCTGACTTCTCACGAACATCGACACCATCGGAGCAGTCGACCAGAAAATATAAATCACCGCTTCCCAATTCTTTCTTCTTGTCGAAAATCTTATGCGTCCTTAGTAGTTTTATACTCTGAATTCTCTGCTTTATCGAGATCCAGCAGAAAGAATTGGACACCCAATTTAAAAAAAAATGACAAAATTGACCTCTAGATCTCCTCTGCGTCTCTACCTGCGAAGAAACTATCCGTACCATATTGCGTATTTCTTTATACGTAACATATTTAAGTATACCGATTTCTTTTGGTGAAATACACCAGAAATCCGTTTTATTTCGTTCTATGTTTCTGACTGGACTCTCTTATGCTATCTATGAGAGATAGAAATTGGCGACGATAGCCAGTCCGGGTTTGGCTTATTGTCAGCTAACGAAGATTAAGTAACTAACTAACAAGAGTAGCTAATTATAGCTAACGCGGATATGTGTGTGTAGGTAACAGTGTATAGGTCACATGACCGACGAACAAGTGCAAGTGTAATAGGATACAAGAATACAATTAAATACTTAAATAATAAATATTTATATTAATCTATTAAAATATTTATAATAATAAATATTTGCTTATTTAACTTACAAGTAGATTATTTGTGTTTTAGAGCACGATAGTCACAGAGCCAGACATCGATTATTTTGAAAAATAACACTAATAATTCGGAAGTTGTTTGATATAATATCCGAAACTTTGGAAACGTGGAGCATTATTATAATCCTTGAGGATGTGTTATAGGAAATTGAGATTCGTGAGAATACAGAGATTCGCGATAGTATTTTGTTATTTAAGAAATATGAGTCTTGAAGACGGAACAGTTTGTGAATGTTTATGGGTATTTCGTTTGGCTGGAAACGGTGGAATATCTCACGAGGAATTAAAGTTATCAAAGAATGTTTTACCAAAAGTTGTTTATAATGGGGTAAATTATTTTTTCAGATTCAGTAGCGGGGGATATTTTGAAGCCACTTTTATTTTTTATATGGAACCATATATTTTTTAATACATTAATCGATCTATCTTGACATTCCCTATTAGCCTATTTGTGTCAAGAAACTACTAGTTTAGCAGGTATTTTAATTTCAATTTGTAAAATTTAACGTGTGGAAGACAAAGGCAACGTGAACACAATAATGAACCGCTGCGCGTCGTTAAATCACTCAATTTGACAAATTAAAGATAAAATATTTGATAATCTAATAGTTTTTCGGTATAAATAGATTAATATTTTTTATAGGAAATTCCGAGATAGATCGATCAATATATTAAGAGATATATGGTTCCATTTAAAAAAATGACGTCACTTTAAAATCTTCCCCACTGCTCGACATGCAAAAAAAAAACCAATTTGCGTAATGCGATGTCCCCTTTCGAATCAAACAACTTTTGTTAAAACATTTCTTTGATAACTTTAATCCCTCCTGAAATATTCTACCGTTTTCAATTAAAAGAAAGTTCTGTAGAAATCGGATTCTAACGAACTTGGATTTATCTACACGAGATGCTAGGATTAAAATTTCGAAATAACTCGTTATATTATCGATTATAAAATTGTATAAGTTAAAGACAGCGTACATCGGACTTTAATAAATTCAGAGGTATTTGTATAAAGTTCTTCAATCCGAAACCTGTTTTGATGATGTCCTATGCACGATTATGCTAATACCAAACCAGTTCCGATAATGTCCGAATGCTATTACATAACATATACAACTTGTGAACAAATTTCTAATGTTAATGTCATGATCCAACGTCAGTTTATTCAAAAAAGAAGATTCCTACAGAAAGATATCATTATTTGTACACCTTCGATTTATTCATTTTTACGTACATCGATTCATCAGTTTCCGAATTGCATTATCAGTTTGAGAACACCTTTTATATTGTCCTTCGTTATACTCGAATTTCTCTATTAAAATACTGTCTTCGACATAGCTATACATATATAGTTCTATAGCATTTGCGTTCTTTGTATCAGGTTCCGTAATCACAAAGTTGTGACTATCGAGTTCCATAATGTCGATGTTATCTATATCGAATTCCCTGACCCAGGGTCGTTATTAGATCCTGTGGCCTATGGCCTATGTCTATACCATAGACCATAAACTCTATGGTATAGGAATCATGCGTATCAAATTTCAAGATAGTCATTCATAGCTTAAATGTCAAATCCATTCAAAATCTAAAAAGGACATTTCCAATCACAAACGGTACGATCATGCTCGAGTCTTTTTAAAAATTAGCAAACAATTTATAAAATGACGTCTTTATGTCGCTCGTCTGTTGCAACAATGGCACAACTAAAAATTTACTATCTTAGAGTTATTAACGTAAAAGAGGTTGTTGTTTGTACCTTTTATGAATCGAATTCTGTAAGCTCCAAAACCTACCAAGTTGTCATCGTTGCAGTAAATACTCGTCGACGTGAAGCTTCTTCGAAAAGTTATTACATTTTCCACGCTAGGAAATGTCACGTTACATTTTTCTATTATTTTCTGTTCACCAGCCACGCGTACCAACAACTGTTTACCCTTAGCCTCAAAACATAAAACATCCGAGTGTAATTCAGACGAAATTATTTTAGCGTTTGAAATGGTCGCCGGAATCATACAGTCTGTATCGCCTTCCGGTTTCCTTCGTTTTCTTTTCCTTAAAACTCGACTCGGAGGAACAGTTTCGCAACGGTTGCGCAGTTCGACTCTCGCTCTCGACGCGAAGTACCTGCACTTTGGCTTATTGGGTTATCCCGTGGGTAATGCTATTCTAACTATTGAATTTCACTCGAAAAGTGCCAGTATTTAAGTTCATATTCGAGCACGTTTGAACACGTTCGTCATTGTTACTTGGAAAAATAACAGTCTCTTCCTTTACGTTGAATTTGCATTTGTAGAAAAATAAAACGATAGACGATAAACGATCTTTGGTGTAACACGTAGGAACCTGTAATTTACAAATTCGATTCTGCTCGATTGAAGTTTAAATCCTCGTGTAGCTAGAAAAATAATAAATTTATAATATAAAGAACTTGTAAGATTCATAAAACTTCCCTAATAATATCGATTAGATGGAAGAGAAGGGTCTTATAAAGCGTAGCATAAAAGAGAAATGTAGACAAATAGGTATGCCGAGATACCTGGGCGGCACCCACACGTGAGAAACACGAAATCCTTTCTCTGAACGGCCTCGCCTTAATATTACATCCACGAGTGAACTTTTCTGGAGCAAACGAGACACATTGCTGTACCACCGTCCTATATAGTAACAACGACCATCAAAACACGTTTAAATCGATTCCCCACCATATTAGATGCGGTGACTGTAGATATCCAATGCCTTCTAGATAGACCTCTCCCATCTAGAGAGCTGTCCACAGCTCCTTTTGCTACGATAGACAAAGAAGGATCGAGCCAGTAACGGGCAAAGTTACTAGGCAACGTTCGTGATCCATAGAACCTCGAATGTTTCTCATTATTTATTGCAACAGAGTTTAAGAAGAATAAAACTTACGTAGAACAAAATGCGGATAGACCGTAGCTTTTATAGTACACATTTACTTATTACCATACCGTCAAATGGAAGAGAAATTTGCATGAATGAAACGCTGGATACAATCTTTATATTCGTCTAATTGCATTCTGTCTATCCACAAACGTTTCGACTTCGAATTTCCATAAATCTGATGATATAAAGTTTAGAGATTCAAAGGAAACAATTCCATTGTAACGTGGAAACTCGTGAATCATCAGAAGTCTTTGACGATCAATGTAAATCGTTCATCTTTTGTCTTTTAGAAGGGACAATAAAATGAAAGCTTGAATACAAATCGACGATCGTGAATACCAATTTCATTTCGTTTCCGTTTTCTCCATCGTGAGTATAGAATAACATAAATAAACGGAAATTTAATGCAAACGCGAAATAAAGAATGCAAACATGATTGTTATCGATTAAAACGATACATACCAGGATATTTATCATTGTATTTTTGTAAGTTATTCGTTAGCTAGTTTGCTAGTTATTAATTGAATTAACTTATAAAAGATAAAATAATGTTTTTCTACTACTTTCAAGCTTTACTTTTTATTTCTGAAAGAAAGATACTTCTTCCAGTCGTCTTACGATAATAAATCGATTGTTTATCGTAAAAATGTCGTTCTTACACTCACGATTTGTAACGAACACATCAATCGTAAAATCGAAACAATTTCTGAACGAAAGACAAACGACCTAAACGTTAAAAAGCAGCAAACTATCGATATCGTTGCCCCAAAAGAGTCGTCAATCGTCGAAACAAGTCACATAACACAAAACTCGTTGACCTCAAAACTGCGCAAAATAAATACCGCGAAATACAAAAAAAAGGGCGAGTCAAATCACCGACGATAAAATGTGACGAAATTTCACCGAGAGCAAAACCACGCAGCGCGCGATCAAAGAAACCTACATTTAACACGCTTTCGCGTTAATTCCTGCATCCGTCCACCATTTTTCAAGCTGACCGACGATTACGCGGTAGCCATTCGAAACTGAATGTTTAAAATCCATGACGCGAGTGTCGAAAATTTCGCTTTGAAAATTTCCTAGTATGAATGACTCTTAAGAATAAATATTTCGTGTCGATTATTGTTTAACAATGTATGTTCCTGAGTTTTATGGATGAACACTCGACAATTAAAAACGAATGAAAAAAGCGCAGTCATTGGAATTCTACATAAGCATCCTTTGGGCTGTGATCATCTATCTAGTTGTAGATTTTTTCAAAGGAGAAAGAAATTTCATGTGTCAATGGAATCCAGCGTAGTTTTGAACAATCAAACACACGAATCAAATTATTACTCGAAGCTAGGTGCGTCTTACAACAAGTGAAAAAGCTGCAAACTTTCTATCTGCAACGAAGCACACGAACGCAAAAAAGCCATCTAGGATACATTTGAAGATTTACGACGAAAAACTCGAGAACGGAGAACAAATGGAAAAAAATAGTTGAACCGCGAGCGCGAACATAGCTCGTTGCAATGATCGCGATGCATTCGAAACAAACAGAAGCCGCATTTGCCAGAAACTGGTAATAAACTTCCATCTCATGACGCATTTACGTCCCAACAACACACCGTTCTTCTACCTCTTCGATACTCCTACGCTCTTTTTTCGCCCTTTTGTTTCGCTCTTTTGTTCGCCAACCTATCGCGCAGTTCAACATGGAAAAGAATCGCGCCGATAAAACGCTCCGAAAAGAAGCCGAGCACCTAGAGAAATAGAGAGAAAGGATACTTTAACCGTACGTCATCCCTGGTGAGATAAAAACTTTGGCTGCTGGAGAAATGTAGCCTGTGCGCAGGTTCTACCAGTCGAGATGATGGAAATTCCACCAAACGCCGCGAGGAGTCGTGGAAAACGCGGAAATTATCGTGGTTCCACGAAGATTTAGGCACATAACAGAGCGAAAGTGCTTCAATATTTAGCATTGGTATCTTTCCATCCACATATTGTACGAAACATATGAAACATTTTGAAATTTCATTAGCACTGTAATGAAATACGATTAGAATGATTATATTGAACAAAGAAATCGATTTAAAAGTGTATATAGAAATTTCTTCGAAATTAAATAAACGAAGATACAGATGACTACTCTAAATTTTAATTATTAACAGTATGGCAAAACATGACGTTGTTTTGTTCGTATATTATTTGGCACATCGAACGCGAAATGTTTAATGCACCTATTTGGGAACATAGAAGATTAAGGTTTTCGGTTTATCGAGAGGATAATAGTAAGGATAGTAATAATAAATGATAGTAAACGTAATACTATTTGCGGATAGTACCGGTGGTTTGATTACCTGAGTGCGTGGAAATTGTAGATATTAATATTTACTACGCTGGAGGCATAATGAAAATTCAACGTCTACTGCTAGCAAAGATATGAATAATTCAGGCATTATTAATTCGTTGTCTTGTAACGTGGAGTTACATTTATATATCGACCACAGGTTAAATAGCGGCAAACATTAATCATGATAAAATTTAATTTTAATTTGAATTACGATATGAAAATACAGATTTTTCTGTATATGTATCTACATCAATTTTACTTCGTCGCGATATTTGATTCTGCATTTAATTCTGTTACTGATCATTTGAATCTTCCCTTTATAATTTTCCTCCAAACACAAGCTACACAGTCTAGGATCATTAATTAAATTAAAATTTTTAACTCAAATTTTTAAGTCAAAATCGTCTTATAATTATCGAAATGCTATCAATAATATAGGTAACACCAGAGCTAATTATTAAGAATTCATATTATATTATTATATACTATCGGAACATCAAATTATAGGAATTAACCTACCACAGATACGTTTTCTAGAAATGTATATTTTTCTCCATTAAATACAGGTGCTGTACGCAGAAAAATACACAAAATACAGACTGATTGGCCCGCTATACAGCAGCGAAAAATTGAATAGCGAAACATCCAAAAACCTTGACAAATGGCCGAAGATACGAGCGGTGGAAAATATCGGACGCAATTCACGCCAGCAGTAAACTTAATTCCAATGGTTTTTTATTCAGTTGTTGGTATAACAAGGGTTGCAAATTAGTTGGAGTCACGAAATATCTCCCCTGATAGTTGACACGATGAATTTTTTCCCAATCGAACAACGAAAAGGGATGCGGTGTCCAGTGGCTGCATAAAAGTGCAGCCGCAAACGAACGCAGTTTGACGATCACAAAAGTCAGAATCACGAATTCAGATCGTGAAATTCACACACACTATACATAGCTACGCGCTATACGAGCTGACGAAAGTATTCGAACACCTTTAGATACGTTTCATGAATTGTATTATACGTGTCGTACTTTTACGTTTTGAAATTTTGTTACCACCGTTGCGAATCTCGAATATCAGACTTAATGAGACGTTCTTACAAAATTGCAATGATTATAACGATTAAAGCGTTCAAACTCGATTTTCCTGAAGTCGTTATTTCTACGTTATATCGTTATTTCACCGAATTAGCTGTACTGTTGCGAAAGAGGATTTTTAATACTCAGATCAAGTATCATAGAGAACATTCAACAACAAATTGTATACAGTTTAACGATCGCAAAAGCTTGGATCGGGAATGCAAATCGTGAAATTTGTAGTAGCTATATGGGGGTTAAACGTGATATATAGTTTGAGGATCATGAGACTTTTAGGTGGCGATAACCATTCCGGTTCGAACAGCGGCCTGGTTTGAAGCAGCTGTAAAATTTTTTCGATGCGATCGTCATCGAGAGCCGCGAACGATACTTTGCGAAACGCTCGTGGAAAGGACACTGTGATCCGGTGATAGCACGCGTCCATTACACCCGCGTGTAAAAATGCTATTACATTTTGTGGTAAAAGTATGTAACGTATAGGGTGTCTCGAAAAAATAGAGAAACGAATTTTCCCAGCCCTTTCGGTACTAAATGCTTTCGTATTGTATTCTGTTCTGTGCGAAAACGAAACGACCGAAATGTATTATATATTTTCTGAATGGCGAGATATATTATTCGTAAAATAGGAGAAGAAAAATGTTTGTTGTTTGGAAGTGCATAATGGTTAGTAATGAAAGTTCGCTATAACTGTATTTAACTAGCCGTATTTTAAACCTTGATCTAGCTAATGCAGGTAATTAGTGTCCTTCCCTTGGAATAATTATCGGCACAAGTTTTTATGCCTTCGCCCTATCCGCTCCATTTAACAAACTGATGTCTGACCTTAACTAATCCGAAGTTTAAAGTTGCTGCTTGCGTTGCGTTAGTCGATGTACATTCACCAGCGCTATAGTTTAGTTTCACGGCAATTTTATGGATAAAATTTAACTGACAATTTTGTTTCGTTGTGTTTGAAAAAGTTTCGAAAGTTTCTTTATAAAGTTGGCGCAAGAGAATAACGAAAGTTGCACGGTTAATAAATAGACGATTTCTTAATGCACAGATTATTTCAAGCGATAAAAATAGTATTTGAGAAGCGATTAACTGATTCGTAGTAAGACTTGGAATAAGAATGAATGATATAATATGAAGGGATTCTCGAGTGTCATGGATTATTCAACAGCATTAAGATGAATAATTAGAGTTGGTAGAAAAGTGCAGGTGATTAAAGTAAGTTCGATGGTCAAGGTTAATAAACTATCGAATACCGATACGCCAAGTCCCTCAGAACCGTGTAACGAGCCATCCCTATTAATTCCTCTCACGGGACTACTTCCACACTATTACAATAACTACTTTGGAACAATAGCGGCGAACAGAACACATTCACAAAATTGAGCAATGGTATACGCACTATTCCCTAGCATCTTCTGATAACTACCGATAGAAAGAGTTTATCATTGGAAACACATAACATCAACTATAAATAGAACGAATGGAAATTATGAAATCACAAGCACGATAATAATGGAAGGGCTTCACTATATTACATTGCGTTCATAATACGGATTATGTATTATTACATATTTAATACTTTCAAACTCGAATATTCGAAAATTCGAAAGTTGGGATTTTTTTAGTTCGAAATGGAAATTTGAAGACGTAAGAATTTGTTCAAGTATCTGAATGGTCGTTCACAGATCTTTGGAATTTAACAGAACTCGAACCGCACACATAGGTAAGAAATATCTTGGGATTAGTATTGGTAGCTTTTGGTATTTAATTTCATTAAAATTTCTAAGTACGTATTGAACTTGCTTTCGTCGCTATTCACTCTTCACACTGGTACACGCGAATCGTGAAACAAGCCACGATAAAACTTCTACAGCTCGAACGTTATCACGAGAAAGATTGTTTTTATCGCAATCTGCGTAACGCGTAACTACCAGAAAAACTTTTAATTGTGAAATGGCCAGTGTCCTGTAAGTTTTTTTAATAGTGGAAACAACACGAGCATCGAGCTGGAAACACGCGAAAGTAAAACCTGAAACCTGTTATCAAAACTATGTCAATCCGTGGCGATAACCGCGAAACTTTTGTAATGAATTTTGATCGTGGCGTTTTTGAATCGTGCTGAGTTGAACACGCACGAATAATGGGCTTAAATTATGTAGTTAATCGAGACCGCTTAAATTGAAGTGACTGGAAGACGACGACCAAGATAAAGTCTCCCAAAGTGCTCCATTGATCATCGCGTTTTTCGTTTATATCTTGATTTTAGATCTGTCTCACCAATGCGTGACGTTTGAAATCGCCAAAATATTATTAAACAGCGCTATATATAAAATATCGAAAAATAAATGCATTCTCAATTTGTTACATTTTGCGTTCAATGAAAATACAATTTACAAAAGCCATTAAGTCGACGAACAAAAATTGATTTTATATTGTATTGCATAAGAGTCCATTACACTAAAATTTATCAAACAGTGTAAAAGTTAATTAGAATATTAAGCAGCAGGTATTTCATTTCACTAAACAAATACTCGATTGGTATTCAATTTTTCAAAAATAGTGACAAATTTCGAGGTAAATGGTTGCTTGAAAGTAGCAACATCGTCACCCTTTTCTGGTCTTCGATTTATGGAGCTGATCAATGTGGTTTGCGAACCACTCATCCCATAAGAAAAGTCAATCATTCCATTTTAGCATGCTAACGGCGAGATATAAAAAGAAAGATCGAGACTCACCTGTCCATAGTTGTCGAAACCATACTTGGCGGCAATTTCTGCGGCGACATCCGGTCCATCCGGGATGTAAACTGCGAACTGGTTGCTGAAAATCGGCGTAGGTCGCGACCGTGGTCCAGGTTCAGACTTTACCAACAGAGCACCGATCAACACCACTAACAACACGCACAACGAACCGCCCTGAACGATGATCATCTCGTCGTCGCCGAATGGACAAGATATACTACTATTCTTTAAACACCGCGTACTTCTTTCCTTTTTCTACCCCGTTACTTCGCGTTACGAATTCCGATTCGCCTATCGAAACTATAATATTTTCAAACGTCGAGGATCCACGAGCAGAATACGCAATTCGAGAATATTAAATTTCCCGTGAAATCCAGCGGGAGTAGAGAATCTTCACTTAATTTCCGTATACCATTGCCACGAATGTTCCGCCGCATCCGAATGACACGAAGGAAGAGGATAAAGAGAAAAAAAAGACGTTGAATACGTCAAAATGGTGACACGCGACACGACACTAACGGAACGATTTCGACTCTGAATTCTTCGGTCGTTGCTGTTCTTATCTGTAACCAAGAAACAGAGAGGGAAAATTAATAGTACGATTGAAAAAAAAAAATGGCCAGCATTCAAGTCACGACGCCGGAAAGATGTCGTCGGGATGTTTGCGGTTTAACGATATTAATTATTATCAAAAGGATCCTCCCCGAGTTTTGTACACATACTGAATTTTATATCGATATTTCTGAAGCTGAATTAATGAAAATATGAAAGAATTTTTATGCGCGTTTCAATATCAGGAATATACAAAGATTTTGGTATAGCATTAAAAGCCTTCCTGTTTTGTTGAAACGTCTAAATAAACTTTCCTGAGAGAAGCTCGTATAACAGGAATGTTGTAGTAGCCTGTAACAAAACACTCGGCGGTCAGCGCTTGGATTACAATGCAGTTAAAACGATCGCGCAAAAGAACCACGAACGGAACAGCAATTTAAAAATTGGAAACCAATAAAATGTTTCCTTGTACTTCACTCGTGTCGTCGCAAAAGACTTACAAGAAAAGGCTCGATAAAATCAAGCGCTTCCACGATGGTCTCGGCTCCTCCCGCACACGTTCTCTTTTGCCACGTACAGAGCAGAGAGCGTCCTTCGAAGGATTTCGAAAACTATATTAGAGTCATCCATGAAACTCTCTGGATTCTGTGCATCTCCATAGAATCGGAATGGAGAGACGCGACATGATAACGGGTGAATCATCACAAACAGGGTCTGCGAATATTCGGATGTTAAAATTTGAAAGACAGCACACATGGAATACCAAAATTGTGTGTAGTTTTATGAGAGAAATAATTGAAAAAGTTATTGGTCGTAAATACCTATAATAGTAACACAAGTGGCTACAAAAATTATTGGCTATTGGCACGTGCCTTTACTTTCCAATATACGACAGTGAGTTATCATGTTCATTTCATTTTCATAGTATTAAATTCTAGTTATATGAAACCTACTAATAAATGATACAATATTTAATATACCAACCTAACTGATTGGATCTGATCGATTAATAAATAAGGAGATACTATAGCAAATAAAATGTGTACCAATAATTGATGAATGGCGTATATTCAACATCAGAATATGAATTTAATATGTTATTCCCTGTTCTAAAAAAAAAAACCAGTTTTTTTTTTGGAAAATCACACCTTACAGAGGAAAATTGGTTTTGTATAACTGCTGGAAATATTGGAGTTTTGCTATAGATACTATCCACACGCATTTTATAAATGCCGCAATCTACATATGTCGCAGTCCACTGAAGCCGATGCTATACATCCGAAAACCATTTTTCATTTGCAGCGAAAAAAACATTGCGCAAACATATCAAATCCTGGTGCGGAACCTCACTAAAATTTAAATTTCCCGCTTGTAAATATTCTTTTAATAATCCTATGCGTATGAACCTGTTTTTGTAGGATAAATTTGAAAATATGAATATTCGATCGAATATATGCAAATGATTTATGTCTCTAATGGAAATTAGATCACTGTACATAAAAAGTGAGAACGAAAGTTTCCACCAAAATAAAAAACCATGAAAAACTAACATCTGGCTGTCGCTTTTAAGCATTATATAAGAAGAGAAATTGTAGTCGAGTCACTTTTACCCATCACAACATTGACAAGAACTCTCACGATGCCACGTATGATGCCTTCGTACGTAACGTTAAGCATCAAGATACTTTTTCTAGACACAACATACTAATGCCGACTAACGAATATGATCAGCTTTCCATGTTCCTTATTTACTACGGTTTCTACCGCTAAATATTATACCTGTCAGATACACACTCCTATTCGTACAAGCCAAGCGAACAAGCAACGGTTTAAACAAATACCATGTAACTTTGAGGAACAAACATTGAACCGCACCAACGAACCAATAACCAGAGCGTTACTTAACCAGTACATAATCGGATCACTGACAGAACTTAGCGTTATGCTTGGCGTCGATGACGTCAAGATTCAGATATTTTTAACCCGCACAATGCCAATCTACAGGAAAAAATCTACAATATTTGCCATTTTGTTCTTTCGAAAATTTCTGAAAAACAACGTTACATGTGTACTAGCGTATAGTACGGATTACTTTAAACATAGCTATTGAACTCCAATACAATACCCCAAGGTAGGTCCGAACTTTCAAATATTAAACAAACTAGTTTTATCTATTTCGTGGAATATTCGAAGGTGTGAGAATCTGCAGAACGCACATGATACACAGGAATTTCGCGTAAAATGACTTGATAATGAGTTCAATCAGGAGGCAAGATTGTGGAACGATTAACCAGGATTGATAAGCGTCTCGTGATTCTGCGAATGCCACACAAAGAAGGGAACGACGTCGCCAACCGTTCGAATAGAATCTACCAATTTTCTAGCAATTAACCACCGCCAATGTTCTTCCCATTCGCAGCAGCAAAATAGAATTCTACGAAAGGGTTGCCCGTGCAAAACCGAGCACCAGCAAAATTCTTTCGACGATCGAATTTAAATAGCGTGTAAAGAACACGAGTGAAGAGTGAAGAAGAAGAAAGCTTAGTGAAGAAATCGAGAAGGAAAAAAGCAATGAAATATTCGTCCGATACTTTTTCTTGCGAAAATCTCTTCTTAGCGGAAAATTTTTATTCAAGTTCAAATATGAACAGTTATGAAATATTTCTCCGTGTATCTTTGCTTTTTGCTTCCTATTTCACATTGAAATCGCATATAGCGAAAAAGTACTCGTAATTCGTCTATTAACCACCGCAGTTCTTCGTATCTTCTCATTTCTTCATTAAACTGCTTGCAAGTGGTTTTTGCCTGAACTCTGGCCACATTTTTTGGGTATTTATCGTGC
This sequence comes from Bombus soroeensis, assembly GCA_014737365.1. Classification (NCBI taxonomy): domain Eukaryota; kingdom Metazoa; phylum Arthropoda; class Insecta; order Hymenoptera; family Apidae; genus Bombus; species Bombus soroeensis. The sequence goes on from JACXIL010000198.1 coordinate 1,784,116, forward strand.
GACAGGTTCATTCTCGTGTATTCTATCTCACATATTTATCTTTTATAGCGCTATGTATATCATCCTGTCATACACTATGCTTTATAGAGGAATTTCATCATCGTTGGAGAAACGAACGATGAAAAATCTTTTAACCCTCCGGCATTTAACGAGCCATAGTATTTTCATATTCATCCTAGGCTAGTTTATACAATCCTGTGTAAAAATCTTGGGCCATCAACCAAACACTTGCGTTTTGTTTTTATTTTTTCACGAATGAATATAAAAATACTCAATTCAAATCCTCTGACGATTCAATGTTCTTTTTAATGAATATCTAACATTTTCCCCGGAAGTAGCTTGTCTTCGAAACATCGAATATTACAGTCGCATATAATTTCGAGCAGTTTTCAAATGAAACCGAAATCCACAGTGAACGTGTTAAACAACATATTGGTTGCGTCACAAGGACAAAAAAGTGGGAGAGAATGCTTACGATGGTTCAAGGACCGTAGAAAGCATGAGATTTGCAATTCCACGAGTGCTGTTACGTGTAAAATAAAAGCCACCCAAAGCGTCATAACGCCACGACAAAATATGAATAGAGATAATATTATACAGGATGTTTAAAAATGAATGCTCCTCGAATGTCAAGTATGAATAAAAAATAAACGTCAATGTACTATTTTCCTCAAATATATCGAGAATGTGTAATAAAATGAGACTTTTCTAAGAGAAAAATCTCTCGTTCTTTTCTCTTTCTTTTTCTTTTTTTAGAAAACTGTACAAATTTAGTTTCTCGTTAAAATTAATCATATTTATGCGCAGCACGAAGGGAGATGTAACTGTTTGTAGTTCAAGAGCTCATTTTACTTTGTTACAAAGCATTGAAAACGCGGTTAAATTGGGGACACACGAACTCCGGCCGACGTGATTTGAATATTGAGTATTCAGACGCTTGAATAGTTCTTTCTTCAAGGCACACAGAACGAGGTATAATTTATGGTGCGACTGGAAAGAGGAGATGATGTGATGTAAAACGGCATAGACAAAATGAAGTTTTTGGTACGGCAGAAAGTTTGGTTTTTTTGCAGGATCTATAACGACAGATCTATAATAAACAAAAGTATTATACCATTAAAAGAAACTAATATTTCTTTGCTGTTAGACGTCGAAATAATTTGTCGTTCTCCAATACAGTTGTTAAAATGTTGTTTAGATGCTACACTTACTGTTACAGATTGTTACTGAAAATATTGTTAATAGAAATTAAGTATAACGATGTAAACAGCTATGAACGTCGTAGAACGTTTAGACGATCAATATTATTGGGAATATTATTGTCAATATTATCTTAAAAGACCATTTAGACGATCAATGTGTATCGTCTACACAATGCTGAAAACTCTGAAATATCGACAATAATATTGATCATTTAAACGCTTCTTCAGTGTATGTGTTTTGGTAGAACCTGTACAACATGTTTGTGTACATCTGCGAACAACTGTCTTGCGTACTGAATTCAATTACCGATGACACGCGTACTCACCAAGAAGACGCTGATGACGACAACATCGGACAAACACAGGACGAACAGTTTAGCGACAACTACACTAATGAATACGCGAATGGCGATCCGTACACTTCATTAGCATATGCAAACTGCATCAAAAATTACTAGAACGATTCCTTGCGAATTTTAACATATTATTGTTGAAGATTGATAAAATTTGATATATAGAAATTCGTTTCCATTTTTCTTAATGGATAGAGGTTACGAATATCACGGAAGAGTATTTAGTAACATCTGCAAGTTGTCAAAAAAGTTATTAAAAAAAATAACAATTTAAAAACAATTAATTTAAAAACGTTAATGAAAAACACTGATAAAGGTAGACTTGCTGGAAACGCGATTTTTGCCTCATATGGAACAATACGGACATTGCAACATTTGCGTCTCTTCTTATTTACCAAGTGAGGAATAACTTAGCGGTGTATTAAATTATATTTCTTTGATACGAGATATCTCGTTATATTACATTCTAAATATCTTACGTAACGATAATATACGATATGGTAACTTTATTCGAGCTGATTGATATTCACATTTAAATACGGCTTAGTAGCTTATCGTTCGAAGGAGGATAGTGAAATAAAGAAACGTGAATACATGAAAAAAAGAAAAATCAAATGGATGAGTTAAACGAACGATCTAGACAAAGACTTAAGACGTTAAAGGATGTTTATTTCCTTGCTCGTGGATTTCTCTGAAATATTCCGTCATTATCGTTAAACTCTACTCGCAGTATGTAGAAATAAATACGGAAATAACATATCTGATCGAAGATGCATGAAATTAAGATTTATACATAGATATCGCCCGAAGCTGTTTTCATTACATAATCTACTTGTGTTTCTGTAGCTAATAAATATCCATTTTCAATATTTTTACTATCGTCCTCCAACTCTAGCCCTATTATTACTTGGCTTAACTACAAAATTTAATCAAGATTAACCTGCCAACATCATATTTGCTATTGATCTATCATACAATATATATTCAGCTATCGAAAGAGCGATTGTTGATAACGATGACTTCATAATCAAAAATTCGAAATACCAAATAATGTATTGGATAATTTCATAAAAAATATCACAAATTATAATACATCAGGTTCAAAATTTACATAGACCTTTATGTAATGTAAATCCTCTTCTTCCGTAAATTTACATATTACGAACCTTGCATAACATCTTTATCCTCAATGCTTATTTTACAAAACAGGAATTATCTTGATAAATCAGAAATTATACAACTTCTTTGGTAATCATCACATCTGTGCGTTTACTATCATAATGAATAGTATGGAAAAGTAATTAACTAGCAATTAATTAGTAATAATAATGATAAATTCGACATATTCTATATGGCTTTATTATTATACATTATACATATATTCCACACGTTTAATTATTTCAAATCATCCAATACGACCAATACTGCAAATCATTTCACAACTAGGGAAACACGCATTATCTCCAAACGACAGTAACCGTACGTCCCATTATGCAGCCGATAATAAAGTGCTCTTAATACCGACGCTTCACGCACAAGGTCGCAGCCAATCACGTCCGTAAACATACATACTCCAATTTGAAATCTAATGGAAAACGAGAAAATAGAGCTGGTAGATATCGACGATCGTTGTATACGTGTGTACACGGTATACCATTACCATATATACCAGTGGCAAGTTGAAACTCGTTCGATCAGGAAAGAGCAGCCTGGAATTTTTTGTCACCAGTGTGGCAAGCTCTCGAGAAGACGAGGTTGCACGCAAACCGGGACGCGGGAGGGAGAAACAAAATTTGTATTCGAGCAAATCATCACAAAATCCGTAATACGTCCGTGGCTCACGAAAATATTAAAACAAAAGTCCAATGTGCGTGTGTGTGTGTGTTATATGAAACATTTTGAAATTTCATCAGCACTATAAAAGACACGACTGTCACGAGGCATGATTGTATCGGTATAATTTAAAAGTATAGAAGTAGATATATACTGCAAACGTATCGTACATATATTTAAAAGTATATTTTTCGAGAGAAGCGAGGAACTATTTGGCATTTTATGAGCAAATTATTTACTAAACACATCTTGTTGACAAAAAGAAAAGACTGTAGGAAGCATTCGTCAATATTACATTTGTAATTTTCTCTTCTTAGTTTTTGAAATACTATTTTGTCGGTTTTTTTAACATAAGACTGAATTATTTTGAATTCTGACATTTTTAACATATATGTGCAATATATTTAGTAAAAAATAAGATGACTGTACAAAATAAAGTTAATAAATAACGCCTTGAGTAAAACCTGATTTTTATAAGAATCGAAAAAAATAACCTAATCCAACGTCGTTCGTAAATTTCGAACTTCAGTGAGCAGTATACCGCAGGAAGAGACATTAGATTTACAAAATTTGTCCTTGTTTCTATATATTTTCATCACATTAATGAAATCTGAAAATATATCGTCTAGCACATACATTCGTAAAGAAATGTTGGAATACTTTGATGAACCACTGTATTTCTGCGAACGAAACGCGAAACCGTAATTAGTTTCGGGTCAGAAAAGGTCAGAGAGGAGCATTAATCGGAACTAAAAGGTTTTTCGAGCCCGCATGATTAGAACGCGACACCGCGATATTTCTTTGGCGACGCATCGCGCATACGATACAAGCCTGCACACACGCGTGGCCACAATCATTTTTCGCACGCCACTCGCACTGGCCTGAATTACACACGCGCGCGTGGCTCCGCGAAACGCCAACGCTGCTTTCACAGCCTTTTTTTCCTCTTACGACCGCAACGCGTGCACCATTCCGCATGCGAATCACGGTCAGCCTCTATTTTCGACGAAAGTGAAAGAATCGAGATCAACGACCCTACCGCTCACGGAGAAATTCGCGAAAGAATATCGACAGTTAAAATCCGCCTTCTACTCGCCAGAATTCAACCAACGCGGAAAAAAAAGCACTAGCTTAATCGAGGAACAACATGAACGAGTTTCACGAAGAGAAAGTCTCTGGTACACGAGGACCTGGAGATGTCAGCTGATAGAAACAAAGACTCAGACTCAGAAAGAGCCCCGTAATTGGTCGTTGAGGATAGACCATAATATACAAAACTATATAATGGAGACACACACCAATATAAAGAGGTTAGCTGTGAATCACGCGACGTCAATCATCAGACGCAATTCTTTTTTTCATTTTAATAAGAAATACATTTACCTCTGTTAAGGTATCACGCGGCGTTAGGTTCCCACGAAGTATGGTGAAATTTCAGCGGAGTTGCTTAAACGGTACAAATGTCACCAACTTTGATATATGCGCGAAAACGATTATGTTTTGGCAGTGGTTCGCGGCATGTTCTTCCGGCACGAGGTCTGCGACGAGGTTAAATGGACATTGACATGTGCGCGAAAGGAAAACACGACGGCACCCACGCACTACTCGAAGTAAATTGTCAGAAGAACGAGGCCGAACTTTCGAACCAATCCACCGATCATTCCGACCACTACAGGCCAAGTGTAGCACCGCACTGACTGCTCTCGCCGTTCACCAAGGCGATAAACAAACTCGTCGCCTCTCCCTCGCGAGTCTACCCTCCTTCTCCTATCAAGTCTCTTACTCTCGCTAAACGTTTACTATCCCGCTTCCGCGGACAAACGCCGACTGCCGTGTGCTGCTGAGCAAAATTTCGGTCTTTCTCGCACTGCGGCGTTAGCAATATGGTATGATCTCACTCTCATCACTCTATCTCACTCACTCTAATATAATACATCTCTGTTACTTTCCCTCCCTCTCCGCTCCTACTCTGTTTAAGGCACAGTGCTGCCACCATGCTTCGCCCCCACTATCGCATCGCATCACAACTTGTCACCTGGCATTCTTGATTTTTTGACATTTTATGAACGCTCGGTTTAAACTGGATAATACTTGGTAATCGGGAGCGTTTGTAGTTTCGAAGAAACTGGATGTCACTCGCGAGGAGAGCGAATAAGACTCGTTTATGATGACTCCATGACGCGACAACGCAATGTACGACATGTTTTGAGCCACTGACAGTCTGTACTGGAGCAGGAACTGTATGAAGGGTGGTGGTGCCACCTACTGCAATCAATTGCAACGTGATTTTGTTTATAGAAAAGAAAATCTTTCGTTTTGACAAGTAAAAGTATTCGAACTTACTAATATAATCAATATTGTATTTATATAAAGCTATTTACAATTACAATTAAATATTTATATAAATATCTATTTAGTTAAATTCCCTATATTATCCTCTGTAGAATATATAAAATATTACAAATATTATATCTCTTAAATAAAAACTTATTAGAATATTATTTTTTAACCTTATTTAAACTTAATTTCAAAATTCGAGTACAAATTTCAAATTTTCTATTTTAATCTTTTTTACTTATCTTCTGCAAATACGTAAATAAAATTTCCGAAGATAGACTCAATGTAAATTCTAGATTTTCCTAGTGTTGCTATTGATCCACGGTCGTATATACAGGTCCCGAAACTCCCGTGATCAAGAATCTCACAATGATGCGGCGATCTGTGTTTCTCTAATCTGCCACCACTGGCGTTGCTGCAAAGTAGTCAAAACAATAAGCCACACAAAGCCATAATTCTCTGTCAATAAATTTATTTATGAATAAGTAATGTAAACCTATTTGTAAAGTATTATACAAATTATAAAAAATGATAAAAATAATTTTTTTCACCATGTTTTACTTTCTTGAAATAGTTATGGCTACTCGACATCAGCGCCCTATATGTGGTGGACAATACACAACCGTAATGCTATGAGTGAACATGTTGGTTCTCCATTTGGCCGTTGGTATTGATAGTTCGTGGCGGTAGCATTTCTCTTCCATTTTGGTATATCTCTTTTCTGGAACGGTATCCATCATGGTACGTATATTTTAATAAAATCTAGAAAAAGATCTAAAAGGACAGTAGCAATCCGTCACCAAGTACACAAACGAATTATCTAGCAACATCCTATAAATTATTTTATACTGAAAAGTTAAAATATTTACAGTTAAAGTGTATTATAATAGATTGTTATCTTTTGTTACAAATTTTGAGGTTATACCAATGTGTTTAGAGTGTTTTCCAATATTTTGTTTTAAATGAGTGCAAGATGGATCAAATTGCATGAAATGCAATATAAATATGATTTTAGAGTCGCGTCAGGACAAAGACGGTCAAAAAGGCCGCGAAGCTGATCATCGAGAAATACTATACTCGATTGACCATGGACTTTCATACAAATAAAAGGATATGCGAAGAAATTGCTATTATCCCCAGTAAATCTTTGCGAAACAAAATCGCTGGGTATGTATTTACAAAAGTGTATGTTTTGTGTTAAAACATTTTTATGGATTGTATCAAAAACTAAATCCTATAAATTAGTGTATTCAATTTCTTATTTAAATCTATTTCAATTTTTTATTGAATTTCTTTATCGTATTATTCCAAACAGATTTGTCACGCACTTGATGAAGCGTTTGAGACACAGCCAAGTACGTGGTATTTCCATCAAGCTCCAAGAAGAAGAGAGAGAACGCAGGGACAACTATGTTCCTGAGGTGTCTGCTTTGGAGCACGATATTATCGAAGTAGATCCAGAAACCAAGGAAATGTTACAAATGCTTGGATTCAACAACATTCCAGGACTTCAACTCACACAATCCCAACTACCACCATATAGCAGACGTTCTTAAATTTATTTGTTTATATTAAATAAGATTGTTAGTATTGCACTTTTCAATAAAATTGCAAGCTGACATTCTAAAAATTTTATATTCTCAAACTGATTTTAACGTGTAAACCTGTCATTCTTTCGTGTGTGTACATATATTGATTTCCTTATGGTAAGTAACAAGTTACTGTAAAATAAAATACATATTGAGAAATGTATTAAATTCTACAAGCTAAAATTAATATAATTGATTTAACATTGATAGAAGCATATTTCATATCCATTTATTAAAAAAAAAAAAGTACAAGTCAATTTTAATGTTAGGTTTTGAAATATATAAATGATAGAATGTGAAAAGTTTAAAGTAAAAGTACGCGTGCGCACAAATCGGCCATTTTAATCGAACTTCGTTCTGTACTGTTATGTACATTATAATTTATAATAGCTTATTATTAAAATTAACCTTTTCGTTTACTTTTTCCAATATTTTAATTAACAAAATTATTGAAAGATATTAATATTAAATTGCTTCTTACATTATTTTTACACATAAAACGAATATTTTGATCCAAAAGTTTATCAAATTCATATTAAACAATTTATTATTTTGCATTAAATTACATATGGTAGAAATAATCGTAACGTTATATTAAGAGTACTAAAAGTAATAAAAAATGTTACTATCACGGAGGTTCAACGGTATCGATTTCCCGCTCCAATTATAATTATATATCAAAGTTATGTACAGTGCATTTAAAGCATATATACATACTCTCAACGACATCAATTTTCGCCTTCCCTTGCACGAAGCTCGTCATTTTAATCGTAAACATAGAAAGTGAGTAATCCTATCTCTCGTATCGTATTTATCAGCGATATCGTAGCTCAAATTGCGAAAAGCCAAGGTACCGCATCGAATAAAGTTTATTACTTCGAAGTTTATATAATATTTTGCAATAGATAACGGGGCTTAATATGTACACGACTGCATCGACGCGACAATGAAATGCATCGTCGCCCTTCCAAAGGCACCCACGCGGTTGGGCCGGACCTGGACAAGTTGTTCAGAGGCTGCGCGACCTAGCACGATCCAAGGCTAGGTAGCCTAGCACAACCTGGTGAACCAGACGAAGTTAAGAAGAAAGAGGAAGAGAAACGGAGAGAGTAGCTGTAATCGCACGCCTACGAATGTTGGAACTCTCGGGAGCAGGGAGGAGAGACCGTATAACCGGCGAGTCAGTCGACTATTAGTGGTCTGTGACTCTGGAGGTAGCCCGACCACCGCAGAACCGAGCCCGACGCAGCTCGGTTGCGTTCGGTCGGTAGTCGGGGCCAGTCGGGCGCTCCACTGCTCTTTTCGGTCTGGTCGTTTTCCTCAGTCCGTCGTCGTTGCGCATCGAGAACAGTTGCACCCTTTCTTTTTTTCGCTTAAAGGCATACAACGAAATAGTCAAGCCAATCTTTTTCGCGCTATGTGACGGATATTACGGGGCACCAAGCGTGTACCCCGCCTTCTCTGAATATCATTCCCACCCTATCCTTTTCTACCTTGCCACTACATATTCTCCTTTGCCCAAAGAGAGAGAAAGAGCACACGTTGTAAACGCAGGCACGTACGTACGCAGGCACTCGCCGACGAAGGGGCCACGAGGGCCCCGTGGAATCGTGCCTAGGAAAACATGGAGTGTCCACATCTTGCTCAAAGCGTCCAATTCGGCGGTAACGACGTAGAAGCGAATTGTACGAAGGATCTACCGTTCGTCTGTGCAGGTAGGATCTTATAAAAAAAACCGTACCGTTATCCTTCTTAGCAGATTGAAAGAGAGATGTATTTAGAAAATCGAAACCTAGCCGCCACGAGATCCTTTCTTCTCAAGTTGGATTCTATTTTGCAGTCCTTTCTGGCTCGAGCCCGATTTCGATCTTTCCTTCACCTCTATTGTCTCCCATCTCCTTTTCTCTCGTTTCTTTTGCGTTCTTTATCCCCTGTATTCTCGGTCTTGCTCTTTTTCTCTCCCCCCGCCTCTTTCTTTCTCTTCCTCTTTCTCTCTTTACCTCTCGTGACCGCGGCCCCGGCCGTTCCTCTCGCGGCCTTGAGCCGTCGTAACCGACAAGATGAAGCGAACCATTTCTCTATTTCCCTATAAAGATATTAATGCATGTTTTTTATGAGAGAAGACACGAAAGTACACGTTTACGTTCGCTTTCTGTATTTCACGGTCGATACACGCGAATATCGATGATACTTATGGACGCGCGACTCCTAGTACTATTTGTGTGTATTGTGAATTGAACTCCCAGCACGAATATGTATAGTACTTACATCTCTCCTCGATACACGCGAATGTGTACGTGCCAATACGTATGAATGCGAGACAAACCTATACGCGCGTGTACGGTTGTACGTGAAAGTCCACTCCTCTTCTTCATGTGTGCATGTATATATGTAATATAGTATCTATGTGTATGTGTGTCCTCCGTTCATGGGTGTCTCTCCACGGACCGAACAAGAGCGTCGTGGACGTGCGCGTGTGCATCGTCCTGCTGGGAGTTCTCAGTATGCGGCGCGGTCGTCATTGGAAAATCAATACCAGACGGCACTAATCAGCTGGCCTGAGATCTGTCATTAGAACTCGCCTGATAAACGTGTTCATCGTTTCACCTTCTTCGTTTTTCCTAATTTCTTCCATTTCCGCTTGTCATACATGCACATTCTCAAGAATCATCATCTGAGAGATACATTTCAAAATCAATGAATAGAATAATCTAGTGAATACTTCTTCCTTGTTTGAGATTTGAAATTTGTTTTTTCGTCTGATATTTTTATATCTATTCCCTATAGTCATTGCCTTGGGTAGTATATATAAAATAAACACAATACTTTTATTGCATACATTCAAATCTCCCTTGCCCTATGTGTTCTCCCTCTTAAGCTGATCTTCGCTGTAGGCGGAAAATTTCATAATAGAGACTCGATTCGCTCTGTTCGATAATCAATGCTGCACTACGCCGTCTTTTTTCTTTTAGCGACCTCTTACAGTAGAACAGGCAGAAAGAAACGTTTCAGCAAGATTCGAGTCGTTTAATTGCAACGTATTCTTTCAAGAAAATCTGAAATTTCATTTTCTTGATTTTGATACCCTTGATCTTTTAGGATCGAGAAGAATCTATTGAATTCGCGAAGCATATTTATCTCTTGTCTGAATATCCGAGCGAGAAAGAGGAGAAAGGAGGGAGGGAGAGGGAACAATAGTGGAACAAAACAAAACATGCATAGTCAAGGAGAGAGTATTTCAAAGGTGTATTAGCACGACCGATGAGTCAGACCAGCGATCTTTTTTTTTATTATTCAGTTCGGGTTAGGTTGTATTTCGGTGTTTTCCGAATTCGTCAAGATAGTCAACATATACAAATATCGTTGAAACGATACTCCCTGGGTCGCGTCGTTGTCTCTCCCGAGAGATCGTTCACGCTCAACGAATCGCAAACATATCCAGGTTGCAAGATCAATTTAAATATCTCGCAAGAAGAGTGACGCTGGTAAAAATTACCAAGCTCGACTCTGGCGCGAGTCACGCAGGAGAAAAATCGTCCCTCGTGGGCTATAAAAGAACCCCATGTTCCACACCTTCCCCTCCCATCCCTGTTCTGCCTCTTTTCCTGCGCTGCAAGCTGGTTCGGGTACGACGTTGCAAAATCGATAACGGCGTCGTTGCTAATCGGATGCCTCGATACGAGTCGTATTGCTCGGGAAACGAATTTTTCCCTCATCGTTCCTTTTTCTTCTCCCGGGATTGCACCGAACCGAAGAGTCTGCTGGTGCACGCGTTTGTCGCCTTTCTTTATCTTTATCTGGTTCCGTCGCTTGGACAATGCGTCGACGAAATTCTTCAACGACGCAACACGCAGTAGGCGTGGCGAATCGTATCGTTCGTTACCAACCAGCGAAAAAGAGACGCAACGATATGACAAAAGAGACGGACGAGTAAAAGGATGGATACGTGGCTCGTTAGATGATTGTTGGTTACCCTGCCACCTTTTTTTCGTGGTTCACGTGATACACCTCTCACACCAATGAAATGGTCAACGATCGGTCGTCTTTTGAGTTTAAGATTTCTCGGACTACCTGTATGCAACTCTATGGACGATTTTTATTTGATTTTGACCTTAGCTGCACTGACGTGATCTTCCAAGAATACAGCGTGATGCGCAACGTATTTTTACATCAAATTGAGAATTATTACTCACTTTGAAATATTGAACATTCGATAGACGTGGCTCGATTGGATTATCTTTTTCCATCGATAATGAAACTTTGATTATAATCTAACAAAGCTTACGTTGGTTTATGATATTTTATTTTAATAATATACATATATATGCATGATATAATACCTGATGTTCCAAATTATCATTTGCAGGTTATCAACTCATTTTAAATTTCGATATAAAACTATATTTGTACATTTGAATTTGATGCACAAAAATATTTTTTCTGTTATATAAATATAAGAAAAATTTTGTTCTATCTTAAGATGTATCATTGTATTGTTTGAAATTTATAAAAATACTGAATTCAATAGTTATACAATCTCAAGCAATATTTCCGAACAATCTTCTTCCAATATATATAACGCGTAATTAAAATTCCTGGTACATTTTACAAAGAAATAAGACAATATAATTTGCACAGGGCGTGGGGTTATAATAATTCTTACACGAGATTGCAAAACAAATGGGTGTGTACAGGGATACGTGCTTCTAGAAGATTGGATTTCAGTTGGCCTACCTATGCGATATCTCAATTTTCATGTACTCGTGCTTTTTTACCTTTAGCAGTTTTACGTCTTTCTCTTTTATTCTATCGTTGCAAAGTTCATTTAAGTAGCTAAAAATAGTCAGGTATCGAACCAAGCAATCTAAAATAAAAATGATCGAAATCGATCCAATTGCATGGGCGTAGAATTTTCGAATTTTCTTTCAAATTTATTAATTTCATTATCGTATTTAATTATAGAAATGTATATTCTTGGTATGGGATCAATTAACTTCGTTTTAATACGTCTCCATAATTTTACTCGCTTTTAAAATCATAGATATGTCATAGTGCTGAAAAAATATACCTATGAGGAAGGGGAAAAAAGAAATGTGCATGCAAAATCTCAAACTTGATAGCACTGCGAGACATTTTGCGATCGATCGACTGCAAAGGGGGTGTGTCGAACAGCCTTCCTCCCATTCACCCTGGTTTTACGCGATCTCTTGAGAATTACGTAAGCCGGGACGAGCCAAGAAGATAGTGCACCGACTTGGGACTTATATTATTTTGTAATGATCGCCTTTTATATTTCCTGAATGCACTAACCTTAAAAAAATTCTAGGAATTTTCCAAAAATAGCTGCAGTTAGGGTAAAATCCAAAAATATCGAATTTTGGTAGAAACTCGATCAAATTTACGAAAATCGGAATTGCAATACATATAATGTATGATATTTCCATTATTCTCGGGGTCATGTAACTAGGAACAAAACTTAGATTCATAAAGACTATGATAGTAAATTGTAATGCGTTACAAATAATGCACCATTTTTATAGTATGAAAATCGCCATTATTCTAAATATCAGGTAAATAAAAACAAGTACTAAGTTCAGAATCAATAAAAGAAGAAATTCTAATTTTTAAGCTTAGAATCTTCTACAATATTTATATCTGAATTCATACCTTCAGTTTGAAAAAATAAAAGGGTGAGATCCTAGAAATGAAATATGTATAGTATTCGACAATTTTGAGAAACATTGCTTTCAATCTCTGTTACTCGTTAATTTTATATCGTTTGCAGTTTTAACACAGAACGATAACATTTAAACTAGAATGCATAGCAAGGGCAATGTTTTTATCAAGTGCTTTGTTATTGTCGATAGTATGTGGCACTGAGAAAAGTACGTGGCTCTGTTTGTACTGTGGAGCCATTCACTGTGGACGATACGTGGCAGGCCATGCATTACAGCATCACGAAGAAAATAATCAGCACTGTGTTTGTATCGACTGTGAGAACCTGGCAGTATTCTGGTAAGTTAAACCCTTCGCTTTCGCCATTCTCCGCGACACAGATCGACGGTCCGAGTCTTCCTCGCGTCAGTTGATACGATTTTTAATCTCGCCAACATGCCTCTCCCTCTCTATCATTTTGTTTGTTAGCGGCAGCCATCTTTATTAATATTAGCAGCAATATGTTAGCTCGACCGGTACAACAGTCTCAGAAACCATAAATTGTTGGTTTATAACCCAAATCTCAAATTTTATAAGTATGTAATTAATATAGACCGTAATACCTCAAATTTGAGGTTTCGTGTACCATAAAGAATTCATTCATCGAATATTCGATATCAAGAAAATAAAGAATCCACCCACGAATCCTTCAATTAATTAATACCATGCCGATCCTGACTTGTCAGTACTTACAAAGGCATTCATTTTCAGTTACATGTGTGACGAGTATGTAATTAACGACACGACGAGCGGCCAAATTGAGAAGATACGTCGCGTCACATTTCGCAAAGATGAGCACAAGGAGAATGAGGAGAATTGGAACACGTCGCCGTCTACGACGCCGTCCTCGAGAAGAGAAAATAGTGAAGATAACGACGCGGACGCCCTGTGGAAAGCGGAAGTGGTCGTAAGGAACCTCCGACCTAGAACAGCGCGGAAGAGGCTACACTCGTTGGATGGCACAAGCGGGGACAATCGGCCGGCGACCAAGCGTAGGAGCTCCAAGATAACCAAAGAGAAGAAGGTCGTCGGCCTGAGAAATCTCGGCAACACCTGTTTTATGAATGTTGTGTTACAATCATTCAACAACATCAGCCATTTTTGCGAGTATCTCACGCAGATGCCATGCCTAGAGGGCATACCATTCGACGAGCCGCCCACACATAGAGGGCGAATCGTCACGCCCGGTCGAGCAAAAGAGTTTATGAGTGACGCCTTACTCGCGGAAGAACTCAGGAAGGTACTCCTTGGTTTGAATCTTGGTGGCTCAAACGGCCAAGCCATTTCGCCCGAATGCCTTTTCCTTGTCATCTGGAAAGTCGTACCAAGATTTCGAGGCTACCAACAACAAGACGCTCATGAATTTCTTACCTACATGTTGGACAGACTGCACACCGAGCTCTTGCAATTGTTGCCCAGACTGGGACACGAACCTCTCGGTCTGCGCGGCAAGCAGAGCATCGTCACAGCCGTGTTTGGAGGCACCCTTCTTAGCGTGGTAAGTCGTAGGATTGTTCAAGGAGGAAGCTCTGTTTAACCCTCGGTCACCGATGATCAAACGCTTTGCGGCTGGATGATGCTGTATCATTCTGATGTATAACATACACTTTATATATGGATTTTGAAAAAATGTTCTATGATAAAAGATTCTAGAGCTGTTGTTATTATATGAGGAATTTATTTCACTATATATAAAAGTTCCAATTTTGGTAATACATATTGTACTGTATCGTACTGTTTTAAAGTGATGCAGGACAAAAGTTTTTCAGAAAAATCAGAGATGATGTATTTAGAAGCTCACAACACATAATTTTGGCAAAAAGAATAGAAAGAAAAGACAGTGATTAAATATTATTATTGTAATTTTGTGTTCTTAATTTATTTTGGTAGTCTAACTTTAGAATATTCTTGTTAAAAATATTTTAATTATGAAAAAAGTGTACACAAAAGAATTATTTTTAGGAAACTTATTTTATTATCAAATTTAAGAAGGTATAATTCCACTATCTCAAAGCTCTATAAGCATTGTTTATTGCATATAACACCAATGTCTACTTTGGTATTCTATTGGTGCCTACTTTCTATGCATGACACAACTTGTATCAAAATGATCCGGCACTCACCAGACGAGGGTTAATGCGTTTCCGGTTACATTTTATTATTCCAATACGAAATGACGAGAGGGAGTGCCCTTTCCGAATCAATATTGTTTTGGAGAGTCATTTTATTATTCATTTTCTTCTTGGGAGAAGCGCGGACAAATTATGGATCGCGTTTCCTCGCGCAGGTCCACTGCATGAACTGCCGTACAGATTCCAAGACGCACGAGCCCTTTCAGGATCTTTCACTGGATATACCGGACAGATTGCAGAGACGAACGAAAGAACAGGAAGAAGTATGCAGTCTCACGTACAGTTTAACGAGATTCTTCAAAGTCGAAGAGCTGGCCGATAGCGAACTATACTTTTGTGACAATTGCATGGGGAAACAGAGATCCACCAAGAGGTTCTGGATACACAGGCTGCCTAATGTTAGCATACTTTTATTAACTATTTCATTTAGAAGATATTTAAAAATATTTTTATAGAATATATTTTCGTTCTGTTTCGAAAGTATTATAATATATTGAATCTCTTTATGTTTCATTACTTAATGTATAAATGTATGTTTCTATTTTGTATTGATTACATTATTAATTTTTACAGTTCAATACACACTTTATTTTCTGTAATTTCAAAATATAATTATAGTCTTAAATTCTCTAAATGAAATACTTTTAGAATATTTATTATAATATTCGTCTCCATGTATTAACTTATAAATTTTTTTTGTTTGCAACATATAGTTTAACAATTCTATTTTATTTTAGGTGTTGTGCCTTCACATTAAAAGATTTAGGTGGTGCAATTCCTATCGCTCGAAGGTGGACACACAGGTGGATTTTCCGATGAAATCACTTGATATGTCTGCATTTACGGTGCGTGGCGTGAGTGGAACGAAATTGGGCGCTTCAAATAGTCACCTATATGACTTAGCTGCCGTTATTGTACACCACGGTTCAGGGTATGCTCAAACGTCTTTTTTTATATTAATTCTACATACAAACTCATTTATTAGACCATCAGAATCAGACTCATTCATAATTTCTTTCAATGAACCAATGTATATACAATTTTATATTCTGATAAAAAGTTATCGAATTAAATAAAATCTGTAAATTATGGATTCAGAAACATATATCATTATATCCACTTTAAGATGGCAATACACCACAAGCTAAACATATATTATATTTGTTTGTACAAAACAAAATTCAGTATGTTTCATCAGTCTTATAAGTATTCCATATTTTTTACATTGTAAAATCAATCTATTGTATAACAGAGCTATGGTATCTATTTTGAGAATAAATATTGGAATATCCATTTTAGTGCTGGAACTGGACATTATACTGCCTTCGCTGTTCACGACGGACAATGGTTTCACTTTAACGATAGCTCTGTACGACCAGCAACCACGGACGCAGTCGCCAAGTGTAAACCCTATATTCTGTTTTACGTACGGAAAGAATTCTCCATTCCACCTCCCTTGTGACGTCGTTTCCCCAGTCAGTCCCGTCCTGATGGTGCGAGCTTCAACGACGATGACCGTGAACGAATAAATAAGAAGTAAGCGAAATTCGAACAGACGAAGTTGAATGGTGCATATGCTAAAACGGCCAAATGGAAGAAGTCAGAAGACTTAGACAAGTTTCGCGAAGTTTCTAAAAGAGGAAGGAAGAAAACGCCCGTTTTCGATTTTTTCGTTTAGTATGATTAAGTATAGACTTAGATATACTTTGTTAATATGATAAGCGATAAACATGAATTACAAAGAATTTCAATCGACATATTTCTTATAAAAAAATCTCAACATCGTATAGTATCTAGATATTACGACGTTTAGCACGATGTACGAGTATGATATTCGACTCCTATCCTCGTAGTCGTTCGAAGCGAAACCAAACTTTCATGTGTTCGCGAATGAGCGACAATTAATTAGTTTTTATTTAATACGTTTCGTTTCTATTAATTTCAGTTCCTTTTCTTTTTCACTACTATTGATTAAACGGTAAATTGATTGATAGACAAAAATAACGTTAGCAATGTATGTGTGCATATCGATCAGTTGTTTCTGTGTATGCACGTGAACATGTAAGGATATACACTGCGTGAACCGAGAGCTTCCATTCCTTTTTTAGAAACGGCAGAAAGAAGAAAAAACTAAGAACGAAAGAAAGAAACAGCGTACTCTCGAGGCAGATCGCGGAAACGCATTGCCTTTAAAGTTGGTTTCCTTTATGCTCCTTTTCGCTGGTCTCTCTCGGTGGTCGTTGACCACCTCTCTTCATCGAATCGATTAAAACTCCTCTCGGCCACATAGCGGAATAACGCGTAATGCGTACCTCGTATATATAGTTTTAAATTAAAACGAAAACGACTGGTCTTCTCGGTAGATAGATTTTTTTCTAGGCTTAGAGCGACATCATCGTTATTTCGAGGGAGCTGGTAAGCGAAAATACCATATAGAGCCAACCAACTCTGTTACTTCGAAAAACATGTTACCTTCATCCTTGGATACTTAACACATACACATGTGCAGACACGTCATATACCCATGCGTACACACGACAGACCTATACATACGATTATCATTCGAGCGTACACATACGTGACTACCTATACGCGAATCGTTTACATGTGTGTTGACAAAATACACGTATGTATGCATGTATGTATATAAACACGTTCTCTCTTATTCCCTGCCACTCCTTTTTCCCCACGATTCTCGACGGCTCGACGGCTCTTATGTGATTATTTAAAGACTTATTTTTTCTATAATGGTAACGATAATAACGATAGTAAGTTAAAGAAAGCGTAGCGAAAGAACGTTTTATTAAGGCGATAAACTCGATAAACGCGCATCTTCAGCAAAGATTCACTCATATGCAAAAAGGGGGAAGCAAAAAGAATAAAAAAAGTAAAAAAAAAGATGGAAGTAAGCGTGCAACACTAATATTGAGGATAAATGAGTATGTATGAACGACGTATAAATAAAGAATATGAACGACGATATCATACTCCTATTTGTCATGACTCTTGTTATTGATTTTCGATGTATATTTTGTCTGCAGATATCCACAATTAAAAAAAATGTTCATATAAAGATGAGTCAGAAAAGAATCAAATTGTGTAAATGAATTAGAACAATAAAAGAATACATAATTCTGCAAATATATACATATAGATAAAAAAGTATCTTTAAGTTTGGCTAACAACTGAAACAAAATTTCCAAATTAATTTGCAATCATTTGTTAATCATTTATGTATGTACATACATAATTATAAAAATTCAACAAACATTCGTTCTACCGACAGAGCATGGGATACAAATGTCAACCTTTCTTTTTCTGTAATGACATACGAGATCTCTTCTTTACCGACGATGAATTGTCATTTATTCTTGACCGATATTTGGAAATCGAACCAAATGAAATCGGTATGATCATTCGATAAAATCGTAAACAAAAACATCCGCTCTGCGCATTTCTATTTCTTCTAGTACGTTCAAAATTTCTGTTCTTAATGGATTCGTTGCAAACATTTTCGTCTAACTTCGATGTCATGGTTAGAGAATTTGCACGAAATTTTACCCGATTCTTTCGTTTTTCCATAGAAACATCTTGTTTCTGTTCCTCATTTTTCGGAACAAATGCTTTAGTAGAGGTCTCTGGCGTTCCTTGCGCGCTTTTTACAAAAAATACCGAGTAAGGATTTTTTAATTTATCCTCATCTACTTTATCCGCTATTTCTACATTTTTCTTCTCCTTTTCGTGATTAGAATTCTTGAACGCTTGAACCCACAAATCATCACGATCATAGCGTCTGCAAGGATTTTCAATACTCGACAGCCTACTTTTACTATTTTTCGTATTAGACAAATTTTTGTTATAAATTATTGACGATTTTTCGTCTGGAGAGTCAGGACTAGGTTCAGGATTACACAATTTTCCTTCCAAACTCTCGTATATTTTAAATTCCTGTAAAGATGACGATTCTGAGCAATTCGAGCTCTCGCATTCTTCTTGATAATCTCGATTTTTGTAAATGACACTAGTTACCTTCGTTGGTCCAATTCCGTTACCGCATTTTTTCGGTCTTTTCCATCTGGCAGAAATTTTTTTTACTAATCCTTTCATCCCAGAAGATTTTAAGTAACGATTCTCCATTTCTGTCTGCACCATATAACTGATGATCTCCGCGGGTGAATCCTCCAATGCATAACCGGCCAATCTAGTTATACTCGGGTGTGTGTCTAACCTGTACCTTCTATCTTCCTCGTCTTCGTCCAGGTTGCCTAGTCGACCAGGTACCTTGAACTTCATCGAGGCGATGCTCGTTTTTTCCGAAATCGTGAAAGGAAATCTGTCTTGACTCTTCTTCTTAAACCGTGGTGACTCTCTTGATTTGTCGTAGCGCAGCTTCGACATCGAGGAAGAACCTGCGAGAGTAAATTGTGGAATTTCATAGAATTTCTCTGTAAAAAATGCGGTAGTATCTGATTGAATAGTTCTCGTTTGTTCAGAGTTTAGATTTCTTCGAATCTGCTCGACTGCCAGTTTTTCTAGCGAAAATCGAAGCTTGTCAGTAACTTTTCTTGGTTTGATTAGTTCTTCGTTCTCTGCAGACGTGTTCAAGGATTTAAATTTTCCTGAATTTTCGATCAGAAACTCTTGGCAACCACCGTCTCCTATTTGATTCTCGAATAAATTTGTTTTTCGTTCTTCGATGATTTTTTCGAAACATTCTCCTTCGTAAGTATTATTTATATGTTTATCTCGGTAACTTTCTAAAGGAAAACTGGTAGATATATTTCTTGGAGAAAAAGTATTAAGTTCTTTAGATCCCTCTGGCTCTTCGGTCTCTTTTACTGATTCTCGAGTATCGTAAGGTGACGAAGTTTCTGATTCATCTTCTGAAGAAATATTTTGCTCGAGAATAATTTGTTCGTTTTTCTTTTCAGACTTTTTTGAATTATTAGAAAAATTCAAGGGCATAAAAGTGTCTATCGTGCGATGATTAATGGAAGATTCATCACAATCCTGGTTCTCATTTCTCGCAGTTATTGATTGAGCGTCTTCCAAAATTACATCCGATTTTTCCACACTATGCGACTCATTTTTTATACTCTCCAAATTGAAATATTTTTCTTGTTCCTGTGACTCTGTGTTCATAGAAGATTCGGACATAATCGCATAATTTTTCATAAAAGGTGAATTTTCATGTGATGTGGAAACAAATTGAAGATTTTCAAGTGACGAGGAATTGCTTCGAAAAGTTTGTCTACTGGAATTTTTTGGACTAATTATTCGTTTATCACTTTCATTAAATTTGCTTCGAATTGATAGCTTGCTTCTATTACTTGGTATTTTTATAGGTATCTTAGATTTTATACTAAGAGATGATCTGCAAGATGTTGTAGATGTTGTTAATTTACTTCGATTCTCATTGGACTTTGAGAAACGTACATCCATCGATAAGTTATTTTCAGAAGATCCTAACCTAAAAACTGTCTTGCTATCAGTACAGGATTCGCTGCAAGTGTTTCCAAAAACATCTTTTGCTGTTTGTTGTTTCAAGGATGCGTTTGACAACGCTACGATCAAAGCATTTGGATCTAAATGTCTCTCTGAACAAACTTTACTGTTTGGTGATGTTGAGTATGATATTTCTCGTGAATTTAAAACTAGAGTTGGTACATTTATGAATTCTTGGCTATTGACAATTTTGCTTCCATGTGAATTATGTGTTCCTTGGCTATTCATGATAGATTGTGGTGAACAGCAATTTTCTCCGTTTTGTGACAATTTTGTGAAGTTGCTGACGAAAAATTCTCTAAACGAAGAAGCTGTACTTTGATTTTCGCTTGCATTAGATTTAAATGACGGAGAGGTAATATTTTTTAACTGAGAAATATTAATTTCATTGTTATCGTAATTTAATATACATTTCGATATTGCTTCCTTAAATGCTTGCCCATTATCAGCATTTGAAGAAAGTTCTGAATTGTTATTTGAGCTATTTCCAAATATTGAATTTTGTACAATAGTTTCTGGTGACGCTACACTTTTTGGAGTTGAAGTAAAGTTTTTATTTTGAGAAGGATTGAAATACTCATTTGCCACCGTTTCTTGTTTGTTTTGATAGTGAATCTTCTCACAATTAATATTTTCATTAGAAATCTTTTCACAGGTAATGAAAGTTTGATTTTCACAAAATTTCAAATTTGGAGAATTAATATATTCCTTTGCGATTATTTCTTGTTCATTTTGATTAAAAATCTTCTCACTACTTTGTTTAGCATTTTCATTATAAATATTTTCTCCAAAATTTACCATATTATTAGATAAGGTTTTGGAAATTTCATTTTCCAGAATGTTTGCGGACATATTGGGATAAATCGGGGTTTCGAACACAGATCGTGGCGATTGTAAGCATTTTTTATTATAGTCACGAATTTCTTGCCTAGCAGAAAAGAACATTGGCTCATCTACAGTTTCTTTCATATTTTGACCACAATCGCTTCTCGAACTGCCCAATTTTCTATAAAAAGACCTTTCACGCGGTGTTTTTCTCAAAGGACCTAAGGATACGAATGTTAAAGGTTTATTTAAACCCTGCTGTAATTTACTTGCACTGAAATCCATTCTTGGAACAATAGACGAAACATTTTCAAGATAATCATTCCTCGATGAATTAACAAGTGTTTGGTTAGACGATCTTTCCGAAGATAAAGATAAATTATCGTTTAGATTTTGTATCTTCAAATTATTAGCAGATAAATTTGGAGAAATGTTAGTTTCTTGTGGCGTTAGAGGCATTAAACGATCAATTTTGTGACTAGAACCAACTTTGTCCGACATAATCTCAGAATTGGAATCTGCCTCACTGCCAGAGCTAAGATTCTGCAAAATTACTCCACGACAAGGTCTATATTTATTGTGTAAAGAACTTTTCAACGAAATTGGTGAAATTGGTTGTAACTCAATTCTATTTTTCGGTAAATTTTCACAAGATGTGTCAGGATAAATATGGTGGAACACGTCTTTTTGAGACCTAGAGGAATCATTATTTGTTTCTTCCTGTTGATTACGATATAATCTTGCTGATAATGATGAATGTCGTTGAGTATTATTTGTTAACATTTCGATTTCTACCGATGGATGTTGCACCGAATATTTTTCTGATATTCCTTTAACTTTATTTCCGATCACTGAACTTCTATTCGATGTTTGGCTGTTACTATTGACTGAATTGTCTTGTATTTCGCAAGTGCTGATTTCACTCGGATTCGAGACAACCATATTTCGATTTGTTTCGTTTTCGAGATGAATTTTCGCCCTTCTTCGCACTCGTGCGTCTTTTGCTTTTAAATCGCTAAAAGACCTTTTGGGGAATATTGTTTCCTGTTCTTCTGTTTCTTCGTTTTCTTCAATTCGGTTGCTTGTTTCGTGGAAATAGAAATCTCGTTTTCGGGATAGACGACGGCTGATGTTAATTACGCGACTAGCCAGACGTGTCGCTTCATTTGGTGATGGATGATGCTGAAGACGCTTCTTGAGATCCGATGGCGAACTTCCTCCGGAACTGCTATCGCTTCCTGTGTTCTCTTCGTCTTCGTTGATCGAATGATCTAATCATTAGAATTAAATAAATTTTATTTATTTTAGGTTCGAAGCATAGAAAAATTCTTTACAGCTGAAATCATTTTCATTTAACTTATATATTATTATATATTAAATATATTATATATTACGAAAAATTTTCGTAAATCTTGTAAAGACGCTATTTTGAGTCAAATAAAATGCTACAAGATTTTACTCTAAAATTTGTGCATTCTACGGCAAGATTCTATTAATTATATTATTGATTATATAATTATAAAATAAATATGTTGTTATACATACGCTACGGAGACCTTTGGGATGACTCTACATTGTCAAATCACAATATCATGTATTTAAGGGTTAAAAACGATTTTAATAACTCTTCAAAAAGATGTATTAAATAATTTTTCAATCTGTATCAATGTTTCAAAGTTTTAAAGTCTCATTTTAGCATTTAGTGTAGTTTTGTCATGAAATTTAGTGATATGTAGAAATACGTATAATAATATTTAAAAAGGTTATGTAATGAATGTTTTAATGATTTTTAAAAGTTAAAGAATTTTGATCAAAAATATAGTTTGTCTTTCAATTCAAAAGCATTACCTGCTAATATGGATTTTTAAGGATCGACTACTTTGCATTTAAACTTTTTGTTCGCTGAGAACAATATCAGTTGCCGCTCTAAAAATATTGCTATCACATCATTAACTTTATTCGACGATAAAAATGTCGATATTCCTTGAACTTGCGATGTAAAAGAGGAATGCCAGAGGTTATGAGATAGAAAATGAATTAAAAGTATTTTCAATCATTCGATTATTGTACATATAAAATATTATGATTCGACTTATTTATATTTAATTATATAATTGTATAATTATATACTTATAATTATATAAAATGTCATAATTGATAAAAAATAAAATATAAGAATAAAAATAACATTCGCCTGAATAATAATAAAATTTTGCATTTAAAAATTATAACTACACACTGACGATGTTATTAATTATAAATTAAAATGAGAAAATTAAATAAAAAATGAAAATAAAACTTTAATAGTAACAGTACATGTAAAATCGGAGAAAATAAAATTCCTACCAGCAGAAGATAAAGGGCTTGGTGTCTTCACTTCTTTCACTTCTATGTTCTCCAGTATCCTGTCGTCGTTATCTAACATATCGGATCCGTTGAAAACATTCTGCCGATTTTCCATACACGGAGTATTAAAACAGGTTAGCAGAATATTTAAATTACTCTATGCGCGACACAAAAAAACATAAGAAGACATTCTGGTTAACGAAACAACTAAATCATGGACACCTCTATTTGAATGTAGTATTCTAACTGATATTACAAAATTCTATTTCTTTTAAATCTTTCCATAGTCAGGTGATTTTAATTATAATATTATGAAACAATAGTCCTTAATAAGTGTAAATATTTGAATTCCTTCAACCTCATTTTTATTCGATAACATTTTTTATAATTACATACGTATAATTAGATAGTTCGTGTGTGATGATATGAAGTTCCATAAAATACGAAATCTATAATTTATTTTATACATTGTTTAATTTTCTGATCAAATGTTGTTCTTCTTTCAAATATTTAATAATAATTAAATATCAATAGCACTAGTTGAATGTACGTATTCTTTTAAGTGACGTCTGTGATAAAATCGTATTTTATATCTGGAATATGTTATAATAACGAATTCCAAAAGGTAGCGCCACGTATGCAACAAATTTTATCAATTTTAACAGATATTCTATTTACCTACTGACAATAAAGGATCTGCAATAGACCATTTAAAAGAGTTATAGAATCGTTCTATGAAGTTTTCAAAATCAGGATAACAATTCATTTATGAACACACTCGAAAACACTTGACGATGGATATAATTAATCTGCTCGCAAAAATGTCAGCGAAAAAATGCAATTAAAATAAATAATAATTATTTCATTTAAAATTTGAAGTGACACACTTAAAATCACGTAGACTCATGAAGAACAAAATTCTGTGAAATTCTAGCGCGAAATTTCAAATCGAGCAATGTAAATTCTTCAAACACAATATACATATCTAACAGTTTTTAGGCAATACAGTTGTCATTTATGTATTTTGAGCATGAATTCCTTCGCTGACAGCCCATTATTCTTTTTCATGGATAACCTGTCGCCTATAATTTCTGTTAAAGCTTCCAAAGATATACGAAAAATTGTTGAATTATCGGATACAGGTTGTGATGCCAGATTACCAGTATCTAAAATTGCGCGACACATTAATCGATCTCATTCTCCAAAATTGACCAAAATAAAACAGCACGGAAATTGGGAATCGTATCGCCCAGAAAAAATCGAAAATAAATCTTACGGAGAAAGATTTCGCGTACAAAATGAATCTGACGCAATGGATACTGAAGAATGTTTCTTTATTCTTAAAGAAGATGGAACAAATCAGGTACATTTTACTTAAATCAATTATGAGTATCTACAGTTACTCAGGACTTGAACGTAAATCAGAAATTTTATTTAAATTAAAGAACAAAATTTTTTATAGACATATTTAACTTAATACTTTAGTTTGAAATTTATACTTTACGTTTAATGTTTACAAATTTGTGGAAGACTTAGCTTTCCGAATCTTTATATTTTATTCAATACAATTGCCTAACCTATTTTGTATAGTCATTATGGGTGAAACTTATGTCAGAAAATTGAAATTTTTTAAAAATCTTATTTAGCTCTAAAGATGTTCTAGGCATTTAATTGGTCTAATTACTGTGTTAAATAAAGGAAGGCTTGTTTTTTATCATCCTTCTCTTTATTCTACTTAATTTTTTTTGCTAATAAAAAATTGTTTATTTTTGTAATATTACACTAAAAATACACGTTAATCATTTGGAAAACATTTTTCAATAAAATTTTCCCCTTTCTTCTTTTTTTAATTAATTCTACAGTACTACTGGCGAAATCACTCTCCACATGAAGATTTTACTGAAAACGTAGAATTCAAGAGAAGTCCAGGGCCCAAAGACTTCAGAAACAAATTGAGAGCATCACCCGATAGATCAAGATCAAATTCCTGTGAACCAGATGACGACTCTTACGAAATCTTAAACACCTTTCGCAATAATCCTAACATAACTCGTGAAAATATTCTAAACGATATAAAAAAAAACAATCCTCCACAATCCTATCCAACGAGACCAAAAAGTGCTGGAGCTAAACTAAAATTCGATCGTTCCAATTATCCTAACAATAGATTAGATGCTAACCTTATCGATCAACCTATTACCGATAGGGGAATGGTCTCTGCGAAACAAGAGTATTCAGAAGACTTCATATCCAAAGAAATCCCACGAAATGCACCAAGATACCAGAAACTTCACTGGCAAAGACTGAATATGTCCTCTTACAACGACACTGAAGATCATATCGACGAAATATCGCATAGAAATCACAGATTTTCTAGGTACAGTTCAAAAAACGAAAAGCCAGTCACTTCAGCGAATTCAAATAAAATATCAAAAGACTGGATTGAATTGACTTCAGACAGAATTCGATCCAGAACATGGTCATCACCTATAGATCGACGAAAAAAAACACGATGTTTTTCAAAAAATTTCTGTGAAAACTTAGATCAAATTGAAAATAAACAGGATAATAAAATTTCAAACGACGAATATTCTAGATATTCTAGGTTAAGAAACACGCATTCTAATCGTTCCATAGACAAACCAAGACAATTCGTGGATCGTGCAGTGGATAAAGACAGTTTATCTGACTTACGAAATGTTTGTACATCCACTGAACATCTTTCTAGCTCGACTATTTTTGACACGTCGTCGAATCATATTGAAAAGAGTAATATAAAAAGTAGCTTCTGGGATTTTATTCCATTGGATGATAAAAATAATGGAAAATGTAAGGAAGTTTCCGAAAATAAGAAAATTGGTTATCCATATCAACAACACGTTCCTTTAGGCAGTAATACTTATCCAATTCTGAAACATTCAGCGAAGAATAATGACGGTTCAAAATGGAAAAATAGATTTCCGCAAAACGATTCTGTGAGTAATCCGTCGCTATTAATAAAACGTCAAAATGCATCAGAAACTATTGATGATGAAAGAAGCTTCTTTGGTTCTTCTTCCTATAATGAACGATTTAACAAACCTTCAGCAAACAGCAACGAAGTGAAAGAAGAATTAAATCCTAACCTTGAGAAAAGTCGAATTACGATTCCAAATATTCATAAAAATTCTAAAATTAAGGATTCTATAAAGAATCAAGAGGAATATAAATATGAATCTAAGAGCCAAAATAAAATTGGAAATAAACATACTTTTGGATGGACAAACAAAGCAAATAAGTATTTGAAGAGACCGGGTAGCGTTTTGAAGAATGGTAATGATAACAAGAAGAAAATAGTGAATGCTAGCGACATCTCCAACGTTACCAACGATCAGAAAGTTAGAACAAATATTATGGAGCGAACGGCGGCATGTTTGAAACGAAAATTAGATAAATCGAAGATTAAGGAATATTCGACGAGCAATCAGATTTCACCAATAGTGGTAGAGAAGAAAATTCGTTCCGAAGTTTCAGCTTGCTCCAAATTACCGATAAGAATAGGAAATCGTCGAAGATCGAGAAATCCAATGACGAGGAATCAATTTGATTTCAAGTTTATTTCTAAAGAAGACAACAAAGAGATAGAGATGAAAGAATTGAAAGAAGATTCATGTAGGTTAAGTTCTGTGAGATCTCGAACGAAACCGAAAATAAAACCGAGTGTGAGGTTAGATGAAGCGATTGACTTTATCGACACGGTGAAAAATTTCCAATCGATGGAAAGTGGAGGATCTAATTTAGAAAATAAAAATAAAGTTAAGGATTGTTTGGTAGATAATTTAAAAGCGAAATCGATTTTAATTGAAGATCGCGTTGATAATAATTCAGTTGGTAACGTAGATACGAAGGAAAATTCGTTGACTTTGATAGATTCTTCCAAAAATGCGAATCTGGAAATTAATAACATCGTAGATGGAAATAATGAAGAAATGAAAATTTTGAACGTGGAAGAAGATCAACGAAAAAGAAATGTCACGAACCGTGGACGAGAAATGAATCGTAAGAATGATTTGACGAAGGAAATGGTTGATGGTATAGCAAGAAGTGGTCTTAAAGAGAAATGTTGTTTTCGTTTGAACGATGAGGAAGATATTGCATGTAATAATTATTATAATAAGGAACATAGGAATTTGGGTATTTTTCGATCGCGAAAGCCTACAGCAATCAAATCGCAGTTCTGATATATTGAGATTTAATTATTGAACTTAAAACGTTAACTAGACGAAATCATGAAATAAAAAATAAAAAAATAGAATTGAGACAATACGAAAACGCGATAATTACACATCGCAGACTGTAATTGATTCGAAAACTATAATATATACTTTTTAATTTCACATATAGAACACATTATAGCAGAGAACAGATACAGAAAAATCGTTATTAATATAAATAAGTTTTTGTTTCAGTTTTACTTTTGGACGTTTCTGAAGAAAAGTCTTGAACATACTAGCAGATGTTAAAAATTTATTTAATAAAAATTATATAGATTTCTGAGTTATTCTAATAAAATTATTCTGAATTTCTTATGTATTTACAACAGTATTTTTAATAAATTCTAGTTTCAAGTGGTCTATTTGGTTTTCGTCAATCTTAGGCTCCTTGTTAAGTAACAGGTAAGTACATGTGTAACTTTATTAAATAATTATAATACTCTAATTATAGTAAACAATTCGTTTATTAAATTTCCCGCAAATCCCTCACGTATTATATCTGCATTCATATGATATCACTACCCTTCCACAAACATTTTACAATATGCTCAAATCTACCCCCGAAACACGCGCAGAGCCGCAGATACCATAGAATTCTTTTCACCATATTTCGAATTTTTACAATTCCAATTATTTACATCAATCGGGAATATCGAGTCATAGAAAAAGAAAGTTGTCGTCGTGTAAGTTCGTACAGATGGACAAGGCGTGTGTGTCTACTTACTATTGTACAGGGGGATGCACCATGGGTTACCTCAAAAGAAGATCCCGAATGATACCAATTATGTCATCAACGCACCATACATCCCACTGGCTCCGTTCGTTCGCTGTCATAGCATGGATTACGCCCGCATGTCAACCCCTGCCAGTCGCGCCACCCTCGTATTTTTGCTCTCTCACTGTGCATTCGTCTCTGCGGGGATCCACACAATCTCAGAATCAAAAGAAAAATATGTAATTGTCTTTATTTACCCTTCCGCCTTTTTCACGGTCGAATAAGAACTTGATACCGTGGCGGGAAAATGCGTGTAATTTTATGGCAAGAACGTAGTAGAATTGAACAAAAAATCGGAATTATGCGGCTACTTTTTTTTTCTTTAGTGGCAAAACTTGCCTCTACTCTTGTAGAATCCGTGTAATAAATTTTTAAGGTGCCGCAAGACTTTCTCTTGAAAAAAAGAATTAATTAATTCCTTCGTCTCGTCATTATTTTTATTATATTGGTAATTATAGCATCGTTTTCTCATCAAAGAAACTAGTCGATATATTAACACGTTCCCTAAAAAAGTTCACATAATTCAAGCTTCATAATCCATATCAAGAATCAACGTTACACTAAAGATAAAAATTGTTCTACGTTTTTCCATTTTTCTTTTTTTTTTTCTTTTTGAAGTATTATACTTTTATTTATCTATTCACTGTAAATACGCTTCACGTAATTATTCCTTTTCAGGAATTCCAAATCCGTCACATGTAATTTTCCAATATGCATAGGAGGGAGAAGACATGCGGAGGTCGCCTTTAACGTCAGATACATCTAACCCTCTTTGCACGTGTCATCCCAGAGACTAAGGGCGTGAACTCACGTCCACGCACGCCCACGCACGAGGGGAAGATAACCGTTGCAGGGTCACTCGACACGACGCTTCTCTCGCACGATCTTCCTCTCCGCCCTGTTGGAACGGCGACGTGTAACAACCCTTACCAACACGACTAACTTTCTCTCTCTGTCCAACTTTCCCTATCTCTTTCCCTCTGTTAGGGTTGCACAATCGCGGCCTGATTGATAATTTATACGGTGCGTGCAGGTTATTTGATTATCTGTCCCCCAACTGGCCCTCTTCTTCTGCCTTTCGTCTCCTTTTCTGCACCATTTTCCAGTCTCCTCGAACTTTATTTTTTTTTCATTCACTGTTCTACATATTTTTTTAGATATTTCTGTGTAATAGTGCGCGTCATATTCCTGGCAGAGCTACGTTTCACGATAGAAAAAGAAAAAGCAGCAAAATTATTTTGCAAAAAGTTATTATTAGATACTAAAATATTTCACCATAAATTTTCAGATATCGAAAGTCAGGATCAAACATTTTAGAGGAATCGTGATATCTAGGTTAAAAGATACATTCTTTTAGTTTTGGAAAGAAAAATACGCGTTGGTTGGATTAGACAACGATCTAATCATTTGATTATGCCATTCGGATATGGCTGTTTCGCGCAATCCTATTTTCGTAAATTTACTTTTGTTGTTATTTCCGATCTGTTCTATTTAATTGAGATGCTAAAAATTCAACGCCACTTTAACCGTAAATTAATCTGATTTCAGCTTATTATGTGGCATACACGTGTATGCAATATCGTCCCTTATCAACCTTGCACGTTCCGGATGTCGCTTAGAATATTTCGGGGTAGGTTATATCTAAGCCATTGCACGTGTCTGTCTAGAATGTAGGGCGTAAATTTACGTATATGTACACCCACGCTTACGAGGAAGAATATAATAGCATCAGCTCCTTAATTAGCACGTTGTTTACACTGTACGTGTTCTGTACATAATGAAAGAACGAATGACCTTTGCTTTCGTATTTTAATATCTATTAGGTTGTCCGAAAGGTGTCTTTCTTTTACAGACACGTCTTTTATAACGATACATCTTTATAGAAACATGAAACCTAATCTGTCGAATGTTGTAATTTTTATTTTGATACAACAAAATGGATCATACGTAATTCGATAAAATAATATAAAGCAAAAAATGTTGTGTATCCATTATTTCCTTATAAAACGAAAGAAACTTTTCGGACGATCTAATAATTTGTTGTTCTTAACCACCGTACGAACGCGTCGAACATTGAAACAGATCGGAATTTTCTCTACCATTCTATGTAAATCTACGATAGATACGATTTTTAATTCAATTTTTCGTCAAATTTAACTTCCGAGATTAAAGTTTAAATATATCATAATTTATCAAAATAAATAATATAATAAAGGCAACTAATAAAATATATGTGTTACGTATAATGGAGTGTTTTCAATCAAACATATACATACATTGATACAATTAGAAATTAAACATTTTTGACAAATTTTAATGCAAATATTTACAATGTTTGTAGATTGTTAACAATGAAAAATCGAATTACACGCTGTTTCATGACGTATTTGCTTACTCGAATCTTACTCGAATACGTTGAAAAAGACTTCGTATATATCTACGTACATATACATAAATAGTACGTATATGCTAACAGCGTTTCAATAAGCTTCGGGGAATTACGCGCGGATTAATTTCGATACACTGAAGGGCCTTAGGGCGTACCCTTTCGGAGTCTAATTGGGTTGCACGCGTACGTGGCTACGTGTGTACAGTTTCTCACTCCTTTCGTGCGTGATCTACGCGCTATCCTGTGTGTACATATTTGGTGGATTCTCTATTCAGCGTTACTCCGACGTACAGAAACCACGGAATCCTTTGCCACCTCAAATTTGTGAATGCACGCGAGTATAATAATTTGGATATATTGGCATGTGACAAGATCGATTCTAATAAACTGGGTTGTAATATCTCCACTGAACTAATAGAGAAAATGGTAATTTTCAGACACATTAAGGTTGCAACAAAATTGCGAATTTTGAAAATTCACAGGTGTAAAAGCGCACAAGATGCAGCTAATATACAAAGATCATGTCCAAATTCGAATTTGTCATAGATCAAATACAAATTTTATTTGAAGTTTGTTTCGGATTTCATCACTGCATCTGAGATTCTTCACGTTCTTTTTTATCGATCTCGTAATTTTATCGATATATTATTTTATTGATATAGTAAAAGCAATCGGCCGAAAAGATCGCTCGCGCGATACAACGCAAAGGAAATGAATAAACGTGAAAATCTGGAGCGTGCGTTCCTCTGCTTCGCGAAGCGGAATGCACCCATTAAATGATGCAGCCACGCGCCAAAATAAAGGATCATAGGGGAGACTACCTAAATAAGTTTCCTATAGCCGCAGGCAGTGCACGATTGTGCATCGAACTGTCGTAGGACACGAGGACGTCGAACGTTCTCACGTTTTTGACGCGGTCGGTTCAAAACGTCACTTTTGACACGCGCACTGTTCGACGAACCCTCGAAATCGTTGATCGACGCGGAAGACGACACGTCTGACCTCAGCGATTTCTTCTCGGATCACTGACGAAAATTATACTTAGAAATTGTATGAGAACCTTGTAGTTCTGTATTCAAGAACCGTGTCAGATGAATTAGGAGATATATCGAAATTTAAGTAATTAATATTAAGAAGTTTTTCCTAAGCGCGCTTACGGAAATAAATTATCCGTTTCTTGAGAATCGAGCGTTAATTGCGTTATCTGTATAATGAGATCGACGAACTGACAAAAAGCGGAGGCGTCGATGACGATAGGTTGCGAGAGGTTCAATTTCGAATCAGATTTCGAGTTATCGGTCGGCTGTGTAAGGATTCACATTGGAAAATACAATCCTATTAAAACTGTATAATACACGACACTCGTCGGGTAATATCAAGCTTCAAAATAAAACAGGCACAAGAAATAAAATCGAACGAAGGGATCGAAAGAAGAAACAAGATCTGGCGATCTCGAAGCGGATAGTTTATTTATCACGATCGATCGACGCCGCGAGTGGTTACACTGCGAGCGCGTAAATGGCCGCGAGCCTTTATTTAATAAGTTGTTATAAATTAAAGGGCTACCGCATATTAAACCACCCTCGGCATATTTATAGTGATTCTTAAGAGAGTACGCCGAGCGTACGGATATGTAAATCAGTGGGGCCGCCGCGCCGCGCCGTTTCGACTTCGCCACATTTCGATCCTCGTTCGTCTCGACGCACAAACACGCGTTTCCTTCTCTCTATATGCACTCCTTTACTTTGTGCCGTACGTCTATTCTGACTACTAGCAATGCTACGTGTGTGTACTTATACAGCGTGTTTCAGTGGTCCTTGTGCAATCGGCAAAAAGGTTATTCTACGTGAAGAAATAATTCGAAAATATGGAACAACGTTCGTTGGAATTTTATTTAGTATATATGAACTTGGCTGATTATCGACTGGTTACGACTGCTGGTAAAAAATCAGCAGTGTCTTATGGTACCTGAGAAAATAAATGGAAAATGTAGAATGACATTTTTTCGTTTAATGCCTGGTTGTCAACAAAATAAGGTTTGAACGTGCTTAGCTAAAAATTGGACCGGTAGACGCGATGAATTTTCAAATTTCATTTTCTCGAAAACGAAGCGTCGTACGAACAAATTTTACTCTATATTTTTGAGTTGTTTTTTCACATAGAATCATCCACTTACCGATTCTACTATGATTACTGGGACACCCTGTATATATCTAGGTATATGTACGTTTGTGTATCTTGAGTGTATATAGGACTGAAACCGGAGGTCCAGAGCCATACACAAGCGTAGACACGCTTATGAATTTATCTTCAGCGATGAAACGACAAACGGTTTTAATTGCCGCCCCGGGCTACGCCAGAGATCGCCGCAAGTCCCGCGGGATCCTCCGTTTCTTCTTTGCCTCGTTATCTCGTACTGAAGAAGCTCCGATAAGCGTTTAGGCTTTAACCCTTGTACAACCATTGCTTGACCAGTAACGCGACTATCTTTTGCTTTATAGCTCGACCGAGCAAAGCTGTAGTTTTTTGGGTCCGAAAAGTGGAACCCGGAAAAGAGATTAAAACTTCTCTGTGTATTTTAATTTCTTTATTTTTATTCCTTATGAATCTTTCTGTTCTGTAGACAATATTCGAAATACCTACACTACTTGTATTAATTAATGATTGTAATTTTACGTGATATCTTTATATTATTATTTTCTATTATTTTTCATTTATATCAATTAAATACTACTCTGTCATTATCAATTTTAATATTGCCATTATTAATTATTGATTAATTTCACAATTTTTCTATCACCGATCCAATGTCTCGGAATTAATTATATATTGAAAATCAATTGTTTGTAGTATGAATCGGTATATCATAATTTTTCAACAACAATAAAAGTATTTTCTCATGTAATTTTCTAATCAAAACTTTCAGAATAGATTCGTCAGAATTGAAGGACGAATAAAAAAGGAAGCGACCGTCGAGATTCTGACTGTAGTCAGTCTCGAGGGTACTCGAAGCCGAAAATGGCAAAGAAGTCGCAAACGGCAATCACGGGCTAAGTGCTAACCCAATCAAGCGACCTTCTCTTCGCTCCTCTGTCTTCCTATCGCACAAGGAAGGGAAGATATTCGGTACCCTCGAATTATCCTTTCCGTTACAGTTCTTCCCATGAAACGTGGCTTAATAGCCTTAATACGTGGCGATATAGACGAAAAAAGTTGGCAAACTTTTACAAATTCAAATCTGCAGTTTCCCGCATTTATAGATACTAATTTCGCAGCATATACTATTATCGTACTTACTAAAGTATTAAAATAACGAGAAGAAGGAAACCACTTAAATAACAGCGAGTTCAAATGAAAATTTTATGCAAATAATGCCCGCAATTGTCATTTCTTTTTTGTGTATCTGTGGTATCAGATACAAAACATACATTTGTAGTGGATTTAGTCTCTGTAGAGGATGGCTGATTTGTTCGAATAACGAGATAACTCGCTGTTGAAAACCATCAAATATATTTAAAATGATAAATAAATTAATACAGACAATAATCGCTCGTACTAACAGATTCCCTAAAGACAGTGTAAATCGCTAATAAGATCGCTGATAACTCGTTGATAACTGATAGATACTGAACTCCTTACGATCGCGTCCGTTTATTTATACTGGTCGGGGGAGAGCGGAAGAGAGGAAAATTCGAATTCAAGTTTATTTGACGGTTGCACGTAGCGGCGATATTGTTTTTTATTATTACATTATGTGTATCCTAACGATATTGATACTCCCAGGCAAAACAACATGATTTGAATTGTCCTCTAGCTCATGTGCCCCTGCACATTCTTAAAATTGATATACATTATATAAATACTATTTCTGCATAGTTTTTCTCGGATCTATATCAAATCAATTTTAAACTGCTTATCAATCAACTCTCAATCTATCAATTCACGCTTCGTACAGATCTTCGAATGGACCGTGAAAAATTACCGTTTGTGAAAGAGGTTCCCTGACCATAAAAGTTTGGCAAGGCCTGGTCCAATTCATTCTATCGTTTCTCGTTCGCACCTCATCGATACGTTAAAGAAGTCCGCCAGTCTTTTTGGGGTATCGTTAAACATCGAATCGGCGTTCATCCTATTTGCTCGTCGCACGATCGTCCATCTTTCAAATCCTTTTCGCGGTCTTCTCTTTTCGCCACTTTGCTCCTCCGTACGGTGCCTCATACATCGTCTCCTGCGTTCTCCAGACGTTTCTGTCTTTCTTCGTTTCAACCCCTCTCGCGGTCACGAATATCGTCCCTTCATAGTTCATATATCAAACGCTTAGGCAAGGCGGCGACACATAAATACCCGTACACGGTATATAAAAGCCAGCACCTCCGGAGGATATCCCACCAGGTAGAATATATTAACCCAGCCGGGCCGCGTGGGTTTCACGTATTTTCGGGGACACATCGTCTCTTCCCGTTTTACTATCTCTCTTCGATAAATGGGTAGAATTCGAAACGCGAGTGTCTGACGAATGACTTATGGCCAGCGGCGTGCTTTTAGCTTCTACGAACCACTATCGCGAGGGATTATAGCGAGCCACGCAACAACTGTGATCATCCAAGTGGCGATCTTCCTTTCTTACAGTGAATGGCTGATTCTTCGATAGTATTGGAATAGTATTTCGATGATGATAATTTGGAATATTGAAATATTAGAATATTCGACTTTCTGGATACTGGGTTATCTTATAATTACGAAGAAATCCGTATGTTTAAGGTTCTGGGTCTATTACTTTTGAATTTACGAAACACACTGTATATAATCAACGTTACGTTTATCGAATACCTTCGTGAGCGAATACAAAATAACAAAGATAAGAGTCGAAAGTTTAAATATACCTAATATTCGGATTAACGATAAAACAAGATTTCTCTTCTTCCTTCGTTGAAGGTAAGATCGAGTTGAAAACAGAAGAAACATAATAATTCATTACAAAGACTCATTATTGACAAAGACTCGAATACGGAGAAAAATAATTGCCAAATGGCCGCTGGCTTTTTCATTTAATCTAAAAAGTCAAATTTCTATGCTAAAACTACGACTTAATTCCTCTCCAAAAATTCAGCCAGCTTACTATTTCAAAGAAAAAAGAATAAACAATTTAGATTAATCACACGTACACGAAAGTAACAACAGAATAGAAATGGAAGGTATTAGGTTTAGTAACATGTTTCGCGAGTATCAGAGGAATGGCAGCGAAATGAACTTAACCAGGAGCGGGAGAGAATCGAGGGTGCAGTTTGTGCTAACAGCGTTTGATCTCGGTTTGTCCCCTGGGATGCTAACAATGCCTTATGTCAGTTCTGCTGCTTATACGCGTAGTCTGTTGCTTGGCACGTATAAGTTCACGGCTGTTCTCTACCCAAGAAGTTTCCAGGATAATCCGATCATTGGCCCGCTCTCTGCCGAACCAGAGACCTCATTGTCGTGTTTATAATGGCGCACGATGGCGTTTGTCGCTGTTACAGTTGCAAACGGTACAAACGATCCAATTTTCGTGCACGAGGGAGCTAGCAATTTTCCGAATGCACGGAAATTTCCTCGTCGGGGCTGTCCCCGTGGACCGTGGAAATCGTTACTGTTCCAATTTGCATTAATTGAGACGCTGAATCTAGGGAAGACTAAATTTGTTTGTACGTGTTTTGTAATACGAGCCGTAGTTAGTTAGTTCTGTAATCGGAAGCCACACTGATCAACTCTATATTTCCAAGGAAATTTCCGCGTCAAGGATTAACAAAATATGGTACCTATTATGTTCGGAGAGAAACTCAATAATTTCGAATGTTTAAAAAATCTCTTCGTGTGCATTCGCTGTCTTATAAAGCTTTATCGATCTCTCGTTTCATCGTTTCATAAAACCTTGAAATTTTCGTCCAGAAGTTTATCCTTCTCGATGATCGATCTTCGAAGCATCTCACTGACTATTTCACGCGTGAGTCAGTTCACGGTTTTGTAATCAACTATGCAAACGATCCCTAGCGCAATAAAAATGACGGTAGGTATGTATCTATAATGGTGCCGCTGCGAGTTTTTGCTCGTAAACGTTTCTGATGAAATACGTACTAATAACACCGGGTTGGAAACGTTGATAAGCAAGTACCTATACCTGAACCTGTACTCGCGTATAACGTGAGATCGACGAGCTGCACGAAGCAGATAATAGTAGCAAGCATATGTACTTCGTAAGCGGATTGCTCGATATTATGTGGACATTGCAATTTCTATATAATTTATAACGCTTTACGATTGCTAATGATAATCATAGTACTCGAGCATAGTCTGAGATTTATAATTTGCTTGAACGTGAACTTTTTCAGATTTGTTCTTATAGCGTCGAGATCGAGAAATGCGTTTATTTCGTACTGACAATGAGTGAAAAATTTGTTACGCCTATTCCATAATTATTAACATTTCGAGTAGATACTAGTGTAATTAAAATTGCACAGAATTATGAAATGCGTCAATTAACGAATATTCTATTTACGTTTCATATGAAGTAAGTTAATAATCCGGTATTGTGTGAACAGTGATTGCGCTAAAAGCAACGAAACGGCTACTTGTAACGCAACGAATTTTCAGGAGTCTGCTAAGAATTATTTGAAGAACTTCCTAGAATTTCTGGGTAATGGTATTCACAAAACAAAAAAAACGTTTGCTTCACGTTATATTTTAATATTTACGATTCCAGCCTTCCAGTCGGCAGTGAAATCGTAAAGAGTTTTGGAGCGACAGATCTTGGCCAAGGGCGGAGACCGCCATTAAGAAGACCTTATTAATATTGTAATTCTCTTTTAATACGCGTAAATCTAGGATCTAGACAAGCCCACCTCGGAGACTGTTTTATGGTGATTCGTTTTCTATAGATTTCTTCCCTCGATGCAATGGTCCCCAGAGATAGCTCTTCCTACTGATCCCAGCGACGAACACTCCTAGCAAACGCGAGAATTATGGTTGGACTATTTTACATAACTTAACAATTTCGATCATCCGTCGTAATGATCGAAGTGTGTAAAATAATTCGTGAAAGTATTGGAATATTGGTAACAAATTTTCATGAATATACGTCTACCTATTTCGTTATCTTGCCACTAAAAAGAAAGCTTGAAATCACAATTCCTTCCAGTAGCACCAACATCATACCATCGAAAAGAAATTCCACTGTCGGTTCTGATTTTTAAAATGACGAACACGAAATATTCGAGAGATAAATAAAAAGATAATGGTTCTCCATTCTAAGATCGGACTTTTATAGACAAACGATCTACGAAGGTTTATTAGGAGAGCCATTACAAGCGTGACATTTCAAATTTTAATGCGGCAATTAAAATATGTTAAACAGCTACTTAATACTGTATCAACATCCATGTGCGTACACTATGATAAGGGCGTGTGCGTGAGTATCTTCAGAACGTGGATAGCAGTATTTCATATTTAACGCGAAACCGTAACTCGCCGCGGCTGCCGCTTCTTGTTGCTGTTGTTCCTCCTTTTTTCCATTTATAATTTATTACCGGCCCCCATTGTCGGGCCACCGCGGCACGAATGCCTTTTTTCGAATACGACCGATACCAAAGCTCCGTGCACCAGATACACGCATATAAATATTGGACGTGCGCAAAAATTTTATACCTTCGCGAGACGTGTCACTTTTCCATTTCGACTAAATTTATCGTCGCGATTTTTTGGTTGCATCATTCGTCGACTGTGTATTTCGAGTATTTATTTTAATCCGTGTCCCATCACGCGCGAATACGTCTTTTGTATTACACATAGGCAAGCAATTTAGAAATTTTGAGATCTACAGGTATATTTTTTTATGAAATTTCAGCCTTAGAGTTATGGAATTATGTAATCGTGATATCGCGGAATTTAAAGATTCAGGGCATTAGGAATTTACGAATCTGGACTACCTAAAAGTGTAGACCGATGTAGACAAAAGTCCTAAAATAAAGCTGAGAATAATGAAAATGTAAATTCAACTTGCCTGAAACAACCCTCTGCAAAAAGATTCAAAGTTTTCAACGCCACATTTAATCGATTCAATCCTAAGCTCTTCTTCCTCGTTTTCATCTGTTGAAGAATCAAACCAAATATCAGCCAAGAATCGAACCATAAAAAGATAACAAGTACACAAAAGTGAAATGTCCAAACGTCCAGAGAAAGAGAAAAATCTCAGCTGTGTTCACGACAAACGGTCTTCGAGCGTGTACCGCATTCACATGCGTCATTTACCAAACGTCCCTTGCATCGCTTTCCATAACCACGGCACGAACGCAAAAGCCCGTGCGTCGATCCGACACGTAGGTAGAGGCATATACACACATAGGCTCGGTTAACAAACGAACACAGATATCTCGTATCATCGGCGGATGAGTTAGGCGGTCGGTGCGAAGTCAGTCAACTGATGGTGCTGGTATGACGTGGTAAATTATTTATTCACCGGCGACTGCGGGTGAATAATGGATCTTCCTTCGCCGCGAATGGCACCGAGAAACGTTATTGATCACCGAAATATCAAAAGTAGGCGTATCCATCACCGATGGACCACCATACGCACATAAACGTGTGTGTCGAAACGAACCCGGTAGAAACGCGAGTTATATAGCAAATATACACCGTGAGCCTAAATTCGTGGCACGATCGAAGTCAAGGAGAATTTATGGTACAAGATAAGGTGAAAATCAAGAGTAACAAAAATTGCTTGTTGGAGGCTTCGTTTTCGAGAAAATTGAATTTGAAAGCTCGTCGAGTACGCTGTATCGGAGTACGTAATTCTTAATCGAGTGTGTTTTAACTCAATTTTCTCGGAAACCAGATTTCAAGGGAAACTACTTTGTTCTGCGTTTTCGACTTATTTAAGATAACCTGCCGATTATCGACACCTACCCGAGCGACGATTTGTCAAACATACATATACTTATGCTTGACAAGTTTCCGAGTTTCGAGTTTCTGCAATATGAAGATTCCAAGGCAATTTCGTTATCATCGATTTTCGTCTTATTTTGCATCGTACAATTTCCCTGACTCGGTTTGTACCACGAATTTAGGCCCACGGTGTATATCCTGAACTATACATACACACGAAGGAGAGAAGAGATGGAAGAAGAGCGGAGATGGACAGACAGACGGATGGAATGCTCGGCCTGCATCGGGCCCTGTTCCGACAATAAAATCGATTTTTCATACGAGGCATTTATCATACACCCGCGATAATGGGTGTGTATGGAGATACGGTATAAATATTTCGAGGTAAATAATCGTTAGCTTTCGAGTACCGGAGTGTGGAGAGAGCATTAATAATATCGGTGTCCTTTTCACGTGCTAGAAGGAATTGACAGCATGGTAGAATCCTTCGTTACCAATGAGCGAGCGCAACTGAGCGTTGTGTAGAAGTGCGCGCGGTCCGGTGATGGTAATAAGCGTCGAGATCCTTGTTCATCGCCGTTTCTCTTCCTCCTTCGATCGTGTGGAAAGTTGTGGCAATGGAGGGCATGAAAAATTCTTCCATTGGTTTCGTGTGGTCAGTGTGGTTTAGTTATTACTGTACAGACGGATTAATAAGAGAATTTTTGGTTCTGGCAGAGGATATTTATATTTGTAGGTAATATTCATAGATTAATATTTTCGTAGACGTTTCATTTAAATCGATAGCAGTTATAACAATTAACATCGTTACCAATACACATTAACAATTGTACATCGTCGGGTTAAATTATTTTTTTATCGGAGTTCTATCTATTTTTGTTCGAAAAGAATTAGAAATATTTGATCGTTAGGTATGCAACTATGTTTACATCGAAACTAAAAATACGTAGCTGAATATTTTTTCAAAGATCGGAAGAAGAGAAAATGAGAATAAAAAGATCGATTTCTATTCAGCTCATAAAAAACTGAATGATCCGATACGAAATAATCTCGTAGAAAATACCTAGAATGTATTAATCCGAGACTCGAATGCGAAGATCGAATAGAAGAGAAGAAGAGACAAAAGCATGAGCAAGGTTCGCTTGCATAGATTCTAGGGAAGATAATTGTTTACTATATGGCTAACCTAAATGGACCTTTTTACCGAGATAAGAACGTTCGTTTGCGAATAGACCGCTATTGTATCTGGTTGAACGACGATCGCTCGACCGTAGGACACTTGTCGTTGATAATTTGCCCCCTCGATCTCGACAATCCATCCGAAAAATTTCGTCGATTGATCGGACAAAGGGGCCACGAAGCGCCTGCAGTGTCCACAAGTGCGTACTTCGGAAGTGAATAGCAACACCCTCCTTTGAAAATCAGCGGGATACTAATTGCGCTGACGACCACGAGAAAACCAGAATTCGGGAGCATTTTGAACGTGGAAAATGAGGATCGTGGAACGGAAACGTTTAGCGTATGGATTCTTTGATTCTTCCGGGAGTATGAATCTATAGTAACGAGCTTCAAATTAAACATTCTCTGTGAACTGAAGGATTAATCGATCGTTACATATTCCTATCCATTAGAATTAAAATATTATTAATATTAAGTAGGTACGATTAAAATAATATCAAGTAGGCAGGTATAACAGACACGTTAGTTCCGATAATATTTTTTGGTATCACAATATATAGTCGAAAACAATGTTATTCAACCGGAGAAGTTAACTTGCCTAAAAATCTCTGCTTGTAACGTGAACGTTTCAACAAAACCAGACATCGATTTAATCATCGGACGCATTACGCTGGAACACTCTATCGCTCGTCAAGCGTTGTTCACGAGCAAGAAACTGCAATAAATCAGTCACGAACGAGCAATACGAAATGACGGAAACAATTCAACTTTGTCCATTAACATCGACCGTTCCTCATCGTCTGTCTATCTACATACAGTGCCGTGCAAAAGCCTCGGATCATCTAACAAACAGCAACGATTTATTTTCACTTATCTTCTGGATATTTCAAGAATGTTGGCTGTTAAAATAATAGAATGTTAGCCTGGCTACTTCATCGAGTGTTTAATTATTTTTGCGATTAGAAGTTAACACGCTTTGATAATATTAACATTTGTATCGAGATAGAAACATGATCACTTACTTGTAGATACGTATTTATTGCCTCAGTTCTAATTATTTCAAATTATATTCTAATCCTAATTCTAAATAGTGCGGCTCGTTTGCTGGAACAATAACGTAACAGAAAAATCACGAGTAGTTGTAGCGTAAAAAATCTGCGATTCTCGAATGGTCTAAAGTCCCAAGACTTTTGCACGGTACTGTATTACTCACTGATCTTACGAAACGTCGAGCCTCTGAGACCGTGGCTGAAATAGAAGCGAGGCGAGAAGGCTCGTAACAACGTCCGTGACAAATCCGCGTCGATTAATCTCTCTGCCGACACGAACGTGTCCGTTTCTGTTTATTAGCATCGGTAGACACCAGCCGTTTACAAGGTGTAACTATGTGGCCAGGTGGTCGATCGTGAAACTCGACCACTGAAAACCCTTGCACCGCGAATGACCCCCAGCTGAGAATTCTCCTGGCTTCTTACTTTTTATTTCTCGCCTCCTACGGCGTTACCTCTTCATCTTCGCGTTGTGCGCCACCGCCGATTTGCTCCAGGTCCTCGACCAACGAGCAGAGAGCCGAGTTCGCAGATAATTACACGATCGATATGCTAAACATCTCTCGCCTCAATCACGTGAATAAACGGAGGCACGTGGTAAATTGGATTAACCAACAGATTAGGGCACCTACCTATGAGATGAGTGGTCTGTGTTTGTAGCTGTCAGGGTGGGTTTTGCAGAGAATTCTGTTACGAGTGTGATTTTGCTATGATAACTACATGTACATGTAGATTCTTGTCTGTATTAGAGTTATATACATAGATTTAAGAAAGTATTCGAACACTTGTAGAAATCTCTTATATCATGTGTGTTATACGAAACATTATCAAATCTCATCTTTTCATTAGCAATTTCGAAATAAGTCGGGAAACATAACATTGAAACATAACAATTAAGCAAGTATAATCTATATTTTACGAAAGTATTTAAACCGATCAATCACTGAATCTCGAATTAATGAGAATTATTCGATAAGACCATATTTAACAT
Source organism: Bombus soroeensis (assembly GCA_014737365.1). NCBI lineage: Eukaryota > Metazoa > Arthropoda > Insecta > Hymenoptera > Apidae > Bombus > Bombus soroeensis. The sequence continues at coordinate 1,827,499 of JACXIL010000198.1, forward strand.
TTATTGCGTAACTACATGCTTCATGGTTATCCGTATATAGTTACTAATGTTTCACTAAATACATGTATCTACCTATGTATATTTGCAATCAATATCTTGTAACTTCTGTAAGTATGCATTTTCAAGTTGATTTCAGATCTGTATCAAGTTTCATCAATGTACCTAATCACGAGAGTCCTGTCTCATTACAGTGCTAATAAGATTTTGAATGTTTTACATAACACGTTTCCTACGATATGGACATGAAAATGTTCTATGATAAGCGTGCAAATACTTTCATAGGCGTACATGTGTACATAAGTACTACAGTGTAAATGTGTTGAAACCTATGCAGTGGACACGCGAGAAGCGTGAGTTTAATCTACTAACCCATAAGGTTGGACAGACGGTGCCGACCTAAAGGGGATCGAGGATAAGAGATACAGTGGACGAAGGGGTATATCCCATGCGAACCTTCATCCAGAGGTGGACTTAAAGGCTTGGGATTCTTATTTCCCCATAAATAATTTTAATGACGCGCCGCGGCAGTTCGGGTATAGGGCGAAGCTATGCGAGAGCCGTGTACCTGCAGCCAGGCCTCGTATTGTTATTTATTTTATTCGTCGCATCTGAATAGCAGTCTACGCGCCAATACATATATGTAGGTACATATGTATACATATTAAAGCGCATGCGTGTGGAAATGCGAAAACGTAGCTTGTCGTCGCTATTCTGAATATTTCCTGTACGTCATTTTTATATAATCTTATTCGCTATTCATGGGGTTTTAATTATAAATGGGATAATTATGAAATAAAGAATTAACAGGTAGCAGAGGCAAATTAAGCGAATCAAAGCGAAGCTATGTATACTAAGTAAAAATATAGGGAAGTTGCTTATTCGATAGATAGATAGAGATATTATTCGAACGACGAATTACGTGACTCGTCTTTGTTAATTATATCTAATAGGCATGATACAAATACTATAGCCGTACCAACTATAAGTTTGTCCTGCATACAGGTACCTATACTAAAACAATAATAATAATATCTACCAGCTTTTTTTTACAATTCTAAAGTTTTATATTATAGCAAGTCAATCACAATTGTAATTTGCAAAATATCCTCGCAAATTTTATGTTTCTTCCTGCCAGATTCCGTACTCTTCCAGAAAATAATTTATTAACATTTGCAATTTGTGACTCGTAGCCTGTAAAATTTCGCTAATATAATATTAAATTCCAACAATAATATTCGTTCAATTATGCAACAGGGTACCAGTGCAACTTCCCTTGACCCAGCCAGCGTATTTTATAGTTTGATTCGTTTCAAAATTCTATTTGTCAAACACCGCAAAAGGTCCCTTTCCCCCAAAATCCGAAAAAGTTACCAAGCTAAAAACAGATCTCATCGTAACCTATCACAACACGCTGGACAATTACGCTACCCTCGTCGAGCCATCTCGAGAGAAAGATCTTGGAGAATGATTCTTCTTCCTACCACGCTCGCCACTCCACCAATCGAAAAAGCGTATCAACGTTAGCTTGGTGGGAGAAATGATGCGCTCGTGTGCGCCTCGTGGCAGTACACTTTCGTGTCGCTGGGCGGGTCGCGGTTCCACCAATGAAACACGGCGTAACGACCGTGTCTACGGGACGTCGAGGCCACGCCCACGTTTTTAGTGATACGATACCTCGCAGCGGGTCGTGCAGAGCCGCGACCGTGTAGCGTAGCTCGGCCGGGAATTACGTTATTATACGTCGAGCGCATCGAGTCTCGGGCCATGCTGCGCTCCTCGGGCGTAGCTGTCGCTTGCTTGCGCGTCGCGTGAACGCGTTTTACCTCTCGTGCCGTGCTGCGCGATGCCTTTGGGATCGCGGATTACGCCCCTGTGATCGATTATTATCTGAGGAGGTGTACAAGATCGTGGAAGTGCCTGGATCCGTTTGAAGAGGCAGTTATGAAGGTATGTGAATGCTAAGAGGTATTTTTGAAATAAAAGAAGTTGTAAAGGTGGTTTTTGGGGGTGCAGGAAGGTTCGATTGGTAGGTTTTAATGCGAAGTATTTTTTAATAATGTTGTCTATTATGTTGTCTGTTGTGAGTAGATCAGTAAGAGGTTGGAAAATATTAGGAGTAGAGCTTTTAGTGTTTTGGTTTTTACTTATGTATCGATTTAGAGGGGCAGTTATAAGAATATGTGAATATAAAGCGGGTATTTTTGGGATAAGGAATATTTGAAGGTGTGTTTTATTAGTTACGAATTATTTTTTAATAATCTTGTAGTAGAAGTTACTATAGAATGTTTTTAATTTATTGTGGAGTTAGTTTTTAATGATTCCACTTATTAGAGGCCCCGCGCAGTAGCGCCGTTTCTTCGCGTAACAGTTTCGCCATACATATATGCCACTAGAGAAACAGTTTTGTCGCTAGTGCACGCGTGTATATTAATTTTATAAGACCGACGACAGCAAAAAAACAGATCAGTGGTTATCCAGTTGATAGATGTGCTAGATAAAAGAGTGATTCTGTAGTCACGTCGTCGAATGTGGCAACGTTCGTACGAACAAATGGCCTTTTCGTGAACGACAAAATTGTCGCTAGTGCGCGGAGGCTGCTTATAGAAAGGAACTTGTAATTGGTTAAAAGTTATTTGCGTAAGATATGATAAAGAAGATAAAGTAGAAAACAATAAAAAAAAATCCACAACGAGAGGTTACAATGAAAAGCTCCCACTTGCGCGTGATTTACCCCAGCCATAAAATTCTTAGATTCGTCGCGGTCTGATGAGGTTGATGAGCGTTGGTGGACAGTAACACCAGGTAGAGAAAAAGAAAAAGAAAGAAACGGTGTGAACGGATGGCGGGGAATCCTCGAGCCGGATCAAGCGACCAACCATAACTTTGCATCCGTCGTGTCGCAAGGCGCGGTCGTCTCAAGCTGAAGCAACTACATGCTAAATATATGTACGTAGCTACATATATAGGAATAAACGAAATAGAGGTAGCGGATTACGGTCGATCGGTTGGCGCGATTGTCTTGTCGCGATGTCGATCGTGTGTCACTACTGCTATCTCACAGTGTATGTTAAGTATCGCTGAATCGAATACAAGCGGTCTATTCTAATGCATACATACTCGATGCGCTTTCCGCGTTATCACCGGCGCATTGATGCGTGTCGATGCTCAAATCACAAGTTTAGAATCGCGGAGACATTGAAAATTGAATTTCGTAAGCGGTTATAGACAAGTATATTTATGCATGTATGTAGTAAGATAGGGTTATTTGAATCATCTAAACTTCAACGTCATAAAATTCAATCTTGAGCTTTGTACAGAACAATCAAACTTGTACATTGTGAGTTGCCATCGATTTTTGACTAATAACAAAAGAATAAGAAAACATCGTTTTTGGTTCAGCAAGAGGAAATATCAGAAACTGAAAAACGATTCAAATAACCCTATGGTAAGATAGAGCCAACGAGGAAATTAATAAAATAAACAGAAGACTGGATAACTTGTAGAAACAAATATGCACGCGGATAGCCGAGATCAGATTCATCACAAGACGTTTAAGAGTTTATATCTTAACGTTAATCTTGACAAGGAAATGATTGACGTTTTTTGCCGATCTTTATCAATATTTCTATCGTTATCACTTGTTTATACTTTTGTAGTTATTTAACCACAATTACTAATCGTGCATACAAAGAAAGCACCGGTAAAATCTATCGACGAATAGTAAAAAGATTATGTTTACCTAGATATCGAGATCTCTAAGTGGTCCACGTTTTGGTAATAATATACCTATTTAGTAACTCTAATTGACGGTTAAGGAACTGTTAAACCCTTTCAAGACTAACGCTTCTAGACTTGTGAGAAAACTTCTGTACCCTTAATTTTCCCGTATATAGTCAATCTAAATGGATAAATGATAAATGTGAAAATAACTCCTTAAAAAGGTCAGTGCAAAAGAACGATCTGAATGTAAAAACATGTCTTGCACGATCGTCCAATGTCACGATTTGTAGGAACAGGTCGCGATGTCACGGGCATTTAAGCGAATAACCACGTGCGCGTCCTTTCTGTATCGTTTACTGTCGCGGCTCGTACGCTTCGTTGGTACCGTTCGTCCTCTAAAAACGAAGCCATATAACTTCGGATCAGGCTGATGCGCCATTTTGCGCCTTACGCCGACAATTTACTGGACCACACACGTACTCACAGTACCATCTTGAAAGGTCCTTTCGTATAACAGCTCGTGTACAGCTCTTCGCGTGGGATGTGCCTCGTCTCTCAGATCTGATCTTACAGGTATTTACGATTTCGCCCCGTGTCTGCGTAGGTATACTTTATAGATATTCACTAGCAAATGAGCCACGGCTATTCTTTAACGAATCATGCGTCGCATTCGTTCCGCCACGATATTTTTATACGCTTTATAATTTCTCTCTTTTTCCGATTTTCGGTAGTCGTATGTATCACTCACGGTAATTAGAAGAATTGTGGTTGGAGATTTGTAAGTACATATTATTTTACGACGTGGCTAATCTGTTCCGGGTAGAAGAAGCGCTTAACGAACATGTCCATTGTAGATAATTTTCAATAGCATGCTTCTGTTTTGTTGCGTCCACGATTGTTAACACGTTTATACTATATTTTATTGTTAAACGTAGCTATGATTTTGCTCATTGCAACTTCCGGTTACGTCGCGTGTTTGCTTTCTGGTTTCTACGATTAGACAGCGTTTCCTCGTATACTTCTGACATTGTTATACTATACGTGTAGTTTACCAGATTTTTAAAACATGTTGTGCAGTGTATAAATTGCTGTAGTGCATTATCAATGTTAATATGTGTACTGTGAAACAAGATCTACCGAGAAGATAGAGATAAAAATGGAAGAAACATCAACTTGTTACTTGTTGGTTTATTAGTTAGGTATTTTGCGAATAGACAGAAATTGCCATTATACGGTTTTTGTCCTTTTTCGCTAAATAATTTACGGTTTGTTAAGTTGGATGTAAGCGTAAATTTGACACTTCTGAGATAAAGCGTTCTAAATAGGTATTTGAAATCGTAAAATTTCGAACAAATATTGGTGGAAGACTTGGAAGTCAACATCGTAGCGATGTGTCTCCGATCCCATAGATCGTAACTCCGGATGATCCGTTTTACGAAGGACACCAGTTAGATCCACGTACTTCTTTTCGTCATTAATCTTGCTTGATCTTTTGAAGTCTTCACCGTTAATTCTAGTTTATCGATCCGATTCACTTAACGGATATTTCGCCACTATCTAGAATGCCAAGTATGTTTTCACTAATCTATTAAACATTTAATATTTTCTTATTAAACTGATTCGAAAGACCATCATGTCGATATAACAGTATTTCGGTATTCTTTAATTATATCTTAGCATCTGTTTGAGTGAAATCTGTCAAAGTGGCGGATCTTAGTTTCCTTTTCTTTTTGCAACTATGAAGATCACGATTATGGTTTTGTCAAAATCATTTTTTACTTTTATTGTGATTTAAATATGTTATGTAAAAATGATATATCTCACTATTTACTTATCCTCGTAACACAATTTACTTTATTTTGATCAATTATAATTATCCATATAAGCAGTCCCTGTCTATATTTAAGTAGGTAATTTATGGAAATTGATTATTTTAGTATTAATTTTATTTTAATGTCCTTTGGATATAAACATTTATAAACATTCGACGATATCATTTGTAACTGTCAATACATTCGTAAATTTACTAATTCGCAAATTTATTAAACATTTTTCTTGCCCACGTTGCCTATAGTTTCATTTACATAAATTTTGTGCTATTCATCAGTGACAGAATATGAAGAAAAATGAGCAGATATTGCCAGAAAAGATAGATACTTAGCCGTTAAGTATATATAATTAAAGACATAAAATAGTATCATAAATCACGATGAAGATATCATAAATCAAAAGTGAAAATACTTTGGAGATTTTCACCGAGCTTATCTTATTTCACTGATAATTATTATAAATTTGCTATACGATAATAAGGTGTTATATAGTTTTGTTTAGTACTTATCACATTCCTACGATGGTAACGTAAACGTAATAGAGATAACTTTAAGCTTTCGATATATAGGTACAAAAATGTATTAGAATAATATGATAGCGTGAACAATGAACTAGTGACTATTAGAATGTTAGAAGAGTATTACGCAGGAAGATGCATTAATCTTAGGAGAATAAAATTGTTGATTATAAAGAAATGTACAGTTAGAATCCACTACCGTTTGATGAACTACCAACGGTACTGCGTAGTATGAAACATTAAAAGGAAATGTTTATAATCAGATAGCGAATGTTTATGTAAATTTGTATCTTTCTGAAAAATAAATCCCTAACGAAAGAAGATAAAATTAAAACAATCTTATATAAATCGATTGTTGGAAACGTGTTGTATAAAACTAAGAAGTGGCCAGCCATATTTCGCACGCTCAACGTACTCGTCGAAGTCAAAAGAAAGAGAGAAAAAAGAAAGGATGAAGTAAAAGGAATCGGCATGGAGAACTGCGGATCGGGGTAATAAATTGATTCGACGTGGCCAAGGAAACGCGTCACATTAACATATGTTTGCATTTTATTAATAGAGTGCCAGAAGTGTGGCTCGATTCGTTTTGCTTCTACAACTATCGCGATATATTATCGCCCCTATTTCTCATATCGATTTTTTTCTCTTAATTCGCGGAATACACACTTTGTCATCGACGCGCCGACATTTCTTTGCGCGACCGTAGCGAAACAAAATTGTTCCCCCTATTAGCATAACCGCCACATTTCGCTTATACACATACCAATAACAAAATATAGGAAACTCGTATAAAATCCTAGATATGAACTTAAGATTCTAGAATTATAATTAGACTGCAGATTTTATAAGAAATTTGAATACAATGTTACACAGTATGCACATAATTCGAAAGAAATCCTGTAATTAAGATTGTATTTATAGGTATTAAATAGCGAACGTAAAATAATAAAAATAAAATTGAAAATTTCAGACATAGCACTTACATTAACGACAAAACAAAATCTCTTCATTCGCTAATTTCGACCTACGGTTAAAGCCGTATATACGTAACGATATTGTCTTGCAGAATGTTTATTTAAGTAACTCGCAGCATATTTCTTATCCCATAACTTATAACCCATTTAAAAAGCAAAAAATTATCATCTTATTGGATTCACAAACGTAAAATAAGTGGTACCTTCACAAGATATATATGTAATATTATACTACCACTTACAAAACTGCTAATTAAAATCTTCTCACTGTCCGTATGGTGGGCTCCCGAATTACATACCAACACGACTCCCTCCTGCGGTCGGTTTCTTCCTCATTACGTAGTAAATGACTCGAGGTAATCGCGAAACGAATCTGCTGCCCGTGCTTCGATCCGCCACATCCAGTCACAGCCGTGCTATACATTCACTAAAATAGGAATGAAAAACCGACGAAAATCATGAAAAGTCGACGTATTATATTGTGTCGCGTGAAAACGAAAAATCTGATGGCGATTTAAATAGATTTCGAGTGGCTTCTCTAGAAGATCCATTGTACCTGCGGGGGATCGTTTCACCCCATAGACCGCAGTATCTTTATGGTGGGGAGGATTTCTTCTACGAAGGCGTGTAGAGGCTCGTGCCCTTGGATACCACTCCAAAAGCCGCTGGAAACATACAAAAACCCGGCAAGCATTATTTTCAGTGGAACATCCTTTTTCTGGTCCCCCTTCCCTCCCATCACACTCACACTCCCTCTCTCTCTCTCTCTCTCTCTTTCTTCATTCTTTTTCTTTATTGTTGTGTTTGTCTCGTTTTATTTCGAGCGGTAGAGTATCGTCTGAAAGAGCCAGCCGAAAGAAGGATGCCCATAGTGGGCCACTTTGTCAACTTGTCACCTGGGTTGCGGAGGATGCGAGAGAAAACGAACGAAAGGCCCCTCGGGATCAAGGGAACGGCGATCGTTCTTGTTCGCACCAGGAAGTCTTCGCTTCTTCTCTTCTTCATCGAGATATTTCTTCTTTTTCTTCCTTCTTTTTTGCGTTCGATTGAATGGAAAAGACGTGGCTCTTGGAGCTTGAAGGAGTTGTAATGTATTGAGAGTTTGATCTTAATTTGATGGTTGCTGTGATTGGGTTAACTGATCCTAATTTTTAGTGGGATTTTTAGAGAGGAAAAGGTAGGCAGGTATAGACGATTGTGTCTTTTTCTAAGATTCGAAAATTAACTTGAAGTTCAGATTGAATTGTATCGTGAGAATGTTGGCTATTTATTAAAAATTAACGTAACAACTGTTTCGTTGTAAGTATAGTCGCGTATTCTAGATTTTCTATTGGTACTATACCTTGAATTATTCCGCATATTTTATTGTGTTAATTTTTGCAATTATTAATTTCCTATATAAATGCATACACACCTTCAATTTGCTTATAAGTTTCTCAAACGCATAAATTAAATAGAAAGACAAATTATCCCAGTCATTGGATAATTATTCAACTAGAAGAGATAAAAGTTTCACACGAAACGAATTAAACGATCTACGTAAGTAAGTAAAGGAAATGAATATAGAAAATAGGGTCGTAGGCATAGCTGGCACGTGTGACTATACACACGAGTATAGCGATATAAGTGTTACACGTACGTTTAAAGTTCATATACTTAATCACGAACTTGCATAGCCTTGCAGGTGAGAAATTCAAGTGGAAGGCGGTGTAGGTGCGAGGTTAATTAACGACTCGCAGATAATTTGTCGATATTGAACACGCGTAGTAGACGGTCTCTTAGTGAAAATCAATATATTTATTGCTTTGTAATAAAAGTTGATCTGAAAATACTATTATGGAGAAATCGTGTTTCGTTTCTTCTTCAAGTTATAGCGCAATATAGACACATAATTAATGGAATCATGTACAGTTCGATTAAAACGTATTTGTTCGCTTTCTATCTTTCATTTATTTATTCCTTATAATAGTAGTCATATTCGTTGCAACATGACTGAGTCTTTATACCTTTTAAGATTTTACACTGAGATTATTTATGAAAGTCGTTTATATTGGCGATTCAAATTTCGCAAATTTCGACGATATTTACGAAACCAAGTTAAAAAATTGTTGTCTAAAATATGTAATACGTTTAAAAACATAAATTTACCAAAAATTCTATCAACGATTATGCGTCTACTCGACTAAAGAAAATAAAAAGGAATATTAATAAAAAAGGTCTCTAGAGAATTTCATTGTTGGCATCGGGGACGAGTATTATCGTTATTACCTCGTACCTACCTCGAGTGACATTGGTGGGAGACAAGCGGTCGAAGGGAAACGAAGAAGTATCGATTTCAATGGACACCGTGTCGCGGTACCGAAAGTGACACGAAGCCGCGAATACCGTAGGAAAACGCATACTGGGACCCCCATAGGACCTCCCGTCGACAGGCTTTCAAGTTTGAAAGTCATACCCCGGTGGTGTGCCTCGTCGTCGACAAGGGGACCGAAAGCGAAACCACTCGAGAGGCAAGAATGGGGCCTCATGGCTATTCTGAATAGAGGCGTGTACAAACCCGGTGTACGATGCCACACTGCGAAACCGTTCACCGATCTACCTTTGTGTAAATAAGGCAATAAGGCGATCCAAGCGGGATTACTCTTCGTTTAAGTCTGCAGATCGGATTATGCGAGATACCTTGACGTTTTTAGGTAGACAGGAAAGAATCGTATAAGGAGGATGAGGAGAAGCATGCAGTTTTAGATTATTTAGATCAGCAACGAGTTTGATCGTTGTTTGAAAGATATAGACATAAAAATATCCATAGTATTGTACTCTGTATAATATTTAACCTTTTGCACTCCGAAGTTTATTTCAATTTCGTTACCAGCAGCTCTCAACGCTTTTAAGTGTTTTATTTGAAATTTACTTTAACTAAAAAATAAGACAATTAATAAATAAAGGAAGAACCAAATTCACTTAAATATCAGTTTTATTCACACTATTGTTGTATTTTGTAATTTTTAAGTGTATGATATTGGAACAATTTCCAGGATGCAATCTTGGTTTTCTTTAGCACGTTTCACAAAAAAAGGTGGGACTGAAAGAATGTCGAGTGGGACTCGACAAAGGAGCTCCTGAGATAAAAACTGATGTCGAGTCACACTCGACATAGGAGTGCAAAAGGTTAACAGGTAAATCAAGTTTCTGCCTAAATTCTATTCTTTTAACCGTATCCATGAAAATATGAATTTGCGTAAAAATCCGCAGTCTACTTACGAGCTTTCTATTCCATCGGGCAAAATATATTGTCGATGTCCAAGAGCCAATTACAATTACAACTAGATATTTAAAAGCGTTTAGTGACACGTTATCAATTGAAATCATAGCTTGTGCGTTTCTACAGAAGATTCGTTCGTTTTCAAAATGTCTGCGGCTCTCCTGTTATATTGTTTCATACGCTTCCTAATAAAAGAAAAAGAAAAAAAGGAAAAAGAAAAACGAACCTACGTAGAAACGACGAAAAGAGAAAAAAATTGAAATTTAAAGAACGATGATCAGTGAACTTCCATCCCCTTGTAGGAAGACTGGGTTCTGAAGTATCATTCTCATAATAAACTCCGAAAATCACGCCCCTGACAGGCCGTGCGACCGCAGAAAGCAGGACTCGGAAGAGTCCGGGGTTAGGTACAAATAGGAGGGTATGCCGGTTCACCATAACTCATGGGGCTGGTCCTATGTGACGAGAACGCGTCTCCATGATGGGCACCGCATGCGGAACCTTACAACACGCGTGTTCTCTCAAGCGTTAGGTGTTATATAGGTATAGAAGCAGCACCTACGAGGCTTGCAGGTATTACATTACAATGGCATTATGTAACTCCCATACGCCACCATTGTGGAGCCAGTTGTGACGTATGGTTAACCACCAACCATAACCAACCAAATGTTCGCACGTTCTAACTGTGTAAGGATCTGGAATGCGTACGTATGTATGTATACCAGCATGGAAGTATCGATAGTATTCTGGAGACAGAAGATATACATATTACAAGATCTTTGAAAAAGCTGGGAGAGAACAGGGCTTATAAAATTAGTATTAATCTCTCTTCAATGAAAGATAATTCGACTTATAGATTTGGCGCTATATGTAGTCGCTTAAATTTATGAAACAGACAAATCCTTTGCAAAAATGATAGAACTCTAATAATTAATCTAATAATTAATAATAATTAAGTAAAGTCCCGAGTCTCGTGAAATAATTGTATAATTTCTATTAAACTATATCATCATCTTGTAATCAGATAATTCTAATCTATTATATCGAAATACACGATATTTTCTCACTGTTTTATTATCGAAGACTGTGTAATAGTGTTCTAGAATATACAATTAACTGCAACGTAGGTACATATTTTAGTTGTCCTCTACAAAATTCGAAGTTCGATTTAAGAATGTTGTATCTCTATGAATCTCGTCTTTCGCTTCTTTGAATCGCCGCGTTTGAGTTCAGCTAGGAGGTTCGCATGCTTTTTGATATCGCGAGGCATATATTAGGCTAATAGCCCGAAAAGAGTCTAATCCTCCGTTTTACGATCCCGCCTCGCATGCAACCGCGGCTCGTTATTGTCACCTATAACTCTCTCTCTGCTGGGCCAACCACTAACTTGTGGGTGTAGAAGTCGTGACACACGAATGAACCAGTCGAAACGATATAGCCGGCGATATTTTAACCACGGATTTATTACGACGGAAGAAAAGGCCTAAAGTTGGAAGATTAACGAGCGACTCGCGATCAAGTTTATGTTTAACGCAAATTTCTAATGTTCTAAAATGCGTGGGCTAGATCGTGCGGCCATTGTTTTACATTATGCAAGTAAGTACAGAGTGGACAAATTGCAATCCAACGAACCAACCGATCTTTCCCAAAATATGTACTTCCAAGTGATGTACAGTATAAAAGACCAGAAAATAAACACACAGTAACCCCTCCACCGTTCCTTGCGGAAGTTTATTTACTCGACACGCCCCGCTCGTTCAGAAATCATTTAGCTCGTAGCATTCTGTAGCTCGATCGAATCGTGAATCCGACACGAGTCGTCGTAACAAGACCACCGACACAATGACGGAAGGCGGCTGGACGCCACGGTTGCCCATTTAAGCATCCCATTGGAGTATTCCAACCCCCATAGAACCATCATGGGGATGTTACGGGGTGGGCTGGCCACATATATTACACCGGTGCTCGCAGGACTTGCGTGTACGACACAATACGAATCTGTACGCGAGGGCATACGTGTCACTATATTGAAAGGGAACGTCGACTTTGAAGCAGAGGGTTCGTGCTACCTTCCGCAGATCCGTGGTTATGTTGGCAACGGTGTAACGCTTCCCTGCAGGGTGCCCTTTTCGCTTGACCAGCTGCTGAACGTAGCTGTATGAGAGTTTGTAAACGGAGAATTAGCGGAGACTTGGGTGATACGTTGATGTACATCACGCACGAGGCTCTTTATGGCGGAATGCGAAAAGTTTCTCGATGGATCTACGCTTCAGCTGTTTGCAGCGTTTCTATTACGAATTTATATCAGATAATGAAACATAATAATTCACATAACAAATACTAGAAACTTTCACTAAGACACATACGTCCCTCGATACAACATGGATCGAAAGGGTTAATGGAAAATGTGGGAATGGTTCTTTGTAAGAGAGATTGGCAAAATATAGATCGCAAAATGTGTGATTCTAGTTAAAATTTCATTAACGCTACGAATTTTCCAAACAACCTAATATTTAAGCAGCTGTTTTATAACAATGTATTAGGTTGTCCGAAAAGTGTCTTTCTTTTACAGACACGTTTTATAGAACGATGCATCTTTATACAAACATGAAACCTAATTTGTCGAACGTTGTGATCTTCATTTTGATACAACAAAATGGATCATACGTAATTTGATAAAATAATATAATACGAAAAATGTTGTGCATCCATTATTTCCTTATAAAACGGAAGAAACTTTTCGGTCGACCTAATACAAGTGCTTACGAAGCTGGGCTAGTCTTCGCACGATTGTTCGATACGTAGAAAAAAAGATTAGCAATGCCATAACGAAGTCAACGTTCCCCTGTTAGTTTTCCTGTGAACGGTATTGTGCCATGCTATCCCATGCAAAATTCAACAAACAAACTATCGGATGTTCTTGTCACGAAACCTATGACACACTTGATGGATGCGTGTGTTTCGATCAATCTATTTCGATGCAGTTTACTATGCCTGTTATTCGCAAATCCTTTCCTACCTTCTCAAACGTGCGTACACTTTCGCGCTCGAGAATTTTCTGATACATTCCTCGTTAAAAATATTTTATATTTGAATTGTCATATATTATTATGTTATATTTTGTATATTTTTAGTAGATACTCTGATTTTTTTAAATAGCGTACTTGTACACGTACAGCTCACTTTACGTTACAGCTTTCGTTCGCGATTGTTAAACATCAACGTCTCGGAGATTTTCTCACGCTTGCTTCAATGACATTACAGACGGAGATAGAAGATATGACGGGCGATGGCGTGTGCGAAGGCACCGGTCCGAATTTTTCTACAGCCGAAAATGCCGGCGGGTTGATAGGGCCGGAAATGTCGCCAAGCGTGATGGAGTGCGGCGGATGCGGAGAACGCGTCCGCGAGCGCACTGTTCTTTGCGTCGGCGGTCGAACTTGGCACTCGAGGTGCTTGAGGTGCTGTGCTTGTGCCAGGCCGCTACATGATCAGCATTCCTGCTTCTTGAAGGGCATGAGACTCTACTGCAGGCATGACTACGCTCTGTAAGTTGATAAATAAATCTCCATTGTTAGTAGGTATTAGAGCCTCCTATATGCAAACTAATAGAGAGACAAAAACATTCGGATAATAGAACAATCATTTTTCTGATGTTAAATTTCGTTTGGTCACATACAGATCAAAGAAATTGTCATTATTTGCTTCAATATGCCTCCTATATGCCAACTAATAGAGAGACAAACATATTCGGGTAATAGAACAATCATTTTTCTGATGTTAAATTTCGTTTTGTCACATACAGATCAAAGAAATTGTCATTATTTGCTTCAATATGCCTCCTATATGCCAACTAATAGAGAGACAAACATATTCGGGTAATAGAACAATCATTTTTCTGATGTTAAATTTCGTTTGGTCACATACAGATCAAAGAAATTGTCATTATTTGCTTCAATATGCCTCCTATATGCGAACTAATAGAGAGACAAACATATTCGGGTAATAGAACAATTATTTTTCTGATGTTAAATTTCGTTTGGTCACATACAGATCAAAGAAATTGTTAGTTCGTTTCAATATCTGAGAACATTAATTTAATTTGTTTACGTAAAATAGCTATTAGTTAAATGAAACATATGTAACGATACGTAATAGCATATTTATTTATCATTTGATTAAGCAATAATAATTTCTATATAAAGCGATGATAAATAGCTTTCAATCGTCTTGTTATACAATATTTACGTCATCTTTGCAACAAAATTTTATAGAATTTTACTTTTATTAAGAATGGCTCTTTTAATGAAGAGCACGAGAACTTTCGTGGACAGGTAAAATTATTTATAAGATTTCAGAAAAATGCAACGTTACGTAGAAGTGACAGGTTACAAATAATATCAGTAGCCAGAAATATTCTCATACGTATATTTGCGTACTATGATACTGAAACAAAAATTCTGTTACACGTTCAACGAGAAAGCTTAAATTAAAAACGTGCTCAATCAAAGATCGAATAATAAAGATAACGGAGTTTATCGAGGGAAACTGCAATGCTTTAGCGTATATGGCTACCGTAGAAGTAAAACGAGACATACCGCGAAACATAAATCGAGATCAACAGAACTCGTAATTGCCATTGCGTCGTCAAAGATCTACGTTTCCTTGTAGCCGCAATTTAGTGGTCGAAAGAGATTCAATTATTGCGATAACAAGCAACGAGAAGGCAAACGCGGTTGTTATGTGCAATATTCAAATGTGTGTTGATCTATCGATAGAATAATAAACCGTGGTAAAAGAGTGGCGTGCCATGTTTTCATTATCAATGCAATAAATAACAATTCGTTGGAAACCTCTTAATCGACCCGCACGAACGAACTAGAGTATTGCCTTTGTGACAATCCATAAGTGACTCTTCGATCGATCGATTGGTGATTGTAAATCAATGTTAACATTTCTATAAATTAACTGTGTTGTATGGTGAATATCTGTTTTATCGGCTACGAATTAAGTTGTTACATTACTGAATGCAACGGAATGTAACTCACAGGAATTTATTAATCTTCCACTGTTTATAAATCGTTGAATTTTTATTATAGGGTACATGACTGGAAATTTTCGTTGGAATTGAAATATTCATCATACTGTCTGTTACTTTCCCTGGAGAAATTTTAGAATCTTGCAGATTTATCGATTCTTTATAAATCATTGAATTTGTATTATTCGCCATCAGAAACTTTTGTTGAAATTTTGCACTATTTATAAGATAATGACAACTTTATACAATTTAAGAGAAAACTTGAAGAATTATGAAAGGAAATTTTGTTTACGTTTCTTGAAAACTGGGGCGTATAGTTTCATCTTACAAAAATTCAACTACCTCCTCTATTTACTTATACAACGTAAAGATACGTTGTTCGACATACATTTCCTTGTAGCGGAATCGGATAATGACTGATCGAAAGCTGTTTGTTTCGGATATTTTCGTAGGAAGGATGACCAAGGGACGAAAAGAAGATTGCAGTGACTGGTCGATTGTACGCGAAGAATTCGAGTCGAACACTTTCCAACGTGTTTATCCAACTGTCAATCAACTTTAGTTCGGTCACCTGGCTGTTGCACCAGCCTGTCTAAAATCACGTATCGTGATATCCGATCGTGACGAGCGACCGGTATCGCTGTCTATATTATCGAACGCGGAAATCAATGTAATCCTCAGAAGAAAGGAAATGAAAAAAAATAAAGTGAATTCATTGTGTATTATGCTATGATACTACTGTACTCTACTGTACAGTCATTTCTTTCGATTTCGAATCTGATGTGTTTCTATAATTACTTGGAACGCGAACTTGTTGAAACGAAGTTTATTGTCCATCGATTTAATGTTTCAGACATTTGAAAATTACATTAAACTCACAAATCGACTCTTGCGAAATAATGTAGATAATTATTATTCTTTAACACTTTGACTGCCACAGTTTCTCCTGTCACGCCACGGTGGTCACTGGTGACCGGAGCGCTTAAACTTCTTACAATTGTAAAAATTGAATGAAAATTGACAGGGCATTTTGAATACAACCGATAAATAAAAGATACTTTGAAATAAAAAGTGCCTCATTGAACAATTAAACATTTTTATTAGAACATCAATAAAAAAAATGAAAACAAATCTTGCATCTAACGGTGCACTATGTTTGCAATATCTTTGTAATCTACGAATATTATTATAAACACACCTTAGAAAATAATCGTAAATGTTGCTTTATAATCATATAATTGTAGTTAGAAGTGCGGACATACCATACTATTATGTAGAGAATGAGCAAATACCGTTTACTAATATCTTCTGAACGTTTTGCTTACGACGAAATAACGAATGCGAATGGTTTGTTGAAATAAACGAAGCCTTGTTATAATATGTCGCTATCAACTGTTACCACGGTGGTCATCCGTGACCACCAATAAGATAAACGGTCCTTTGGGGAAGAATATTATCTTACATCATCAATTTATTATTATTTTTCCATTATATGCTTTGAATAACAAAAATACCACCGTGGCGTTCTAAGCGAAACATGTGATTTCGGTGTGGCAGTCAAAGTGTCAACAAGATACCTACGATGTATACTCTTGTTTAGCCTGCAGACGTTAAAAATTCTAGTAATAAAATAAAAAATTATGAAAAATTTAGCAACAGAGAGTCGGCATTCTCTGTGAAGACAGTTGCAGGATTTTTTTCGTGGCGTGGCTGTCTTTTTGAGGGTCAAAGTCGTGTATATGCGGGAGGTCCTGAGGAATCTGCCGCGTAATTTTTTCGACTGACGTTTTTCGCCTCGTAATGCTGGCTTACGATGACCCGGTCGACAGGATCCACGACCCGTAGACACGTCGACAACCGACTCGGGAAGAAACGAAGCCACTATTTCGATTTACGCTCGGCTCGCCGTGATAAATGATCGAAAACTATACCGTGGATACCTCGAGAATCGAGGACACCGCTTCACCGAACCTTCGTTCAATTCGTGATTGAAGTGTTGATACAATGTGACCTAATTAATACTCCATTGACGCGATCCTTGGTATTTTCGATTGGAATGGGTGTAGGTATAAGTGTGTGTACAGTCAGTCACGAAAGTCTATATACACCTATCAACTTTTGTACATCTGACTCGGGTATCAAAGAAACTAGAGGCGTACTTCATCACAAAATTATTTACATTTATTTATATCAATACGATTAGACATTATTAGGATGTTTCTAAGAGGAATTGAAAAAAGAGAATAATCAAAGTATTTGATTTAACTTGGAAGAATCTTGGCATACAAATTACATTAGACATTACAAAACCTTTAATTTTTGTAATCGATGTAAGCACGTGCTTCGAGTAATCGTAAAAGGAAAGAAAATCGAAACACGTGTTAACAAATTCGATACGTAGTTCTAGTTTTAATAACATTTTTCAAACGACAAACTTTGTTGTTACACTTATATAATTTACAAGTTAATCGACATCAATCATACAAAATACAGATCATTTCAAGATGATAGAGTTTAATCTTCGGCGAACAGGAAACAATGAGATTGGTGATTTTATAAGAAGCTTCCCTGGAGGATTAATTTTCGTTGTTTTCGGAATTCATCTTGCCAGCTCTCTGGGGATAGGATCTGCATCGGTTATGATAAAAGAAAACTGACAATCGCTTGCTCAAAATTCAAATCCCTTCCTAGAGATTGACGTGGGCGAAACGAGAAAGTTGTTCTTGCAAGCAGGATAAATTAGTGCTTCGCTAAGAGACAATAGGATTAAAACGGATTCTTTTTTGTCGCTTGAGTATCTGTGAGAGATTCAGAATTTACGATTATGCATTACAAATGTACATTCCTCTTCTTTTCTATTAAATCGCTATGAGTTGTTACAGGTATTGTAGAGTCGACCAGACGTTATATGTATTTACAGACTTGTAGCTTTTAAAAAGTTCAAAAGAAAGGTTTTAGTTCAAGTACATACGATTACAATGATCTGTATCGAATGATTTGTATTCAATAGCTTATTATCGTGTAATATGCATCGAAAGCTATGCTGTTTTGAATGAAATGTGTGATTAGGAAAGATATTGGGTGTGTTAAAGGGATTACGTTTAATGGAGTGGTGGCATTGATCTATTAAAATGTCTTGATTTTTATACACTTTCTATACTTCTATACTTTTCGTTACGTTCGATAAATTATTATTTCTTGGTATAGAAGAAATAACATATCCTAACAAACTTTAGGAATCGAGTTAGTCGTGCATCAAAATCCACGATCTAAGCTCGCTCAATTTCCCATCAAAAGGCGCTTAAAATCCTCCACGACGCTAATTAAACTTCAATACCTAAACCATCCCCTGATACTTGCAATTTCCACAACCAGTCACTTATATACTATCCTAAAGCCTCGCTTAAACGAAACTGCAGCAATGTCGACAACGAAATCCTCACACCCCGTGTTGCTCGTTTTCTCCGTTCGGTTACATCGCCTGGAAACTCCTCTCTCAAGCTCTCTAATACCATATACCCAAGCGAAGAGGTAGGAAACTTTTTCACTGGAAGCTAGGCCGGTGTAAACGGTAGCCGTGTAGCGGCAAGACACGAGCGTGCAACACGACACACGCACGCACGTCCAGATGAATGGCTGCAGAGGTGGGTGTTATGGGTGCATCGGTGAGCCAACAACCCGGAGGAGCGTCCTCGGTTAACGACAAGCAGCAGCACGACGGTGGCTTCTTCACGGCCAGTGTGTCCGGTGTGGTCGCTAGTGTGCGCCACGGCCGGTAATTAAACAACGACTAGCGGCCATTAGCCCATTATCATATTCATGAACACGGAAAGTGCATCCCGATTCCTCGTCCGGTTCCTCCGGCAACCGATCCCAGCCTAGCTGTTTATACGATCTGTGTTCGCGAGTCCCTTCGTCCCCCTCGCGAAGATATCTTATGGGGCCACGCGACTACCCCGGTGGCCCCACCACCCCATTTCCAACAGAGAAAGTAACGAGTAGTATACCGGATGGGACTAGACTATATCGAGACTATAAGTGTGTTTCGACCGGGACATAGCTACTCGCGGGATTAAGAGGACGGTTCGGGCGAGAGCGAGCAGATATTTGCACGATACGCTTCCGAGTGCAGCGATGCTAATGGAGTTGATTGTTTTGTAGAGTATGAAGTACTGACGAGGTATGGTGAAACTGGAAGCGGGAGTGCATGCATGGAGAAACGAATATATACCGAAGGTGTGGAGAAAGGGGAGTGTAGAATTGAATATTTATCGTGTACCTATGTAATGAAATCAGGAAATTAATAAAAAGCGGAGTCGATCAATTTGACATTTGAGAAGCTCATATGTCGAGATACATCGATAAGTCGACGAAGAATAAAAGGTTACGAAACGGAGAGGATGTTTTTTTTCATATCGCTCCTTCTTCCATCGAAACTATTATAGAAAGAGATCATCGGCGTAAGAGAGTACTTATACGTATATACTTATGTCATAGAACACGCTGTACCATGAAAGATTGCTTTCCAAGATGAGAGCTGGGAAGAGAAACTTCTCTTCTCTCAACTTTCTTCTGTTCTTTCGAGTCTTTCTTCCGAAGGCGCTTTCTAATGAAATTTTTCATTTCTCTTTCCTTCTTTTCGCGTTTCTTCTTACACACCTTTCACTAACATCCATTTGTTTTTAGTGTTTTGCCATATGCAACAAGCTTATTGTTTCATGTTTCATCGTGTGTCAATAGTTCGTGTAAAATGTTTGTCGAATGGAACTAATTGTAAGATTTTCCAGTGTCGATTTCCCTTCGAACATTTCTGGCATTGCAGATAGTATTTTCTAAATATCTTTTTTCTTCTTGCCATTCTATTTTCTTCCTTTCGCTTCCTACCATCTACACCTCTTCCCTCATTGCCTATCTATTCCCTCAACTTCCTCCTTATCTCACAACTCTCGTTTCTCCCTTTTTCGTCTCCCCTCGTTTATTAATCCTTTTTCACTACGGTGTTCCCGCGCGGCAGCGCGAGTTTACATACACGCAAACATACTCTTGAAGGTTGCAACTCGCGCTTCGGGGTCCTGCAGTCATTTATTTGTCACAGGACGACCGGTACAGGCTGGCTTGTTCCAGGTAAACGCGCGTTCGTGCGCGACGCGTTATCTAAGACCGTTCTCCCGAGTGCTCTGCCGCTCTTCGAAGTACGAATTATTTCTCCCATCGGCCATTGCAATGCGCGCACATTGATAATCGACTCGCACCGTGTGAAATCGTACGCCGACATTTTTGGAGCTCCTCTCATCTTCTTTCACGTATGATAATTTCGCGTTTTATTGGAATGTTCGATGCCCGGCTAATGGTAATTCCTGATTAAATTTAAATTATTTCGTTAACATAGAGATTTTAATGTAGTTCCAGCTAAATATACGCAGTTTTTAGTCTGTTTCGATTGAGTGGTGGGATTTTTCAACTATGGATTCGCGTGTTGCGTTGTGGTTTAGAAATTGATATTTGAAAGCCATAAGTGGAAACGTTACATATACTTATTTCCCGTCTTTTATGAAAAAGTAATTCTCTAATTCGATATATTGTCAATCAAAATATTATTTTAGACATTTGAAAGCTATTAGTAACGTCAACTATGCAGACTAATATTAATTAAATCAAACTAACGTAATAAGCAAACTAACGTTATTAGTTTCTTGCAACTTAACATCTCAATCGTAGAAACTATTTAGAAAGATATGAATTCGCATAAACGTTCGGCGTGTATTAACAATGATATCAATTAATGTCACAGTTTTATTCTCAAATTCTCTATATGGTCAGTCGTAGCAGGAAATTCACGATCGGACTAGACGTTTTTCTGGTTGAGAGCGCGTCGATGGCCGGTTTATCGACTGCTGAATGTTCGAAGACGGGAAGAGCAGAGGTAGAATCGTTGACGCGAAACGTTTTCTTTACACTTCGCGGCGAACGCGTTCGTTAGAGCCGGACGAAGTTAAATCCTCGAGGAGCGAGCTACCATCGTTGAATTTATTGGCGCCATTGCCGCAGGTGGCCGCGTGCTGCGTGCCTGCGAATTCTTTACGACTGCTTCGGATTTCCCGGCATGCCATGGCATCGTTAGTCACCCGACTCTTTTCATAGAAAAATTCCGCATTCTTCGCTTATCCTTTTCGGTCTCCGTTGATAAAATTAATGGAAAAGAATGGGAACGTTTCCTGGAATTGTCGTGAGATTCAGATCGTTCGATCCTGAAGAAAAGAAGTATGATTCTCTTCACTTGAAATGCAGCAGTTACCCGCAGTTATCTTGTAGGTTCTAGTGTAAAATTTACACTAAAAATTAATGCCAAAATATTTGAACATTTACCATTGAAAACTTGTGGAAAATTTTTAATTTATGAATAGGTCATGTGTTTTAAACGAAGAGACTTGTTGCATATATTTGTTATACATTGTTTAAATATTATTGCACTTTTTATACATCGTTATATATTTGTTATGCTTATTGTTTACGTATATGTGTATTTATTTTTAAAAATCTCCAAATTTCATCGATTACAACGAATAAAATTGTCTGAAATTATTTTTGTTTAGAACTTTTGGCGCAAAGTGTGCAAAGTGTGGTCGAAGCGTGGGTGCCGGGGATTGGGTGAGAAGAGCCAGAGAAAGGGTTTACCACTTGGCGTGTTTTGCATGCGACGCCTGTTCTCGTCAACTTTCCACGGGCGAACAGTTCGCCCTCTTGGACGCCAGATTGCTTTGCAAAGCTCACTACCTGGATGTAGTCGAAGGCAACAACACTTCTTCCGATGGTGAGACTATGCCGATACTTTATTACGTTACCACAATATCTCTAATTAAGCCTTTCGTGTTCTATGTTGCATATAATTATAACATTGGCACGTTCATTGCTGGCCGGATGTTGCGTGTTCTTTCTCTCGCCGCTTGTTAAGTTTAGCAAATAAGTAATTCGATTGTAAAACGATTTAACGATTGCGGAGATATAAAAAGTCGCTATTTACAATTCTGATATTCGAATGTCATTTCGGCTTAAAAATAGCGTTTTATTTGATAAGTATGTAGTTTGATATATTCTCGGTACATTGTAATTTTTGAGATTATCAAAATTTGTGGTTTTAGATACTTTGCGCCTGCTTTTTATATCGTTAAATCTGGAAAAAGCTTAGGATCAAAGTTATTCGATGCTGGTATAGAAAAAATGACAAAATGAAATCTACAGACTTGGAGGAAAAGATTTAGCGACGTAAGGAAAGGTGGAACACCTCTAATTGGTACTTTCGCAGAAGGCGGTGACTCGGAGAGCGGGCACAAAAGCGGTAACAAGGCGAAGAGAGTGAGAACCACGTTCACGGAGGAACAGCTCTCTGTTCTCCAAGCGAATTTTCAACTGGACAGCAATCCGGACGGCCAAGACCTCGAGAGGATAGCGCATGTGACCGGACTCAGCAAAAGAGTTACGCAGGTTTGGTTCCAGAATTCTAGGGCAAGGCAGAAGAAGCATCTGCACACGGGCAAAATGAAAGGGCAACACGGTACTTCTTGCGTTTGTTTCTTTCACCGATATCTGTCCGATTTACAGCTGTCTAGTGAGACGACATTTCTATTTTATTTTCTTTCTTATTCTGTCCGCTTCTTTATTATATCCACGTTCTTATTTTACATTTATTTCAATACTATTTGATCAAGAGGTATTAAAGATTCTGGATATTTTTGGGGAATAAATGTTAGAAACTTTTAAGTAATAAATTTCGATAAAGGACGAAGTTATATGTCGAATGTCTCGTTTCGATTGATTCACGTTCATATTTTTGAAATATTTTTTGTATAATTCCACGATAGTTTCACAAATTTCGTTATACGAGTATTATTTCAATGCAATATTTTTCCTTTTCAAAAGCAAATATGTGTACGTAAAGTAGAAAAACAGATCTACGAGTTCTGCTTTTCGAATGTCTAATGTTAAATACCTATAGGTGACCTTGAAATATTAACGCATGTGGATCAGCATATTAAAAGTACCAAGGATTATCATAGCCCAGAATCAAGGAAACATCGTTTGCTGTTACAGTTCATCAGTCACCACCGAATTCTACCGCTTCCACAGGCGATTTCAGTCGGCACATCAATTTACATCTGACCTATTCGTTTCAACATCAACAGCAACACCATCATGGCCCCCAACCGCCGCAGCTGAGTCCAGCTACGTGCAAAAGCCCAACGCCATCCCTCTATCATAATCATGGTAAGAATATCAGAGATTTTCGCATGTGTGGGAAATCTGTTGCATGAATCTATTGCTTTTCTTTCAGTATAGCAGTCTTGACAGAGTATTCGATTAAATCGATAAATGCGATATTTTTCAATCGAATTGTGTGACATATTCTTAAGAAAATAGTAAAAGACTTTTTCACTAGATTTTTAACGAAAGTTTCAAGAATAGAGACGTTAGGACTAAATTATAGTTTGAAGTATCGTAATAACATTAATTTCTCCTCTCAAACTATAAAATTAAGGGGCAAAGTACAAAGGGTTAAACGTAATGATGAAGATTATCTGCTTAAATTCAACAATTAGAATATAACGCGAGTTTATCAATACCCAAGGACGAAACAAAGTTTTGCTTTGAAAAGGTCTACTCTCTATCGCAACACCGTCAACTCTGTCTTCAGGCTCGGAACAATCGATGGACGAACTGTCGCAAGACTCGATGATGTTGTCGATGCCGAACGAGGTTTAATCGCCGCTGGATTAGCCGCATATTGTAAATATTCTTTGTTTAATCTTAAGGTACCTTTCCTACGTTCATGAATTATTCTTAGTGAACGCGTTACTCATTTCGACTTTATTTCTTCCATCGAACATATAGATAGAATATTATTATTAATTATTATTAATTATTATTAATTATTATTAATATAGAGTATTATTGTTATTCATTAAAATGTCGCGATCGAAGCTTTGACTTTAAAAGGCACAAGCTTTTTCTCGATATTCGTTAAAAAAAAATTGGCCAAGTAACACAAACGATCCTTGTCCATATTTGTCTTTTACCAAAGAAGCGAAAGAATATTCTATATCTTTTACTTTTGTCCAACATATCCAATTTTTTTTTTTTTTATAAAATATTCATCATATTAGAAAATTGCTATGAGTGTATCCGTGATTAACACGATGGAAGGACTGAAAAAATTCGACAAGGATCGTTCTTGCTACGAGCTGCTCAATTCTATTATATGTAAAAAGACGCAAGACGAATAGAAATTCTTTGAAAGTTTTCCTTTGAAATTTCATAGAACGTCGAAATAGAAAAACTTGCGATGAAACATCGCGGTTTAAATACCGAAGTATTTTTTATCGTAAAACGTGTTTTTAAAACACGTTGATTGATTACTTGTCGTACTTTAGTATCGGCTCTACAATAACGTATTTATTCTGTTCATTGACCCTTTGAAGCGAGATAATGTAGGATAAATAAAATAAATCAAGTTTCTCACTTCATCTGTTTCAAAGAACGTGTTTCAAACGGTTCGACGGAACAATCTATATTTTAGTATTTTAGAATATATTTTATTATATATATTTTATTATTCATCCAAATAGGAAATAAACACAGGTAAAGAATTTTTCAACGAATTCTTGTTTTTTTCGTACTTAATATGTAATAAAAAATAAGTTTATTTCACTTTCTGGAACTACTCTAAGTGATCACGTGTACATAAAACGTAAATTAGTCATAATTGTCCCAGTGAACATGTAAAACGTATACACTTTTTAGTTATAAAGGACAAATAATTGATTAAGAAATAAATTAATTAATTAACGTTTCAGAGGGTTAATAAAGTTAACATTCTCGATACTTGTAAAACGACATTATTGAAGCATATATATATATATGTAGACCGAATGTTTTCTATGATTTAGAACGAAATCCGCCCAAATCGTTGTTAACCTATTAAGATTACCAGCAAAAGACGTATAGACGCGAATTTTAAAGACTGGACGGCACCACAGCTCTCTCGCACTGGACGTTAAGCTTATTATAAATAAGTGACTACACTCAATGTTCCATGTTACGCGCTAACAGATTTGCGTGCACAAACGTGGAATTGAGATGCGAACATTTCCGTAGCGATTGATAGGTGAAGATCAACTCGTAACGCGAGAATGAGATTAATCCTTTCCGTACCTTCTTTCAGCGTCAACGTCACGTTCGTTTTATAGTAATTAATTTATGATAATTGCGATATTGCAAATGGAAAGGATTAATCGTATGTCTTAACTTGTTAACCGAATCATCCGTTAAATTTTTTTTGAACTCTTCCAAATATAAATACAACATTTAACGATATTACTAAACATAATTTATAATTAAAATATCGAAGTTTTATAAGCAAAAGAATGATTATTTCTAACAGATTGGAAATGCAAGTGACGATTTAACGCGTTCGCCCCGGTTGACAAGTTAAAGTTGATTTACGAACTTCGATTACAACTAACGAATGCCCTTCACGGCCCTAAAGAAGCGATAAATGTAATTTTCCTTCTTTTTGAAAGAATAGAACGATAGTTGTCCTCACTTCGATTGATCCGCGGAATAACCTGATGTAATCAGGCTATCGTTTTAATAAAACGTACCTATAAGATCGAGTATACGATTAGCGTAAACGAGAAATTCGAGTCGTCCGGTGTCCCCGCCAACTTACCGAGGCCTCGTTTCCTGTTTACTCGAGTCTCTGGTATCCCGGGGTACATCAGAAAGCAATGTTCCGAATGAAAGTATCTTTTACAGTGTTTAGATAATTAATTGTGTAACCGTAAAAGGATCATTATTTAATATACACACGACACACATGTACTGTGATGTAAATATTGTAAACTAAGTATATATACAATATAAAATGTTGCACATATTTCTTTGTTTCCGTGTTTATTCCCCATCCTGTGAGTGCGTACCTTTGAACTTTATTAACTTTCTTTCGTTTCTTTATTTTTTGATTTTTTAACAAATTCAGCAATTTTGGGAGTTTTGGGTTTTTAAGCATTTTTTTATAAGCATTATCATTTTTCTCTGTTGCATATCTTTTTTTTCAATTTGATAAAGATGAAAGAGGATATAATAGAGAAGGCATAGTATTGGAATCAGTATGATAGAAACACAAGGGCAATCAGGCTTGAAAGTAATAACATGTGTTAACAGTAAAAGACATTTTTATTATTAACAGTACGGTTTACAGTATTGCGATAATGTGTGTACAACATTAGGAGCGATATCAAATATTCATGCACGATTTCCTTGAAATTTATATACAAAAGCTACAGAATACATCTATGTACAATCTTATCTTAAAAATAAAATACTTCATGGGACACGCGTATAGCGAGAATTTAAATAATACTAACGAGCCGTGTCAATGTTATTAAAAATTACTCGTTTTGTAATCATTGGTTTGATACTGTTGCAAACTGTTGATGTTAAATTGAAAAAAGGACGAATAATAATATTAGCGAAATTTGAAAGAAATTAATGTTATAGAAATATTCCGACTTTTTTCAAATTGAAAATTTCAAAATCTATCTCGTGACAAATAAAATTTATAAAATAATAATTAATTATGAAAAGCGAGACCAACAAATAGTGTTTGTTTTTTACAAACGCTATTAAAATAGTAATCCTACTTTTCGTTTCATTGCACTCTTGTCAAGTAAAATAGTTAAGTAGACTAATTGTAAAATGCAAATACAAGTTACGAACTATTGCAATCGAATCAGAATAAATAATGATCGTGTTTTCTCTATTCGTATACTAGAATCCTCACCATAGAATATTAACCTATTTGTAATATCACTTTATTTCTCGCTTTGTTTGAAACAATTCGTTTTGAATATGTACAAAAAAAGACAGAGAATATCTCAATTGTGTAAAACTTATCTTTAAGCGTTCTAGAATTCAAAGAGGGTTCGTTCTAAATAATCTTTTTAAGTAAAACCTTAACCATATTTTTATTTTACAATTTTCCTTAGAGGAAACCATATTCGAATCTTTAATCGGTCGATGTTCGAATAATCAAATATTCCCTTAATGATAATCGAGGTTCTACTATATTCCAAATTCTCATAAATCTATGAAAAAATTTATGCTAAATTTATATTACACTTAAGTACCTAACTATAGAATTACATGTATCAAAACTTTCGAATGAATCAATGTACCCTCTTTGAAATCCTACAATTTTATAATTGCTTCCTTTCTAATAGATCGATGTTCTTCTAAATTCGAATACTAAATTTTCCATTGCAAACCATATTAGACTTGGAAACGATCGACGAATGTAAAATTCGAAAACAATGATCACCGGTATTGGACATTGTTACTAAATAGAGTTAACCCGTTTGATGACAGAACTGGGCTTGAAGGTGATTGGGCGTTGTCGGGGTTAGAGGTGTTAAAGGAGTGAGTGGTGTCAATGGACTGCCAGGACTTTCGCTTCCTGCGCTGCCGCCTTGATACCCACCTAAATAGGCACCTACCATGTTTACACTGGTTGGGTACAAATCACCTGGATGATGTTGCATTGGTGGTGAATGGTGCACTAGATAGGAAATAAATTATTCTTTAGGAATGAGAATATAAAATAGTTGTAAGAAGAGAAAGAAGAAGTTTCAGATTTTTAGTAAAAGAGATCCTATGTGTATATTATATTTCGTCTTTTTTTATCCAAATAATGGCACTAACTGTTTAGATAGTTGGTACGTTAATGTACGAATCTAAAGTTCAAATTACGAAATATCTGTAATACTGTTTCATATTTACTCATACATTAATTCTATAGACTTGATTAAATTCAATGAACAGGGCAGTGAAGCATAAATCATGCGATACTAATTGCCCCCTCGTATTTCCGTATTTTCTTCCTGTAATTCATTATCGATATGCAGAGGTATCTACGTACATTTTGTATTTTCCGTTTTAATTTGTCCTTTATATTTTTCCATTTTCTTCTTGTAATTCGTTGTATTCGTTGATCGATAATATTTTACTAGGAATTGTAACATTTTCAAATAACAAATGTACTTACTTTGCGTTTTTATTTTTCCACTATGTTTTTTCTGCCTGGCCCTCGAGTTCTGAAACCAGACTTGCGTCACTCGTTTGCTCAGTCCCGTAACGTGAGCTATTCTTTCAAGATCCTGGCCATCGGGATTGCTGTCTAACTGAAAGTTCGCTTGCAAAACAGAGAGTTGCTCCTCCGTGAAAGTGGTCCTGACCCTCTTCGTCTTGCTGCCTTTGCCACCGTGCTCGGAGTCGCAATCTTCCGAGGATGAGGTATTGTTTCCTTCGACGACGTCGAGATAGTGAGCCTTGCAGAGCAATCGGGCATCCAGCAGGGCGAATTGCTCCCCCGTCGACAGCTGACGAGAACAAGCGTCGCAGGCAAAACAAGCCAAATGATACACCCTTTCTCTGGCTCTTCTCACCCAGTCACCCGCACCTACGCTTCGACCACACTTCGCACATTTTGCACCGAAAGTTCTGAAATGTCGAGAAAGAGGAATTTTTATCGTACATTCAAGATCCCTGTACCTTCTTCCACCTCCTTCCAAATGTCGAGAAAAAGAAAATTCTATTGTTAATCCAAGAGCTAAGGTTTATTATTAACTTAAGATTTGTTTGTTCTTCGAGACCTTTCCTGTTTCCGCACGAGCATGCGCTAAAATTGTTGCGATACGCTTGTTTCTGTATTAGATTAATGCTTGATCGACGATCAAGAAAGTTTCTTTTAAATTTCGTAGAAAGAAAGAATTGGACGAGGAGAAGACAAGAATGAAAGAGAAGGAGGATGAAGGTGCTATTTTGGTCGAGGCTGCAGGTTCATTCAGGACCTCCGTGTACGAGAATCCGATGGTCCTGTCCTCATTAACATACTACTCCGCCACTCGATGTCCTTTAAAGCGCGTCAGCAGCGTGGTTTAAGGGTCGCTCGACCTCTCGCGATTCGCCCGGTAGATTACGTCGAGATTATCTGGACGTCTCAGTCCCGCGGCTTCCCTCGCCCTACAAATGACTCTAACCCTTTGAATTTTAGCCGCCCAACACCACGAAACAGGTCACGATCTTACGAGTGTTGCGTTTAAGAGGAGAGATATAAGCGATTTGTGGATGGCTCTTACGAGGAAACGATACGCTCGTCTTTTAACGAGATCTGCCACGATGATAGGTACACCACGAATTTTTATTACTTAGGTGTATGATGTAGAAGTGAATTTGATAGAATCTATGGAATTTATTAACTTCTCTCTTAGATTTCTCTTGCCTTCGCCTAAGTTCACCGAACCGAACTTAATAACGCTCAATAGCTCTATAGAAAATAATTATATAAGGAAACAGAACTTCTAAGCTCCACAGGTAACTTGTTCGCAACGAAGAATAACTTTGTTGTAACAACAAAGAGAAAAAATATAAGTAGCATAAGTGAAAAAGAAGAATTGTGGAGCGACCGAAAGGTTGGTTATTGTATGGAAAAATATGGTAAGCCACGGAAGGATTAGTCGGTTCACGAATCGCATCGTCACCGTCGCATCCATGGTATTTTCGGGTATTATTGGTTATGGTGATCGCGCACAAGGCACGCCTAGAAGCACGCAAGTATCTATTCATTCTTGACAAGACATCTATACCTGAGCCTGAGTATCTTTTTAAACCTCTGAAAGCTTCGCCTAGAACTTCATAACGTGTACCTACTTATCATGATTATTTTATTATCGTTATTGGTCGATTCTTGCAAATAAAATATACATTTGTTTTTTTAATAACTTTAACATTATCGACAATTACTGAATAAAATTCACGATAAAAAGACGAAACGAAGGAAGATTCATATAGTTTAAAGTAAACCATTTGACGCGATCTCTTTGAGCTTAAAGGTCCGGTGAAAGTTTGAGGTGTCATTAGCATAAATAGTGGCGCCACCCCTTTCCTTTTCCGGCGCGTTTACGTCGGATCAGAGCGAAATAAGAGACGGTCAGAAGCAGCGTGTAACCAGACCAGAGGAACTGGTATTGGGTATCAATAAATCTTCAGGGCCGTACATCGGCTACCAAACGACCCCGCCCTAATTTATTCATTTGTTCTTCCACATAGGCGGGCCCTATAAGTCAACGGGGGATTAAGTCGGCCGCTATCCGACCTCTGCACAGTAGAGAATTCATAGTCCCCCCTTATACCTCCGATCCTCATTCGACTGCATTCGATTCTCGCACTACGAAGCCAGTTCTCTATCGCGATCTTCCATATCTTTTAAGATATAAATCGGCCGTGTAATAAATTATTACTTTGGCGATATTTTGCGCTTGAATTATCGTTTTTGGTAATAGGAGCAAGCCGTTTATAGAGTATGAATGGAGAAATTTTAGCACGAAACATTGGAATTCTTTAGATTTAGGATAATTTTGTTATTACAAAATTACGTATCTAGTATTTTAGTTGTATTATATTGTGACTTATACAAGATCAGAGAGAATTGTTTGGAAGTTTCATCTTGTTTGTATCGTGTCTATATGTAAATTTTATTCGTCATATCAAAACTCGAAGAACCACAAATTATGTTATCTAATGATCGTGGAAGCTCCAAATCTGAAATATAATTTTAATCGCACAAATTGCTTCATAAATTAAAAAGGTAATAGACCTAGAGCCGAAAGTATACGGTTCTGTACGGGTTGCCTATATTTTTCTCTGGAGAATACAAAAACAGGCACGCGTGTGCGTGGCTGCCGAGTCACCAGCAAGAACTGCCAGTGTTCCATCTAAAGTCTAAGGAATTCGCCTCGTAAGGCAGCTAGCTGTGATTCCCTCTCTTTGGTCCACCCTCGTGTGTCGGTGCTTTTCAAGCAGGGGACGGGTGTCTTTTAAATTAATAAATATTCGCCGACGTTATTCTCCTTCCACGATCCTTTTCCTCGTGTCGTTTCTCAGGCAAGAATAAACAAAATTGAAAGAAAAGAAAAAAAATGAAAGAAAGAGAAAGAATGGAAGGAGCAGGATGAACCAGAAATCGCTCTATTAGCCATGCCAGCGTCGAAATTCCGGTTCTCTTAATTCAGTGTGGCCGATGCTGCGCGACAGGGAATCGGTCGCCGCTTTAATCACGACCTTATCGTTTCTGCCTTAATGGCACTTAAATGCGAATGCCTACGCCCTCCTGAGAACGATTCGAGACACGACGCTTGCAAGCCCGGGGGTAATCTACGTTTCTGCTACTGCGATTTCGACGATTTCCTAAACATGCCGAGGAGACGATAATTTCGAGCAATCTGCAACGATGAGGACGTTCTGCTCTCTTTTACGTAGCTATCTTTGAAATATCTTTTACTTTCAGTTATATAGAAATACATAATTATACTACATACTTGTTCTATATTTAAATCCATCCTCATTGCATATTTTATCGCTAGTTTACGGATTTTTATACAAGGTTACGTTTCTATAAACATGATTAAATAGATGAAAACGAAGCAGAGACTTATTTTGCTCGCTATGTATCACAAAGAGTACCATACTTTGTACACCTTCGCACTTATGAATTTCCCGTAAATGCATAAAAATCCGCACTCATTTTCTATATTTTATACTTGTCATATGTAATCTAATGCAAATTAAATATAATGCGTTTATTAACCGTCTACTGTAATATGCTCGGTAATAATCTATAAGAAAAATCTAGTCAATATACAATTGTTAAACAAAGCCCATTGTAGGAAGTTAAATCACACCAGATACACACGTACATTTTTTGATTCGCTTGAAGATCGCATAAAAAAGTCCATCGATTGAAAAGATTCGCCATTGCGAATATTCGTATACGGCCCGGGTCAAAACCGGCGTCTTTTCTTTTCGTCTCCAGGGACTTGTAACCGCAAGAAAACGTCAGATGAGATGTCCTTTATTCGTAGCGGGCATCGAAGCCCGGCTTCAACGTCACATCGTGACTCGCAGCTCGCGCGTGAGCATGCGTGGTACACGTATATGACGTGAATAGCCGACTGTACGCGTGAGGTCCAAAGAAGAAGAAGAAGAAGAAGACGAAGAAGGAGAAGAAGAAGAAGAAAGTAAAAGAAAAGAGAAGTAAGAAGAAGAGGAGAAGAACCAAGAAGAAGAAGGTTACATCGGAAGACATTAATCACCCAATGGTGAATCTCTCTCGACCCTATGTCGAATACTCGCGTAAGGATATCTGTTCATCTGCGGGAATATCTGCACCCACGTGACGGCCACGTGACTCCAAAGACAGACAGCTTTTAGCTAAATCATTATAATCCTGCTTTTTTTCACTTTTCCGATTGATACGTTTAACTCTTAACTGGTATCATTGGGGCTATAAAGATTAAAGCTTAAGTCGCTTAATCGCAGAAAAATAGCGATAAGATATTTAATCAGTAGACTGTGGATTTTTTACGCATTTACGCGAAATGTAAAGGTAGAAAAACGCGTAAAATGCAAAAATATATAAAATACACAAGGTACTTACAGTACCTACTCGTTATAAGTTTTAATTATAACTTTTAATAAGTTTAATATTTCTCTAATAAAAGATATCTACGTTTAAGTTCTGTTTTTTTAATCATGCTCATAAGAGTATAAGATTTGCATAAAAAAGCAATTCATCAAACGAAAGCGTTCCATCATTCGGTCGCGATCTATAATCGACCAGAAGGGACAGTTAGCCCGCGATCCAGAAGCGACACGAAGGATTACCGATGAATCCAATAATATTCCAGCTGATCGAAGAACAGACACCCCACTGATACGTAACCGGTGAGCAAAGCCAAAGCTTAAGAGGACGTTTCTCGACTACCACTCGTGAACACCTGGAAAGAATGACCATTTGTTCGACTTACGGAACGCTTCTCGCGGAATACGCTGACATTCGTATAACAGATATCTCGGACACCCTGTCGAGCAGCCACTTTCAAAGGATTTTATGAACAAGACCCTTGAGATAGATTTCGAAGGGTCGTTCTGTATTACGAACGAGTGACTCGCTAAAATGATCCCAGTGGCTTTCGATCTCTTTATGCTTGTCTAAGGGACAAATTGTTTACTTTGTTTTCGTATTGTAATTATGACAAATAGTGGCTAGCTACGTATCCTTATTTCTCAATGATTTCTTCGGGTTTCAATAACACGAACTTTAATATGCTTAAATCTAACTAACTAGTACGTAAGTGTTATAATGAATACAGCGATGTGAAAATACCTTTTGTAGCGGTGTACCTTCAGTCACACAAATCAGCTAACCTAACCAAACAAACTATGTTCCCCATTGATACAAGAAATTACGATGGTTAAACTTGGACAGGGAGCTCCACTGACCTTAGAAATAGAAACGAGTTGTACTTACAAGGCATAGTCGTGCCTGCAGTAGAGTCTCATCCCTCGAAGAAAACAGGAGTGTTGATCGTGCAGAGGCCTCGCACAGGCGCAACATTTCAGACATCTGGAATGCCAGGTACGACCCCCTACACAGAGGACAGTCCGCTCGCGAACGCTTTCCCCGCAACCGCCACAATCCATTTCCATTCCATCGTGACTGTCGTTGTTGTTGATATTAGTAGCAGCTTTCTTTATGCTGGTTACGTTGTTGTTATTGGCGTTCACGTTGTTGTTGTTTGAACAAAGGATGCTGTCCGTGCAATCTGGCTCCGTGTCGATTTCCGTCTGCAATTTTATTCAGTTTACTTTTTACTTATTTATTTATATAATTATTTATAGTTATTTAGATGATCGAAGATTTCATTGACGACGATAATTTTAAGAACAATTAGGAAGATTTCAGCCTAAAACGAGATTGTTGTGAAATTAGTTCGAGAGAAATTATTAGTGTAATTTATATGATAGGCAATTTATTGACTTTTACAAATACTTTACAATCTGTCTTTACATTGTACTAGTTTCCACCCTTTAAAGCTCTGAACAGCAACTCTAAAGCATCCTGTACAAAAAAAAGCCATCGCATACAACCTTCCTTCGATAAACCTTTCAAGCAGATGCTACAAGTCTCTACCTAATGTCATCGTGAATTTAATGCCAAGGCATTAAAACGAACATTTTACATGGAATACCGGAGTCGATGGAAAAGAACACGAGCCACGGTATTAACGTTATTAGAAGAGAGTCTCGTGTTAGAATTTGTCGGCTAGCGAAACCAGTACGATCGATCGATTCATAAAGCGTCAACGTGTCGTACGAGAAAAAACATCATTAGCGATGGGATCAAGTGTCGAATCGAATCAAATACAAGAGATTCTCTTCGTGTTTTGATATATAGATATAACATTCCATTCGTCGTACTTGCCAAATATTCCATCTTCGTTTCAACCTATATTTTAATTATGTTTGTAACTATATTCTCAGAACCGATTTTTTCAAGAATAAAGCGTCGTATGAAGAAATTTTATTCGATATTTTCGATTTATTCTTTTACTTAGTATCGCTCGCTTGCCAAATGTATCATTCTTGTTGAGATATCCAGCCTAGGAAACTGAATAATCGTTGAATATTCGAATCTACTTGCGACGTACTTGAGCCCATCGCTAAACACATAGTATAAGACGATCGTTTCCGGGTGTGGAGGTACGGAAAGGCTGGCTGCGGGCTCCAAATCTCAATTAATACTCGGCAAAGTGAAATAATAAACGAGCGGACGGCCGCCGGCTGATAAATGATGCCGCTCTTGGGCATGATCCCTTCGTTCCTCAACGACCGGCCTCAACGATTCGCATGACTACGCACACATCGTGTATCAAACGTGCGTACACGCGAAACGACCTTTAGGTAGGCGCAAATTTGTTCATTGTGGATGGTGAGATTTAAGCGATACGCACGCCCCTAAAGATCCTAGCTGCGCAACTTCCTTTTAATTGAATGCGTAACGCAGGAGATTTTACTAATTTTCAAGCTGTTTTTTTTTCTTTTAACTTCCAGTTGATTCTCCAGGATGGGGTGTGCGAACATAAAGTACGTATAATTTTTATAATCTCTCGAAAGTTACATTAAATTATCGTTCTATTCGATCTTTAATACTTCTGAGAATAATTCGAAACCCCGTGTATCCTTGTTAAATAGAATTTGAAGATATTGAAGCTTAGGTGAGTTAAATAATTTTATCTTGCTGTACAGACACCCTCGCACAATAGCAAATGGTGGTCATCGATTAAAATGCATTCATTCTTTAACAAGTCGTCGTTCATTAGTCCAGAACCGCTTGAAACAAACCTGTGGTAGAGTTTCGAGCTCGATTAATTGACACTCAAACGACACGATGCAGCTGGTTGGTTTTTTTTCCTCTTTCTTTTTTCTTTTCAGTCCCATCGTGTTGTTAGAGGTTTGGTTAACACAAAGAGACAAATAAGTAGGTACAACGAAGAGAGAGAGAGAGAGAGAGAGAAAGAG
The DNA here is from genome assembly GCA_014737365.1 of Bombus soroeensis. Classification (NCBI taxonomy): domain Eukaryota; kingdom Metazoa; phylum Arthropoda; class Insecta; order Hymenoptera; family Apidae; genus Bombus; species Bombus soroeensis. The sequence continues at coordinate 1,863,309 of JACXIL010000198.1, forward strand.
AGAGAGAGGGAAAGGTTGTCATTGTGAGTGCGTAGAGAGATAAACGCAAAGATAATGCGTATCTGATCTGTATGCAATTTTTTTCTTATCGATGTCGCGGCACACGTGCTCGTGAATACACCTGTGTATTCACATGTGCGTGTATTATGTATAAGTGAGTACATTGGAACAGCGAGTCTTGACTTGATTATATTAATTGGTACACGAGTAATGCACAAAGGTTATTGTTCCCCACAGCGTGCAATCAATGAGTTAATTACATTATATCCTTCGATTTATTGCGTTTACCACGTACTTCTTCCCTTTACTGCTTTATTCGTACATTAATATGGATAAACTGTTCTATCAACCTTCGGGAAATTAAAAATTTCAATTTATTAAACGTTTATTTCACCCTGCTACGATCCTTAAATTTTTATCATTTTTATACTTCAATCTCACGATTATTTTGGTAAAAAGATTTTTAACGTTTTAGGAATATGCTGGACAAAAAATGGATGCGAAAACTCATGTACATATATACCAAGAACAATTCTTTCAGATTTTGCTTAAACTTAAAATACTTTTTAACGTCAGAAAAACACAATAACGACGGAAAGAACGCGGCAGAGTTAGAACGAGCGAAGATTTTCCGAGAACGTTAAAAGTACGTTTCCTCGATCGAAAAGTAAGCAATGGGAAAGAAAAATATTTCAAAAAAATTCACCCCCCCCCGTCGTAAACAATTCTTATTCGTCAGCTTCAAATTGAATTCGCCGGTTTAAACGCGCGAATTAAACACACAAACGAACGAAAATATAACGTGAAACGCTGTGAAAACGCGAAACATACAAAGATCAGGGATATTGCACAACGGATACCTCGAGAAAGACAACATCGACGACAGCCAATTTCGAAGACGCTACACGAACACGTCTTTTTCATTTCATCTTCCTCTCTCTGTCCTTTCCCTCCTTGTCGTAGCTTCTCCCGTCGGCCAGTAATCATTTCACGTTTAACTGGACGGTCATTGATTTATGATCTGCCGAAGGCAAAGTTGAACTTCCCACCTGTGATTTATACCTTCTGGCATTTCGATCTTCCCTCGGAAAGAGAGCTACGTTTCTCTTCGAACGTAACACCGTGTCGATTAATACGCCGTGTCGCGGATCACGGATTTACTGGCGCAATTATCTCGATGAAATAACCGGAAGATCGTACGGTTAAATAGAAAATATAATTTTCAATTCAAATCTAGCAGATTTTGGTCCTAGATTTACTGATATTTTCGATTGTCCCTGCTTCGTAGAGATTTTAAACGCCTTTGAGCAATTTACTTTGTTAGAACATTCGAAGAAAGGAAGAAATACAGTTGTATGAAGATGTTCAGCCTAAGAAATCATAATAACGTGATTGCTTCGATGAAAGATCACGTGGCTAGATAACAATATTTCTTCTTTTAATTTTACAGTTGAAGAGTTTTTTAAATTTATGGGAAGCATAAACGAATCGTTGCTGATTTATTAGAAATGGAAGAAGAAAGATATCAAGAAATACTGGTAAGAAATTCTTGGACCGAACGTATTAATACGAAATCTGTTAAAAACATCCGTGTGTCAAAACTACAAAATGCTGTGGTATTAAGTTGTCCGAAAAGTGTCTTTCTTTTACAGACACGTTTTATACAACGATGCATCTTTATACAAACATGAAACCTAATTTGTCGAACGTTGTGATCTTCATTTTGATACAACAAAATGGATCATACGTAATTCGATAAAATAATATAAAACGGAAAATATTGTACATCCACTATTTCCTTATAAAATGAAAGAAACTTTTCGGACGATCTAATACAAATATCGAAATAACGGGAAATTGAAGGGGAGTTTAACGTTAATGACAATAAACTAACACAAACTTCTATTTATTACGAAAAAGAAGTAATATGAAGAACAAAATATTACACGGGAAAAAGTTGCCGATCCGATTTGTTAATTTAAATAATCGTAGGTATTAGTATTTTGGTACGTTTCCATGTGAACGTATTATTGCTTTGATGCGTTGTGGCATTGAATTAACGAGGTATTTACATTCTGTGCGGGGAATTTCTTCCCACGATAGTCCGATAGTCTGATAAGGTTCATCTTTATTCTAAGGCCTTTTCTCGCGAATCAGTTTTTTCAATATTCGGATCTAGATATGGACTGTTCGCTGGTCATTTCATTGTTTCGATGCTGTTACCGCGTAAACAGTCTTTTACTACTATCGTCATATTACTAGTATCGTCATTTTGAAAAATACAATTTCAAGAATCTCCAAACGAATGATCATTACTTTTTCCAATCCTCTACTGTCCAGTTTACATGTTTCTTACATCATTGTACGCGTTCTCTTTTATGCTTTTTTGTTATCAGTTGTTTTGTCTTATCTTTTTGAAATAAAAAACCCATCTCATTTAAATTGACAATACGATTTTTGACAATACGATCGGAAACGTTCTGTGCCCTCTGCCGATTTATCTCTCTCGAAGTTGCTCGTCTAAAATTCTTCACAATTTTACGCAATTTTCTATTGTTTCGACTAATTGCTGCACGATGGCGACCACATCTTTCGTTCACAGATACATTTTCCGTTTCGTCACATTTCTTTTTTGAAATCCCTAATGATGCTTGGACTACATCCTATGTTAATTTCCCGTTGCTTTTTATCACATATAATAACGTATAATAAATGTATTAAATATAATAACATATAATAAAAATTATAGTTCGAAGGCATGAAAGAAAGAATTTAAGAAATTTTTCTTTCTTTTAAGAAAAAATTTTTCTTTAAATTTTTCTTTTAAGAAATTTCCTCTGATCGAAAACTTATTGTTAGAAATTGTATACCTAAGTGAATATTCCTGCGTTTTAAATTACGACCTGTCCTAAATTGTCTCTTGAATTTCGACTGGTTGCTTTTCTGTGAATACCTGTAAATTAGGGTTGCCATTGTAAATCGGCCATCGAATTATATAACCTGCCTATTCTTTGGTTTTCACATTAATTTTTCCGATGCGCAGTTCGCTTGCGATTAAACATATTGCTAGCTAATGTTCATACTTTTTTTATAATTTGAAGGATATTGTAAAAAAACGCGTTACTTATACATACATGTTTAGCATTTAATGACAGCAATAAAGAAAAACGTGACAATTTAATGAGAGTGGAATAACAATGTACCTATGTATATCGAAGCACAAATAAGAATGAAAGTTGCTATGACGATAGCGAGTATAGCGTTTGAAACAATGGGGTAGTGTGAGATGACAAGTGATAATTCACGAAAAATCAACGGGAAGGAAAATTGAATAGATATTTGTGTAATCTTTATTAGCATATCGAATACTTTCAAGAATTGATATTTAATTTGATAGACGAAGCGTGAAAATGTTTCGCTTCTAAACAATAGAATTAATGAACTGCAATTACATAATATGACGTTCGATAGCGTTATTATACAACGGAATCATCGAGTTGCATTTATTACATGATAATAGGAATTTATGATTAAGCGCGATCGAGGCTTGATAGGTGCAAATGAGAAACTTGAGATAGTAGATAATATTTCAACGTTGCAAATTATCGGTACGCGTACGTGTATTTCCTAATAATGTAGTTATGTATAAATTGAAAAAGATATAGGACGTATAATAAGATATTCGAATAAGATATTTATATTGAATATTCAATTTCGATCGGAGATCCTCGTAACGAAGTAAGTTAATTCCTATAAATCGTTCTTTAAATGTAAATATTTTACACGATCGTGATTCAAAAATTCGCAAGTAGCTTTCTAACTCAATTATCGCAAGAGAAGAATCGAATTTTCGTTGAAAGAAACGAAGAAAGTATTTCTCAACCTTTCGTAAGTGGACTCGATGCTCGAAGAATGCAATCAACGAGTAGTTAAGAAGAATAATAGTATTCATTTTTTATTCGTCAACACTTCGAAACGACGGAGATGAGCTGACAAAATGAGAAATGCCAGGGTGAAGAGGTCAAACGGGCCTCACTACCGACTACCGGACATCGACGATCCTCGTACACATCCGATTCGTCACTTTGCTACACGGGACGGACGTTTAATGGCACGAGCGAGTATACCATTTCCAGTGATTTATCGGCCTTATAAGTTTCGCCGGCGATCGTAAATAATTTTTCGCAATATTTCAAAATTATCATGGCCATCGCGTCGTTTCGTTCCAGAAACAGTTTTTAAGAAAAACTTGCTGCCAGGACATTGTGTGCGTTCGGTGTGACGTTTATGTGTTTGACGTGCAGGATCGTAATTGTTGTGCAACAACAATGACGGAGTTTAAAGTATTTAAAGAACTGAGATAAAACGTTTCAACGAATCATTAATTTTGATGATCTGGTAGTATATGTTTTAATTATAACGATGTGAATTTTACATTGGAATATTAAATTGGATTTTTTATATGAAAATTATGTTCAAAGGGTAGAAGTGCAATGTTGAATTATGAATTATGAATTTAATGAATTAAAATAATGAATTCTATAACGAGACGTAAGATATGTCTTTTAATTGCAAAAGGCTATTCTCTTCAGATTTTACTGATTCGATATAACTTAAAGACGATTTGAAAATTTATTTCAACAGAGTTATATATTTAATTTTACTACTCGGTATATAGATGTTTAACAAGAATTTTTTATTGATAAAGAGGTTTATAATGTCTTTTGACAATGTAAACAAAAGTATATTGAACAATGTTCACATTATATTTAGTTAAAGTACTATAATTGTTTATAACTTATAATTTTTAAAGAAAGCTTTTTGATAAAACATCGAAAAACTTTCGGAACCCACGCATCGCTTCTCTTAAACAAATGATTCACACCTGTTTATACACCTTATATATATTTCACATATTCGATTTACGTTTATCTTCTTTATCTACCTACTGTCAATGAATCGAACAAAATTTTTCACTATCTTACTTAATCTTTCATAATCGACAAACAAAAGGAAGTTAGGTATCTAAACATGTATACATATGTGTTACTTCAAATTGTGATACATATATTATTTAAATGCATGCGTGTATTCTTAATTAATTTTCGTTACCGCAAAATTTAAAAAGGCTGAAATAAATAAATCTTAACAATGTTAGATAACAAAGTTGTCTAAACTATTGCAAGACACCTACTATCCGACGATACCATTTCAGAGTTAAATCCCAGTCCACTAACCTTCATCTTTACTGAAATCGGTCCAGAACTTCCTTTTAACTCACAAACTTCCTCTCTTCATTTTCATAATCATCGAGCAACCAAAAAAAGAGTCTGCTGATATATCAAATACACGTGCTAAACTGACAAAAACATGTCAGTAGTGAAGCTGTATATGTGTGTAGTCCACAAAGTCCCTTCACAACACTTTGAAACTAAAATTCGCGCTATGATCCGATAACTCCTTCCAAACGAGTAAGATTCAATATCAAACCAAAGAAAGCCAAACCAGGGGACTCGCGAGGAATAAAAAATCGCGGATCTGTAAGATCGAAAAGGATCACAGAAAATACGCTGTCCAGATCCGTGGCCCGGGGAAGACTGGCATCCTCGATCCTGCCCCTTCCACACTCTGCAATCGCCGCTTCGGTCTATCACTCACACATTCACGCTGTGTATTCACGCTGTGTATTCATGCTTCTTTGCACTGTTTCCACTCCGTGCACGTTTCGTGTATGTACATGTGTACGTGTGTGTTAGAACGTCGAAGACTGAGTGGTGGGAAACGGAGTTGCGTGACTCGACTCGGGGTTGTTCGCGGCACAGGAACGACGCTTTTCGGGACGAAGACCCCTGGAACGACAACCAGGCTCCGCCCAATCGACCACGCCCATGTTCCATGTGCGAAAACCCACCACTGAGGCTTTTGGTATCGTAAATTCCTTGCAGAGCAGTGGGGGAAGTCGCGAATCACAATCGAATGGAATTTCTGCGGGCAACGTGTTCCTTATAGTAGAGTTGGTTCTCTTTTTTGGTTTTTGCTGATCGCGTCTCTCACTTTCTATTTCTTTCCACGTTCCTTTTGTCACCGGCTTCTTCCTTTGAGTTTCTGCCCTTTCTTGCAAGAAACTTTTATACATATATGATACACTTGTGAACCACCAGATTTCGATCACATTTTTAATAGTGCGTTACACTTTGTTCGACGTTTCGTAAACATTGCAGTTCGCTAATTCTATTCATAAAACGATATTGTAGTTTCAGTTCTTATACTACGAAGTTAAAGTGTCTCGTTGCAAAATTAGCTTTCGCCAAAAATTGAACACTGGCCAACACTTGTCAATTACTTTCATTCGTTTTTCTATTTTGCTTAACATTCTTCCATAAAATAATACAACAATTCATTCGAATCATTCCATTTGTCCCAAAACCGTTCGTTCACTCTCCTTGGAATCAATCAACCTAAGGTAAACATCATCAATGTCTCGTTAACCAAAAATGTAACCTACTTCGTTTTTAAACCGTCTTCTTCTAATGCAAAGATACTGTCTCTCATTCTCTCTCGCTCTGTGTCCACGCATAATTCAAGAAACTTTGGATTTCACGGATGCGTGCACACGCGCGCCATGGCAATAAAAATAAAAAAATGCGAGGGGTAGGACCAAAAAACTCGTTTGACAGTTTTCCTGGGTCTCGAAATGAAAAATTCATATTCATCTTAGACGTGGGCGTAAACGGGTCGTTCGACTAGAGACGAACACACTTATACACTTATTTACACACCTATACAGAGAAGAATATGGTTCGGATAGAGAAAGACAGGAGTTGGAGAGGGATAGCAGTGATAAAAGGCGTTAGTCCATTCCAGGATGATTTATGTGTCGGCGGGGCAGAAATACAAACAGGTGCTCGAACCTCCTCGAGAACCCAAACTCATCGAAAATAAAAAGGAAGAGAAGAAATATAAAATATATATCCACGCAAGTAGGCATGTATAAATAAATGCTGGAAAGGGATAGTGTACGTCTGAGGGTGAACTGTGACTAAACGGTCAACTCGGTCTTGCTTTTCGACCTTGCTTTTGGGGACAGAAATATAGAGAACGAATGTACCAATGTAATATCGCCACTATCGAACAATTTACTTTAAAAAACATTTACATAGCAAGAACAAGCAGCTACTGTTAAACAGACTTGGAATTGGCCAAAATAGATTTACACGTGCACATTCAATTTTTAAATCCGATCACCAATTCGTGATATCTGTAATTATGAATATTTAGAATTATCGTCTGTGTCTCGCTTTTTAGCGAGTCTCGCTCTAAATTCTAAATCCGCAGTCTACTTACAAGTTTACAAAGTTTTGCGAAGATCAGAAATTACAGTTATTAAGACAAGTAACATTTTAACATCCTCAATATTTTAACATTGTGACGATAGTTTTAAAGTTATGAGAGAGAGTAATAAGCACCTACGTGTTCATTTTCAAAATCAAATAAAAATTACATTTACAAGATTTCATATAACTTGGCAATTCCACGAAAAGGAAGTCATTGTTTTTCGTTCCTTACGTGATTTACATGGTATCAAGGTATCGATTCAAAAGCTGCGTCCTTATTTCCGATACGTGACATTTGGTGTATATCGTCGATCGCAAATATTGATTCTTATCGAAATCGAACGAAAACTTGGCGAGTGAATGATCGATAACTTTTTAAAGAATGCTGTTTTATTAACTGTGGGATCACGTGATCGTCACATGCAAGCGTCAATGTTTAAGCTAAGCGGAAAGATATCGATTAGGTAGGTAAGTACGTATTATATATTTTTAAAAACAAACGCTTTTAACGTTCAATAAAGGAAAGTTTAACGTTCAATAAAAAAAACGTTTAACGTTATCTACGTTACTTGAATCGATATCGGTTTACGAATTTCTTTGCAAACGCGTTCAAATTGCAATGACCATGCAATTGCGTGATAAACGGTAAATGGAGCTGTGACTTTTTACGTAAATTTAATATCAGAAATAAACGTCTATCGTGTCTCTGTTAAAAAAATTGTTATGTATATAAAATCTTTATACAAACTTTTTATAACAAATTTCCTCCGTGTCATCGTATCAAAAGTATTCGAGGATTATATATATATATAGTGAAAGACCCATTTGGTTTCGAGTTTCACCTTAATATGAGTTTTTACCTGAGAGGAAAAGTCTGCGTCGTTTCTTGACTTCACAGCAAACTACAAAACCCTTGCATTCCGAAATGATAGAAATTTCCTCGAGTGTGAAGTAGGTACGATTCAGAGCAGAAAAGGAAAGAAGGAACACCTGCTGCGAAACTGCATGCAGATGTATTCCGTGTTGCATATTCAAATTGGAATCCGTGGGCCGATTTGACGACGATGTTAAACAATAGATATGCAAGAGAAACTGTCGCGGAAAAGTATCTCAAAAGCGACTTGAGGGAATTGTTCAAAGCGGAAAAAACAGTTAAACTATACATAAACTATACTTTAAAATTAGTCGTAACTTACAATTTATTCGATTTAGGATAAAATTTCAATTTGAAATAAAGGATTTTTCAAGCTTTATTCCAAATCAATTTTATTTGGGTTAGCTATTGGACTCATAACTACTGGAATAAAATATTATCTACCTATTTCCGCCCCGTCCCTTTGTTTTTCATTCAACCACCCTCGAACATCAGACGAACGCACCGGAAGGGTTGAGTTCCACTCACAAAGAATCCTTTAACTATAAAGGAACCAACAGAACCTGAATTCTCCCCATTTATCGCGGCGTTACTCTCGCCTCCACAACCGACCTAACATTTTCGAGACAAATGCGCGTCATACGTTCCCGATGCAGCACGATATGCCCTATTTGTTAAGATCATCGTAGGCGCGTGTGCACAGGTTCGCAAAACGCGCCCGTGCACCAGCTGTAAGTAGGTACACTATCGTCCATAAGTATTTGGATTCTTTAAATCCGATCAAAATACATGTACAAGTTAGTCCTTCCTATAGTTAAATATACCGTGAATGTTTATACGTTTATTAGAAATTTAAACGCGCAAAAATTATGCGAAGAATATAAATTTCCATGAAAAACCGTGATCTGTTGAAAGATTAATTAAAAATGATAAAAAAACAAGGTTTGCGAAGTAACTATCTCCCTATCGGCAAAATTTCTTTCGCTTCTCGAATCAGGTAGGAAAAATGCGTGTGTATTTTGACTAATTAAACTAGATACATCTTGTGAAAGATAAGCAAGCAGCTGGATACTTTTGAAGCGTAGTGTAAGAGTGCGTAAACGCGTTTACGCGTGCAAGAACGAGCAAAATAAGGTGCAGGGTCCTCGCGATCGGCAGGGAACGGGCCATTAGTAACGCTTACCCGGCATAAAGCGAGAAAAATGGCAGTCGAATTATCTCGCTAGTGGGAGCGAGACTGGACAAAGGTTCTACCTCGCGAGGACACGCGGAGGATCCTCGAAAAAGGAGCCACGGGGTTCCACCGGTGCCGATCCTGGCAAAGGGAACGAACAAACCGTTGCCCAGCACTCTTCTGTCGCGTTAATCGATACCATCGAAAATCTCGTTCGCGACCGACGTCCTTTCCTCCTTGGAAATCGCGCGTACAGTTGCTCGCCAAAGTATTCCAACACTTGTAGACACCTTTTACGAATATACTATGTGTATTATACGAAACGTATTTTGACATTTCATTAGCATTGTTCTGTCGTTTTAATTCAAATAAACGTATTTGGTCAAACAATTTGAGAATAATAACTTTTAGTATTTAACAAGATCTTGATTTCACATATAAGCTGTTGTATCTTCAGTTTCAATGCAGATACGGCTTTCTTACTTAATATACATGTAGATAAACTATTTTTCTGTTACCTGGCAGCAATGGCTTGATTTAAGCGAAAGTTGCAGGTACAATCTTTTGTCTTTAACGCGGCAGTGTTACGAAATTGGGCTATTATGATCGTATATACAAAAAACATAAGATTCTAATCGATATATCGGACCTTAATGTCAGTTTTAATAAATCAATAACAGATATCGCGTTAATGAAAAGATCGATCAGTCATACATTTATTTCCGATTCATCGAATATAAGTTAAGAAATGTTATGATTTTTTAGAGGACGCGAGTAGGTCGAGGTCAGGTTTATCAACGTTTTTCTTAACGTCAAGTTAAGCGTTTCGTGTAAGATAACGGAAAAAGAAATTCGGTTTCTACGTAGTGGGATTTTAACAAGAGTTTGCATGTTTGCACAGCAGGCGGTTAGCTGCGAGTGACATGTTAGCCTGCTTTCTCGAATTTGTATTCTTTTATGGAGTATCGAGGGTTGCGCGACAATGGCCCATGAACGTTGGTCGCTTTCAAATGCGAATAGGTTCCTGGACTACTTTTATCATGATAATGACGTTTGGATGTAGGAAAATTTCTTGAAAAATGCTTGGAGAGAAACTGCGAGCATGTAAACGCCTTTGGTTGTGTTAAATATTCGGTGAAAGAAGAAAAAGAAGAGAAGAAATGTGTTTTTAGACACGATTTACATTCGTCCGTTTTCCACGATTTCCACATTCTTTACTTTCCTACGAATGTCGTTTACATTGTTAACTGAATCATGCATACCAATAACAATTTTTTTATATTTTCCTTGAAATATCTTTTAACGTTGAAAGAATGCTATTGCGTTGAGAATGACCGATAGAACAAGAAAACATTTACCGTACCTTGTATACGGTACGAATTACCATCATCGTTGATCGAGTCGTTCAGAATCTACGCTGATCAATTCCACAAATTAAAGAGCAAAAGAGGGTGACGACGCTGCAAAAATTTTGGAAATTTACCTTGAAATTTGCTATCATCTACACCGCTTTCTTCCAATAAGCGAGCTTATGAAAGTAAAACGAAAGCAAAACGATATGAAATTTCATACTTCTAGAATGAAATGGAGGAATTGTCGATAAATGAAATTGATTATGTTTCTGAGAAATTCAATTACCAAGCTAAAGCACAAAATACCTTCAGCAGTCATCTCAAACATTCCACATCCTCCCGTATCATGCAAAATAATAAGTCACCCCAAAAACATACCGGAGTCTGCAAACATCCCCTGTCTCACAACAGCCTCAACTTTCACGCCACTTCCAGTCGAATCAACCGTCAGACGCCGAAAGTTCGCCTCTCCGTTATCGGTGATTGAATTACTCGATCCAAGAGCGTAGCTGAGGAAGAGAAGGAGGAAGACAGACTTTCAAACTCTCGGTCAAGAAGAAAAATTTCGCGAAAGCAGGGAATCTCTTTACTCTCTGAAAGTACTTACTTCGTCGCGTCAAAGGAACGACGGAGTGATACAGCGCGCAGAAGTGAAACGATCGAAGAGAAAGGAAGAGAAAAGAGAGAAGAGAGAGAGAGAGGAGCTTGCGCGCGTCGAGGGGGTGGGTTTCGTTAGGTTGGGCGCAGTTTTGATGATAACGAGCGGATTTGCAATCACGACTACATTGTGCAGGATCCTGCTGTTAGCTAACTTGAAGAGGGATGAAACTCAGACGGGCTGAGATCACAGAGCAGGAAGCTGAGAGCGCGACGTAGACGGAGGATGAGAGGTACGCGTTGGGGAAACCGTCGCGCGTATTCCTTCCCTCTATATCAGTGTTTCCCAACCTTTTATAACCGTCAAATAATTTATCATATTCGCCAGCTCTGTGTTACTCACTAGCAGTAACAACGAGATAACTTCAAATTTGCAGCTTTTCGCTCATTGGTACAGGGAAGATGATTGTTGTTGTTGTTATTGTTGTTTGCACAACTTATCGGTTGGGTTCTATAAGTGATTTTCCAAAACTTACCACGCGAGAGAACGATCTATGAAAATATATTGGCATTTGTAGAATTATAGGGATATTTGAGTGGTCTGAGCGTCAACATCTAAGAATTCAATATTGTACTTTGCACGGAATAGTGAAACTAGTTGAAACGATATTTTCTCATTTTTTCGTTATTGTATTAGAGACTAATGGTATCTAATAACATACAAAAGGTGTCGCGAACTGTAAGTTGGGAACCGTGGTACTATATCGTTCCTTCTCGGCCCTGTTACGGTTCTCGGCGAACGCTGGAAAGTGGAAATCCCGAAATTACAGGACTATACCGTAGACAGTTGCAGCCCCCTACCAATACATAAATATCTCGTGAAATTTCCGGCTGTAAGGCAATTCCTCGAATCCGCGCAGACGTACAGCACCGCGATGGCTACGCTAACGAACGTTAACGATACGTTTGGCTAATGAACCCGACTGCCATTGAAAGGTATTCATTTTACCAAATCTGTATTTACGAGTAGTTTTTTTCATTGTTTCTGGTTATAAAGTACGGGATACGTTTCTTCTGTGAAAGTTTTTAACGGGGCATGTTGATGTAAAGGCTACATCTGTTAAATCATAATATTGACAACATCAGAAGAAGATAAAAACTATATCATTCGTCGGTTGAAAAACTTATTTCATGATACGATTGTTTAACAAAATTATTTCTACCCTACATCTATGGTGCTTTAGGTTAGTAAAAATGTCACCATTTAACATCGAAAGAATCTAAACAATTATATACAAATTTCCAACTATATTTATTTTCTATTATTATAAACACTTATATAATTACTATAATAAAGTTTGTATTAATACTAAAAAATTATATAACAAATTCCAACTATATTTAATTTCTATTACTATAAAAATTTCCGAAGCCGATGAACATCATTCAACGTGTAACAAAAATCTTTATCAGTAGCGTTAATCTTTTCATTCAGGGATTAAGTACTTTCGTCAGAACCTTCGTTTCATTGCCCAGCGAAAGATTCAAGGTAAACAAGGCACAATGCATCAATTGTTCGGAACAAGGTCGTTGGGACGTCAAAATCGGAGATCCAGCAAATGATTGATCCTCAAGAAAGAAAATCACGGTACAATAAAAGAACGGTTTTGATAGCGCATGCCGATGATTCTTACTCACCTGCAACAGCACAGGTCATTTCGTCATCGGATGGGAATGTCATGAGTTTTCTTAGCGTATCCTGTGGAACGTGTCATGCTCGAAGGAGACGTAAAAAGTCTGTAATGTTTTCGTAACTGTAGCAACTTCTTTCGAAACACAATAGCGCGCCGGAAAATGGTGCCTCATCAATTGGAGAGAATTGAATAATCGAACATCCATTCCGAATTACTTTGATTAATTGATAAATCAGTTTCCATTGATATAAATGACTATTTTCAAATATATATTATCAGTTACAAATTGTTGAGTTTTAAACATGCAAAATCCTATTAATGAATTTTGGGAACGAATATCGTGAACACGGTTGTGCAGGTATTTTTTTTATGAAATTCGAGTAATTATATTTACGATATTAGATATAGATTATTAAATGGAGGAGTAAAACCGGTTGACACTAAAATAAACGATATATGATAACGAATATAAGACAATAAGAAAACTGAAGGAAAATAAAGAATTCTTAGTTATAATTACAATTTATGTAAACAGATCGTATTTCATATTTTAAAGTGTAGCAATTAAAAAAATTCCGCTTGTAATAATATTTCTACAGTTGCTATATGCTTTACGTTTCTTGATATAATTTAATATAACGAATAAATATAAAATATAACGAGCTAATAAAGGTATCCATGTGAAATAATAGCATTTATTAACTTACTATCGAATCTCTATTCACAAATACCGTTATAATTTCCTAAAAACAAACAGTAAATCAAACTGAGATCACAGAAACCATATAAAAGCGATGAAAGTAATATTTCGCTGGCTGGGAGTACCTCAACAAAATTCACCAAATGTAGATTTCGACGGTTTAAATACCGCTATGTATACAGAATTTCTGCTCGCTATTAGAAATCACGAATGGCAGAACAAAATTTCGTCCTTATATATCGTTTCACGCAGGAGCCACGTGTATCTCCAAAAACACTACGATCCCACACAAGTAATATTTCCCAATCATCCTCATAATCCTTAATTACACCCCTCCAATCACGTTATTATTCACTAACAAAGAGAGACATGACAAAAGAAAAAGAGCGAAATAATCAACGACAATCGGCGTTTAATTTTTACGCGAAATTTTTACACGCTCCATTCAAAGATGACTCGTTCGATCGTTGAAAAGTGTCAATCTGTCGACGACGAGAAAAAGATTCGATGTCGGCTGGCTAACGGTCCAACGTAGATGCTATCAGCCTCTCTCGTGACTAATTATCGCGAACATTATCAGCGCGTCGCTCGATTCAAGCTGAATCATCGGCGAGGGCGCACCTGAACTCTCCCCGCGAGGAAAACGACCTGTTCCCAGGCGAATCGTGCGAATAGGAAACGGTAGTGCATGTATATGCATGTCGTCTAAGCCTCAGGACGTATAAACGCACCGATCCCCACGAATTAGAAACGAGATACGCGTATAGTAACGTGCTTAGGTTTGTGCACGTATTCAGAGGCGATTCTGTTCCGGATTAGCGATGATCTCCTTTGTCAGGGCAACGATCGGTGTTATAGAACGGACTAAAGTTTGCGTATCACACAATCAGACGATCGACATATAAACGATAGATAAATGGAAAAACAGATTGTTACTCTGGTTAACACGTTATGTTATATACATACATCGTAGCTCAAGAGTCTAAGAATTTTCTTTCATTTTCATATACCCACCTATGACATTTGATGTAGATTATGAATTTTAGATTACATCCAAGTGTTTTTTAATATATATTAAAACGTTATTTAATTATATAACGTTAATATATACTTCTATTTATTTAATATATACTTTTCGTGGATAATAACTGTACTGTAATAATTCGTTTAATTTGATATCATCTATGTTTATTGAATTACTACATGATGTAGCTCATTCGTCATTATTTCCAATTTTGAGATCAGTTATCCTCGTCTTTTATCAAGAAATGATAAACATTACCTTGGACTAGTATTATTTCTTATTAATTTAAATATTGTACATTCGTGTATTGCCGTTACGAATCAACAGAAGTGTCCGGATACTTACGAACAGCAGGGCATGTACATCTCCCCCTTTGAATTGAAAAAACGAAACCACTGATTCCCTCGAATCTACCACCGTGACCATCATCATCGATAGCATCACAGTCGAAATGATCGCGTGGGACCGCGATTCGAGTGAATCGCGAAGGAAAATCACAGTCGTAGGTTGCTGCACTCTCACCGACGTCCTAATAAGAGGGTGTGAGGGGGTGTAAGTCTAATATTATGTAATAGGGGCCACGTGGCAGGCATTCAGTGCCCCGGAATCGAATTCGGTCAGACCTCGAAGCTTGGCTCGGGCATCGATTGTCGTAGGAGAAAGGAACCGCCCGTATTCCACATAGCTACGTTCGGTTTCATCCCTCTCAAGTCAACGTTCACAATGAACTGCACCCCGTGGCAGCCAGTATTCAGCCTTTAATCCGATTATTCCTTTCGAATCAACGAACACCGCGTTTCATTTCGTTCCGTGCACAGTTACGAACGATGTTCGACCTGCACGTGTAATACGGGCGGAAAAATCCCGTGTAATCGGTTACATCTCGACGAGAGAACCTTCCTCTGTTTACATATCATCACGTACCGGGGTACACTGGATTTTGAGATAGTTAAAAAATATCGAGAGTCTTGTACCAAAGTACCAAAGTATTGGAACGCTTGGCGGCTCCATTTCTGACATATTATGTGTGCGTTATAATAAACATTTTGAAATTTCATTAGCACTGTGACGAGATTCGACTATCACGCTTGGATATATTGATAAAATCTAAAACAAATGTGAACATTATTTCGCAAATTTAAACAGTGAATTATATATATTAGGTTGTCCGAAAAGTGTCTTTCTTTTATAGACACGTCTTTTACAACGATGCATCATTATACAAACATGAAACCTAATCTGTCAAACGTTGTGATCTTTATCTTGACAGAACAAAATGGATCATGCGTAATTCGATAAAATAATATACAACAAAAAATGTTGTATATCCATTATTTCCTTATGAAACGAAAGAAACTTTTCGGATGACCTAATGTATAAAACAAATTATGAATTATTATATATGTAACAGTCCATTACATTAATAAGCTTCAATATTCAATAAAAACGTTTATAACACACATTATACGCTTAAGATGGCTGCCCACGCTAGTATCACGTAAAATTAAGGCTTAGGTTTTAAAGACAAGAAGGTTGAGCCGTAACACAACTACTATTTTTCTTTTCTATCGAACTTTATTATGAAACTTGAATACCACGACTTAATAAGCACAATTTACAGTTTCAGTTTGTAGTTTCAATCCAGAGGTGTCCTCGTGTTATTATGGAGGAAAGCTCGGTGCGGGTGTGCCTCTTTGTACTAACTAAGCGGATTCGTTGTTCACACTTTTCCATTGGTTATAGCCCACGTTAACAAATAAAAATAGAAAGAAGAAACTTTTTACCAACGTGGCTCGACATTGTTCATGGGGAAAATCACCTTTCCCGTTAGGTAAATACTAGCATTTTTACTGGGTTAACTGGGTAACTGCCGTCCCTTTTTTCCCCGTAATTTGTACAAACGTATAATAAATCTAATGACTGTTCCAAGGACCATCCATAAACCGATACACTTACAGGGTTAATAAACTAAAAGTTTAAGTTTATGGTGAATCCTTGAGGTTATTGAGGATCTGGACATATCTGGCCTGTGATGTGTATTGATGTCACATGTATTGTCACACTAGCGTTTCATAAATCCTCTTTCCTCCAATCTAACATTCACGCTTTATCTTCTCTTCTTTTCGAATCCAAGGTCACTAAGCTGGTAGCAATACTGAATCCAAGCAGAAACGCTTACTTGCAGTAAGATTTTCGAAGAATAATCTGACGAATGACAATTAAATCACCACCATCGATGCGCTTCACCTTCATTTTCGAATTGAGTCGTCAACATTTCGCGACATTTCTTCTCTCCCCCGCGGATCTTTGCGAAATAAATAAACGAGGTAGCACAGAGAGTGGCGTAATGGCGTTGAAGAAGAAAGAAATCGTGTCGGCCGTGGAACCGTGTATGGTGAATTGGTATTTAAAAATATGCATGCCGACAGATGCGGTTTCCATGTCGCACGCTTCCACCGGCTCCCATAAATATGATAAGGCCCTATAGAGAGATATACGAGCCTATAAGCCGGTTTCGCGTACCTACCGACTCGATCCAACCGACCGACGATTCTCAAAGCAAAACGAGGAAAAGAAGATTAAAAAGTGCAGGAAACGAATGGAACGAAGATTACGCGTTAACTTT
Source organism: Bombus soroeensis (assembly GCA_014737365.1). Classification (NCBI taxonomy): domain Eukaryota; kingdom Metazoa; phylum Arthropoda; class Insecta; order Hymenoptera; family Apidae; genus Bombus; species Bombus soroeensis. The sequence goes on from JACXIL010000198.1 coordinate 1,880,684, forward strand.
CATTAATTGGACGGTTAATCGCTGGTTCGTGAATCCGATGACGGTGAATGGTGCCACTTTATTCTGAACAGAGTAGGTTTTGTACAAATCTTTCATAAAATAGAAAATTAAACGGAGAAGTGGGAATTTCAAAAATTGAACATTCCAAAATTCCAAAAATTCGAAAACACCTAAATCTTCAGGATCCGGAAATTTCTATATCTTCACGCAGAAATGAATGGATCGAATATTATAAATTTAAGGTTCATTGATTCGAGAGTTCATCGCTTGTTCATGAAATACGATACTTGTCATTTTACGGAGTCAATATACCTTCTGAATGTCGCAATTATCAAAATCTACTTAAACTTCCAAGCAAAGGGTCGTCTCGACAATTTCGCGTTTCAGGGCAAAATCCGCGAGAACAGCGTCGCGTCGTTGACGCGTTCGCATCACGGACACTCCTCTCCCTCCGTTCGTGTTTTCAATGGTAACAGAGGTCCCGGTGAATTTTCACGTATCCATCCGTGGAAAAGTAAAATGGCCGTTGGCGTGCGTACGGCCGTTGATCGATAAAAGCGTCGCGACGCTGGGCGTGTCCGCCGCTGCAAGCCGCCTTCGCAACGCCCCGCGAATCGCCGCGAAACTCTCTGAAAGTTTACCCGTGTCGTCGACAAACGGCGCACCTACAAAAAAGCGAAGACCTCCTGCTAACAAACTCCGTGCCGCTCTCTTCCTCTTCGACCTGTTTGCGTGTAGATTAGAGAACTATATTTCGAAGATCGAATAAATCAAAAATGCCTGGTTTTTCTCCTTCTAAATTCGCAATTTTCTTTTCTTTTTTTTTTGGATCTAAGAAGAAGAATAAATTAGAATAGTCCAACATCGACAAATTAATATTCGCTCAATATCGAATAAAATTTATGTTTAATCAATATTTAATCAAAATCGAATAAGTCGAAATCTCTGAAAATTTTTGCGTCTGAATAAATAATTGCAAATGCAACGCACAGAAGGTTCATCGCGATGGCCTCCAATATACTGAAACTACTTTTCTCATACCACATCGATCGTCTTTCATTTGGAACGAGAAGTTAAATGGAAACTAGCACTAGTTTCTCCTTGCGACGATTCGTTTTTCCCTTTGTTCTGGACGGCTTTCTTTATTTCAATGGGTACGTAAGAGACGATGGAGCAGCCAGGACGAAGGAACATAAACGGATTAGGAGGGTCCTGCCGGATGACTAAGTTTTAGTCGGGCCAGCGCCGGCGCCAAATCCAATTTGATCTTAACGTTAACTCGATCTCGCGTACGGTTACACGGTGAATTAAACGTCGTTGACAACAGCAAGGTAAGCGAGGTCTCAAAAATACCCCCCGTGGACGACGATACGAACCAACAAGTGGTGATCATATTTTTGATCCCTTAAGGGGACGACCTTTGGTCAAGCTACACTTATCTGTCGTGTATTGATTTTTAATCGAGTTTTATTTTGATAGGGGATAAACAGCTCAGTTAGTCGATAATTAGACCGTGGACTTTTATGTATTTACGAAAAGTTTAAAGATGCAAAAGTATATAAAATACTTAGTAAAATACAAACTTAAGAGTTTAGGGATTTAGAAAGTTACAAATTCTAACGTTCTGAAATCTCAGAATCCTAAGATTGGTCAATTCCACAGTCACAAACTTCGAAAATTACAATATTCTTATAACGATTTTTAAATTGCCAAATTCCTAAGTACCAAAATTGTCCTGTTCACGCATTCTCGAATTTCCAAATTCCTAAATTCCCAATTTGTCAAATTTTCAAATCTCGTAATTGCCAGATTGCTAAACTCCAAAGTGCGCGGATTCCTAAATTCTTAACATCTTAAAATCCTTTTGCAAGATCATCACCACGCTTTATAACGAGATACAAATATTTATTACAATCTACATGAAGCAAGTTCCGTTAGAACGTTAAGTCATCCACGTCACCATCTTCCGTAGAACATCAAAGCGTTCCATATAACTCGGTATCGTGCTCCTTCATCATCCTCAAAGGATCGTGGAACGCTATGGCGTATACAGAAGCCGACGTAATCGTGGCGAATCCGATTATACGTTAGAGGTCCTGGTGCTGACTTCGCGATTTCGCGACGTTCACGTGGCGTAAACGCGACAAGGACTTCTAGGTTGGACGATGGATAACTGAAAAAGTGTGGAATCTCCCTGCTGGTTTCATTGGAGAGGGTCGAACGTCGCTACGGAAGATGATTACACTGCGGAGGGCGGACTGATAAAATTGGGGAGAACAAGGTGAATTCGGATGGCTTGGGTCCGGTTTATCGAGCTGGAACAACAAGCGGCAATCAGGCATAACTCGATCATTTCATTCTTCTACGTCCGTGCTCCGCCCTCGATCTTCCTGGCCCTTCCTGTGTCGCTAAACCCCGGACTGCTTGCGATACACACGCGTAGAGGTCGATTCAAAAACGCGACGTTCAACTGTGTTTCATTATAATTCTTTCTTTTTTATTACGAATTGGTAGCAAGAATTTCTGTTTCCCATGGTAAAAAGTGTTACGGTAGATTTTATATTTTAATTTTTCATTAAGAAACTACTGTACCATATTAAGCAAGATATTAAAAGTGTTTTTTTTTTTTTTTTTAATAATACAAAATGATTTTAGACTTCCTTTGGAATAAACAATGAAGATGAGCTTTTATTCTCTGACTCTTTACGGCGAACATGACTGTGAATAGGTATGCCTCCCCTATACAGAAGAGCTTGCCGCGGATATTCAGTTTGCGTAGAAAAAGAATTAAACAAAAATGTAAGCGCAAACATCGAAGAAATTAACAGATGTACTAGAAGCTGATTTTTTCCAAGTTTCCTTTGAAACAAGTGTATTTTTAATAAAAACAATAATTACAGGTGTCAAGTAATTAGCATTAAATAAATTACTTGCACGCCGACTATAATCCATAGTTAACTGTAGGACTATAGTTATAAAATTTTAACTTTTCTTTCGTAATAATATCTAAGTGTAACTACTTTAATTATTTAACTTTTCTCGTTGTCTTTCTACGATACATCTTTGAAACTATCTGTAGCCTCATACTATACGTATAGCTACAAAAGGAGAAACAACCCCGACGATTGTACGAGTTATATACTTTCGCAGAATCCCTCCCCCTGTTTTATCTCGACGAAATCGCGAATCCTAAAATCCCAAGTTTCTCGGCAGCGCGAATCTACGGCTTGGGTTTGGCACGTGTTTCGAATATAGCTAACTTGTATCAGAACGGAAGAATATATCGGCAAACAACGAGTATCTTACTTTCTCGCGATAGAATCACAGTTCTTGAAAATATTTCTCTTACCTGATTTTAGTTCCTTACAAGTTATTAATGAATATAAGTTTATTAATAACGTAAGATCGCATTAAAGCACGATACCAGTGAGAAAACATCGAGATCTTTTCCTTAGGATTTAAAGTTACACATCTTTTACTAGGACGAACTTCAAATTCTAATTTCGAGTAATAATCGAATAATTGACAGGTACAGTGATCAACTGCGCAATTATATGAAACGTAGAATCTTATAATAAGACGCTTCATTAGGAAATAAGCGTGTGTGATAATGCTATTTGTTGCCACTGTAACGCTCGCCATTGTATATTAATAATTCCAACAAACATATCAATAATACGTTATCCACATACAAAATTCCAATGTAAACGAAATCCAAGAAAGTATAAACGAAAAAGAAGTTGCACGGAATTCGACTGAAAAATCTGCATGCAGATATTACGAGCGTACAGAGAGTACACTAGCTAAATATTATGCACCCCCGTGGTTCGCTCCTCATTGGTCGATTCGGTGGCTACATACCGCGCAGGCGGGTTATCAAGAGAGGAGGGGAAGAACGGGCTGCAAACCCCTAATTTCTGGAACAATAATTTCAGTGATCGGCACGGTGGTCGATTTGCGAATCGCATTACGCCACGCTCAAAGGGCCAACGAGACTCGATTCTGTTAGTAAATTCTGTCGGCCGATTATTACGACTCGAAACGAGCTGACATATGTAATGTATGTATGCGAAGGGACCGAGTAGGCGGTCTGTTTTCATTGAAAAAGCTCACCTTTCTTTCCGCGCCTCGTTTCTGCCCGTTTAATATACATAATCGATGATTCGAAAACGATTCGAAGAGAATGACGTTGTGGAGGCTGAAGTATTGTCAGCTTAGATGTTTCCTAATAGTGTATTTGACGCAATACACTATTTGTTTTCTTTATGAAGAATAATTCATGTGTAGCAGACTGTAGTAGAGTTATTTGAATCACCTAAGCTTTAACATTTTAAAATTCAATCTTCACCTTTGCACAGAATGGTCAAACTTGTTGTATATTATGAGACACATTATGAGAACGACAGAATAAGGAAACGTCGTTTAAAAAAATATCAAGAACGAGAAAATGATTCGATTAGGCCTACGATAGTGTATTGAGCTGCTAATCATATACTTCATTTGCTGAGACTATCGATGACTAAGGTATGAAACTTACAGGTATATATTAAGGAAATTAACATGAAAAATTACATAATGCGAGACAAAATAAAAATCATTGTATAAAGTTTATTTTATTTAAATTGTATAAAGTTTCTATAAATTGATCGTTTTGATTATTTTGATAGTTTAAAGTTATTGGCCAAGTTATGTAATACTAATTAATCTACAAGTACCAAATAGGAAAGAGCCAAATTGAATTTTTTGAAATGCAACTCTTTTTAGATAGAACAGTAGATGTAAACCATAGATAATAGAATTGGAGAAAATATTCCAAATATTCAACGTCCTCCGATTTGGAATGCGTCCCAGCTTTGCACCTTCCTGTACCGCGCAACATTATTCGGTCCACTTGTCGGCACCCCTCTGCGTAGCAGCCCCTACACAGCCACCCTTTCGTAATCCTGTTAGCGAGCACGACGCTTCCACGCACCTACGCAATGGCCTGCCTACCCCCCTTTGTTCCTGTAGCCTAGCAAAAAACAATGCACGACACGGATCGCGATTTCGGCGATTGTCCAGTCAAAGAAACACACAAATTTGGTAGTTTTCCTATCTCCAGGGTTTTTTTGAAAATCGAAAGCTTCGTTGACTGTTTAAGAAATTCCAGAAGTTGTAACAACGAATCTAAGTTTGCAAGATAACTGCTATTAAAATAGGATAAAATATAAAGATGTTTCGAACACGAGACGGGGTAAGTGGGGAAGAAAAAGCGATTATGATGTAAATTGATGGAAATGATCGTGGGGGATGATAATTATCGCGGTGGAAAAATGCCAGTTGATACGGTCGGTCGATCACGAGTTTCCAGAGTTGTAGCGAAGGCAGATAGAAGAAGAGAGGTTTACCGATCGCAAGACGTGGCATGGGGCTACAAATGGAAATGGCTGGTGGCGGGTACAACCCTCTTTTAGCTTTCTTTTGGACGTTGCGGCTAATTTGCGGCTACATGGTTTGACAGGAAGGAAGGAAGCGATCGGAAATGAAGGGAGCTCGCCAAGATAAAGGAAGAAATAAACTCCTTCTTTCCTTATGATTTGCATGCAATTTTCAATTCCACCGACACTGTTCCTTTGATGTTTCCTACCGATCGTTCCTTGATTAACGTCCTATTACGCGCCCACAGGATCCTTTTTTTTCCTTCTCTTGCTTCGTCTCACTAATGTATCGTTGGTAAGTATTAGGTGTAAAGTAAGTTCGTTTTCGTTTCTTTGTGTTGAGGTTAACTGATTGAAGAACGAGTGGATGAATTTATAATAGAAAAATATATTGAAATAAATAAATGTACAACTATAAGTATAAATATAAATATAATGTATAAGTATAAGTTTATGCTGATCCAGATCCTTACTCTCTTAATGTTACAATACAATAGAATCGATAGGGAGCACGTTCATATATTTATAGCAAAAGGACATTACCAAAAATGTAAAAACCTTATAGCTTTAGCTAAAGGATACAAGGAACATAAATAAAAATCTATTTATTAGTTCCTTTGTTCCTAAAACATAATGTATATTCAGGAGTACAATAATATGAACCTGTCTTTATTTAGAATATTTTTGTTTCACTAAATTCTATTTTCTGCGTAATAGTGGTATCCAGGCCATGGATATACATAAATAAAGATGTAGAGTGTTTCTTGAAGTAGTTACTTCAACACTTTGAAAGAACGTGAATGATCTTATAGTTTTATATAAAATCTATTTAATAAACGATATACATGTGTAATGTATTATTTGTTCGTTTATTTGTCTGTACTGTACGAAGAGAAATAAGAAATTAAAGGAATATTTGAATATTTCGAAACGAATTTTTGATATATATCTCCTACTGTTTGTACAATTGAAATATCAATTTTTCTGTCATTTACTACGTGGTCTGATCCAAAAATGACGAGACTACTTTCTTTGTAACTCAGATTGCTAGTGCTGACAAAACTGTCATAAATAAAACACGATATTTGATCGTATTTTAATATACTTCTCATTTTAATAAAAGTAATCAGATAATTTGTTCATTAGGAAGTAAACATACACTATTTCACGCCATGTTTACTAATTCGTGAAATAAAAAGATTGAAAATTTCATCACTACGCGTTAAAAAACATGCTTTTCCAAGGTAACGTCATTTTTTTTTAGAACTGATATATATTGGGTCGTCAATTTAGTTTAATAAAATTGACAGCGTAAGATCCGTTTTAATTTTTACTAAATATTGATTGTTCTTATCCTTCTCTGATTGAACTAAAATATACCGAGGATTTCAAATTGCACCCTTCCAAACGTTTCGAACGTATCAATTGTTGCGTATGGGGTGTTAGGCAGGCGATAGAACGCGACATGTGCTACCAGCCGCCACGATTCACCCTGTGTCTTATAAAACGGGAGAATAGGGTGGCGTGTACAAAAAGAGAGTGACTCTTGATCGTTCGACGTCCCTTTGGTTAATTCTTTTCACTCGAGTGCATTACTCGAGGATTAACCCCGCAATCCACTGCAACCACCAGAAGGGGTAGAAGAATTTACAGCATAATACAGAGAAGATAAAATTCGAATAAATAGAAGATTTCGAATCTTGCGACGAGAAATTGACTCAACGCTACGATATATCGAATAACACATTGATGGTTCATTAATTGATATAACGATATTGAATGGTTAAATAACTAGAAATCAATAAGCAGTCTGACGGTTGAAAATTACTACACAAATTGACGATGATCGATTCTCTGATCTTCGTTCACAGAAAGTCTCTTTGTCAATTTTCACGTATATCGCGTGAAAAATTCGAAAGAATCTCCGGACTGATTTTTATTAGCATCGGGATACGGGCTGACATAAAACTACGCACAGGGCGACGATAACGAAATCCTCACCCTTTTCGGTGCACCCTAAAGTTTAGCGATCTCTAATGAACTGGTAGTCCGTTAGTTAGTCTAACTCGCCTCTCTTTCTCTTTCTCTCGCCTATATACCGGCTGTGCTTACATACGCGCATGCATACATATGTACTTTGCTCCATTGGCACACACGAAGAGAAGAAGAGTCGGAACAGAGAGAAAGGGACGTTGGGACGCTACGCACACGCGAATACAGATAAATCCTGTTAGCCGTAGCCGGCGCGAGAGCAAAGCCGAATTTTCCCGGCTCGCATCTGTGAATATTTGCCCGTGGGTAGCGCATTACATGCGCGTTGTAATGCGCTCTAACTACGCTCTGTGTCTACGATTCGACGCATCGGACGCCACGCACACGATCAAACGCTGCAAACAGCGGCGCCATGCGTACTTCGGGGCAGCGCTAAATTTACATTTTTACGGGATTACATTGGTACCGTTGTGCCGATCGCATGACCACTCCCATGGGAGGATTAAGCGATATAGTTACAGCTGTAATACAACCGGACGTCTATAAGACTAGAGTTTTGTTCATTCCCTTCCGTCCCACCATGTGGAAACCTCTACAAATCTGTAGATGCACGCAAAAATACCAAAAAATCAGCTCCAAATTTTCTATTGGTCGACGCTTCGAGAATCAATCGTTTCACTAACTAATTGTCTGGTAATAAAAAAGCTACTACTATATAAATGTTCGGTAACTATGATTTACATAATCCAAACGCTAATAAATTTTCTAGATAAATTTAGAAAAGTTTCGATTCCGCTATCCGATTGAAAGCTGAAGAGCTCGTAAGCAGAATTTTTAGCGGCTTTCCAATTACAGTTTTCCTAAGACCAAAATTATTAATCGCTTCCCTCTGCCTCACACATGTACATCCTTTGCGTTCAAATCGATGCACGTATGGATATACCTACTTGACACGTTCATCACTCAAAGGAAGTTTTCGTTTCTGGGAAGGCAGCCAATCGTTACGTCGCGTCGGTCGGTTCGTTTCACGCAGAGGATATAAGACGCGTGATTATTACTGACGTGGGTTTAAGATTAATGCTACCACAACAGAGGTGGAGGAAACGAAAGAATGGAACCAGCACGCTCGTTCTTTGCACACCGTGTTTATCGTGATATGTTAATGCAAACTACAGAAACGAAGGTAAAGTTCCAAGTTTCCAGATCGGTTTCAAATCTCGGTAACATGATCATGACGCTCGTAGCTCGTTACTAAGCTACAGATATTGACATACACTTATATTTTTCTCATATACATTCTAATTAAAAACATCGAATCTAGATAAAAAATCGTTTTGTCTAAATATTAGGTTGTCTCAAAAGATATAGATATAATGAAATAATAAATGCACGACATTTTTTGTTTTATATTATTTTATTGAATTATGTATGATCCACCTATTATTTCCTTATAAAACGAAAGAAACTTTTGGGGCAACTTAATGTTAACAACCGCTGCTACACTTTTAATATTTTATATATTTTTGCACGTTAGAGCGCGTTTTATGCAGTTTTTGTATCTTTAAATTTCCCATGAATGTATAAATGTTCCTGTAGTCTTCTCGTTACAGTGCTAATGAAATTTCAAAATGTTTTATATAACATGTATAATATAACATACAAAAGTTTCCTGTATATTGTACGTATTGTGTATAACGTGACGCGATATTTCTATTGACGCCTAACCTGAACTCGCTATCGCAAGGCAAGCACCAGCGAACGGAAATGAACGTTACATTCCGCAGAAAGGATCAATGGCGGTGAAGCCAAACGATACTTTTCGCGATTCGATCACTCCTAGAAGAAGAAGAAAAAGAAGAAGGGAGAGAGGAGAAGAAGAAGAGAGAACGGTTGTCGGTGTAGATGTCTATCGATCGCTGATAATCTATGATCGAGACGTCCGATGGCATCGAGTTATTATGTAATGGGACGACAAGCAGGAAATAAAATCGACTTGTAACATCGTGACGCATCTCGCGGCAAAGCCAAAGTCACGCACAATGCATGAAACGACAGGTAGATACGAGCGAGTACATTCACCGACGTAAATAAACGATTAAGATCTTCGATGCAACGATATTGAACGACCGACAATATTGGACCACCAATGAGCCGATCGTCGATCGACGATGTATTCCTTCCGGTCGAATCTTTCGATGACAGCACTTGTATCAACCATCTTCCAATTCCTTCTTCCGAGCATAGCTTGAATTCTTACAATTTGATCTGTACATGGGTGACAAAGATATCCGACCGAGTTAGGATATTAAAAGCAACTAGCTATGTATTTTACGTAAAGCACAACAAAAGAAAGAAATTATTGTACTATACGTAATTTATCGAATTACGAAGCAAATAATGTTCTTCAAGTTGACTCGTGTATAATTCCAACTCAAATGATCCTACCATACTTAAACTCAAATTGAAGATCGAGATTAAGGTGAATCAAATTTTTAACGTGTATCGCAACGATACTTGAAGAAATGATAAAGTCAAAGTCAAAGGGGTTAAAACTGACGGCGCGTGTGAACGTGTGCGATACCCTCATCCCAGATTGAGCCTGGTCTCTCGACCAGCAACAGGGTTATGAAGTTGACGAATGTGCTAAGATCACCCAAAGGTGACTGGCAGATTGTTCGCCAGCGTTCTCAGCGGTGGTCCATGCTCGCCACAGCTCCGATCGATAGATTCTGACCTTAAACGAACGCTTCGCCACGCCTCTCGAAAAATGATAGATTTCTAGCTAACCCGATTCAGACTTCGACACAGGCCGCTTTGCGATTAAGCGATTTATTGCGGCTCGCGGGTCTCTGCTTAGCGGGTCAACGTGTGTGGCGTGTCAAACGGTCACGAACACGGTGCTAACGCAACCAGATGGAAAGTATTCGAACGTTTAGATGAGATTACTGTGCGATTATAAAGTTGTTTGACGTTACAGTATTATGTACAGGTACTACTGTTCAAAAGTATCTGGACATTTGCTTATCTTAAACAGGGTGTAAGTAGTTCGCAAATCCTATCGATCAGATCCAAATACATCCGTCATTCCTCAGATCAAATTAATTTAAATATATATATATATATATATATCACCAGAAACCAAAATTTAAAAACAAAATCTTCATCTTGGCAAACGGAGGTTTACATCATTATTACATTCATCAGCTTACATTATTCTCTTGTTAGCGAGCCGATAGAAAATTTTGCAATTTGGTATAACATGGTTCAAAGGGAGCTTTAAGATGGTTAAAATACATTTTTTGTTGATTCTCTTTTTCTCGAAGTTTTCAGTCACCTTCATTTTTTTATAGATAAACCTATAACATTCTTACAACTATCTTTTAGCGGATATCGAGACGAATGCAGCAAGTATCGTAACAAACATTTCCCTTTCTCGTTTCTTTTTCAAAGTCTTGACGTTACAAATGGCAGCTTCCGTGACGTAGTTGATGAGAACGAAGCACGTGTTATAAAAGCGGCCATTCCAGCGCTCTTTTAACGAACCCATCATCGACCGTAAAATTCGCGATCTCTGATTAGCCGAAAGTCCAGGTTATAAGGGTAGGAAGATGGTCTGAGAATGGCGAAGTAAATTTCAAGGCTCTGCCTTAACGACGGGGGCGTGTTTACGGTAGGCAATGTCCCCTAGTTTTTGTCCGTAATTAGGCATCTGATATGGCGGCGCTCTTAATCAAAGTTTGATCGCCGCGAGCATCCCTCTCATCCCTCCACGCCCAAACTACGCAAAAATCCACGGATATTAGCACAAACGTCTTGCAATCCCTTTATGATTGCGGTCTACCTCCGAGGAGCCGGCCTGAGATTATAAATCAAGCAATCAACCGCTATAAAAGTCCGCCCACGCGCGATCGCGAGCCTCACTTTTTTCCGCGATCAAACGACGAAATTTTGTTGGTGTTTCTTTTTCTCAAGGGGATATTAAAGCTTGGAGCTACGGGACGAATTGGAGGAAGAATTTTTCGAGATTTTGTTAATTTGTAAAATTTGTAATTGGGAATATTGTTGCGAGATGAATTCTCTCCTTACATTCTATAGAATATTTTATAAATTATAGATATATGTACATAAATGTAATTAATATTGGAATAAATAATTATTGTAATAATTATAATAATTAATGCAATAAATCTAATTTATAATTTATATCTATTCGTCAGGAAAATGTGTTGAAACGTATTAAGGTATTTGTATCTAGATATGATTAGTTTGAAAGATATTTAATTTTATTGAACTTCTATATGAAAGACAAGAAAAATATCGACATGGAGATAATATTTTGCCTTTTTTCTTGTCTTTCATACGATAAATTATCAAATGCATTCCTTGAAATCATTTACTAAATACTCGTTGGTCATTTCCTCCCACCTTTAAATAACGGAAGCAATTTAGATGTCCGATTTAAAATTAACACCCTGTATACATACAAGTAGATACATAGGTATCTTTTCAGACTATGGCAGCAACCCTCGAAATCTGGCGTCGCGATTGCGATTCTCCACGGTGTGGCAGGATTTCTGCGCGCGGCGCGGACGGGCCGAGCAAAGACGATTGTTGCGCCAACAAAATACGCGAGTGGCCGGTCCAAGTGAAAAGAAATCAGGACCAGTCCGGGCCCGGTGCATTGTCGCGGCTAGAAGCGACGCGTTTATATATAACTGAGGAGTTTAAGAGCACAATACGGCATAAATCAGCGATCATCGCGTAGCCTCGCGCCTGACCAATTCAGAGGGAACACGCGTGGGCGCGTTGCCGCACGCGCGACCCGAAACCACTCCAAATCGCGTACCTTATCGCTGATTTTCCGTTCTTTACGAGCGTCGATAAGAGAGCTTAGCCAGATTGTAAGAGGCAGGCGACGATTGTGATTTAAAAGACTATGTACATACCTATTTACAAAAATACATTGGAATTGTGAGTTTGATAGGCATAAATAGCAGATGAAAATTAGAATGTCGATTGGTATATATTTCTGTTCATAATATGTATATTTAATAAAAATATAAATATAACAAGTATATTAGATTAAGTACATATTTAACTTATTATATATCTAACAAGGAAGTCTGAATTTCCAAATAAATGTAGTAATGTAGTAAATAGATATACATATACCGTGAAAATATATTCGTATTCTATAAGCAACCGTATCGTATTATGCATGTAAACAGATAGACGTGCATCTAGTTCGCAAATGATCGAAACGTATTCTGATTTGTATTCGCTGGCCGTGCAAGCCCAATCATTCTATTTGCCAGTGGATGAGACGAAATGAAATGAAATCCAGAAATTCGGCTTATTCTACTCGCGAACGCGTCGGCTTTATTACTTTCATAATAATCATTCGGATCCTCTATGGATAGAGCGACGAATGAATATCTGATTAATTTGTACTTGCTATGAATTTTCTACATTGTATTTCTCACAGAAATTGTTTGTATTAATGAATAAAATACGATATAACACATTAAAAAACGAATTATGCAGGATAATTAAAGAATCGTTTATTTAGTTACATTCTGGATAGAAATAATATTTAATTGTTAATATTTAATCAAGTTTTTCTATAGAATTTCTACTGAAAATAACTTTTATAGATTCCAAGAAAAATTCTTTATACATACATGCATAGAAATTCTATAGGAAAATCTTTCTAGATTTGAGGTTAACTAACAATCTGAATTTAAATATTTGTTATTTTAATATTCATTTTAATATCCGTGCAAAATGCAATAGAAAAATACAGATGCTTCTTTGCATAAAAATACTGATCAAGATATTCCTTAATAGAAGAAGGTTTTCTTTTCAAGTAGTTATTTCTCTTTTGAAACTATCCAAACTGTACTTTAAATATTTCACATACCCATATAAAAGTCGATAGTATTTAAATTTTCCTTTTGTTTTGAAACAAAATATTGTATTTTAATACAGTTTTCTGATTACTATATCACCTTCCCGTTTTATTTTTGAAACAAGTAACTTCCATCTATATATAATTTTAATTGCACCCTTCTACTTTTGTATTTCGTATTCAATCAGTAAAGAAAATGATATAAACAATGAACATAATAATCGAGTACAAAAGCTTCATTAGGTGGTAGATCTATTCTATACTTTATCTATGGTATAATTCTTAAAATCTCAAAGATCAACATCTATATAAGTTTCTTCTTATCTATGACATTATAGCAGTAGATGACGTTCTGAGATAAATAGTATTAAGTTGTTTTTAACATGATGATAGCCGTAAATAGGAAACTTTCAGTTTAATAGAAAATATTAAAGTTAAAAAGAGTCTTTGTTAATTTTATATTTCTTCATGGTGTATATAAGTGGTTATGTTCCTAACAATAAATAACTACTTTTACTTAATTTTAAATGGTAAACAAGGGTATGCCTCCTCATGATAAATATAAGCAAGATATTATATACTATTAAAAATGCAGAGAGAATTAAACGAAATAGTTGAGAAGTCATTACAAAAAGCTTATGATCATGATAGAACTGGGAACGTAGGAAAAGCATATGCATATTATACAGTTGTTGCAGAGCTATGTCCTCCAAAAAGATTAGAAATTGAAGAAGCATTTGTCGATGTTCTCTGTATGTTGTTATTATACCAACGGTACTTTTTAAAGCCTGAAAGCTTAAAAATATTTTTATTTAAGGTCAGTGGGGAATACAGTTAGCAGGTGAGAATAGATTTGCAGATGTTGCTTTATGTTACAAACATTCATTAGATATTTATCCAAACAATCCTCGTATGTTAAATAATTTCGCAGCGCATCTCTTAAGGTAATTTAACTCATTGCTTGAATTAATGTATTATCAGTCAATTTAAAATTAATTTTTTGACGTGACAGATATCATGACCGCTAAAATTCCTTATAATGAGGAAAAAAACTATATTGTTAAAGGAATAATGATCCAATAGAGGCAATAAAATACTTAAAGAGAGCCCTGCAAGCGAATCCTAATTTTTTACCAGCAGAAAGGAACTTGGAAAATGCATATAGCATGGCTGTAGATAGATGGCATTTTCCAATGTTAAATGACAAGCAGAGAAACATGGCATTTGAGTGTGTAATTCGCAAGAGAATTTCTCAAGGATATGATACTGTATTAGATGTAGGAACTGGTACAGGGTTATTAAGTTTATATGCACAGAATGCAGGTGCTAAAAAAATTTATGCTTGTGAATGTTCACCAGTTATGTTAAAAATTGCGGAGAAAGTATTTGAAACTAACAATGCCAGAGACATAATATTATTACCAAAACTTTCTTCGGACCTTGTAATCCCTACAGATATTGCAGAAAGGTTAGTTCTATGATAATAATAATAATCATATAATTAAACCAACAAAAAAGCTTTAATTTCATTCCTGATATATCTTTTAGAGTAAAATTAGTAGTTACAGAAACCTTTGATGCTGGTTTATTTGGAGAACATGTGATACCATCTATGATGAGCGTACATTCAAATGTTTTGGATAAGAATGGCATAGTAATACCAATGGGAGCTACGCTTTACATAGCTGCTGTTGAATGTGAATATATAAGAAACAAATCAGCTGTGATGTTTGATAAAGTAAAACATTTTTGTCCTCTAAATTTTGATAATGTGTCTGTATTATTGGATGAAGAATACTATGACACAGAAAATTTAAAAAATGTGGAAGTTAATTACATAGTAGAACCCACAGCGTTTTTCACTATCAATTTCAACGACTTGTCGGACTTACAACAATTTAATACAGATGGAATAAAAAATATTATAGATATAACGTGTAAACGTAGTGGTACTATAGATGGTTTAATAACATGGTTTAAGTTACATCTTGATGAGGAAATAACAATAGACACTTCAGAAAAAAAATCATGTTGGCAAGTTGCCATTTTTCCTACAATACCAAAATCATTACAGAAAGGTGATGCAGTTGCAATTAAGGGAGAAATGTTGAAAGGAAAACTTAAATGCTCATATTCATCAAATAATTCTCAATATGATAACTATGATCATAAATTTTTGTACCGTTTACCAAAAGAAGTCATAACGTTTTTAAATGATGTAGAGTACATAAAATTACTTACTGAGGTTAGCAAATCATTCACTAACAAAGAAATATACAGTATTTTAGATACTTCCCCGTTTCCTATTTATGGATTAATATTACTAAAGGAAAATAAGTATAGCAATATTTTATACTACAAAAATGAAAATATAGCATTTCAACAATTTATCAAACAAATAGCAGAACAAAATGGTTTCAAGGATAAATTATGTATCGTATCAAAATATAATCATATTTCCGATTCCTTAGATACTATATTTATTCATGATTTTGACATTAAAGGAGAATTGAAAGATTATAGTGAGGAACATAATCATGAATTTTTTCGGTAAGAATATATTCACTAGCTGTGTAATTGCATTTTGTTTATAATAGAATAAAAATTTGGATACTTTTACAGATGTTTACTCAAACCAAATGGCATTTTATTACCTGAACAGGTATTTTTTGTAGGTCAGCTTGTATTTTCAGATGACTTGCCAAATATGGTTTATGTAGAAGATAAAAATTTACAAGATATATCAACGTTTGCATTTAATGCAACAAATTTTGAAAAGGTATATTTAAGAGATCTGTTTAATATGTTGGCTGTCAGCATGTTAAGATAATTTGTGTATTCATACGTAAAAATTAATACTGAATTACCTTATAATACTCCTTTACAGGAAACACATAATACTTTTAATAGTATAACTTCTTATGGTATTGCACAATACATTAACGAATTTAAGGTAAAATATAAAGTGTTATAATAAGACAATATAATTACAAATTTTTCCCTATGATATTATATACAATAT